>OW284517.1:32813924-34063924 GCA_935413205.1 Polydrusus cervinus | reverse complement strand
TATTCTTAATTTGAATAAACATAAGGTTTAAAATTTGACGTTTCTTAAAATGAGTATATATTTGAATTTATTGAAGCAACTATGTTTCTCATTTTAAAAAAGTCCACTATTTCAAATTAAAACAAAAAAAAAAGAATATTTACTAATATTGAAAATCGTTGCGATCAATTTTGCTTAAATGAAGAATTCGCAAGTATCACTTCACCCCTTTCCACTTCCACGCAAGATATTTGCCAATCAGCGGCAGTCTTGCATCGAACATCGGAACGCGCCACTCGCCAATACAAGTTACAAGTCAAAAAATAAGTATTATTTTTGTTAGAACTTGTTTGAACCTTCTGAATCGTACCTTATTAAGTAAATAGTTAAACGGCTGTTACTATACAAATTTTAGTGGATGCAAAGTGACTATTGTGTATTGTGGCATGGATATGGAAGATATTCTAAATTTTTAGAGCTTTTCCCAAGAAATGGAATGGTAATGAAAACTGTTAATTACAACGCACACTACCATGCATTTAAAATAGAAAAAACGGACATATTTAAGTTTTGTAATACAAATAAGTTTATATCTGATATTCAAACAATTTGTCATAAAATAGAAGTCGAACTTTTTGTGACTGAGATTTAAGGAACTGTAAGGAATGTATTTTGTTTTTTATTTAGACGTTTTTCTATTTCGATATATTTTATGTTTCTGATCTAACTGATCTAGTCTTAGTAGACAGATAGATCATTAGTTTTGTTCGTATTTAAAATGATTTTCAAATAAAAAAAAATAAAATATTTATTTTTTTACTTACCCACCTATGGATTAATTTGTGTGTCAGAGGTCTTCAGGCGTAAGGGATTACGGAAAATAAGGTAATTCGCCATAATTTATTCGTTTAAGAAGAAATACCTATACCTACTTACAAAATTTCGCCTGTGACATACATGTTTTTATTTAAAACAAAATTTGTTCAACCTATGAAAAGTAACATGTAAATAAATACTTTATTGGCATTTTTGTAAAAATTATAGAGAGCTGTTGGGATACCTTATAGTAGCTTAATTATTATAGAGATATTTTACGAAGTAATTCATTAATTTCCATATCTACTCGAATAGATCATAATGTTCTCTATTCAAGTATTCCATATTATACTCGAATGGATAAAAATATTCTCTATTCGAGTATATGAAAATTCTTGAATTAATTCGTAAAATATACATAATTCCCTATTCGAGTATTCCATATACTCGAATAGATTAAAATAATATCTATACGAGTATATGGAAATTCTTGAATTAATTCATAAAATATACAACATTCTCTCTTCGAGAATTCCACATACTCGAATAGAGAGTGTGCAAGCTTTAAGTAAGAAAGCGGAGCGTCAATTTAAAAATTTGTTTTCTTAAAAAAAGTCATTTATTTTTGTTTCTAGAAATATATTTACTTGCTTCACTACTTTAAAATTTTTAAAATGAACAATTTTTTAGCTCAATTTCTAAGACCATAAAATACTTAACTTGATAATACAAATTCTCATTTGAAAAAATTAATGTATTACTATGAGATTACTTGTGTATCCAATTAAGTATTGGAAATACTTATTTGAAAAATATATTTTTTTTGTGTGTAAGTTTGCGCACTGATAATGGAGCATTATGAACATATCCAAGGAAAATTACTAACAGGCATTGGCGTATTTGGGGGGGGGGGGGGGGGGGGGGGGAGAGAGAGGGCTGCCGGGCAATTAGGTATTTATTTTTAAAGAGAAAAATTAAAGTCAAAATTTTAATTGAAAAAATAAGGGGGGGAAGAAATGAGAATGCTTTATTATGAATATACAAAACGGCACTTAAGAAGGAGTATTTCAAAACCTAGGGATTTGCACCAAAAACTGCTCTTAGATCTACGCTCTTAAAATACATGATTTCTGAAAAAATCATCAATTTTGGCGTGGTAAGCGATATTTACTTTATTTTTAATCATGAAAACCCGAGCCTGAAAAAGCTGGTTAGAGTCATACTTACATGCCTTATGTTAAAATTTTGGATTGACACCAATATTCATATTTTTCACAAATAAAGAGCCAGCTAGGAATATCAAAAAAAAAGTAAAAGAAAAATTTACAAAAACAAAATTAATCCAACAATGCATAGGGGGAGAGGTAATAATTTAATTTTTGAAATTTGATTGTAGTTATGTGAATTTTAAACAAACTTTGGGCGTGGCCCCGAAAATTTTTCGTCTGCGGTGCTTTTTCATCTTCCTCACTAGGTACATGAAATACATTTAGTCCCGACTGTCCCTTTCTCCAGAAAAAAAGTCCTACTTACGCCCACTCAGCCCCCAACGAGCATATTTTCTGGCTACGTCACTGCTAACAGGTCATAACTGTTCAAAATCTGAGCATACAGTGGATCTGTTTTATAATTTTTACTAATTACTTTCGGGTAGTGGTGGGTCGGTATCTCTGGAACTGCTACTTTGAAACGGTATTTTCCAATACAGTTGTGTCGTGCTCCACCTCATAAAAACAAGCCGTTACTTTGGAACTTTAAGATTTTGTCCTTCGCCGCTACACGCTGCGATGCGAACCGAGAGAAAGCGACAGCGGCCGGCCTCTTCAGTCGTTCGTTGTGGAGCGCGCAATGGCAAACGGCATTTGGAGAACAGTAACAGTCTCATGGTTGACGGTATTTTGTCGTTGAAGGTATTTTGTCAGACCGGTGACGAAAGGTTTCCGAGAGAACTGTTTCCGTTCGCGGGTATCTAGGTGTCGTGGGACTGTTTGATTTTAACGCTGCGATTCGTAGTCATGTAGCCGGTGTTTTGCTGGCGCGGTATCCACGGTGATAAAGTATTTTTACACTTCTCACTAGGGCTATTCTGTAATCATCACAAATGTAATTAATCTGACAAATTTTATTTTAGTTCTCCAATTGTTTTATTTTGTTCTGCTGAAAATAGAATTATTTCGCACTGTCTCGCCGCTGACAGGTAAAACGAATGGTTAGAAATTAAATTTAAAAAATAAATTAGAAGGGTGGCAAAAATGTTCCGTTCACACAAAACCTTTATAATTATGATTAATGGAGAAAAAACTTTTTTATCATTTAAATGTTCTCGCTAATAACTGTCAGATAACATTTTTCAGAAATGTGGCAAAAACCGTTTCAATATTAGAAATATTTAGAAGAGGAGCTAGGGGAGCCAGGGTGATGCAAAGGCACACACATACCGGGTGACTCATAAAGTGTTTCCACCCCAATTTTGTCTGTAATTCTAGAAGTAAATTTTTTTTTTTAAATTAGAAGTTAATAAGTGCGTAAATTGCTATTTTTTTCGGCCAATTCAAACCTTTATAACCGCTTCCGGTATAACCGGATTAAATTTAACATAGAAGCCCGCCATGTTAACTCTATCCAAAATTATCTTTTTAATGAAATAATATCAAACATTATGATCATATTGTACTTTAAATATTCTTTAACAAACTAATTAATATTTTGAAAGTAATGCTGTCATCCTTATGGCAAAAATAATATATCACATAACAAGTGATGAAAGTGATACTTTTCAAACCAGGAGATATTTAGCACGAGGCGTAGCAAGAGGCGTAAGCCGAGTGCGGAAATTCTCCGAGTTTTAGAATAATCACTTTCACACGAGTGATGTACACTATTTTTCCTACTACCACAAAGAATTATTAAAAAAGCCTTTGATTTGTGAAAAAAATATTTCAACACTCGTGTTGAAAAACAAAATATCAACACTAGTGTCGAAATTAGCATACTTAGGATTATGTTCCACTTAATATCTGGTTTCATAGTTTGGCAATAGGCTTTTCCTTTATTTGTAATTTAACTTTTTCATATTTTATATATCTCAGGAAGAACTAGTCCTGGATTGACTCTAGATTAACTAGAATGAAAAATGTTAAATTTCATAAACGAAAGATCCATTAATCATAAATTTAACAAATCCACCCAACAAGGAAGATTTCAATTGAAAATAATTCTATAAATTATTTAATGTTTTTATAAAAAAAAGTCGAATACTCCTGATGGGATTTGAACCTGTGACCTTGCGATCTGTAGGCTAGAGCTCTATTCTTTACGCTATTGCTACCGATAAAGATTTGTTGTTTAATACATGACACTCTCTTCAGTGCGATTTGTTTTTTCTGGTAATGGATTTTCCAGTATATTATTAACATTTTTTATAATTTTAGATGGCGTATTTTCACACTCTAACTCTGAATCACTCAAAATTTGTTCTTTTTAATGCATAGGGGTGGTCTGTCAAATTGGCACCATATGTTTAAATTAAATAGTGTGCCTTGTATTTCAACACTAGTGTGGAAATATTTTTTTTCAACACGCGTGTGATATACGGCACTTTTTAGCCAAATTAACCATGCTTTTTTTTCTCATTTTCATAGGTGGTCGTAGGAAAAAGCTATTATATTTCAAATTTGTCAACGTGGCCTCAGTTATATTTACGATCTACTGGTTGCCTACCCTTATTAGAGGCCTTCAGTTCATTCGTCAATTTATTACGATCAGCTGTGGGACCTGTAGAATTCGATAAGATTTTTGTTCTTTGTAAATGATGGAAAAGTACGTCCATCTAATTTACTTTCATTTATTTTATTTGTCAATGGGCAGACGGGCCAAAAATTCTATTTTATATGTACTATATAACATAGTATCGCTTCCACAAAACTAATTTGTGGGATCTGACAGCGCGCAAAACGATACATTTGTAATTAAAAATATATCGCCGGTTTAACAGTGTCTAGTTATAGCAGATATATGGCTGCAATTATCACGGTTAGTTGAAATATGGGTTTTATGGGAAATGAATTAATGGTTTAGAAAAAAAATCATAATTATTATTATTATTTTTAAAGGAGAGTTTTTTTCACTTTATCGATTTTAAATAAAATGTAAAAATAAATTAGAGAAATAGTCTATTTCAGAAAGGTGTAGAATAATAAAATGGGAAATTCCGTTCTGTTCGGCTCAATTTCGGTGTCGGCCATAGGCGCACGTACATGTTTTTTAAGATAAGGAGCAGATTAGAATTTAAGGGATCTGATGAGACGTTACCCCCTTTGGGATTTTATTTGCGGGATGATTTGAAAATAAGATTTACAAAGATAAATGAATAGCTTTAAAAAGATACGAATCTCGTCTTACTTAAGAGTGAGGTGTAGTTACGCATTCGCCATTTCGTTTTACATACCTGAAATACCTTATTCCTGGTATTGAACCGCGATTCGTGCAAAAAAAGATCATGCACTTTTTCTACCCATCTTGAGACACAAGTCGCTAGCAATAACAAAATGTCTGGTAAAGTTTTATACCTAAATTCGCACCCAAAACTTAAAAATAATATCCACAATCACACACGGAACATCCGAACGAATACAACGTAAAAAAAAGATGGAAACGACTAACAACTTACAAGCTAACAAAAAAAAATGTCTAAAGTAAAGTTTTATAAATATTAACACCCAAAACTTGGAAATTATAACCACACACCAACAAACGAAACAAATGATGGCGACGAATAAGAATACAAACAACGGCAAGCCGGTTTTGTTTACGATCTGTTAGATATCGTGTCGGTTGCCTATTTTTTTTTTAACTGCGCAAGCGCCACGGACCCAAATTCAGATTATTTTGAATCGTACGATGGGTATCTTCTTGCTTCGTGCGGCTGCTTGTGTTGGCAATATAGTGTATATGTGGAAAAAGTAGACAAAAATTTATAAAACTCCCTGTCTCGCAAAATCCTTTGACCCTTGAAGAAAGTGAAAAATTTGCAATATAAAGTTTTTTTGTGTAGTCATTTGTTCGTTTATCGGTCCTGTCAAATAAATGACGAAAAAAAGTACGTTTGATCTAAAAAAAAAAATGTATAGATTGGTCTCAATTTCGACAAATAGACAGTTACGATTAAAATAGCTCTGTTGAAATGCACATCGCTCTATTCTAATAGACGCGAATTGATGTCGGAATAAAGGGTTGCTGAACGAGAAATTATTCAGGATAATGTATAATCGATGTGTTATGCCGCCACGGTGCTTTATAAAAGTTAGCTGATTTGTGGTGCATAATTTTGAATTTAAAATTTTTAATATAATTTTTATGTGTTTTCGACTTTTTAAGGGTATTTATTCGAGTTTATGAAATTATTATTGTTCTTATCATGTCCTACTAGAATTTAACAAAGAGTGAGTTAGACACTATAACAGGCCAATTAATTTGAAAGGAGTGTGGAAATTTTGACGTTTACCAGGTAGATGACGTAGGTCGCCGCCTGCAGCTACTCATTGACTAGGATCTTCATTGATTAAAATTTTAAGCGAGGCTAGGCCTATAACTCCTCTTAATTATTGATAAAACATTAGCTAAAAACTAGTACATTAAGTTCGTGTTGTGAGAGGGGTTTGAACCTGGGTCCCTCATTGTCGTAGTAGCCTGTATGGACCTGCCTGGTGTTGTGGTTGGTGGGAATGGCGGATTAACGGGTTCTGGCTTTGTTCTGCTATGTTGAAGTAATTGTTGCTGGTGTTCGTGATGTAGTCTTGGATCGTTTCCATTTTAAGGTCTCTGTGTAATGTGGTATTACGTACAAACCATGGTGCGTTAGTTATTATTCGTAGCAATTTGTTTTGATATGTTTGTATTTTGCTTTTCCCCGTCATGCAGAGTGTTGACCATGATGGAGTGGCATACAGTAGTGCTGGTCTTATGCATAGTTTGTAGATGGTAACTTTGTTGCGGGTGTTTAGCTTGTTATTTCTATGTATTAATGGATAGTACTGGTGTAGGAGCCTGTTTGCTTTGGTTAATGTTTGGGCCAGGTGGTTCTTCCAGATAAGCTTGGAGTCGAAGTGTAAACCCAGATATTTGGCTTTTTTGGACCATGTCAGTTGGGTGTCGTTTAATATGATTTGCCTGGGTAGCGGTTTCCTAGATTTGGTAAATATAATGGCCTGTGTTTTTTGTGGGTTTAGGGTGATTTTCCATTTAGTCATCCATTTGGCTATTTCGTTTATGTGTCTTTGGAGTCTTACTGCAATGGTGTTCATATATATTGCTGTTGTAACCATGGCTGTATCGTCGGCGAACAGAAACAGTTGGTTTTCGGGATCATGTGGGATGTCTGCCATGTAGATGTTGAATAGGTGGGGCGAGAGAGGGGAACTTTGGGGGACTCCTGCTAGAATATTTTGGGTGGCTGATTTGTGATTGTCTGCTTTTACAATGAAGGTTCTATCTGCTAGGAATGACCTGGCCGTTTTGATCAGGTATGTCGGATATCCTGCCCTTATCATTTTTAGTAAACCACAAACCAAGTGTTTAGCCAAGAAGCAAACCAAAATGGTAGTTCATTTTTGATGTGTTCGCCAAGTTGAATTTTTTGGAATAATTTACGGACTCTTAAAATAACGAGAAGATAAGAAAAAATTAATGTTTTTAGAGAATTGTCGCGTCTTGCTGATAATTGATATCTTTGTACTGAACCGTGTAGCACCTACAGCGTTTCCTCCGAGGTTTCCTCGTTTTTTTTTTGTTCGAAAATTCTAACAGCAGAAAACAAATCGTTTACTGGCTTCTAAAGACACCGACATCGTTCTATTTTTCTTCCAAAACATGCAAAACAGTCGTTGCAAAATAGTGCTATCCGGTCTGCACTTCCGCAGTTGCTGGGCCAGACTCTGGATGTACTTCGCGGAGGAATCGAAAAAAAAAGTCTTTGACCATATCACATAGTTTTATGTGCACAACATCCCAAACATGTTCCTAAACATTCGTAACCTCTACTATTCTAAACTATTCTTAGCAGAGTGAAAATGGAGAATAAACTAATAATTCTTTTAATTGTCTCTAACACATTTAAGTAAACAAACGAATGTCAATATCTTGTCATACCATTAACCTAAAAATATTAACAGCCCGATGTGTATCGTGAACGGATGTCAACGCCTTGTCACGATTTGACAAACAAAACTAACCTCAAATTTATTTAGTTCTGGCCGCTGACATGGAGGTCTTCACTCAAGGTTAGGCTCCCCTCACAGACGTCTCCGCATCGAGATCACTTAAAGTCCCCAAATGGATCGGCAAGAGACTTATATTTAATAATATCAATAAACAAACCGATGTCATGATGGTCAGAACGTCATGATTTGATAAACAAAATTAACCTTACATCATTTGGTTCTGGCTATTGACATGGAAGTTGGATCCCAACGAAGACAAACATTGGATCCCCTCAAAGACTTCCCCGCACTTGGATTCACCAAAGTGTCGACAAGAAAGGGTTAGAAATTTGTCACTCTCTCCTTTTAAATCGAGAAGAGCTCTGGAAAAAATATCTACTTATTTTTAGAAAATAATTTCATTTTTATACCGTTTTCCCTTTGAATTTTCAAGCCTTACCGCGTATTTTGCATTACTTCAAGAGCGAAAATTAACTTTTCCTTTGCCTGACATTTAAAAAACAAAAGAAAGTCGATGTTTAATTTACCGTCTTTAAAATGCTGACAGAAACAGCTCGACGTGTGTTTTTTGAGCGAGACTCGAATTATTAAAAATATTTCGGTGTTTTTGACCTGAAATGAAAAGGTCGACTACAGAGAAAAAACACTCAAGATTTCTATTTTTTTTTAATTGATCACTGTTATTGGCTTCTTGTAAACGGTAATTTCTACGAAGTTGACTAAATGAATGCCATTTTTAAGGCTTTTTAAGATCCATCAACTGATTTGCCGAATTGTTTTTGATTCGCAAGATACAACTCAAAATGTTTAAATTTTGGAATATCTTCTCTACAAAATGGTTTTGACGGTAGAGGTACAAACCTTCCCAACTGTGAAATGTTACATGATCTAGCAATAGTTTTATGGATGATAAACTCTTATTAGAGCACCGACTTAACAATTAAAATTCCAAAACTATCCAGAATAGTGAAAGAGCCCATTGTCAAAAAATAAACTTGAGGACCAAAGTTTTCTCTTATCCTTAAGATCTGGAAATACAACAAATTATCATATTTTAGGAAACTTTGGAATCCTCCGGGAAACAAAGGATAACTGTGCAAAAGTAAATAATCACTTATCGTTACCGATTTCGTCCTTTTTCTCCTCGGCCTGTTGTAATCAACCATAATATAAATTCAGGACAACACGCAGCGTTTCCGATTTCCTTTTCGAATCGAAAGAAAAACCAAATGTGCGCCCATGCGTTTAGAATGGGGATTTGCATTAAAATCAGGTTGCGTCCCTCGCCAGTGGTAGCCCCTCGATGAAACCACCTCTTCAACTCAAATGTGTAAGTTAGTAGAGAAACTATAAAAAAAATCGAATTTTATTTGTATTTCATTATTGATTACAATGTTTATTTAGTGATTAATAAAAACAGAAACAACTCTCCTTTGGAGTATTAGTTTTATATACTAAACTGCTGGACAATTGCTTTCGAGCAAGAAAAATTTTGCCTTAATTTAACAGTTAATATTTTCTGAACCAGATATGATATCGACCTACGGTTTTGAATGGTTGATAGATTCATCCCTTGGGAAACAATTGTCAATGTTGGATTTTCTTTAACTGTCAGAAAATTTTATATACAGGGTGTTAAAGAAGACGATGATTTTTGCTCCAATTTTAATGGCGTGTAACTTTCACAATAATATTTTTAAATTTTATAACTCTACGTCAATTGAATCAATGGTTCATAGCAATGAAAGTAATTTGTCAAATTTTTGATATCTGCTATATTTTAAGAAATACCGATTTTTTTGGAAAACCTTGCTTTATTTTGACTTATTGGTGGCTAGATCTCACTGTGCTTTGTATCGTGCAAACTTTGCGAGTGATTATTATACCTTACAACTATTGTTACTGAACATAATCAAGCTTTTCAGGAGGAGGAACATTTTTTTTTCATTTTACTCATGTGAATTCTAAATTTGTTTTACCTATTCCCTAATCCACGAGTCGCTGGTGGTTAGAGATTTGCATAAAAAGCAGGTTTAGCGTTTCCTCCTCCTCACCCTTTTCCCCGATAGAGGAGGCTATTTGGCCTTTTGCCAGTTGAAATAATGAACTTTTAATCCACAAAGAAATATGGTTTATTCGGAATTGATTGCCCTCGCGGCGGTTTTTTCCAAAAGGGCTTTTAACGTTCGCCAGGAAGTCGGTCTTTGTTGGTGGTTTTCTCGATAATTATGATTGATAACGATAGGATTGCTGACATATATATGGACTAATATGGAGGCATTTTCGGGTATTCTGGATTCGATTCATTTTGTTATTAGGGGTAATCATCTGCTAGAAAAATGATTATATGAGACGTCGATTGCCAGTGGCGTGCGTGGCGTATTGGGGGGGGGGGGGGGTGGGGGGTGCTGCAGCAGCCTCCATCCTAGAAGCTCGGGTCTAAAAGTCTAATTGCAACTTTCGTCTCACGCTTGGACTCTTAATTAAAATTTTTAAATAATGTATTCTTGGCTTAGATTACAAAGGTTTTGTAGGAAACGTTTAGTTTTTAAACTTTTTCTTTTAAAAGTCCTGTTTTATTTAGAGATTAAGGTTTCGGACGCATATCGTTTTAGTTATTGCAATGCAATTTTATAGGAAAACGAGTAAAAAGAATAATATTTTATAGAATTTTTCTATTATATACTTGTCTGCTCCGTTTTCCCTTTTTTAGAAATATTTTAAATCAACAAAAATATAACCCAATACAATAAAATATTTTTTCAACGAAAACAGAAAACAATTAGGTATTTATTTTTAAAGAGAAAAATTAAAGTAAAACTTTTAATTGAAACATCTTTTATGAAAGAAATGTGATAATGTATAATAAAAAAAATAGCGCAGGAAGAAACGAAAATGATTTACATATGAATATACAAAACGGCACTTAAGAAGGAGCATTTCAAAACCTAAGCAGCATTTGCACCAAAAACTGCTCCTAAAATACATGATTTCTGAAAAAAGTCATCAATTTTGGCGTGGTGAGCGATATTTACTTTATTTTTAATCATGAGTCCGAAAAACGCTGGTTAGAGTCATACATAAGTCTTGCGTTAAAACTTTGGATTTACACCAATATTCATATTTTTCACAATTATAAAAAATATATTTTTTAAAATAATAAAAAAAAACATTTACTATAACAAATTTAACCCAACAATAAAAATGTTCTTGCGCCCATATAAGTTCTAAAAGATTTAGTTCGCAATGATATGGCGGTGTGCGCAGCACAGTTACATTATGTTTTTCAGCTATATCTTCCACGGCATATTTCATGAAACGATGTTCGAGTAAATTTGTTATAGCTAATAGTTTCTTCTTTATCAAATTATCTTCAAATTCAATACTTTTGGTGGTTAACCAGTCGATAATTTCTTGTTTTCTCCAAGATAAAGTGTGCGCCGAGAATGATGAGTTTGCTTTATCCATAACTACTACTGAATCAGCTTGAAGATATTTTATCATTTCACCAAAATAGTCCTCGAAAACATTCGAATTCATGTCCTCATGGTAATCACCCGAATTGAATTACGCAATTCCTTGAAATTTTAATATTACAAACAACACTATTTTATCTTAATACCCGTTAACCTAATTCTCTAAAATTTTTGGTTAGGTATAAATAGTTTAATGCACAAAATGTACCTTCGCCTATGGCCGACACCGAAATTAAGCCGAACTGGACCGAATTTCCCATTTTATTACTCTAAACCTTTCTGAAATAGTCTATGAATACCAAATTGTGCACAATTGCCCGGCATTACTCTAAGGCTTAAAATAATTAATTCCAAAAATATCCCTAATTTCGTGGGATCCACAAAAGATTAGAAAGTAAAATCTAATTATATTGTCCCCGGCAGGAACAAAACAAAATTATTTTGTATAAAATAACATAAATAATCAAGAAACAACGGAAAAGATACGGTTATTGTTTGAGAAAATCTGTGGAAATATTTCGCGGGTAAATACAATAAGCCTGTTCTCCGAATTTTAATTTATTCACTCTGTGGGAAAGTGCTAAGAAAAACATTTTCCAAGGAAAACGGGTTTTGGGAAAACGCGTACCCAGAATAACCAGCCGTGAAAATGCAAAAATTATATAAATGGAAGAATGTCGCAATTGATTATCTGATGTCTCCAAACGTTTTCCATTCCATATTTTTAGGTTCGTTTTTTGACAATCGAATTTTCAACCGGAAAATCAAGGCAATATTAACGGGCGCCTTGTTTTTTAATTGGCGGTGCATATTAAATCTGAGTAGTTTTTATAAAAATTAACGGAATGGGCTTTTTCACTAAATTTAATTTTTTACCTTATCATATATAACTATAGTCTATTTCAGAAAGGTGTAGAGTAATAAAATGGGAAATTCCGTGCAGTTCGGCTCAATTTCCGTGTCGGCCATAGGCGCACATAAATTTTGTGCATTAAATTATTTATAATAACTAACCAAAGAAAAAAAAAGAAGATAATTTGATAAAGAAGGAACTATTAGCTATAGCAAATTTACACAAACATCGTTTTATAAAATATGCCGTGGAAGATCTAGCTGAAAAACATAGTGTAACTGTGCTGCGCAAGTGAAAGGATTTGTAGCAAGACACAACACGACATTCAAAATTGAAGGCGTTAAGCTACTGTTTGATCAAGCCATTAAGGAAGTGACACCAGAGAACTGGCCAAAAGCAGTCCATCATGTGATTAAAGAAGAGGAGAAAATGTGGGATCTTGACCACCTGATCGATCGGACCGTCGACCCGTTAATCATAACGTCAAGAGGAGATGACAGTTTCTCAGATAACGAAGAATATTATGATTTTTTATTATTTAATTTCTGTATTTTGTATTTTTTTATAATGTTTAATAAAAAGTGTGCCTAATACTATGTACATAAAGCACGCCTTTGTCACACCATTTCCAGTGTTAAATGAATAACAATAGGCAAAAGCCATAAATTGACCCAAACCCGGGTGGTACTACCTGCACTTGATGAAAATAAAGAATTTTGCAATGATAAATTCGATTATAGTGAAAAATTCCATTAAAAAAAAACATATTGCATTCTAGAATATTCCCGTGTAATAGAGAAAAGAGTGGACGAAACTATTACCCGAACGATTCCTACTTAAAATTCGAGGGTGTAGATGTCGCTCTTTTGTCGAACGCGGGTCACGTAAGGGTCCTTTGACTTGGAAACTTTCCCGCCAAATAATACCGGCGGTGACCCTAATCTGTACCGCAGAGATTATAGACCCTTTGGAGGATTAATATTAATCGGAGCGTTGTTGCTTTCATTTCCATTTACACGGTGACAATAGAAAAAAACTATAAGAAAACAATAATAATGTTTAAAATATTTGAAACCTTGTGAATCTTTCCATTTTATTCTTTGACGTTTATTACCGTTGGTGCATTGAGAGTGCAAATATCTATTATTTGATTGAAATAATTATTTACTTGATTACTCGAAATATTTATTAGGATGCGAGTTAGCGCTGCCTAGCGGGACTCCTGTAATTGTGACGAATGTCTTTATTGATGATTTCCTCTTAACATTTTTACTTATTTCTATAAGTTTGTTAAGGCCTTTTTACATTGGGCGCAATTGCAAGAAAAAATTGCCTGAAAGCATGCGCTTTGTCGACGTTTTAAACAGCTGATGCAGGTTTTAAATGGGAAAACGTGCATCAGCTGATTAAAACGTCGTCAAAGCGCATGCTTCCAGGCCATTTTTCTTGCAATTGCACCCAATGTAAAAAGGCCTTTAGAGGTGCTCTGGTATGCTCAAGGGTGTCTAACAACGACACAAATCTCTCTCTGTGCAACATCTTGCTGGTGTGCTCCACCAAATATTGCTTAAAGCAGTTTTAAGTTACTCCCTTCTTTTGTCGGATTCTAGCTCTACTGATGAACCATGATATGGCGAAACGCGTCTGTGGATGGATCTGGCGAAATAAAAGGAAACTCTTAGTTTTTCAGTGTGTTTTCTTTTAAATCAGGCTTTGTATTTAATAATAATTGGGGCATGTATCTATTTTATTATTATTTTTTTAATGTAGCACTACTATATCAACTTTAACATACAGGGTGTATATATAGAAAACTATACATAGGAAAATTTTCAAAATTTGACAGTATGCTGATGGGAGCGACCGGGCTAAAATATTTTCATAATGGTGGCACTTCCGGTTATACCGGAAGTAAGTGTCAACTTGCTTATTTTAAATGGGACACCCTATATATTATTACATTTTTGCATTCTACGCAATATTCTAGGCAGATTTTGTATACCATGTCCTATACCTATGTCTAAACGTTTTTGACATATTTGAATTTTTATGTCAAAAATGACGTTTGCAAGCCTTAGAATAATTATCAATTTTTTCTATAAAGAAGCCTTAATTATTTAATTTAAGTGGGATTCCTTGTTATAAAGGACCTGCTTTAATAGATTTTTTATAATATTTTGATAACTATTAATACAGGGTGTTTAAAAAAATAAGATTAAAAATGAAATTGAAAAAACTGCAAAAAGTCTAGATTTTCAAATGGAAACACCCAAATTTTATAATTTTATAAATGTTGGTTTCTTTGGATAGAGAATCAAAAACGAAGATAGGGAGGTGAAAATCATTTTTCTCTAAGATAAACCGATCCGATGTTAAAGCCTGTCAAAGTCTGAAAATGTCATATTTTAAACGTCAATATATCAAAAACTATTGAATTTAGACATTATGACATTTACAAAATAAGCGTAGAATTTTGTGGGGAATCAGAAAATAATACAATATATAGAGTGTTCCATTTAAAAAAACCTACCCACGATTTTTTGGGCCACCCCGTATACTCCAACAATTTAAAATGTGCACCTCAATGGTCTCTATAACTTTTGTATTTTGTATATTCTATCTAATTAAAGGCAAAAATGAACTTTACTCTATCGTTGATTCACCCTGTATATATTGTTGTGTGTTGTATTGTTTTAAAATGTGTTTATTTCTTTTCAGAAATGAACAGACACCATTATGCTTTATTCGTGAGAAACTGCCGAATGATTCTGTTGCTGAGACGTGACTTCTCTGAAGGAGACTTGAACATCTTTAGACCTGCAGAGTGGAGATGGAAGCTTCCCCAGGTAAACATAAAATTATGCCTCAATTATACGAGATTTTCTTGAATGATAGAATAGTTTTGGACTTGCATTGTCTCACGTGATGGTGATGTAAAACAAATTAAAGACAATGCAAGTCCAAAACTATTCTATCATTCAAGAAACATCATTGTCTCCAACCTTCAAACAGATACGAGATTTTGCTGTGCAAAAATTTAAACTTACCCGTACAAACGTACACCTTTATTTTAAGATCGCTTCGAAAATTACTCAATTTTTAATTCTAAACAACTTTTACAAACGAAAATTGTATCTTAAACGAAAAATAATATTTTACTCTTGAGTAACTTTAAAAAAATTGAATCTCCCTCGTAAGCACTGCAGCTTTTATCAAGAATTAAATTTTCTGTGATATCAATAATAAAAAATTCTTTCATATGAAGACAGAATTCTGCCAGTCACTTTATATACAGTGTGTCCACGGATAGAGTTTGAAAAAGGAAAATTTTTTTATTAGTAGGTATAGAAAGTCATTCTTTATAAAAAAAACCTCTGCTTGTGCTGAAACTGCAATTTCGAATATCAGATTTACGATTACTATACAGGGTTCGTCAGAACAACATTTTTAGTTTTTTGGATTTTTTTTCAATTCCTTAATTTATTAAATCAATTTTGCTTGTTCTGAAACAACAATTTCGAATCTTAGATTTGCCATAACTATACAGGGTTCGTCAGAAAAAACATTTTTATAATTTATGATTGAACAAATTAGAGAAATATAGTTTTCTTACAACAAAATCGTTATTCGGCCAGATATAAAATCATATTTTAAGTAAGAAAGCAACTACAGGGTGATTCACGTTGAGTGGCCTATTAGAAGATCTCGGAAATGAGTAAACTTACCTAAAAATGTGGGTTGTACCATATTAGGCATTTAGATAGGAAATTTAATTCTCTACACGTTAGTAAGCTAAAAAATATGGTGTTCCATTTGCAAAAATTGACTTATGCACATTTATTTAAATGGGAACATTGGCACAATTTTAAGAACTCCCTGTATAAAAAACGTGAAACCTAAGTAATTTAAACTAAAGATCTATGTATTACAAAAAAGCTTACAAAATTTTAAATGTTTGCTTTTATTATTTTCAGAGTTACTAAACTTTCTTCTCGAAGCGTTTTTGACCAAAAAAAACCTTTTATAATTCATATCTCAAAAACGGTTAGAGATAGGAATAGATTATTATTAACAAAATTTATTTAGATTTTAATAAGGTAATCAAAAATGCTAAAATATACAGGGTGTTTCATTTAAAATAGCAAAGTTGGCATTAGCTTCCGGTATAACCGGAACTAATAAAAACGTCAAAATATAATGTTTTAAAAGCTCAAAGCAAATTATGCCTGCTATCAAATTTTTAGAAAAATAAGTTTACTCGTTTTCGAGATCTTCTAATAGGCCACTCAACGTGAATCACCCTGTATAGCTGTTTGCTTTTACGTAAATTTATTTTAAACGAAATCCAAAAAACTAAAAATGTCGTTTCTGACGAACCCTGTATAGTAATCGCAAATCTGATATTCAAATTTGTAGTTTCGGCACAAGGAGACCGTTTTATAAAGAATGACTTTTTCTTCTATACCTACTACCTAATAAAAAAGTTTTTCCTTTTCCAAACTCTCTCCGTGGACAGACTGTAGATATAATTTTGCATGGAGCTGATAACATTGAAGAATTTAGAAACATTGTTCGGATGCTCTTAAAAAATAAAGAAACACAATGCAAAACTCTTCTATCATTCAAAAAACATCATTGCCTCGAAAGTGTAATAAAATATGAACAGGCAATGCGGCGCAGCGCCGTAACTAAATTCTGTATTGAATATTTAAAGGGGTTTAAAGAGATAACTTGTATAATAGGATTAAACAGTAATTCCTTTCCTCAAAATTACTCAATTTTTAACTGTAAATTATTGAACGAGTCGGAAACTTTTAACTTTGAAGTGAATAAATGCGCTTTGCATTTTTAACAAGTTCGGGAATATTTATAAGTGCTTGTTTCTAATGTCATTTATGGTAACATGGACGAACATTTGAAACTTAAATTTGCTGCCACACCGATCTTTAAAATACAGGGTGATTCCTAAGTTGATACTTCTTTTTTTGGCTATGTATAGAAGGCATTAAAATAAACATTTTCAAATACCTTTTTTCAAAAAACTCAAAAATAAAATACTTCATTTATTACACTGTGGATCAAATACGGTCCTGCCTAACTTGCCCGTTGAATAACATTAAGAAAACTTCTGGGTGTAGGATGAGCCCGCAAGGGAAAGCGTTCTGCGTATAATCTCGAAGCACTCTGACGACACTCACCGTAAATTAGCAACATATATATAGTTCATTGTTTTCAAATTTGACATTTTCACGTGTCACCAATTTAAAATTAACTTGCTTCAGAAAAACACACCCCAGCAGATTGCCAAATAAATACCTGACCACCGACCCGAAATTGCATGACTAATAAGACAAAAACAACATAAAGTATAGCAGGCTACGTTTTCATAACCAGGCCCGCATTTAAATTTTTACTTTTGTATCTCGTCTATTTTTAAGTTTTTTGAAAAAAGGTATTTGAAAAAGTTGTTTATTTTAATACCTTCTATACACAACTAAAAAAGAAATATCAACTTAGGAATCACCCTGTATAACCACAAAAATATTAACCATGCATTTTTCGATCCATAATATATCGAAGGATAATCTTTAATTTGTCTATAGTAAATTTACACAACTGTTTTTTTTTTACGATATTAGGGTTCGACTTTCTCGATTTCTAAATGCCAACATTGCAAAGGAATATTTATTAGTTTTCTCATTTGTGAGAACAGTTAAGTTACGAACGGGCCATCAATCTTATTTTTTCCAGTTTCAAAAATGCCAGGCCAGACTAAAGTTGTGAAGTTTGTGTTTTTAACTTTACCGCGTCAAACTTTTTGGTTACCTTGGCTGGCAGCCTCCGTCGTTCGCCAAGTTTCTGATTGTTTGAGGCGTTTTTATTACGACGTTTTTAAATTAGCAAGGGAAAAATGGAGGTTTACAAGGAACAGTGAAAAATGAGGGACATTTTTAAAAGAATGTTAAAACAATAATGTCATCTTTAAATGGGGAATAGGTTTTTATATATTATATATAAAGCTAAATGTTTGTCCGGAAAAGAAAACTGACTTCGAGATCAATCGGGACGCACGGGGAAGTGGATGAAATGGGCTTTGGTCACAGTCACAGGTCAATTTTATTCTCATCTGTGAAATATTTTTTCCGGGCTTGAATGACTATTTTTTTTGCTCACAATATAGAGTGTATTTAATTTTAAAAAAATCACTTAAGACCGCCTGTGAGTTGCATTAAAAGGACGAAGTTTAGCATACTTTCGAAAAATACTTAAACAGTTGACACCTGTCACATTTCCTTCTGTTCTGTTTTCGAGAATGGAATTACAATTTTTATATACAAATCATTGTGTTCAATATGATCCAACATTAACTTAGCTAGTTCTTCGCGCCGACAAGCCCCAAAAATGCCGATTATCATAACAACCTTCATAAGTAAATCTGTTTCATCATCTGCAGTACTAAGAAACTTACATTCGTCTTCCTTTGTGAAAACTTTGGACTTTTTGGCCTTGTAACCCTCTGAACTTCTTTTCAAAAATGCGATTAGTTGAGAAAATCTGCTTATATCTTGATTTTTTTTGACTGAAATCATAGTTCTCAACATTGAGTAGTGAGTGAGTCCATAGTGCAGATGGTTTCTGGGAGCGTTGCTTTACGGAAAAAACCGATTTTGTCGGAACTAAACTTGAGATCGCTTCGTTTGCCGCTGCTTATATATCAGAGGGTAAACTTCCATCAGAATCGCTCATTTTGAAAAACGCTTTTTATATTTTTGAATTTGTTTGACAAAGTTTCGACAGTAACCATGCGAAACAGTAACTAGGCGAAAGGTAAAATAAAAAACTTGATTAATAAACTTAATAGCAGGTGCATTTTTATTTTTAAAAATGCCTTTTGCCAAATATTTGTATTCATAGATGAAAGTAGATAAAATTTTGTACAATATTCTTGTTGTAAATTCATATTACTATACCCGATGTTTTATTAAACTCGGCTGACGCCTCGTTTGACAACTTTAAAATCTCGTGTTGTAATATGAATCTTTACAACACTTATATCGTAAATAACTATTTCAGGTTTGTGACGATCAATGGCATCATTACGCTATCAATGTCCGTTTCCCCGACGTGGAGCTCTACATTGACGGTCAGCTTTTCAGAACTGAAAAGAAGAATCCTGAAGTTATTGACGACTGGCCTTTACATCCAACCAAAGGAATTAACACTACCCTGACTGTCGGCGCTTGTTGGCAGGTAATAATGGAAAGTTTTTGGTTCATCGTGCACTAACTTCATAAAGTACATAATTAATCCGTATGATTGGACGATTTTCTAAATTTTTATTTATTTTAAACTTAATTGCTAACACTTTAATTTTTCAGGGATCTGATAACAAGATGAAGCACCACTTGAAAGGCTACTTGGCTGGCTTGAGCGTCCTTGTGGGCGAAAATGAAAAACCGGAAGTCCTCAGCTGCCTGCACCAGTGTAAAGAAAGCCTGCAGGTGTGTGAAATACTTTTTAACATATTTTTAAGTGGTAAAAGCGATGGTGATTTGTAGAAAAATCAAGAATTATGGTTAAATTTGACACACAACTAAAAGTCTACCCGTTTACGCGGATTAATACATTTCTATTTTATCGCAGGTACCAAGCATGGAACTCCTTCAACCAGGCATGGAACTCTTAACGAATTCGGACTTAACAGAAGTAACCGTAGAGGGAGACAACCGCACCAACCTGGAGATATTGGTTCGTAAGATTGGATACGCCAACACCCGCGAATTCCCCACCCCTGGGCGAAGGAATTTAAGACTTACCACTACTGTGACCTGCGATAATGGCAAGACTGTCAAGGTGAGATAGTAAGAGGGTGTATAGTTTGCTGAATGTATTTAACACATTGTCGTTTTAAGTCTTTATTTAAATAAGGGATTAATTAATATTTCTCCCAGTTTGTCCTTCCTTTCACTTTTTTACGGTTTCTGTTTTTAAAATTTGATTTTTTTTCTGCCCGACTCGCTTCCACCTCAAATTTTATTTCCTGTTTTTTTTTTAACGTATCGAAAATAAGGTTAGGTTAGAGTGGCAGACCAGTCTGACGTAGTCCTATTAGGTCCGTTGTAATACCACGCGTATTTCCGTAGAACCCACCTTAATAAAATCTCTGATGGTTAGTGCGTCGTACACCATAGATGGATTTAAACAACTCATTCAAACCAGTCACTACTATTGAATTGTTTCGTGACACTCTAGGAAGTATGGAGATTTTGGATTTTATTAGGTTCTAATTTGAAATATCATTGCTGAATATGGGTTATAATGAAAAATACCTTTCGCTAGCAATATTTCGGAGCAAAAAGTATCAACATTTTCCATTATTTATTACTCTTTCCAGGTACCTGATGCACAAACTTATGTAATGGTTTTAAGACCGCAGACTCCCAGTATTAATTTGAACGGTACTGGAAACATGGCAAGGAAATATGAGGATTTTAGAATGGGAGTTAGGGTACTGGCTGATATCCACATAACTGGTAAGTTGACAAAGATTGTCTTTAAAGGCGACATTCTGTTTTATTTATTTGACACCGGCACGAGATGTCGCTCTATTCAACATCTTGCTGGTGGATTTACTTTTCTCAATCAAACTTATATCTCCAGTAAAAAAAATCTATTTTAGGTGAACAAAAACTTGACAAGTGTCAATTGACTATATATCCCAACCTGAATCCGGATCATGAGAATCTCGCCGTTCCCGAGGAAATGCTTAAGCACCTGGGAATGGCTGCGCGAGTGTCCAAAGATGGCGTGACTATCAGTGGATCGGATATGGTTTTTAACTATCAACAGGTCAGAGTTTTAAATTTTAAATAACCAATCAAAATTATTACCTTTCTTTCACCATGTCCTTTTTATTATCTCCCGAAGGTACCTAATTTCTTTGTTTGATAGGTTCTGAGGCAGATTGTGTACACCAATAGAAAACCTGCTTATTACTTGAATAGAGTATTCAAGTTGACGTGCTCGGAACTAAATGGAAGATTTACTAGCAATGAATATGTGCAAACGGTGAGTAATAAATATTTAAAAAAATTAATAAAAATTTAATGTTATTAATTCCATCAAGCCCTATTGGATATATCAATTTAAGTAGCACAATTAACATACAGTGATTAAATATAATGCTGAAAGTAGTACTCTACAAAACCTATTTAATTGATTAAAAAACCTGGTCTTAGACTTGTCTTTCAGTGGCAAAGGGGAAGTTTGTCATAACAAACGTCGCCCATGTAAAGAGTATTTTGTTTATACAGGGTGTGTTTCACGTTTGAACGTTTATGGAAAACGGGTGATACACTTTTGAAGAAAACGTATCACCCGTTTTCCATAAATGTCTAACGTTTCATCCACCGTGGAACACCCTGTATCACTCTGATAATGGCTAATAAAATAACTCAAGTAATGTAAATGGAGAAACTTTGAGTGATTGATGACCGTTCAATTTTACTAACTGACTTTTTGTGTAGCGTACTCCATTGGAATAAAATTGTTTTCCTACGACCACCTATGAAAATGAGAAAAAAAGCACGGTTAATTTGGCTAGAAAGCGCCGTATATCACACTCGTGTTGAAATATCAAGGCACACTATTTAATTTAAACATATGGTGCCAATTTGACAAACCATCCCTATTTATTAAAAAAAAACAAATTTTAGAAAGCAGTTTACTGTTTAACTTATTTATCATGTATTTATCGAGTGATTTAGAGTTAGAGTGTGAAAATACGCCATCTGAAATTATAAAAAATGTTAATAATATACTGGAAAATCTATTACCAGAAAAAACAAATCGCGCTGAAGAAAGTGTCATATATTAAACAACAAATCTTTATCGGTAGCGATAGCGTAGAGAATAGAGCTCTAGCCTACAGATCGCAAGGTCACAGGTTCAAATCCCATCAGGAGTATTTGATTTTTTCATAAAAACATTAAATAATTTATAGAATTATTTTGAATTGAAATCTTCCTTGTTGGGTGGATTATTTAAATTTATGTTTAATGCATCTTTCCTTGATCAAATTTAAAATTTTTTATTCTGGTTAATCTAGAAGTCAATCCAGGATTAGTTCTTCCTATGATATATAAAATATGAAAAAATTAAAGTTATACTACAAATAAAGGAAAAGCCTATTGACAAACTATGAAACCAGATATTAAGTAGAACATAATCCTAAGTATGCTAATTTCAACACTAGTGTTGATATTTTTTTATCAACACTAGCGTTGAAATATTTTCTTCACAAATCAAAGGCTTTTTTAATAATTCCTTGTGGTCGTAGGAAAAATAGGGTACCTACATTACTCGTGTGAAAGTGATTATTCTAAAACTCGGAGATTCTCCTCGCTTGAAAAGTATCACTTGTTATGTAATATACTATTTACGTTTGTTCAGTATCTACTATTTATTACAGCAAATTAATTTAAAAAAAATAGTATATCACCTGCAAAGTTATTAATAATAAGACGTAAAAGAGTTGGACATTATATTATCCGTATACAGGGTATCGAAAAAGTCTTTTGATACTCTATATAACTGGAAAATGATGGTCACAAAACATGTGGGAAACCTATTTCAACCCAACTATAACGCAGTGTTTTTAGCTTACGGTGATCCACCCACAACCCAAAGAATCCATAGTGGCTCACGCCAAGGTGAGCAAGCACATAGTGGAAATCAGACCAGCCTCGGTCATCTCTCACGATTATGTCCAGGCTAGTCATTTGAATCTCATGGCTTCGGGTGGCTCTCATGCCGTCACCATCATCGTGGTGGTCTGCGTTGGATTCTTGTTGTTTATGATTGTTTTGGGAGTTATCAGGTAATTTTCTAGGAAAGGTACATTTTAATAAATTTGTAATATTGTCACGGGATAGGTAATTTAACCTCTAAACACTTAATTGTTATTACTATCTCTCTGATGAGCCATGATATGGCGAAACGCGTCTAGGGATAGATCTGACAGAAATTTACCGACAAATTAATTGTTTGTTGTTTTTTTGCAAATTTTTGCGTTGCAATTTCAAATTATTTGTTTAATTGTTTTTAGGATTAGAGCTGCTCATCAAAAGACGTCAAGTGAAGAAGCCCAGGATGGAGAAATGACTTGGGATGATTCTGCTTTGACAATTACTGTCAATCCAATGGAGGTATATATCAATATTTCTGATAGGCTAGCGCCGTCACTAAAAATTTAATTACCAGTAAATTTTAAAATCCGTTAAGAGTGAGGTCTAGTGATTCGCCATTTAGTTTTTTGATCAATATTTCGTTACTTTTTCCTTTTATCCAAAATTCGGCCAGATACCGACATTTGAAGCATAATTACCTACAATTTAAAGGTAAACAAGTTTGAATTTATAAGGTAATAAAAGCAGAAAAATTGACAAATTTTCGTTTTTTGTTATTATTAATTATTAATCAAAATTTCTTTAGGTAAAAACTGTAGGTAATTGCTACTCGAGGACGGGTATTTGACCCCTTTTTCAATAAAGTGAAAGGGATAAGAATAATTGATCAAAAAATGAAATGGCACTAAGAGTGAAGTCTAGTAATGCATTGTATTTGGCCGATTTTTGGATAAAAGGAAAAATTAACGAAATATTAATCAAAAAACGAAATGGCGAATGCGTAACTAGACCTCACTCTTAACAATATATCTAATCGTAATCTATAACTATTTAATCTATAAGTAATTTTGACAGCAAACTTCGCCAGCTTGTTCAATATTTATTTCAGTACATATACAGGGTGATTTCCAAGTTGATACTTCTTTTTTAGTTGTGTATAGAAGGCATTAAAAAAACGAATACCTTTTTTCAAAAACTTAAAAATAGGCGAGATACAGAAGTAAAAACCTAAGTGCGGGCCTGGTCATCAAAACGTGGCCTGCTATACTTTATGTTGTTTGTCTTATCAGTCATACAATTTACTGGTCGGTGGTCAGTTAATTATTTGGCAATCTGCTGCGGTGTGTTTTTCTGAAGCAAGTTAATTTTAAATTGGTTACACGTGAAAATGGTAAAATTTCAAAACAATGAACTGAATTTATGGTGAGTGTCTTCAAAGTGCGGCTGCTGCTTCGATATTATAGGCAGAACGCTTTCCCTTGCGGGCTCATCAGAAGTTTTCTTAAAGTTATTCAACGGGCAAGTTAGGCAGAACCATATTTGATCCATAGTGTAATAAAAAAATGTAGAAAAGGTAATTGAAAATGTTGTTTATATTAATGCCTTCTTTAAACAGCTAAAAAAGAAGTATTAACTTAGGAATCGCCCTGTATAGTTACAAAATCTTCAGAGATTGCAAACTGAGGGGTGGCACCATTAAGGTATAACGGGGGGATATTGATAGGCAAAAATTATTCATAAATGAGCCGAAATTAAACAATAAATTATCTACTTTACAGAACGCTCAGAGAAAACTAGAACGCACTGGTAGTGGTTCGTGCGATAACTCGGAATCTGATCAGTCCGACTCTGAAACTTCTTCTGATGAAGATGGGCCAGGCGATGGACCTTGCCGTATTCGCGCCGATTCCTCGGATGAGGTAAGCAATACATTTCTTGCAAATAATTCTTTAAAAATTTAAAAGTGTGTTTAATTTAAAATTAATTATTTTAAACGGTATCTAGTTTAGATGCTATAAATTCTGCGTTGAGACTGGGCCGCCTTAATAATGTGTTTTTAATATATTATTCCTGTTTACAGGAAGATGATGATATTCCCGCTTCCACAAGACGCAAGAGAGACTATCAAAATGTCTCGCAGCTGGAGTGGGACAACAGCACAATGTAAAAAATTAAAACAAAACAGTTGGTAGATCGGAAATAAAGATGAGACAACCAAGCCCAATTCCGTCTGTCAGATGATTGGTATTTTTTTAGAGGAATAGTAATTGCTACTAAAAATTAGTTTTTGCAGCAATAAGGCTTTCATTATATCATTCCAAATATGGGAATACTTATTTTTAGACTAATTTTTTCATGACCGATATTTTTAGGTGGTACTTTTTTTTTTGAAGCATTGAAACGCTTTTCTCATCATTTTTCTCCATCGTCTACCGACAAGAACGGTGAAAATGTCATTTGTGCTGTTTAACTACTTTTAAAAAATCAAGATATGTGCCATAGGAGCAGCTGGTAAGGCACTAACCTTTCAGAATCGCGCCTAAAAACACTGTTAAAAGGGTTCAGTTAGTGAATTAAATCGATATCAAAGAGTTGTTGGCGATTTTTTGTTTATTAGGATGTTTCTCTCATTAGAGTGTTTGTTGGCCGATATTATTTTGGTGTTTTTAGTAATTAATCGTATTCTGAGGATTTAGGTACTACGGAAAGCCATAACCAATAAAACGGCCGTCATCGTCTACCTGTGCCTCAGGGATTTGGCGCCCTTGTGTACTTTAATGCGAAAGACAGAGATGCACCACTTGCCGCTTACTTTTGTTTCTATTTACAATTAGGTCATTTAGTCTTCTTTTTCATGAAAATCGCAAAAACACCATGTAACCAGAACCGAGATAATAAATTTTATACCTTTTCCGCAGCTTATAAGTTTTGGCCGTTTTTATGTACCGGGTGAGTCAACGATTGCGAGGAGTAATTTTTACCTTGAAGATAAAATTTGTCGACAATAAACTTTTATGTTAAGGTATGGTTGGATATCAGGCACATTTTAAAAATATTTTGAATTATACAGGGTGCGCCCAAAAAGTAGGGTGTCAAAAAGGTACATTTTTTTAAATGGGACACCCTATATATTGTACTATTTTCTGATTCCTCACAAAATTCTACGCTTATTTTGTAAATGTCATATGTCTAAATTTAATAGTTTTTGAGATATTGACGGTTAAAATATGGCATTTTCATACTTTGACAGGCTGTAGCATTGGAACGGTTCATCTTAGAGAAAAATAATTTTCACCTCCCTATCTTAGTTTTTTATTCTCTATCCAAAGAAACCAATCTCCGGTTTACCATGTTAAACCAAAAAACCGGTTTTAACGGTTTAACATGTTAAACCGGAAGTAGTAACTTTTAGATAGATAGATAGGGAGGTGAAAACCATTTTTCTCTAAGATGAACCGTTCCAATGTTACAGCCTGTCAAAGTCTGAAAATTCCATATTTTAAACGTCAATATCTCAAAAACTATTGACTCTAGACATTTCACATTTACGAAATAAGCGTAGAACTTTGTGAGGAATCAGAAAATAATACAATATATAGGGTGTTCCATTTAAAAAAATTTACCTTTTTGACACCCTACTTTTTGGGCGCAACCTGTATAATTCAAAATATTTTTAAAATGTGCCTGATATCCAACCATACCTTAACACAAAAGCTTATTGTCAACAAATTTTATCTTCAAGCCTTAAAATTGCTCCGCGCAACCGTTGACTCACCCGGTACATTATTTTGATATATACGTCATAGAGTGAAAACTTCTTTTTGATAAAAAAATTGAACAGTGTTTTTAAAGCGCAAAAATTGATATCAACAATAATCGTCCATGAATTAATGTTAGAGAATATAGTTTACAGTATGTTGTATAATGTACTCCCTTTACACTTATTTGAGTAGGTAGTCATTTAAAATTTTTAAGTCAAAGTTGTAAAAAAAGGTTTTATTATGGGTTTTTAGAGGTGGTAAGTCCTAGATTGCCACTAGGTGACAATTTTATTGATAGGTGGGATTATTAACTTCAGGGAGTTTTATAACTGTGTTGTTAATTAAAATATACAATAGTATATTATGTAATAAATGCTTAAATAGGCCTTTCTCGCACGTGGTACGATTTTTTACACATTGCAACAATATGAACTTTATCGCACTTCTTTTGCTTCAAACTTCAAACAGAAATATAACACGAGATTAAATATAAATTTCTTTACAGTCCAAAATTTCTCTCTGTGACTCATTCAGTATATTTCGCCCTATATTTTTTAACTTTGTCACTCTAATTCATAGTGGGAATTGCGGCGTTGCCAGTTTTCATACATCGGAAGCTTCGAACAACAATCGGTTAATTACATTAATAATTCTGATGAACCTGAACTACGATTTTTAGCGCGGATAAAATAAATATGGCAACACTGCGTAACGCATATTTTTCGGTTGATATCGCAAAATGCATTAAAACTTAGTCGCCTTAACGGGGTCTTCAGCCTTTTTTCAATCCGTTGATCCATAGTGAGGTACGGTACCTACTAAATGAAACATTCTGTTCTATTAAAATTTTAAAAATACACGCCATTGAAATGTTTCCCTCTTATGTCGCACAATTCGCTGCTCTCTATATGAACGCGATGGGTTACTGAGAGGTATTTTGGATTATGGTGTTGTAAATCCCAATTTGCTTAGCGAAGCAGTGCGGTAACGTCATTATTACTGCCTATTTTAGAAAATAACTTTTTATCTTTTACACCTATTTGATCCATCGTGTTTCGGTATTAAAAGTGAAGTTTTGTGATGCATTCGCAATTTCATTTTTTGATCAATATTTCTATCCTTTTCGCCTTATTCAAAAAAGGGCCAAATACTCGTTCTTGAGTAGCAATTATCTACAGCTTTCAACTAAAGAAATTTTGATTAATGAATTAATAAAAACAAAAAACGAAAATTTGTGAATTTTGTCCATTTTTCCTTTTCTGCTTTTATTACTTTATAAATGTATGTTGATCAAAAACGAAATGGCTATTGCGTCACTAGAACTCACTCTTAATATTTGTGTATTTTAAATACAAACAGAATTATTGAACTTTTTGAGGTATTGTCCACCCTGTATATATTTTTTAATTGACTGCCACTTTAACTTAAAAATTCTAATTTATTTAGCATTGTCCTCGCTTTATGCCTTTTTGGTTTAAAGGCAGCCATTTTAATGTATTTTCTCGGTATTTTTAGTCGTTTCTTTTTAATAGATAGGGCCATTCTAAACAATTTTAACGGTGTTGTTTTTTTTAAACTAAGCTCTAACCATAAAAGTATTATTTTAAAATTTTTGTGTTTTACATAATTTTAACTTTTTAACTACTTGTTTTGTTTATTTGCACTTAAGTAATTTTAATAAGAGTTTAAAGCCTTCGATCGTTGAATTCTGTGTATAGAGAGAAGAAAAAAAAATTAAATTGCCCGATACATACAGGTATGGAAATACTTCTTATAGAGAAAAAAACGTATCTGTTAACGTTTGGGTCGCGGCGCCTTGCCTGCCAAATGTTGGGCCGCAGCGCCGAACGTATTTGCGCCTGCGGCGCCTTGTCTATTGACGTTTGGGCCGCAGCGTCAAAAACCCAGGCGGCAACGTACAAAATTGATTTAATATTCAGTCTAAGCGAAAGGCAGACCGTAGCACAGCGGAACAAGGCGCGAAATCTGATGCGATGGACTGGAGGAAACAATCTCATTTCTGTTTACTTAGCGATACTTTATTGATTTACTCTTCTAACTTATGAACGGACAACGTATTTCCAAACCTGTATATTTCCGAAAAAGAGTATATAGAAGGTAATAAGTAATGGTTCATATACAACATAATATACTACTTTTCATAATGATAAAAACATAATGAGAGCTGGCGAGATATCTTAAATTCTATACCGTTAACACGTGAAAAATTGTATTCAATATAACCTAATCCAAATTTCAATGTTAACTGCTCAAAATTTAGCATACTTCGACCTTCCACAAAGTGGTTTTAGTCTTTACCAAGTAATACTTGCAAATATTCTAAATTGTATTTTATTATCAAAGAACGATACTTCGATTGAACAATCTGCGAAGTACAGAGCTATTGCAAGGTTTGCTGAGTTTTGTTGTCTGAAACTTTAGACTGGTCAATGGCTGTACAATGTACATATGCATACGTACGAGCTAAAAAGTAGTACCACTATTATAAGTGTTCAATTTTCGAAGGTTTACGTTAATCAGAGTAGCTATTTACCAGCTTTATGTACTTAATTAGTTTTTAAGCGATTCTACAGCCGTCGTATCCCTGTCACTGTTTTAATAGTTACAATAATCCTTCGATCATATCAATTTTTTACATGTGTGCAATCACTTCCGGCTGTTTTATTTTTTATCTATTTCTAACTAAAATTTTGTAAAGTTTTTGCACTTAACCTCTACTTAGTAAAGAAACATAACCTTCAGATTTCAGGCTAGTTCCTAGAGTTATTAATGATATAATTCTGAACCAGCCACCATATTTTTACACTAATAATGGTATTTCTTATGGCCTTCTAGAATTTAACGAAGAGTGAGTTAGAAACTATAACAGGCCAATTCATTTGAAAGAAGTGGGGGAAATTTTGAGGTTTACCAGGTAAATGACGTAGGTCGCCGCCTGCAGCTACTCGTTGAGTATACAAACCAACTGTTTAGCCAAAAAGAAAACCAAATTGGTAGTTCATTTTTTGACGTTTCCACGAAGTTGAGTTTTTTAAAATAATTTACGAACTTTTTAATTTTAAAGCAACGAAAAGCTAACGAAAGTAATGTTTCTGTTTAAAGGTTGGAGACAATGATGTTTCTCGAATGATAGAATAGTTTTGGACTTGCATTGTCTTTAATTTGTTGTACATCCTAACGTTTCAACTGGTAAGTATCTCCAGTCGTCTTCAGGTGAATACCTGTCGGATGTCGACGCCTCGTCACGATTTGACAAATAAAACTAACCGTAAATTATTTAGTTCTGGCCACTGACATGGAGGTCTCCACTCAAGGTTAGGCCCCCCTCAAAGACGTCCCCGCACCGAGATCACTCAAAGTCTCCAAATGCATCGGCAAGAGATTTTGTCTCACTCACTCTTCTTACATCGAGAAGGCAATGGTATTTCCGATAGCAACACCAATTCTCTTATTTTCCGACAGACGACATCAATAATTTATCATCGATCAGCTGACATGGGGACCTCATAATTTCCCTAGATTTTTAGTGCGCAGTAAATTAGCCCACACGTCACGTTTTGAATTCTGTTATGGAAAGTAAACATGCCAGAATTCACAAGTCTTTGGACTCTTTCTTGCGAGAGTACTCAAAAAATCTATTATCTATAGACGGCAGGATTTGTTTACACTTAAAAATTTATGATAAGAACATTGAAATATAACCTCAAAAAAGATGTCAAAATCCCCTAAAAATTTTGAAATTTTTTACCGTAACTTTTTTACACCCTTGAGGTAAAAAGTGAGGACACATACAAGTAGACAAATCTTGTCTATATTTCAATAATAAGTCTTCCCGTTCAATTTTTGTGGTGCAAACTGATACTTCTAAAATACATTCGAGATAGAATGGCGGTTTAGAATTATGCCATTTCTGACGTACCCGAGGACCAGCCTAGTTAATATTTACACATTTTTAAAAATATAGCTTCGGCAATGGCATTCGCTAATTGAAGGTTATGTTCCGTGAGATTTAAATTAAGAAACCTATGTATTCTAATTCTAACCTAAGAGCCTTTACGCTAGGTTGTTACCGTATTTTTCACCTTGCCCAAATTGGTAATTACGAGTTTTGACATTTTTCGATGAAAATAATAATTGTGTCGGATGAGTTTTTTTCAAAATTTGATGACTTAATGATATGTATTTATTTTATTGGATGATTCCTCGACCAATTTTAAGTCGAAAAGTTCATATACGCATATGTTTTTATCAAAACATCTTGAAGACCGCTTGAGACATTACAATAAATTTTTCCGAAAATCGATCGGAAATATTGAAATTTTTGATAATATTTTTGAAAGAAAAAGTCAATATTTCCTTACACTTAGTCGTTGTTAGGCAACGGAAAATAACTGTTAGGAAATATTTATTATTGTACTGTAAGGAATAGTAGATTCTGTAACGAGGTTGGAATGAAAATTTGATCCGAGTGGAAGATTCCGAACGCGAGCGTAGCGAGTATCGAATTTTCATTCTAACCTAGTAGCAGACTATATTTTCTCCACGACCAAAAATACTATTCGCAATATTTGTAATTTCAGGCGGAGAATATCCAGTTCCATATCTGATTCATCCGATTTTTCACTCATATTTTGACTTGCACTAAAATTTGTCTGCTGACATTGACAGTTTCAAAATTCATGGCAACCTATGTCGTTTAGATCAATTACAGAATATTCCGTATCTTGTTATGGAATGAAAATACACGCAAAACGCATAAGAAGCAAGTGTTTCAGAATAAATATTCCAACTCAAGAGCGAGAATTTTTACATTCTATTATCAAAAATGATTTTGGAATTATTGCATTCAGTAATGGTCTTGGAGAAATATTATTTCTGTACGGCTGCTTGTAAACTAAAATGTGTTAAGCTTGACAATTTAATATTACTCTGTTTCCATAGTTACAACACAAATATTTAATGGCATCCTTTATTTGTGAACAAAGTTAATAATATTTATTTCAAAATTTTAACACGTTGATTGTAATAAGTTATGTCCTTTTAATAATTTTCGATTTACGGAAAAATAGTATGTATGCCTCGTAGAAAAAGCTACATTCCCGGACTCCGTATTGCCAGTCTCGGCTTGCGCCTCGACATACAATCTTTACGGTCCTCCGGGAATGTTTAGCTTTTCCTACTAGGTATACAATGTACTATTGGTATAGACCATAACAATATCAATACACATAGTTCTACCCCAAAAATATTATGTTTCTCTCTGGTGTAGGTACATTTGAGCCTCAATACAATTTTAACCAAAAAATATTTTACGCCACTGATATTTTCTTAACAATTGCTTTATTATTACTTATCATTAAATTTTAAACAAAAAAGGTATGTTTCATTTAAACTTACAGTTTGAAAGAAAACAATTAAAACAATAATTCATCGCATGCGTTTAAAATATGGCTTTTCCAGACTTTGACAGGCCGTAACATTGGAACGGTTCATCTAGAGAACCTCCCTATCTTAATTTTTTATTCTCTATCTAAATGTTACAATTTCCGGTTTAACATGTTAAACCGTAAACAGGTTTTGGTAAATCGAAAGTTGGTTTCTTTGGATAGAGATAAAAACCTAAGATGGGGAGGTGAAAATAATTTTTCTTTAAGATGTTATAGCCTGTCAAAGTCTAAAAATAATATATTTTGAACGTCAATATCTCAGTAACTATTAAATTTAGACATATGATAAAATAAGCGTAGAATTTTGTGGGGAATCAGAAAATAATCCAATATATAGGGTGTTTCACACACAAAAATCCAAGTTATATTCGCCACGTTTTTTCGAGCCACGCCGTATACTCCAGCATAATTTTAAATGTGCACCTCAATGGTCTCTACAACTTTTGTATTTCGAATTTTTAACTAATTCTTAAGATAAAGGCGAAAATAAACTTTACTCTATCGTTGACTCACCCTGTACAGGGCGTTTCACGACGGGCGTTCGTTAGAACTACGAAAAATGTCAAAATCATGAAGTTATCAATAAGTAGTGTCGATGTTATCTGCCTTCTTTACTCGCACAACTTGTTTAATTTTCAATTATATAAAAAATGGTGTACATACATTCTGCAGCTCTAGAATTATTTTTTGTATTGTAGCGAAATATTATATGGGTACTTAAAAAAAAGGAACTTAATATACATAACAATGTAAGAAAAAAACCTAAGAACTTTAGTTTTATTTTGGGATATCGCTAAAATAATACATATATATCTAAATGCAATATTTGTAGTAGATTTATAAATAAAAATACTTTTCCAATATCAGTGTTAAACGCAATACCAACTAAATTAACTTGTTTTACGAAAAATTTAAAGACAAAAATCCCTGTGTTTATATTTAAATGATGTTTAGAAGTAGTTCGCTGTGATTGAACGGAAAGAATTTAAAACCTTGTTCGAATCGGGCACTTTTCGACACGAAGCAAGTTTCGACAAATTTGAGGTTAGTTTTCCTATATCCTTCATTCGTTGTACATAAAAGTTGTAGGTCGTAGATTGAAGTTGTTAGTAACGTCATTGTTGTTATTTAAAAGATAAATTTTAATTGTAGTTGGCCGTGTGGCGACATAACCTAAAATTTTATATTTTAAGAGGGACTATTATGTGTAAATTGATATAGAGGTTTAATGATATTAGACGGAATCGTGAGTGGATTGATGGAAGCTTGCTTCGTTTTGATCGAACACACGCAGTTATCAAAAAACAAGAAAAGGTAAACTATTTTTTATCAAAATACGTAATAACATAAAATAAGGACATTCCATACGAATAGGTAAGCTGTCAAAATTCCTCCTCGGCTGTCAATTTTTGTTGTACCAAGTCGAGGAGTGTATTTTGACAAAGACTTGCGTAATTTTAATTTGTGTAATGTAAACAAGAAAGCTTTTTTGTGTGTTAAAATAAGGAATCAGAATCAAATAACCATGTCTTTTTAGATGTAAATCACAATAATTATGTAATGAATAAATGTATATTAAATATAAATTGCTTTATTTAACATCACGCTATTCCCATCTTTCGAATTAGAGTTGTTACCTCTTTGTTCGCTACCAGGGCCATCCCCGAGGGGACGTGAGTTCCGAACCACGATCCTCAGTCATGCGACACTTTTCCCAAGAGCTATCCAACCTCGGTTTCTCTTGTGCAGAATGTCCGGTGAATTGTATGTAGTACAAAATAGTTATTTACGATATAAGTGTTGTAAAGATTCATATTACAACACGAGATGTTAAAGGTGTTAAACGAGGCGTCAGCCGAGTTTAATAAAACATCGAGTGTAGTAATATGAATTTACAACAAGAATATTGTACAAAATTTTATCTACTTTCATCTATGAATACAAATGTTTGGCAAAAGGCATTTTTAAAGATAAAATGCACCTGCTATTAAGTTTACTAATCAAGTTTTTTATGTTAGCTTTCGCATAGTTACTGTTTCGCATGGTTACTGTCGAAACTTTGTCAAACAAATTCAAAAATATAAAAAGCGTTTTTCAAAATGAGCGATTCTGATGGAAGTTTACCCTCTGATATAGAAGCAGCGGCAAACGAAGCGATCTCAAGTTTAGTTCCGACAAAATCCAAAGCGCGGTATGGTATGGTTTTGGGATATTTTCCCGTAAAGCAACGCTCCCAGAAACCATCTACTATGGACTTACTAATCAATGTTGAGAACTATGATTTCAGTCAAGAAAAATCAAGATATAAGCAGATTTTCTCAACTAATCGCATTTTTGAAAAGAAGGTCAGAGGATTACAAGGCCAAAAAGTCCAAAGTTACAATGTTATATTTTAATTAATAATTGGTAATTAATTTTATAATTGTTAATAATAAATCATTCTTCTAAAAAGTGTGGTTTTATTTAACAGTAAAATTTTAATAAAACCGTTTTTTTCCATTACAGCACTCATTACAGCACTAGTGCTGTAAAGGCATCTATTACAGCACTAGTGCTGTAATAGATGCCCTTACAAAACGATTTACAGAACTTTAAAATTCATATTACTAAATGAAAGTAGATAAATGGTTTTACAGTTAAAAAATTGGAGGTTAGGTTTTTACTTTACAGGTGCTTTACGACCTACAATAATAAAATTAATTGAATAACCTGCCCCTCCATTTTAATTATGGCCCATAAATTAACAAAACACCGTGACATAATAAAACATTAAAAAAATAATTAAACCGATTTCTACATACATATATTTTAAATATCCCGTCATCAGGTTATTCGCCTGACATGCGCAGTGTCTCTGCAATAGTATTGGGAAATAGACGCGAGTCTAAAATTCGGACATACTTTTTTTATTGTGCCTACTCCGAGGATCGAACTAAGAACGCCACGATCGAATACCAGTGACTAAACCACCGCCGCAATAAGCAAGTTAAAATTTGAACATTGCTGAGCATGTCGTCACGACCGAGGATGCGAGCACGGTTGCATAACCTTTTGACGCGACTGACGGTTCTAACCCGACATAAAAAGCGGGGAAATATCAAAAATAAAACGATTATTTTCTTGCACCTAATGTAAACCGGCCTTAAGCATCCTTGCACCACGTGTCGTCAAAATGTGGAAGAAAGATAGATAATTCATGCGTGTTACCATACCGGTGTTAGTGTATCGTGATTTTACATAATATATGTCAAACATCCAATTTTGTGAAATGCTACAAAAATTCATAGAATTTATAAGTTTGAGATGCCCAAGGAAATTATCAATATTCTAGGGAAAACCTAATTTGGCAACACCGCAATTGGCAGTACCGGACATATTAACCTCCGGTAAATTATTAACGTGCTACCAAGTTACTAATTAGGTAAGATTAAACGAGAACCAGTGAACTTATGTTACTTTATGGTGTATGTTTTGAATTTTTAAAATTAGTTGTTTTTAAGCTGGTTTTTAACGAGCTGACAAAAATTAGTGGTAGGAGGTGATGGTGGCGGAACATTCGCAAGCATCATAATGCCAAAACTATTAAATTTAAGAATAGTAAACAAGCAAGTTGGTTTGGCATATTACTATGGGTGATTTTATCACACTAGTGCGGAAAAATTACCACATACCTTAAATATGGTGTTACAGGGTGTCAAAAATTTAGGATTTCTATCACCTAATTTAACCAAAGCTTGTAAGAAAAACAAGGGGGTATCTAACAGTGAAAAATCTGTTTTTTATACTGTAGAAGGAGCTAAGTCAATAATTCTGTAACTCAATTCTGTTAGCTATGTAGCTACCAGTCAACTTAATCTAACAGTTAGAACACTTCAATAGACACTTTGACATTTATTTATTTATTATTAAACAGCTAAATGGTTAGCTATACACATTCGGAAGCCTTCTGGCCCCAAAGGTCTTCAAATTTATTGTTTTACCTTAAAAGCCAGATTAAAAATCATCACCAGCGATTTCTCCTTGTGTACTGTATTCAGAAAAAGTATTTGAATGTTGCCACATCCATTTTCTATATTCTCATCCCATCAGTCCCATCACAGATGGGTCTTTATCCATATAACACAGCTATCCATAACACAACTGTAGTCTGGTCAGTATGTACTGAAATGGGTAGTATACAACTCGTATCTCCAAGTAAGTTGTAATTGTTGGTGGTTTGACCATAATCATTAGTCACAAGTATTGTCATAAGGGATAAGGATATTTAACTAAAAATAAATAATAAAAAACTTAAGATTTTCTCTGTTTAGTCGTTTTTTAAGTTGACAAATAATACGATATACATGTTTAATCGCAAAGGCAAAATATTTTACTTTGTAGGGCATACAGAAAGTTAGAAGTGGTAATATTGTAACATGTGTAACCTATGCAATAATGTAACCAATCATAAGTTTTTACTTTCGGCGGGGGTGTGGGAGTTCGCATAATTTAGTGGATCACGTAAGTATTAAACACGGTCGGTAAAAGAAAGTAATAAAATGCACCTACCACAAGGCAATATAAGACACCTGAATCATCCTAAATAGTTTTTTTTGCAATAAAAATAACATAACCCTTAAACATCCCAATTGAACCAATGAACGATCCAGTTCTGCTCGCGTTGTTTATACAGGATTATCCAAATTAAGGGTCCACCATTGGTAACTTTGTTATTATTAAAGATACAACATTGTTTAAATTAGCAAACTGGTAGTATTTTCACAGCTCTGAAAGATACAAGTATAAAAAAAACAATTGAACAACGCGTTTTGAGATTAGAAGTAAAATTTAAAAAATGTAAATTTGAAACCCGTATATATTATATTTTTATCTGTTAAAACTTTAAATTTTAAACAAAAAAGCCCTTAACGATGTTTCTTCTAAAGTCAAAAATAACGCCGATTACAACTTCTAAATATTAATAGTTGTGACAAGTTCATATTGTGTAAAATTAAGTTTGTAAATCTATCTTTATTGTTTCAGTTTGGGCTTTATACCTTCTTTAATTTTCATCCTATAAAAAATTCATAATAAGCTCTTTTGTTTAAAATTTAAAGTTTTAACACATAAAAATATAATATACAGAGGTTTCCGTTAAAAAAATGATATTTTTCTTATAATCTCCAAAACACGATGCTCAATAGTTTTTTTTATTCTTGCACCTTAAAGAGCTGTAAAAATACTACTAGTTTGATAATTTAACCAATTTTGTATCGTTAATAATAACAAAGTTACATCAATGGTGGATACTTAATTTAGATAACCCTGTATACTACATATTGTGCACGCTCACAAATACGGACACGACCTACACAGGAGACCCATTGGCGACCCATTACCAATACACTGATTGTATATATGTGACCGTAGATGCCAACCTATAAAACTGACGAACAGAAAAGTTCTTCAAAAAAAAATATAAATATGGAAAAAGGGCAACAAAAGTTAAAAAATCCAGAAAATAATGAAAAAATTACCAACGTAACCAAAAGAAAAATAGTTAACTAAATAATAAAATAGGATTAATAATCGAATTAATTTAAGAAAACACCTTATCAATTAACTTTGTCTTATTTATAATTTTAACATTTAATTATGTATTAAGGCTAAAGATTTTATCAAAGTAAAAACAGTGCATAGAATTGGAAGTTATACCCAACCAGACTATTAAACGTAATAATTCACTTGAAAAATTATCTCTCAAGTAACGCGCTTCCACCACTCGCGCGCCTTGTACCTGCGTCGGACGATGGCAAGAAAATTTCTTTTTTTTATACAAAATATTATAAAAACAAATTTGACGAGAATTAAATGGGACCGTTTGTAATTTAAATGGAAGATAAGAAATTAACATGAATAGCTGCAATATTTCTATTTTGATGTTCTGCATGGCGGATGATATAATTTGAACATATATAATTGAAACTTTAAAATAAAATTTTTTTGACAAAAAAATAAGATATCATCCGCCAAACTAGAAGTTCTTGTGAACCTCTTAGTAAAATTTTTGTGTTAAATTTTCTATTAGACAAACCAGGAAACGATGTCGCGTTTCACGCTGATATTGAAGGCTCTTATTGTTCCATACTAAAAGTAGAAAAACGGAAAACTCATACAAGGTGAAGTAGAGACGTAGAAGGTAAGTGGGGATCTGGGGCAAGTGGGTTTTTTTGTAATAATTGTAAAAAAAATTACTTTTAAAAACTAAAACTACAATAAAATGGCTTTTTGGACTTTTATAGACCCCAACATATTGTTAAAAAAATGTTAATATTTTTTTTAAAGTAACACAGCTTATGTCAAATGTATCTAAACTTCATTTATAGTTAGGAGTAGGTTCAAAGTTTTTACATCCTCAAAGTTGTAATCACTAACGTTATCTCTTGTATTTTTTTACCACTTCGATTTATCAGGTTTTCAGTTTTAGGTCCATAGTTCCCACTTGCCCCGCCTCTTTTGTTAGTGGGGGTAAATGGGGATTAGTTCCCACTTGTCCCATTTAAATTTTGTATATTAATAAAATTCAAAGTGAAAAGTTTTAAGAAGTTGAAAAGTGAGATTGTACGTAATCTGCAAAAACTATAAAGTAAATAAAAACTTAAAAACCATATTAGGTACGTAGTTTTAAAAAAAGTTATAGAAGAAGAAATCTCCATATAAACTTCTTAATTTTTAGGAATTTTTTAATCTGAAAAAAGCCTGTTGTTGGTGAAGTCGCAATAGATTAACCCATTTGCTCCAGTTGAATATAACATTAGTCAAACGCGATTTATAAGTTGAAAACCCACTTACCCCAGTACCTGGGGCAAGTGCGTTCTATGGGTATATTTTCGTAACAATTTTTTGTTTAAATGAAATTCTTGGGTAAATAATTAAACAAATTTTGTTGTAATTCCTGTCTAAAGCGCATCTCTGTAACTCGATTTTTAAAAAAGTTATGTGGTTTCAAAGGCGACCTTTTATATTTTTAATCCCCACTCACCCCACTTCACTTCATATTCAATATTCCACGCTTTTTTTTATGTAACATTTAACACGCTAACTCGACTCGCATCAGTCCACGTTGCTTTACTGAAAGGTGAGAGTTTTTTGTAAAGCCATTACAAATATTATTGGTTTTACAATTTTTTTTATCAGCTGGTTGGGTATTATTAATAGTAAAAGATCACATTAAGTTAGTAGTAAGAGTCATAACTAAGAATTTTAACAGTGCATTCTTTAAAACTATCTATGGATTATAGAATTCTCTAAATTTATATTAGTCATAGTAACAGCCATATAACAATCATTTATCTTATCTAACTAGATAATTTTGGGCCAAGTGAATTCACCTCCTTACGATAAAACATCCCATTCCCAGTTAAAAAGGTAAAGGTGATTCTTATCACCTTTATCTTGCCCACCGTCAGTCTCTGTGCTTACTAGTTATCCTTCTTTGGAGATTCTATTGCCTAACAACATTTTTACTTATTTTTATATCCTTTGTTATGGCGAAACGCGTCTAGGTATGGATCTGACGAAATGAAAGGAAAATCATTACTTGTTTTATTTTTATAAGTTTGCGGGAGGACTGCTTTGAAAGTGTCTAACATTGACACGATGTCGCTGCGTACTACATTCTTCTGAAGGTTTATGCCTGTTGCTATTCAATATGAAGGGTTTTCTGGTAAAATATGGTATTGTGAAGGGTAGAAGGGTTTTACTCAGAAATATGGTTGATATGGTTTTGGACATTTAGAGAATTTGGAAGAAAAGAGACGTTTTTAGAAGGTCTCTTTGAAAATAGTAAAGTAGGAACCTTTTTTTAGAAGTCACAGAAATATTCGGGACGGTTGATATTATCTTTCATTAGACCCTAGCCTTACCGATAAGCCCGGTCCATGATATAACGAAACGCGTCTAAGGATAGGTCTGAAGAAATGAAAGAAAACTTCTGTCTTCTGGATACGACGTTTTCCAAAATCCTTGGAACAATTATGGGATTTTTAAGAAAGAATATTTCTAGGGGAGGGGTGAAAAAAAGGTTTCTATAGACTAGTAGCCACAGATATTGATGGTGGGCAGATTTTATGCCTCGATGCATGTGTGATAGCATACCCTTTATACTAACTTTATTATACAAGGTCTGGGAATATTGAAAATATTTTGGAATTGCCGTGATGAAGAAACTTGGACCAAAAATATTTTATATTATTTTAACGTATGTAAAAAATTGTATTATTATAGACCATTTGCATATGATTAGCAAAATTCTAGCAAAAATTTCAGCCAGTACCTTAATTAGCTACTTAAAAAAACATTTTAACAGTGTTGTTTTAACCTTTTAATGGTTGAATTAATTTGTCATTGAAAACAACAGTTCACAACTCTACCCGAATTTCCTTAGAAAACCTGAAGAAAAACATTCATTCCGCCCTTTTACCGGGGTTAAACTTTCCCCCATGATTTCCCTTACGAAAATCCCTTTCCAACGACTCCCCACACGCATATTCCCAAAAAAATCCGAAAAATGGATATATATTTTGGCTCGTTTCCCACACTTTGACCCAAAAATCATAATCAAACCTACAGTTTTAAGTTAAAAAAATGTTAATTGACAATTTCATAGAAAGAAATTTATACAGGGTGATTCAAGACGAGCGTTCTTGAGAACTTTTGGGAAAACCATCGAAAATATTTTTTTGAGACGTCGCGAGTTTATATTTTTTGATGTGAATGTGATAACGGGACATACGTTCAAACTTCTTGAGATATTGGCATTTGAAAATTTATTTTTATTTTCTACATACTAATTATTCAAAAAATTCTTCCGGTATAACCAGACATCTGAAAAATTACCAAATTAATTTTTTAAGTATAAGTTTATAGTCTATTTCAGAAAGGGGTAGAGTAATAAAATGGTAAATTCCGTCCAGTTCGGCTCAATTTCGGTGTCGACCATAGGCGCGTGTACATTTTGTGCATTAAATTGTTTATGATAACTAATCAAAGAAAGAAAAGAAGATAATTTGATAAAGAAGGAACTATTAGCTATAGCAAATTTACACAAACATCGTTTTATGAAATATGCCGTGAAAGATATAGCTGAAAAACATAGTGTAACTGTGCTGCGCACACCGCCATATCGTTGCAAACTAAATCCTATAGAACTTATATGGGCGCAAGTGAAAGGATTTGTAGCAAGACACGACACGACATTCAAAATGAAAGATGTTAAGCTACTGTTGATCAAGCCATTAAAGAAGTGACACCAGGGAACTGGCGAAAAGCAGTCCATCATGTAATTAAAGGAGAGGAGAAAATATGGGATCTTGACCACCTGATCGATCGGACCGTCGACCCGTTAATTATAACGTCAAGAGGAAATGGCAGTTCCTTGGATAACGAAGAATATTGTGATTTTTTATAATTTAATTTCTGTATAATGTATTTTTTGTAGTATTTTGTATTTTTTTATAATGTTTAATAATACACGCCTTTGTCACACCAATTTCAGTGTTTGTGAATGGATAACAATAAGCAAAACCCATAAATTGACCTAAACCCGGGTGGTACTACCTGCACTTGATGGAAATAAAGAATTTTGCAATGAAATCAATGCTAAATTATGGAAGTGGCTTAAATATTCGTTGGGTCACTCTGTAGTCCCTTTGCATACCTAATAAGCTTTTATTACTCTACACCTTTCTGAAATAGACTCTAAGATATTAACGTGAAAGCAATGTTTCCTAAGATGCATGTTAAATGCTCAAAGTGGTAAAAATTTTATTTTTAAATGCTAATATCTTAAAAACTCGAATTTCGACGGGATTAAATTAGTATTTATTTATTTTATAAATCCAAACTTCATTAACTTGAAACTGTAGGTTCTCCTGTGTGCTTCTAAGAATTTCTGATAAAACGAAAAAGTAACAAAATATTGATAAAAAAAATATGAAATGGCCAATGTGTTACTAGCCCTAAATTTTATGAATCGTGCTAATTTACACAACTTTTTTTTTACTAAATCTACTGGCCAGTATAGTAGCTCAGAAAACACGTTTTTACACTATCAAAAACAGAATGTCTGCGATTTTAACTTCAAAAATAAGGAGCAAAATGTACACTACAAATTTACAGATATACAGGGTATTCCAATCGTGCGAAAACTGGAAATAAAATATCAGTAGGAACTTAAAAGTGTAAGTTTTAAAATTTGGAAGCTGCTCAAAAATTCCCAAATTGACAGAAAAATGTTGTCATAGTAAAATTTGCCTGAATCAAAGCTAAATACAGTTTTTCTTTTCAAAAATGGACAGTCTCTTTTACTAGGGAAAATATATTTTAAAGAAGTAGCAGAGCCATTGTCGAGTGATTATGAACACCCTGTATATGGAATTACAATTTTTAAGTTTTTATCAATTACCATCACGATGTACAGGGTGGCCCACTTTCAACCCAAGATTTCATAGTATCTAAACTACATCATTTCTTAATATTTTTCAAGAATAAGGTTATAATTAGGTTTAAATTATACAGGGTATCCCAAATAGTCAGGGCATATCAAACATACTTTGTTTTTATGAAACCCCTATAATATATTATATTATTTTTCAATTCCCCACAAAATCCTACGCTTATTTGGTATAAAATGTCATACAGTAGAACCCCGATTATCCGTGCGCGCTTTATCCGGGCGGCGGATTCTGCGTGCGGCATTGTAATTGTTTATCCGGGCGGCGGATTATCCGTGCGGCATTTTAAATTTCGGGGAATACCCCATTTATGTGTTTACTTATTTTTTTCGGCAACTGCCGACCGACTCGTTAGTTAAACGTAAACAGGCGCCCAAAATGCAGCGTATCGGCGCTAATGAAAAGCGTAAACGCAATGTTTGAACTATTGAACAAAATATGGAAATTTTAAAACAATTTGAAAATAACATATGTGTTGCTGAATTGGCTAAAGCATATAACATTGGAAAACAAACGGTTCGTGACATTGTGAAGAAGAAAGCCGAATTACAGAGCTTTGTAGCTAAAGCTGACAGTGCAAAAGCTATTTCTGACAGGAAATCTCTAAAAGGGTCTACTTTTCAAGAGCTTGATGATGTTATGACCAGGTGGGTCTTGCAGAAAAGATCCGAAGGGGTTCCAATATCAGGACCTATGTGTGCTAAGCAAGCTCAAAAGTTTCACGAGCAGTTGAAAATCAAAGGAAACTTCTCGGCATCTTCTGATTGGCTTTACAGGTTTAAAAGACGTCATGGAATACGAGAATTAGCTGTTCAAGGGGAGAAATTAAGTGCTGATTATGGCGCTATGGTAGAATTTTGCTATGCTTTGGAAAACCTTATACAGGAGCAAAACCTAAAACCAGAGCAAGCGTATAATGGAGACGAAACTGGACTTTATTGGAAAGCGATGTCAAAAAGAACACTTGCTGCAGGCTTAGAAACTAGTGCACCAGGTTAGCTTTACATACATATTTTTACGTGTATACAGTGCTTTTTAAAATATTTTTTTTTTTAGGTTATAAAGTAAGCAAAGACCGTGTAACAGTATTATGCTGTGCTAACACATGTATTTTTTAGAATAAATTATTAAAAAAATAAAAATGAGGTCTTTGGATTATCCGTGTTTTCGATTATCCGGCGAAGGCTCGGTCCCCGCTGGCCAGGATAATCGAAGTTCTACTGTATGTCTAAATTCACTTGTTTTGAGATATTGACGTTTAAAAAATGGCATTTGCAAAATTTGACACGGAACGGTTCATCTTCGAGAAAAATGGTTTTCACCTCCCTATCTTAGTTTTTTATTTTCTATCTAAAAAAAAACTTCCGGTTTAACATATCAAACCGTAAAACCGTTTATTTTTGCTTAACATATAGAGAACATTAAAACTTAAGACAGATATGTCAAAACCACTTTTCTCTAAAATAAACCGTTTTAATGTTACGGCCTGTTAAAGTTTGAAAATACCATATTTTCAACGTCAATATCACATATCGCATTTTATACAAAATAGGCGTGTGGGGAATTGCAAAATATAATATATGGGGTGTTCCATTAAAAAAAAGTATGTTTAATATGTCCCGAGTATTGTGGACACCCTGTATAAATTTAAATTGTAAAGCTTATACCGCCAATCTCTGTTTTTGAAAAATAAAAAGTTGAGTAGTTTATATGCTATGGAATCCCACGTCTAGAGTGGGCCACCCCGTATATACGTGGTTTTGTCCGATTCTCCCCTACTTTATCATAAGGAAGAACAGTAGAAAATCTTAATTAAATAAATTCCAAAATGTTTAACATTAAATAATAAATATTTGAAAACTCAATTCTTAATTATATTCGAACGAAATTTTGTCGAAATCAGCATGATTTCGATGCTGTTCTTAAACAAAACTTTCATTATATTATTATTATTATTAACTAGGAATATTTTTTACTTCCTAAAAGTAAAAGGGTCTAATACATATCACCCTGTATCTTTCTCAGTTAATACTTAAGACTAGGACCGTAAGAAATGTGTCTGTATGTAACAACCAAACTTGAGATCCCAAGAATATGATTTATGTTGGGAACTAACCAGGCAACTTTGACTGTGACATTGACATATTTTTTTACTCTAAATCAAAGTTGCCTGATTAGCAAATCAAGAATTAAACATTAGTTTAATCGATCGCTCACGATCTTCCAATGTTACAATCCAAGTGGCCCGAAAATCAGAATAGATCTCACATTTCGCTGCTTCCTTTTTAAATTATACTTCTCAAATTTTAAAGGATATATTTTATAAGCAAAAATAATATTCCTTTAAAATTTTAGAAATTTATATATAGATTTTATAATCTAAATACTAATCACACTATACCTACTATAATAAACTCCACTATTCATTTAAATTTAAGTTATCGTTTTGATTTTTCATTCGCATCAAATTTTATATTTTCAAATCAAGATTTTTGCCATATTAGTTATTGTTAATAAGAAAAACAAGACTATACAGGGTGATTCCTAAGTTGATACTTCTCTTTTAGCTGCGTATAGAAGGCATTCAAATAAATAACATTTTCAAATACCTTTTTTTAAAAACTCAAAAATAAGTTACTAACATTCATTTATTACACTATGGATCAAATACGGTTCTGCCTAACTTGCCCGTTAAATAACATTAAGAAAACTTCTGGGTGTAGGATGAGCCCGCAAGGAAAAGTGTTCTGCGTATAGTCTCGAAGCAGCAGTCGCACTTTGACGACACCCACCGATTAGCACCATATCTACTAGTTCATTGTTTTCAAATTTTATCATTTTCACGTATCACCAATTTAAAATTAACTTGCTTCAGAAAAACACACCGCAGCGTAATGCCAAATAACTGACCACCTACCCGTAAAGTCCATGACTAATAAGAGATAAGACAAACAAGATAAAGTATAGCAGGCTACATTTTGATGATCAGGCCCGCACTTAGATTTTTTACTTCTGTATCTCGCCTATTTTTAAGTTTTTTAATAAAAAGTATTTGAAAATGTTTATTTTAATGCCGTCTACATATAGCTAAAAAAGAAGTACCAACTTAAGAATCACCCTGTATTGATTGATTGACAATTATTGATTATTGTATGCAAAGTGGCGTTCTCTAAGGAGCTGTCTTAGAAATATATTCCAGTGTTTTATTTGTTATATTTCAGAATACATTTTTTACCCGGTCGCCCCCCTTAGTGGATCTACATTTAGACATTTTTCTTATCAATCAAACCTTGTTGAAAGAACATGCTTTGACTTTCTTATTTAATATACGATAAGTTAATTAAATAAAACAATTTCACTGGATTTTTTATCATTCACTGCCCTTTGGGCATAAAAAGTCGATATTTCTGTTCTAGAATAAAAATTATGGCCACCATTAATCTCTGAACCAAAGAGATGAAGTCCGCGAAGAACCGCGGTACCCCGATTATTTCTGTCACTCAATATCAATGTCATAATTTTACTCTCGTGTAATTTAAATGTCGTCTTTTTGTATAATATTGTAAAAAATGTATGTTAATTTAAAGTTTAGAGAAAAAATAACATTAGTATAGTAAAAATACGTAGTAGAAATAATCAGTATTTTCTAGACGACAGACATACTATATTTATAAACAATCAACTTTTTATGTTAAAAAAAAAATATATTGAAACATTTATGACACTGTGTTAGTATACCAATATCTCATAAGTAATTACAAAGTTGTTTCTTGCTAATTTTATAGGTTTAATTTTCTAAGGATGGAGTGGAAACATTTTTCCACCTAGAAAAATTATTAAATTTCAAGTGAAATTTAAAAAAATCATTGCATTCTCGATGTAAGAAGAGTGAGTAAGATAGAAGATAGAAGGACTTTGAGTGATCTCGGTGCGGGGACGCTTTTGAGGGAGGCCTCACCTTGAGTAGATACCTCCATGTCAACGGCCGGAACTAAATAATTAGAGGTTAGTTTTGTTTGTCAAATCGTGACAAGCCGTTGACATCCGTTCATGATATTAGGGAATCCAATTCAATATGGCGGTTGGATGGCAAAAAGCATTGAGTTAAATGCCACCAGCAACATTATTTTTATGGTCACGTGTACCAATCACAAAGCAGTATTTGCCATCCAGCCGCCCTTTTGACACATCGTTGGATTGCCTAATACATCGGCTGTTAATATTTTGAGGTTGGTGTTATGACAAGATGTTGACATCGGTTGGTTTACTTGAACGTGTTAGAGATAATTAAAAGAATTATTAGTTTATTCTCCATTTTCACTCCGCAAAGATCAGTTTAGGAGAGTCGAGGTTAGGAATGTTTGGGATGTTGTGCACAGAACACTATGTGATGTGTTCAAAGACTTTCTCTTCTTCCGCGAAGTACATCCAGCGTTTGGCCCAGAACTGAGAGGGTGCAGACCGGATGGTACAGTTTTGCAACGACTGTTTTGAATGTTTTGGAAGCACAATAGAACGGTGTAGGTGTCTTTATAAGGCAGTAAATGGTTTAAAGTAAATGTGGGGAGTTGGTTGTACACTGTGTTCTGAAGAAAGGAAAAAAACGTTGTATTTCAGTGTATGTGGGGAGTTGGTTGTACACTGTGTTCTGAAGAAAGAAAAAAAACGTTGTATTTCAGTGTAACTGTTTATTAACACGGACGCCAAGCGCTTTTGGCCTTATTTACTTAAGGCCATCATCAGGGCTTAACCCCAAAAGTAAGTATGAAATTTAAATTTGTAAAATAACAATAAAATGGGAGTACTTACTAGTCAAATAGAGTTTTGAAAGCAATGCTTAAGAAGATTTTGGTGGTACATAAATTATGTACCGCTTGGCGTCAGTGTTAATAAACAATTACACTGAAATACAACATTTTTTCCTTTCCCTAGTACATGGTTTGTTTTCTGTTGTTGGAATTTTCGAACAAAAAAAAACGAGGAAACCTCGGAGGAAACGCTTTAGATGCTGGAAAACGTAAAAACAACTCGTCGGGCTACACGGTTCAGTGCAATGATATGACATTGCTCTGAAAAGACTAATTTTTTATTATCTTTTCAAACCAAATTCAACTTGGCGAAAAGTTCAAAAATATAACTATCATTTTGGTTTGCTTCTTGTCTAAACAGTTGGTTTGTATCTTTAGTCAACGACTAGCAGCAGGCGACGATCTACGTCATCTACCTGGTAAACGTCAAAATTTCCCCCACTCCTTTCAAATGAATTTGCCTATTATGGTTTCTAACTCACTCTTCATTAAATTCTAGTAGGCCATGAAAAAATTTATTAATAAATTTTTCTATGAATCCAAAGTTTTTTAAGAACGGTAAAAAAAAGCTCCAAAGATTGATACTGGCAAAATTTTTAATGTTTATTTTCAAACTGAAATATTGTCAATACTTTTATACCCCAAAGACCTCTGTAGGCTAAATAAGTTACCCATAACCAAAAAATCAATTCCTTTTAAAAACCAGAATTCTTACCTAATAGTACCAGGGACCAGAACGGTACCTAAAATATTCATAAAAACAACAACGCAATAGCCATAAATTTCATACATATAAAAATGTTACAGATGCCATTGAAATTCACCATCACTCACGTCATTTGTAAGAGGTAAACAACAAAATGCCCATGTACTCGTACTCCTGAGGACACCGTTGTTAATTACCGCCTTTGGGTTTCCTGCGAGTTTCTTGGACGGCAGCAACAAGGCTTTTTACTGCTTCTTCGTGTCCTAGAAGGAGTATTCTAACATTACTTATGCAGAAAATACATAAAATATATTTTCACTACATTATATATTACAATTAGACGTCAGATCATTCATTCATGTCAGTAATTATAAGGACGCCACAGAGGAATCTTGTATTTATAACGTGACGAAATACCCGTCTTACGGTAGCCATTACCTACAGTTTTAAATTTAAAAAACTTTGATTGATGAATTAATAAAAGCAAAAAATGAAATTTTGTGAAATTGGTCCATATTTGTTTCCCTGATTTTATTACTTTATAAATTTAAACTTTTTTAAATTTAAACTGTAAATAATTATACTCCAAACATGGGTATTTTGCCGATTTTTGGATAAAACGAAAAAGTAAAGACATTTTGATAAAAAAAAAATGGAAAATAGTAACATTTCAAATGTGTCGTCTTACCTTCGAAACTGTCAGTTTTCCTTAATCCCACTCCCTGCGTGGGCGCGCTCAATTTCGACTGGCAAACGTGGTGCCGGCGATGCTTCGGAGGAAACGTCTCCCAGCTTCGTTGTTTTTGCGCAAGAGTCTGAGCGTTGCCGCCTTTATTACGTCTAAAATATTTGAAAAATTAAGAAGTAGAAATATTATGTGGCGCAAAATTTTTAATTTAAAACTCGTATACACTTTTCTATGTAACCAAAATAGTAGTTTGTACAAGGGTCTATATTTCACGAGGACGTAAATTGAGCACAACGCCGTAGGCGAACGAACCTCATATTAAATTTTTTTTTTTAAGTTTGCAGACTGCCGGGCTTGAACTCACCGCCGTTTTATCGTTTCGTCCAAATGATCATGTTAGAAATTAGGGTAAATAACAATTCTACAGGAAATCAATTTTCTATGCACATTCAACAGGTTGCATTATTGACAAAATGATTATAAATAGATGCGTATATATTTTGTTATACGGGCGATTCCTAAGTTGATACTTATGTTTTAGCTGTGTATAGAAGGCATTAAAATAAACAACATTTTCAAATACCTTTTTTCAAAAAACTCAAAAATAAGGTAAGTACATTCATTTATTATACTATGGATCAAATATAGTTCTGCCTAACTTGCCCGTTGAATAACATTAAGAAAACTTCTGGGTGTAGGATGAGCTCGCAAGGGAAAGCGTTCTGCGTATAATCTGGAAGCAGCAGCAGCACTTTCACGACACTCACCCTTAATTAGCACCATATCAACTAGTTCATTGTTTTCAAATTTTACCATTTTCACGTGTCACCAATTTAAAATTAACTTGCTTCAGAAAAACACACCGCAGCGTATTACCAAACTCACCATGACTAATAAGAGATAAGACAGACAATATAAAGTATAGCGGGCTACGTTTTGATGACCAGGCCCGCACTTAGATTTTTTACTTCTCTATCTCGCATATTTTTAAGTTTTTGGAAAAAAGGTATTTGAAAAAGTTGTTTATTTTAATGCCTTCTATACACAGCTAAAAAAGAAGTACCAACTTACGAATCACCTTGTATATTGTACCATATACATATAAATTATATAATTTAGTATCTTAAAAAAGAAGATAGAGACTCAGTAAATACCATAAACTGCGATTGGTCAGTACTTTATAAGGACGCCACAGAGAAATCTAATTTTTATAACAATGTTGTCAACTAATGGGAAATGTCCGGACTCGTGATAAAGATCCCAAGCACAGAGGAATGATATGTCGGCGCTGTCTCAAAGGGGAATTTTTTTGCCCACAGTGTTATGTATTCGAAGGATATTCTTTAGGATCACTTGTAGTTGTGATCTACTAAAAATATATTTTCAGTATTGTGTGCACTCGTGGAAGTTTTTTTTTAAGGTTACAACACTGTGCAGCACTGATAGTGATGAATATGCTTTCACGTCGCTTAAGTGTAAAGAAAACAGAAAATATCCATGTGAGAGTAAAAAAATTAAATACATTTACCTATTAATAACGACAACTAATGTTTTATCTGGGCCACCGCCAGTTCCAGCTGCGTCTAGACTAGATCGACGAGAGGACGTGGATAGGGAATCGGCCGAGTCATGGAGCGAGTAGAAAACATTATCCTCGCCGTCACTGTAAGGGTATACCTGAAACACGTAAGTTTAACATTGGTTAATTATATATATATTTAATTGTTAAATTAAAGTAAAAACGAACTGACTTAGCTTAAAAAAACCGTAACCATCCATACCTTCTTCTTAGCTTTCCCCGCCATTTTCCCCTTGTTCTTGCATTTGGGACTTCCAGGACTCGACCTGCTAGTCTCGTGCATCAAAGACTTCTGAGATGTGGCGTCGGAAATTCTCTGGTACTCAGATTCGGCCGATCGACACTTTTTCTCCGAGTCCATTTTACCGGCGGACGCGTTGATTTTGTCACAACTCTTGCCGATTTTCTTGTAGAGGATTCTTTGTTTCATGGATAGTTTGCCTAAAAATAGCGTGTAAACCAGTGAAAGATATACCTTAAGAGCGTCTAATCAATTATTTTAAATTCTCCAAAGTTACCAGCTCCATGTAAAATTATATCTATACAGAGTGTCCTGGAAACGACTGTACAACGCTTCACCACAAATTACTTAACCAAAAATAAGGCGATCTACGCAAACTTACTTATAGTCAATGTTGCTCCGTTTTGACGCTACAGGGCGCTTAAGTTTTCAAATTAATGTCATTTTTTTGGAATAATTTCTAAACGCCTTTATCGATTTCCACTAATTTTGGAACTAAGAATGACTACTATTAATAGTGTGTTTTGACGTATACGTCATCTTTTTCTAATACCTGCAAATTTAAAAATGCCATGTGATTGATAAATAAAAGGTTGTCTTTTTAGTACACCCCGTATAAATGACTTTCATTAGTTCTCTGACACTAGCGACTTCATGTTTAAACTTTATTATCTCTTGTAAAATTTTAGCCAGACATACAGTTTCTCTACAAAAAAAAATATTTATGGGTGCATCGTTACCTCTTCCGATCCATCTATTAGGATATCTTTCATTTAAAAGTCTTCGTACGTTGATATTAAAATGATGTGACGCCCCGTCGTGCCTGGACTATTTTCTGTGGACGCTCTTAAATCAAGTATGCTTTCCCATCGCTACAGAAGAGAGTAATTGCAAAGAATAATAATTAATGCTGCAGATTATTTTAAACACGAGCCCGATACGATGCCCAAAGTACAGTTTAATTTTTTGAAAAGAATTAACTTATGTATTCAGGGACACGGTGAACATTTCGAACAATTATTATAGAACTCAAACTAGTTGATAGTTATTTAGAGTTTAAAAAATTTTCATGTTTTCTCGTTCTGAATAAACAGCAATGATGAATTACAAGGTATTGTAAATAATTTTTTTGTAGAGAAACTGCATGTCTGGCTAAAATATTACAAGAGACAAAAAAATTCAACATAAAGTCAGCTAGTGTCCGAGAAATAATTAAAGTCATTTATACAGGGGGAACAAAAAGACAAACTTTTATTTACCAATCACCCGCCATTTTTTAATTTGCAGCTATTAAAAAAAGATGGCGCATACGTCAAAACACGCTATTAATAGTGGTCATTCTTAGTCCCAAAATTAGTGGAAATCGATAAACGCGTTTAGAAATTATTCTGGAAAAACGATATTAATTTGAAAACTTTAGCGCCCTGTAGCGGCAAAACGAAGCAACATTGCATATAGGTAAGTTTGCCTTATTTTTGGTTAAAGAATTTGTGGTGAAGCGTTGTACAGTCATTTCAAGGACATCCTGTATAAAAAATTTCTTTAGTTTTTTTGTAATTCGGTCCAAGAAAAACGCAAGTTAACATGGCAAATTTTAGCGCGGTAAGGTCTACTTAAAAACAAAAATAAGGTACTTAAAATAGTTAATTTTAGTTAGTTTGTTATTGTTAATTAGTTTGCTAACTTACTTATTCCATCAACTTCACTTTTGCTATATTTTCTGTCCTCTTGTTTCATCTTTTTGTCCATTTCAGTGTCAGACTTTGAAGACGGCTGACTCTGCCTTCGACACATTATGTCATGCAATTTTTCTTTTATTTGAGCTTCAAGTCTCGACACACTAAAACCGGAACAGACATACACAATCATTCCTAAGTCAGTAGAAGTAGGAACTTAACCCTCAATTGATTTAAATTTATTTATTAATTTAAAATATATTTAAACAGTAAAAAAAATTAATTTAGAAAAATCCTTGTACTCTCAAACTTTTTGTCCTTACCTAAATTTTCGGTCGAAAATTACTGTCGCTTTCAATAGCGAGCAGCAGCTTGTACGAAGTCAAAGGAAAAAAATTCCATGAAAGTAAATATTCTGCTGTATTAAAATTTCAAAAAATACACTGAAATTGTTTCCTCTAACTTCGTACAACCCGCTGCCCTCTATATGAAAGCGATGAATCACCCACGGTAATTTTGGATTTTAAAATAACTCTGTATAAATCAGACGATTTATTACCTGTCGACATTCATTTGGGTGTTACTGTTCATAAAAGACTTCTTAGGAGTTTTTTGTCCGCCAGGTTGACTGGTTGGTTTTTCTGTTTGGCCAGCCGATTTGCTTCTTTCTCGCTCTTGTACGTTTGGACGCACTTTCTCTAATAATTGACCCAGCACTCGGCTACGGGACCTTGGTATTTTGCCCATTGAAGCATCCGTTTGTTGGAGGAGACCTGAAATCAAATTTTTTTTTTTCAAAATTGCTTAATACACAACTTTTAAGGCTTTTTTACATTAGATGCATGTTTTAAGTGCATGTCAACCTATCAAAATGTCAACCTGTAAGTCAGGACAAATTTATAACGTTTTATTTATTTATTAAGGTGTGCATTTTGTCCAGTCTTGGTTTTTTGGAGTAGAAGAAGTCTCTGGAGTAGAATTATCAATGCTTCAGATTATTTTAAAAACAAGCCCGACACGATGCCCAAAGTACAGTTTAATTTTTTGAAAATAATTAATTCAGGAACACGGTGAACATTTCGTACAATTGTTATAAAAATCAAAATAGTTGGTAGTCATTTAGAATTTTTCATGTTTTCTCGTTCTGAATAAACAGCAATGATAAATTACAAGTTATCGTAAATATTTTTTTTGTAGAGAAACTGAAAGTCTGGCTAAAATGTTACAAGAGACAAAAAGTTTCAACATGAAGTCAGCTAGTGTCAGAGAAATAATTTAAGTCCTTTATACGGGGGGTACTAAAAAGACAACCTTTTATTTATCCATCACACGCCGTTTTTAAATTTGCAAGTATTAAAAAAAGATGGCGTATACGTCAAAACACGCTATTAATATTGGTCATTTCAGTTCCAAAATTAGTGGAAATCGATAAAGGCGTTTAGAAATTATTCCAAAAAAACGACATTAATTTGAAAACGTTAGCGCCCTGTAGCGTCAAAACGAAGCAACATTGCATATAGGTAAGATTGCCTTATTTTTGATTAAAAAATTTGTGGTGAAGCGTTGTACAGTCATTTCAAGGACATCCTGTATAAATACAATGTAGTGACTCCGCTGCCGACGCGGCGGCGGTTCCCAAAATATTAATGCATGGATACCGGCGCCGGCATCAGAGTATAAAATTTCTCGGATGCCGGCGTTGTTAGCCTAGACATACACCCGTATTTACCAACAACTATTTTTTCACTATCAGTTGGTTAAGATTCTTGTCAGTCTGGTAAATTCTATTATCGTATTCACGAGAGAGAGAGAGTTAAAATTAACAGTGAAATTTTGAGCTGATAAGAAATAACAAGCTGTTAAGTTTTAAAATTGTTGTTAGATTTATAACAACTTGACAAACACAGGACAAATAATAACAATTATTAATACGTTTTTCGAATAAAAATTAATTTAGACTATTGAATACATTTTCCACGTTTACTATAGACTCGTCAGACTCCGATGATGAGGAAATCGTTGAGAAAGGAACGTTAAAGTGCGTAATAATGTATTTGAAGAAATAGACGATATTGAATTCAAAAACGGTTTAGAAGAAATAAAAACACATTTGAGCAATTGGCGAATCGGTTAGATGGAGTAGTTGAACCAGTAAATTATAGAAATCAACCTATTTCAAGAATATATTAAATACTTATTTGTTTAAGATAATATGTTACAGGATCATTTCAAATAAATATCAAGGATTCCCGATTTTAATGTACTTTTGTTCCAATGAAATTAGAGTTCTTCTACCGCATAGTATAATTACTGGATGTCTTCCTATATCCTGTTTTGTCCATCAATAAATTTTACTACTGGATCCGTAAAATTTAATTTATTAGCGCAAAGTGAGGTAAAGAACGGATTTGATTGATAAAACGATATTTCAGAAGATATGAGGTTGGAATATTTTACTCTGAAGTTAGTTATAAACTAGAATTGTCAGCTCAGACGTACGTACATCAACCTAACGCTCTGTTTGTTAATAGAGCGTCCATGATTTATGGTGAATACGATATTTCATTAACAGACTGTTAATCCTTATACCGATGTTAACTATCAGACTGTTAAGTTAAAGATGGTGAATACGGCTGATAAACAGGGCCAATGGGGCCAATCACCCTATAAAAAGGTGCAACACACAACTTTATTAGTTACCATGGCAGCATAAGTTTTGTCAATAATTTTCAAACATTTGTCAACCTAACATTTTTACGGATTTTGACAAAATATGGTTTTGATAACTGAGGAATTGGTTAGAAAACGATCTGAACACAACGAAGGTATGTAATTGTAATTATAGTATTGGAAAAAATGATCAATTGTATATCACCAGTGATCGGAAATGTGAACGCTCTAACAAAATCGGACTGCCATATTTTATATTATAAAATATTGTGTTTCACGCGACAGAAAATGTCTAGTACTGGCAGTCCGATTTTTTTAAAGCCTCCAAATTTTTGATCGCTTATTATCATCCAACATCCCCTTTTTTTTTAATTACCGATTTTATTTTCTAAAATATTTGACCTCAGTCAATCTAAATAAATCTTTGAAGACAAAAACAGTATATTACATAACAAGTGATGAAAGTGTGCGGAAATTCTCCTGAGTTTTAGAATAATCATTTTCACACGAGTAATGTGCACTATTTTTCCTACGACAACAAAGAATTATTAGAAAAGTCTTTGATTTGTGAAAAAGATATTTTAACACTAGCGTTGAAAAAAATATATCAACCCTAGTGTTGAAATTAACATACTTAGGATTATGTTCCACTTACTATCTGGTTTTATAGTTTGTTAATAGGAGTTTCTTTTATTTGTAGTTTAACTTTTTCATATTTTATAGGAAGAACTAATCCTGGATTGACTTCTAGATTAACCAGAATGAAAAAATTTAAATTTAATCAAGGAAAGATGCATAAAACATAAATTAAAAAATCCACCCAACAAGGAAGATTTCAATTCAAAGTATTCTATAAATTATTTAATGTTTTTATAAAAGAAAGTCAAATACACCTGATGGGATTTGAACCTGTGACTTTGCAATCTGTAGGCTAAAGCTCTATTCTCTACGCTATCGCTATGACAGACTCTTCAGCGCGATTTGTTTTTTCTGGAAATAGATTTTCCAGTATATTATTAACATTTTTTATAATTTCAGATGGCGTATTTTCACATTCTTATTCTGAATCACTCGACAAATACATGATAAATAAGTTAAACACTTTACAATTACTGCTTTCTAAACATTTTTCTTTTTAATAAATAGGAGTGGTCTCTCAAATTGGCACCATATGTGTAAACTAAATAGCGTGCCTTGAAATATTAACACTAGTGTTGAAATATTTTTTTTTCAACATGCGTGTGATATACGACGCTTTCTAGCCAAATTAACCGTGCTTTTTTCTCATTTTCATGGGTGGTCGTAGGAAAATACTTTTTATTTAACTCCCCTAGAAAAATTATGGATTCATAAGAAAATTTAGAAATAGCTGTTAAGCTTAAAACGTTGTTTTAGGAATTATCGGCACCCTTGAAGAAATAGCGCTGCACCAAGAAGACATTGAAAAAATCGAGCACCTAAACAATTGGTGCAAAGAACTTCAAATTCTCTATTTACAAGCCAATCAAATAAGCAAAATAGAAAACCTGAATAAACTTAAGAAACTGGAATACTTGAATCTCGCCGTAAATAATATAGAAAAAATCGAAAACTTGGAAAGATGCGAGTCTTTGAACAAACTAGATCTTACTCTAAATTTCATTGGCGATTTGGAAAGCGTCAAGAGTTTAAAAGCGAATATACATTTAAGAGATTTATATTTGACCGGTAGGAATTATAACTTTTAGGTCTGCTAAATCCATCTCTTGGTAACTTTACCAGCCAGATAATTTCTGTGGAAATAATTGTCTCAACACTGTTTTTTTTGGGAATTATCTTGTCGGTAAAGTCACCAAGAGGTGACGGCATCTACAGGGTGATTCCTAAATTGGTACTTCTTTTTTAGCTGTGTATAAAAGGCATTAAAATAAACAACATTTTCAAATACCTTTCTTTAAAAAACTTAAAAATAGCCGAGATACAGAAGTAAAAAATCTAAGTGCGGGCCTGGCCATCAAAACGTAGCCCGCTATACTTTATGTTGTTTGTCTTATTAGTCATGCAATTTACGGGTCGGTGGTCAGTTATTTGGCAATACGCCGCGATGTTTTTCTGAAAATGGTAACATTTGAAAACAATGAACTAAACTGCTGGACAATTGCTTTCGAGCAAGAAAAATTTCGCCTTAATTTAACAGTTAATATTTTCTGAAGCAGATATTATATCGACCTACGGTTTTGAATGGTTGATAGATTCATCCCTTGAGAAGCAATTGCCAATGTTGGATTTTCTTTTACTGTCAGAAAATGTTATATACAGGGTGGTAAAGAAGACGATGATTTTTGCTCTAATTTTAATGGCGTGTAACTTTCACAATAATATTTTTAAATTTTATCACTCTACGTCAATTGAATCACTGGTTCATAGCAAAGAAAGTAATTTGTCAAATTTTTGATATCTGCTATATTTTAAGAAATACCGATTTTTTTGGAAAACCTTGTTTATTTCAATTTATTGGTAGCTAGATCTCACTGTGCGTTGTATCGTACAAACTTTGCGAGTTTGAGATACCTTATGAATAGCTTGATTATGTTCAGTAACAATAGTTGTACCTAAATGTTATGATGTACAGTGGCGTACTTATAAACACCTATATGTCTATGGTTTATGACTGTTATAGTGTTAAAAAGTTGGAAATTAATAAATACATTTTTTCCAAAAATTAAATTAAAAAAATTATCTTTGTTCAAATTTTGTAAACACACTGTATAATATACCTGTAGTGCGATATAAAAAACTAAAAAATAAGAAAAAATTCACCTAATCTAGGGGCGAGTACTTTCCAATATAAAACAATCGTGAAAAATTGTACGATACTCATAAACCATAGACATATAGGTATACATATAACATAATCAAGCTTTTCATAAAGTATAGAAATCACTCGCAAAGTTTGCACGATACAACGCACAGTGAGATCTAGCTACCAATAAGTTAAAATAAAGTAAGATTTTCTTAAAATATAGCAGCTATCAAAAATTTGACAAATTATTTTCTTTGCTATGGACCAGTGATTCAATTGACGTAGAGTGATAAAATTTAAAAACATTATTGCGAAAGTTACACGCCATTAAAATTGGAGCAAAAATCATCGTCTTCTTTAACACCCTGTATATAAAATTTTCTGACAGTTAAAGAAAATCCAACATTGACAATTGTTTCCCAAGGGATAGATCTATCAACCATTCAAAACTGTAGGTCGATATCATATCTGGTTCAGAAAATATTAACTGTTAAATTTAGGCGAAATTTTTCTTGCTCGAAAGCCATTGTCCAGCAGTTTATGGTGCTAATTTACGGCGAGTGTCGTCAAAGTGCAGCTGCTGCTTCGAGATTATGTTTAAGTTAGGCAGGACCGTATTTGATCCATAGTGTAATAAATGAATGTAAGTACCTTATTTTTAAGTTTTTTGAAAAAATGTATTTGAAAATGTTTATTTTAATGTCTTCTATACACAGCTAAAAAGGAAATATCAACTTAGGAATCACCCTGTATTTGTTCTGAAAATATTAGTAATCCACGCGGTTATTGAAATACTTCTTTTAGACTAAAACATTCAATTCGAGCTACACCTGGGGTGTTAGGGGTAACAATCTGATACAAAGGGTATTGGTACAAAAAGGGGGACCTGTTCAAAAGTTTAGCTTTAACTTCGAGTACCTAAAACTATTAAAGGCAATATCATAATACTAATTAAGTCACCTTATATCATTTTTGGAACACCTTTTACATTAAAAGATAATGCTTTAGGATTTATCTTTACTTTTTTTTTTAATTTTAGGAAACCCATGTTGTGATTTTAAAGGTTACAGGGAGTACGTCATTGCGGTATTACCACAGCTACAGAATTTGGATGTAGTACCGATAACAAGAAGCGAAAGAATAAAAGCTCAACAAAACATTGAAGAAAGTGAAAGAAAGATAAAGAAATGTCAAGACAATTACAGGTAAGGAATAAACAATGACTGGTTTATAGATTCAGAGCACAAATATTTAGTCTGAGGTTATAGCTCTAACCCTTGTTGAAGCGTATTCTTACGTACAAAAGTACATTGTTTGAAAAAATCTATAACACTTGAAATCATTACAATCTTCAGTCTGGCCGAGAAGCCTCGCGAGACAGCTTTGGTGAAGCTGTTTCGCCCGGTGCAGATATGCCTGCAAGGCGATCGCATGTAGATAATCTACGAGATACAGAAGGCTTGCAGGTCATCTTGCAGATGCAAAAAGAAGACATCATTTCCAAGGTAATTTAAAGAACAAAGAATAGGCAACAGTCTAAACAAGTTGCAGATGCAAGATCAGTTGCAGGCTTTCTGTAGCATCAAGCAAAGCGGATGTTCCGCGGTTGCATCTCAAGGTTGCTAGGCAGGTCTGAACCTGGCATAGCCGTGACTAATCGAGGCATCCTGGCGAACAGTCTAAACAGACTGCTCCAACAGCTAGCGCGTCAGCTCGGTTCTTTCCTCGCCAGTCTGGAAACAGCCTTTCCAAAAAGCCTTTTTGTTTGAGCTTTATAGCTTATATTATTATAATTCAGTTTGATCCAAAATTGTCAAAGAGAAATAAATTTTAGGAGATTTAGAAAAGACCAAAAAGCCCGTCTACGTTGCAATGACACGTCCAATCTCACAAATGAAGAATTTTGGCACACTCCTAGCGAAAACAGTCCGGAGACAAGACTGGAAATTTCCAAAAGGCAAAAGAAGAAGGACAACATAGCTGACGTTGACGCAAATCAGATCACAAAAAGATCTTTAAGGTAATGAACATTTTTCATAAAAAAATTATCATTATTCAATTCAAAAACGGACCTTTTTTATATCAATCGTCCAGTCCAAAACCCTTCTATCATTCAATTAAAAAATATAATGTATTTTCAGGTTATTCAATAAGGACGGAAGACCGCTAAATTTAAACCAAGCTAAATTAAACTTCACCTTTTCCGACAGCGACCCTGAACAATTTATTCTAGATGTAGCAGTGTACAAATATCTAGACACGAATTTGATTGACATTGACTTGCAACCCATTTATGTCAAGTTAACGATTAAGGGCAAAATATTTCAGATAGTATTTCCTGAGGAGGTATTCGTAGAAAGAAGTTCAGCGTTAAGATCACAAACAACAGGTAAAAAAATAGTTATTGAATAATATGACATATTTTCTGTGATATGTGGTTTTTATATGAATGATGCCAGATTTTCTATTAATTTAAATATGTATCCAGGGTCGCAGAAGACTTGCATTGTCTTTATTTGTTTTAAATCACAACGTTTCAGCCGTCGTCTTCAGATGAATACTAAGTAAGTATGGTAACTGTGTGATATGAGAAAGTAAGGCTCAAAGTCAACGCAACAATAACCGTAAGCAGATAAAAACAGTCAGTGAGGTGAAATACTTAGGGCTAATCCTGGACGCCAAACTGACCTGGAACCAACAAATAATTAAAAATCTAAACAAAGCGAAAATGTGCCCAATGAGATGCAGAAGCTTGTTTGGAAAAACCTGGAGACTCAAATGGTGTTGTGGTTATATGTCACAATCGTCAGACCCATAATGACATATGGGTTTGTAATATGGTGGACAAAAACACAACAAACCACGACAGTCACTAAGCTAAACAGCATACATACTGGCTTGCCTGTTTATCAGCGGTGCAATAAGAAGCACCCCACCGCCGCAATGGAAAGAGGGCCAGCTGCAGCGCCTCTAGAATGAAAATAAATGGGTAATGGAGACAACACTCCGTAAGAATGGGGCAAATAAGAGCAGCGGATCTAATCAACGACGAGCTCTTGGATATGCAAACAGATCACATGAAGGAGGTCTATGACTTTACCAGACCTTTTAACATCAGGGAGACTCTGACATAGACAAGTAGTAGACAAGGGCCTGGTTTGGTACACTGACGAATCAAAAACGGCCGACGGTTTAGGCGCCGGTATATTTGGGGAAAGGCCCAGAATAAAAATCAGCATTCCCCTGGGAAACTACGCCATAGTATAACAAGCGGAAATATGTGCTATACAAGCATGCGTACAGAAAAATAGATATATTATATATTCTGTCAGACCAAGCTGCCCTTAAGGCCCTAAACTCCAACCGACTCGATCACAATGGAGTGCCTAAAAAACCTGAAAGACCTAGCAGCAAGGAACAACAGGGTAGAACTCTTATGGGTTCCTGGTCACTCGGTGATAGCGGGCAACGAAAAATCCGATAAACTGGCTAGAGCCGGATCATCTCAAAAATTCAGGGGTCCTGAACCCGCCCTTGGCATATCGAAACAGGCAACCAAAGCAACATGAGACAGGTGGGCGCAACAACAACACCTATCCCGATGGAACAGGATACCTGGTCAAACCCAAGCGAGGGCCACAATTGGGAAACTCTCCAAAAAGCTATCAAGTGGAATGTTGCTTCTAACGCGCACCCAGCTAAAACAAGTGGTTGGCCTACTAACAGGCCACTGCCACCTAAGAAAACACCTATGTCGAATAGGAATCTACAATGGTCCCATTGAATGTAGAGTTTGCGGCGAAGAGGACGAAACCGCCTCACATATCATATATAACTGCAAAGCACTGACCCGAAGAAGATTCAAAATCTTCGGAGGAATCCAATGTGGGGATAACCTCCCGCATGACAAACTTGGTAGGAATTTACTGGACCTTATAAAAGAAACAAATCTTTTCTAGCAAGATAGGGGAGCACAATTCGCCACTAGGCTGCAGTGCAGGAAGCTTAGGCCGAACGCCCCACCCCCGCCTTAAACTAACCAACCAACCATGGTAACTACAGCTCTTTTTGTTGTTATTAATGAAGTCAAAACGTTGATTAATTTCATTATTATTTTATTAGACACAGTGTACTTTACAAGAACATGATGATACCCGACATACGAAACGTCAGAATCAATCTGATAACACGTTATAGAATATAAAAATGTAAAATGAAATTTTAAAACATAATAAAAATGGGAACGTTTTTTTTTCCGAATATCTTCAAAAGTACTAGGAATTTTCCACATTTTTCGACGGTTTGTTACTTGTCTCAATTCAACCTTCGCTAAATCTCTTACCGTTTACAAGATCCTAAAGGTAACAGTCGATTTTATATCGCCCTGTATATCTTAAAATAATGAAAGTTTCGGTGTTATAATAAATAAAAATTTGTTTTAGGACACTTGGTCTTGAAATTACCAAGATTAAATTATAAACCGCCGACGAAAAAAGAAAAAGAACGTAAAGACAAAACTTTAAAGGATGAAGACGAAAATGAGAGAAATTTCAAAAAGACAGAATATCTAGAAGTAACTGGCCAAAAAGACGATATGGATTTCAGTAATATAGTGGGAAGTATAAAGAATAAAAAAGATTTATATGAAGATATTCCAGGGGTACCCATGTTAGAATATGGTTAATGAACCAAATATAACTTTATTTATCATTTATTGATTAATGTAGTAGAGTTTCTATTGTCTAATGCATTCTCATTGTAAACACACAATAAATTTTAGGTTTTAAGAACCCCACAAAACAAATTGTTTTTGTTAATATCAGGAGAACGTATCTACTCTTATAAATACTTTGTACAGGGTGTTGTATATTCCATGACCATTGGGATGGAAAATATAAGAGATTAGATAGGTGTATTTTTTTATTACCACGTCTATTTTTTTCTGCATAATGTACAAAATGACATTTCCTACGTTTTCATGAGGATTCAGTTCAATTTGAATCCGAATTGAACACATGAAAATAGGTATTTTTACCGTACTGACTTCGTTTTCAGTTCAAGGTCGATTCGCCAATTTTTGGGATCGTATCGGAATCATACCGAAATTTTTAATCACGAAAACGATGCGAAATCGAAACGGAATATGATTCTCATAACTTACAAATAGTTCTTGTTTTGGCGGTTCTTTTATAAACGTTGTGAAAATGACCGACCAAAAAAGCAATAGAAACAAAATCTAAAAGCAAAACCATAGACAAGTACGAGAAAAGAGAAAGTGGTAATAAAAAAGTGCAATTAATTCCATAATTTCTCTTCAAATAGTCGGGAAAAAATTTTAAAAAAATAGATATGATATTTATAATATAAGATACTTGATGGAACACCAAATTGTGCTACTTTGCCACAATTTAAATTTATTAATATAGTCTCCAAGATCCTAATGGTCATCCTCGAATTTGAGACACTCTATACCGGGTGGTCAACTAAGAATGACTGCCGGCCATATCTCAGAAACTAGTAATCGTACAGTATCCGGGTAAATTTTTAATTGACAAAAGTGCACAAGAGAAAATGCTAGAAATTATTTTTAAGTTCCGCACTTTGCCGCAAGAGGGCGTAATTGAAAAGTAAATTTTAAAATTTTACATATCTCCGAAAATTCCACATTAAGGTATATCTTTGATAACACCATTAAAAAGCTTGGACAATTATGCATCATTTTGGTCTTATGCTCATTGGTGTACCGACTTTAATAAGAGGGGGGAAAGCTGTTGAAAGTGTAATCAGTTAAATCGCTGTAACTTATAAACGACTAATTTAATTATTTTAATTAAGAACGGTGTGCCTGAGGAGAAAAACGCAAGATACCATTTTTATGCAGAATTGACCAGGCTAATTCGAAATAATATTCACATTGAAAAATATCAGTGGCGTATAACTTTTTTTCTAAAAAATATATAATCCCTTCTTCATTTAAAGTTGTAAAAATTATTCTATTGGCGATAACGCTGAAACGAACGGAGATATCGCCCTGCGGTTTTAATATTTTTTCCAGCAAATTTCATCTACTTTTCGATTATGGTATCATAATTATACCCCATGATTTACTTTTTCGGACTAAAATAAAAAAATGTGTTATTATTGCAAATTGCGCCCTCTAGCATTTTTTTTGAGAACTATCATGGACAACTAAATACGATTGGTGAAAGTGCATACATTTCTCTTCCAAACAGTCTCTAGTTTGCTAAAATCGGATAAGTCGTTTATAAGTTACAGCGATTTAACTGATTACACTTTCAACAGCTTCCCCCCTCTTATTAAAGTCGGTACGCCAATGAGCATGAGACCAAAATGATGAATAATTGGTTAAGTTTTTTAATGGTGTTATCAAACATATACCTTAAAGTGGAATTTTCGAAGATATGTAAAATATTAAAATTTAATTTTCAATTACGCCCTCTTGCGGCAAAATGCGAAACTTAAAAATAATTCACAGCATTTTCTTTTGGGCACTTTTGTCATAAAAAAATTTACCCGGATGCTGCACGATTACTAGTTTCTGAGATATGGCCGGCGGTCATTCTTAGTTGACCACCCGGTACATCGTTCTCAATTTTTTTAAAGCATTCCCCACCCCACCCCCACACTTACCAATATGTTCCAACAAATTTGCCAGCTGTAACGCTTGATCGCCGGTTGGCTGTTGGGATTCCCCTTGCGAAGATTGAGCTCCACCTGGCGCCACCGGAGTTAAGCTTCTTATGTATGGTTCCAGCTGGGTGGCAACCTGAAATAAATTTGAAGTAAGAACAAGTAGATAAATTGGACACTCTATCTATATCACTCTTTTCCACTAAGTTTCTGCAATGTGCAATAATTGTAGAATTTCATACCTGACTTAAGTGCTTAAGCTCATTTCTAAGAGTATTGACATCGGCTCTTTGACAGCTAAACACTTCCTGTTCAACGCGCAGGCGCCAAAGTTGCTCTTCCCAGGATGCGTCGAAGGCAGACGCCATTCTGTCAAGTTCTTGCTGTTGTCTACAAGAGATAGTTAATTTTAAAAAAAGGATACCACAAATAGAGTCAAGGAATACTGTTATCTTTTAAAAACAATTGATATATGACTTACCTTTCCAACGTTTGATCTAAATGTAGACATTCCCTAATCAACATTTCATATCTCGCAGTAAGAGGAGGCGCCTGAGCTTTCCTTATGGCAGTTATGTCCCTATAAACGAAAAACATAATTATGTATAGAAAAAAAATTTTAGCGACAGGAGTACTACTTTGTCGTACATCTATCTTTTGCATTAAAGTACACAGAGACGCCAAAGGTAATGGATTCCATGGGGCACAGGTGACAGGCTGTTTCGTCCTTGTTAGGACTCATCAGAAAAACATAACCTGTAAGCAATTCCCAATGCAAAAGATAGCCATTAGACGTGAAAACATAGAACTAACAACAAACTAAGTATGGTAGGCCAACACATCCAGTATAGGAAATATTTTTGCGCTTCCCTACACTTTTTCTACGGGTTTGTAGATTTAAATATAGATCGCGCTGCACTGGCCCACTGAGGTGCCGCACTAATCCGTAATACAATGTCGTATAAAAAATAGTTTAGTGTCCGTAAACTAATTATTTAATTTAAAGTTTTTAAAGGGTTTGACGTTGGAATATCAACGTTTTTTGATTGTTATTTTGCTTTATTCATTATTTGCTTGCTGTTATTTACTGTAATTTTGTAAAATCATGAAGTAGAATTTAGTTTCGTATTAATTCATATAATCCTTTTTAATCAATTTTTCTTACTTGTGTAGTTCTCCAACCTTTTCTTTGACCTTATTAAACTGTTGATTCAGCTCTCTTATTTGTGATTCAAACGAGCGGCAATGCGCAGAAAAGGACGAATCGCCTTCGAGAAGTTTATTCTTTAAAGAAGTCTGTTGTTTTTTCGTTGCTGGTGGGGCGGCCTCGTAGAGCCTAGAACCTAAAAATATTTTTAATCAAGAGCGAAATCTGGAGACGCCATTTCGTTTTAAGAAATATTGATTAAAAAATTAATGTTTCCATATTAAATTTTGCTGTATTTTTTTATAAATAAGGTACTTTACTCTTAAGACTGAAGTCTAGTGATTTATTCAACATTTCATTTTTTGTACAATATTTCTTATTATTTCAGCTTTATTCAAAAAGGGGCCAAATACCCGTCCTTTAGTAGCAATTACCTACAATTTTGAACTAAACAAATTTTGATTAATGAATTAATAAAAGCAAAAACAAATTTTGTGAATTTTGTCCATATTTCTTTTTCCGTTTTTATTACTTTATAAATTCAAATTTGTTTACCTTTAAATTGTAGGTAATTATGCTTCAAATGTCGGAAACAATTTGAATTAATTAAAAATTATCTAAAAGATATACCAACTTATGTTCAAATAGATAAAGAAAAAAACTATCCTAAATTAATTAAATATGGTGTTCCTCAAGGAACAATTTTAGGACCATTATTTTTTAATATCTATATTAATAAATAATTTAACAAGAAGAGAAACCCTCAACATTGCAAGATAAACTGCTTAAGGAACAGAAAAAGAAAAATTTAAATATAAAAATTTACATGATTTTTAAGAAAAAATTATATATATTATTTTAAGAGTACATAATTTATTTTTTAATTTTAATTTTAAATTATGTACTCTTAAAATAATATATATAATTTTTTCTTAAAAATCATGTAAATTTTTATATTTAAATTTTTCTTTTTCTGTTCCTCAAGCAGTTTATCTTGCAATGTTGAGGGTCTCTCTTCTTGTTAAATCCTTGAATTAATTTTACTCGCTGATGATGAAGGTTTTTACCCTCGAAACATGTACGAAGACATTAGGATTCTCACTTTGAGATCCTTCAATAAACTAGTGGAGCAGACTGTGTGTATTATTCTCCTACTCATTAAAATAAATGATGACATCCAATGTTTGAAAGTTAATCAAGTAAAATATTTAGGAATAATCTTTGACAGTAAATTAAATTGGAATTTTCAAACAGACTATTTGATTAAAAAATTAAGAAGTTTACTACAAATTTTTAGAAATATTAAAAAAATTTGGAACGTAAAACATATGGAAATATTATATTATGCATTAGTTAAAACTCATTTAAATTACGGAATTTTAGGTTGGGGATGAATAAATAGAACTTTAGTTAAAAAATTAGAAATTTTACAGAAAAGGTTTCTAAAAATTATATTTAATAAAGATTTTATCTTTATCCTTCAATAAAATTATATTCTAAAACAAAAAAAAATTAATATTAGACAACTTTACATTTATAACATCTTAATATACATATTTAAAAAAAAACCTTATACAGTTCAAAAACCAGAATCATAATACACGTCATAAAAATGAAATAACCATAAAACCTAAAATAAATAAGTCTATAGGATAAAAAAACTTCAAATATTTTTGTTTTTATTTAAACGATTATTTGCTAACAAAAATTAAAAAACATTTCATTAGGTGAAAAAATATAAAGTCGAAATAAAAGCATGGATATTGAAAACAGATAACTTAAAAGATTTTGGAAATGTTTTAATTAATATTGTTATGAATAATATATTTTTCAAAATTTTATTATACCTATATCTTCAAAAAACTGCGTTTATATTTATATACCTATACTTAAACGTTCTTTATTTGCAATTTAACTTTTATATAATATTAACATTAATAATATATATAACATATTTTTAAAAATATTTTAATATTCTTAAATATTTATTATTTATTATTATAATTTAAAATACTAAGATTTGCCCCTAACAAGCACGTCTTCGGGGGATCAAAAAAGAAGTTTATTGAGGAAGATAAATAAACACATTTATTATATTATAAATATTGAAAATAAACTTATTATTATAATTTGGCCGATTTTTGAATAAAAGGAAAAAGTAACGAAACGTTGATCAAAAAATGTAATGGCCAATGCGTCACTACACCTCACTCTTAAGACATTTCATCTCTCGACAGACATTTCAATTGACAAAAAATTGCAATGCCCCGCGATGTTTTACGTTTGGGTCTACCACGGCATGTTGTCAAACAGTCATCAACTCTTACTAGCATACTTACTTGCAGCTAGTTCTGATTGATGTTGCGACACAGCCGCTGGTCCAATCCACGGTTCCAAACACTGTGCGAATTCACTTCTGTAGTTAGTTTTAATTTGTGAGGATTGTAAGGACCTAAATCAAATCAAAATATGCTTTATTATCATAAGAAATAATAATCTCGTTAACAAAGCTAAAAAGTCAATCAATAAAAAGAAGGTTATACCTATAATACTTTAAATAAATTGTAAAAAGCAAGTTACACAATACAAAGAGGAGAACAAACAAAACTTACTTACTTACAATTCAATAAAAAAAAAATGCATAAATTAATACCCTATAAAAGGAACAGATAATATAGGGGGAAATAAAGAAAAAAAACACAAACAGTGAGGTTTATTTATTTTTATTTATTCTAAAATATAAATTCCCTAAAAAAAATAAAATAGTAAAATTCATTTATTAAAACTGTACCTAATAATAATTTAAATTTTAAAAAGTAAAATTTATGTACCAAACACGATTTAATTAAAATTATACACTAACTACTAAGTTTTTCAAGACATTCACTTACCTCACTGGTTGACTGAGATTTCCCACAGCAGACAATCTATCAATAAGTGAAGGACAGAGTTCCAAAAACTGATATTTGTTAGCGGCCGCTGTAAATGTTGTGCACAACACCAAATGTAACTGAAGAACTGGCATTACAGTACCTACAACATTTAGAGAGTTGGTTAAATAGAGGCAAAGTTTCATATTTTAATGCTGAATGATTTGTTAAAAAGAAATTTAGGAAATTCCGATGACTTTCGGAGATGTCCGAAGGTCAAAAATTACTTAAAAATAAAAAAATCAGGTCCGTGTATTGTCGATGTGGGTATCGAAAAACAAAATGTCGTATCTGAAAAAAAAATATTTTCTTGAAGACCCTAAAAAGTGCCTTAAGAAAGTGCCCTTGGGTTTTAAAAAATCAATATTTTCTCGTAAAAAAATTGAAACAAAATTAATTTTTTTGTTTTTTTTTCGGATATTATATTTTATTAGTTTTTTTAAATTTTAATATAAACAGATAATAATTTGACAAAACTTACTATGGTACTGACCTAACAATAACAACTGGCTTCTATAAACCCTCTCTTTGCTATCATACTGTCTCTGAACTTCCATTATCATGGCGGCATGCGTTTTTGCCATTGCCTCTTGCATTCCCTGGCAAAAAGTGTTGATTGTATGTTTTTCTGCGTCCATGTTACGTCTGAGTTCATCCATAAGCCCTTTTAGGGCTATAATGCCGTCTCGAACAGATGTCTAAAAAGTATAGAGTTTTAAAGGAATTCTGCAAATACCTTTCCCTGACAGTTTCCTTGCTGTACAAGGTGCTAATATTTACAATTTTCTTTCACCAAATTATTAAGCCTCAAAATACCTAACTTTGCCTCAATTTAAATATTCATATCTCTTACCGTTTTCGAGATCCCCTTGTACGCACACGAATTTGTAGCACCCTGTATACAGGGTGATTACTAAGTTGATACTTCTTTTTTAGCTGTGTATAGAATGCATTAAAATAAACAACATTTTCAAATACCTTTTTCCAAAAAACTCAGGAATAAGGTACTTACATTTATTTATTACACTATGGATCAAATACGGTTCTGCCTAACTTGCCCGTTGAATAACATTAAGAAAACTTCCGAGTGTAGGATGATCCCGCAAGAGAAAGCGTTCTGCGTATAATCTCGAAGCAGCAGCCGCACTTTGACGACACTCACCGTAAATTAGCACCATATCTACTAGTTCATAGTTTTCAAATTTTACCATTTTCACGTGTTACCAATTTAAAATTAACTTGCTTCAGAAAAACACACCGCAGCGTATTGCCAAATAACTCACCATGACTAATAAGAGATAAGACAAACAACATAAAGTATAGCAGGCTACGTTTTGATGACCAGGCCCGCACTTAGATTTTTTACTTCTGTATCTCGCCTAATTTTAAGTTTTTGAAAAAGGTATTTGAAACTGTTGTTTATTTTTATGCCTTCTATACACAGCTAAAAAAGAAGTATCAACTTAGGAGTCACCCTGTATTACTTAATATGTATATAATTTTTTTTTCATAATTACATACACCTTTTGAGGAATGTAAAAGCTAAAAAATCATCAGCAGGAAGAAGTAAACTTACTTGAAGGTCCATAATAGCGTTTTGTCCTCTTTCCAGCCTCTTAGCTGCTTGAGTATGAGCCGTATCTATGTCCACACATTGAGTCCTTATTTCATTGGGCAAGTCTCGGAAACAATTTACACACAGCATGGTGTTTTGAAGGGGAGAGTACATGATATAGTGTTCACCATGTTGTGGACACTAAAATACCGGTGTATATCAGTGTAAAAGGTAGAATAAACTAGCCTAAATAAACCACTCACTCTTTTTGGTTCCTTCTGGCACTTGGACATGTGAACAACTTCATGACTTGAAAACATTTTAGCTCTGTGGGTACTGTCACGACAATGTGCACATAAGGCCTGACCTGTAAATGAAATAAAACCCTTAATATAATAAGTTACGCCCACAGATAATTTTTTCGTCAAATAATAAAATAGGAAAGATAAAAAATTATTAATAAGCAAAGAATACCAAAAAAAAAAATTTACTAAAAACATACCATGTAACAAAAAATAACCAAAATAAAACAAATTGACATAATTTCAAATGTACCGCAAGTGTTGCAGTAGTACATATTAGATCTGTCTCTCTTGTCGCAATTGCAACATGGCGGGTTCTCGCTGTTTGCAATGTCTATCAGTTGTCGCATTAAGGCATCGGGTGGTGGTAAAGAAGTGCCATCCTTGAGTAAGGTTGGTTGCCTAGAAAAATGTGACAATTACTAAGATTAAAGCTTAAGTAATTTTTTTTTCTCCTAATAGGGAAATTAAATTTGAAAAATAATACTCTTAAGACCTGTAACATTTTTTATTTTGTGTTTCTACAACACCTACGTTCCTTCTGTAAAGAAAGTAATAATAACTATTTATTGTTATAGAGCCTGATACTTTCTCAATTTTTTAAAATCTTTAGGAACATTATATTATCTAATCTAATGAATTTAAGGAGGATATAGTCTATTTCAGAAAGGTGTAAAGAAACTCCGTCCAGTTCGGCTCAATTTCGGTGTCGGCCATAGGCGCAAATAAATTTTGTGCATTAAATTATTTATGATAACTAACCAAAGAAAAAAAGAAGATAATTTGATAAAGAAGGAACTATTAGCTATAGCAAATTTACACAAACATCGTTTTATGAAATATGCTGTGGAAGATATAGCTAAAAAACATAGTGTAACTGTGCTGCGCACACCGCCATATCATTGCGGACTAAATCATACAGAACTTATATAATAATAAGTTTATTTTCAATATTTATGATATAATAAATTTGGTTATTTATCTTCCTTAATAAACTTCTTCTTTGATCCCCGAAGACGTGCTTGTTAGGGGCAAATCTTAATATTTTAAATTATAAATATATGAGAATATTAAAATATTTTGTTTAAATATTGGTTAATATTATATAAAAGTTAAACTGTAAATGAAAAACTGTAAATATAAACGCAGTTTTTTGAGATATAGGATAATAAAATTTTGAAAAATATATTATTCATAACAATATTTATTAAAACATTTCCAAATATATTTTAAAATTATCCGTTTCCGATATCCATGTTTTTATTTCGACTTAATATTTTTTTAATGAAATATATTTTTTAATTTTTGTTGGTAAATAATCGTTTAAATAAAAACATAAATATTTGAAATTTTTTTTTTCCTATGGACTTATTTATTTTAGGTTTTATGGTTATTTCATTTTTATGACGAGTATTATGATTATGGTTTTTAAATTGTATAAGATTTTTATTTTTAAATATGTATATTAAGATGTTATAAATGTAAAGTTGTCTAATGTTCATTTTCTTTGTTTCAGAATATAATTTTGTTGAATGATAAAGATAATCTTTATTAAATATAATTTTTAGAAATCTTTTCTGTAATATTTCTTATTTTTCAACTAAAGTTCTATTTATTCCTCCCCAACCTAAAATTCCGTAATTTAAATGAGTTTTAACTAATGCATAATATAATATTTCCTGTTGTTTTACGTTCCAAATTTTTTTAATGTTTCAAAAAATTGTTAGTAAACTTCTTAATTTTATATGGGCGCAAGTGAAAGGATTTGTAGCAAGACACAACATGACATTTAACATGAAAGACGTTAAGCTACTGTGTGATCAAGCCATTAAGGAAGTGACACCAGAGAACTGGCGAAAAGCAGTCCATCATGTCATTAAAGAAGAGGAGAAAATGTGGAATCTGGACCATCTGATCGATCGGACCGTCGACCCGTTAATTGTAACGTCAAGATGAGATGACAGTTCCTCAGATGACGAGAAATATTATGATTCTTTATAATTTAATTTCTGTATAATGTATTTTTTGTATTTTTTCATAATGTTTAATAAAAAATAAGTGTACCTAATACTATGTACATAATGCACGCCTTTGTCACACGATTTTCAGTGTTTAAGAATGAATAACAATAGGCAAAACCCATAAATTGACCCAAACCCGGGTGGTACTACCTGCACTTGATGAAAATAAAGATTTTTGCAATGAAATCAATGCTAAATCATTAAAGTTGGCTTAATATTCGTTGGGTCACTCTGTAGTCCCTTTACATACCTAATAAGCTTTTATTACTCAATACCTTTCTGAAATAGACTATAACTATACTTTGGTATACCTAAATAAAGAGCATGAATAAAAACTTTATAAGAATTCGCAAATATATACTAAAAAGGGTCCTAATACAATTATATAGGAATAAATGGAACTTACACTTTATCTTGTAGAAATTGCCTGAAAATGTTAAAAAGTTTACTTGCAAGTTCAATAAAAACTTTAAGTACAAGAAAACCATTTTTATTTGGATTGATTTTTCTTATAAGTTATTTCTTAACTTATTTTTTATTGGTAAACCTATTTATTATATAAAGTTTTTTTCTAAGATCAGCTATACTCATAGCAATATTATAGCCACTTACCTACAAAAAGGACAAATGAGCCTTCTATCCTGTTCTCTTCCCCTCAAGCAACGTGCACAAAAAGTGTGATAACAGCTTAAAATGCATGGCTCTGTAAAGTAGTCATGACATATAGGACACAGTAGTGGATTTTTGGGGAATTCCATCCCAGTTTCTAGACCTGGAGGCTCCATTTCTGGGGGACAATTACTAAAAAAAAAAATACAGTTCTTTTAATTTGTAGTTCATATTTTATCGACTTGACGAGATATCCATCCTTAAATAACTGAGTTTTTTGTGTAATTGTTGAATCAACAACTTTGACTATGACATTGGCAGGTATTATTTACCGACAATCAAAGTTGCCTGATTAGTATATCAAGAATTAAGCTAACTCTCCCGCTTTAATTGTAAGGAAATTATTTCGGCCAATATCATGGATGTTATCGTCAAAATTCCTGGTTAGTTAATTATTGTTAAAAATCTTTATGCAACCTGACATCAAACTCAAATTCAGAGTCATATTATCAAACTATGGTGGTATGGTGTCATTGATACCTACATTAACGAAAATATTTTTAATTTAGAGTATAGGTAGGTAGCGTGTTACTCTAAAATAAAACTTCCTTCTCTTATTTAGGTTAGTTGTTTAGGTAGGTACCTAAACATGTTTGTAAAATCAAAAAACTGCTGTTTTTATTCTAAAACCCCCCTCACATATAGCTGCAAAGCAGTTCTAGAGCTTTTTTTAATTTTATGAAATTACATAAGTAGGTACCTAATTAGATAACTACTTTGCTTGTAAAATGCAATAAGTAAAAAAAAAATATCACAAAAAAGGAATAAAACGAATTGAGAAACAAATATTAAATCTCTTATTACTTTTTAAAACCTTATACCACCTCTTTAGGGGCCATTCGGGCCACCCCTTTTTTAATGACCCAAATAATAGCAAAATTTAACAAGGGAGGGCACAACACTATATTGAAAAAGGTTTAAATAACACAATAATGCAAAAATCACATAGTCTATACATACCTGACAAAGTAGATAATTCTAAAATTTGTAATTAAACTGTTAAATCACTCTGAATCACTGTAAATTTTAAATAATTGCACAAAAAATACCCATTTTTTCATCCCCGAATTTACACTTCTTCAGCCAGTCAGCCTCTGCGCACATAATAAGTGACAGCCACAGCCGCAAAAGTAACCTGTCTTTTTCTACCACATCAGATGACTACGTAACGTGCTTCGTAGTATGTACTATATTGTTTGCGAAAGTGTGAATATGAGCAAACATGCTAACAAACTGGTCATTCGACCTACTTGTACAGTGGCGTATACAATAATTATCGCGAAAAGAATTTAAATACCGATTAATAAATTTATTGATACTAGAATAACGACAAAACGTATTTGTATTTAGAAAAAAGGAAGATAAACTAACCGATGACTTTTTTGATATAATTAGATAGAGAATTAAAAATAATAGTATAGTATATAACCCATAAAGACCCATAAAATCAGTCCGTCGTATCAATTATCTCTAATTTAGCAATATAGGTAACGCTGCATACGCCGATGGTGACAGCATGCAAGCAAAGTAAAATATGTTATATTACGATTTTATACTCTAAATAAAAGACTGTAAGCAGTTTGAAACCATTTTTTATTCCTTCGAAACGCTTCCCGCATAACCGGATAGTTTTGTGTTAAAAAGTAAAATGTTCTTTAAAGTTTTGTACATTATATAGATTTATAACGATTTAGTTATTTATTAAGTTTACAACCTTAAACTTTGTGCCAGTCTTAGATTTTTGAGGTACGTTTTTATCAGATGCGGTTGTGTTCACAAATTCACCAGTAGCGCACGGGAAATAAATGTCTGAATTTCAGTAGGTTTAAGAATGCAGGGAAGAGTGTAAAATGTATCATTTCCTAACCCACCTCATTCACGCCGGTAACCAGGCCAGATGAGATCGGATATCTCTTGGGGTGCGGAAGAAGGCGCACACTCCCCAATCGGTAGGTCATGCAATGATGCAAGAAACCAAGGGTTAGCCCTTGGGGGGTGTCGCATGACTGAGGATCGTGATTCGGCCCCCACGTTAAGCTGTAGGTCTCCTCAGAAATGGCCCTGGCAGCGAACGAAGAGGTAAAAAGCCTAAATCGAGAGAATGGCAAGAAATGACAATGACATAACCCCCTGTAAAAGTATCTTCATTAATATTATTTTCAAACGTCGGTATCTCCAAAATATTTAAAATTGATAACATATCCAAGACCTATTTATGTAAATAACAAAAAATTATTATTTAGTAAATAATTAAAATTGCTATTAATTAATTTATGTATATTTTTATTTGGCTTAGATTTAAATTTATGAATAAAATAAATAATAAATATTATTAAAAAAATTAAGGTTAACTATCTTCTTTACTGAATATTTCATATTATGCATTCCATTTCAAAGCCATCCTTCCCGTATAAATTAGTACTATATACAACACACTAAAAATAAAAAATGGTATTTCAGTTTCTGTGTTGAGCCGGCCACAAACACACGCGCGTTGATGTACGCGTACATCTCTCTGTGTCTCCGGCCGGCTTAATAAAGAACAATCAATACTGACTGACATCATTGATGATCGATGACAATCACATGATCAACTGATCCTGCCAGGAAATTTTTAAATAATAAATGTCGATAACATCACTGAAGAATTCTAAGATTCACATCATTCCTGGAAGGATGTTGTTATAGTTATTATTTATATTCGTCCGTATACAATCACAAATATATCGTATTGTAAAAAATATTGAACATTATTTTCTAAAATTTATACACTCCAATATCTGGAGATTCCAAATTTAAAAAGTAAAAAAAAACACTAATAAACATAGAGTCAAAATTCGGCCCAAGAGAACGCAACGTTTTTGGTCTCATCTACGTACCGATAATAATTGTTACTGAAACAGCGGTTCCAATGCCGCCTATCACAATGCGCATTTTCATATCTTTCCACCAATATTTCTTTTTAAGTGTCGTCGTATTTTTTATAAACTGACACCCCCCCTCTTCAAGGTGCCTGGCTTTATCTTCCAATTTATCCAGATTTTCGCCCCTTTCCATAGCCTTATTGAGATTATCTTTCATTATAACAACGACCTCATCTACTTGACTTTGAGTATTCTGAATGTATTGTACTTTTGATTGAGGCGATTTATTTTCCATTGTGTGTTAATAAATCTAGAAAATAATTGGTGATAAAGGTTTTTTGTTTAACTTTTGTACCGTCGTGATCAAACTTTTTCTAATATATATAATAATTATATTAATATAAAAAATTACAGACTGTAGAAATTGGGCTGTTTTGAAAAAATTAAATCAAAGCTTTTAGAAAAAATGCGAAAAATTTTAATAAAGTTAAGTAAAATAGGAATATCATAATTCTTTTAAAAAATGTAACAGGACAGCGCAAATGTATTTTTGTAATAAGTAATAATTCCTTGGTATTCCGGACACCCATTCACGTTTCCTGTAAGGTTTGTAAAGAAAAAATATTATATTCCTATCAAACAAACCATAAATAATTATATTTGTTTCAATGTCATGACACATTAGTCTCTGGAATTTTATATAGTTTTAAAACATTGGGCTGCTCTCGTGGATTGATTATTAAGTAAATTAAGAACATTAAACCTCCAATTTATGTTTTCTTTCTAAAATATGCCACCTGAAAAGATTTTAAGAAAAAAAACATTTAAAAAAAAATTTGATCTACCTTTTTTTTTAAATACACTAGTCGGTCAACAAAACTGCGAAAAAATAAATAATAATATCACTGCTAGCACGGTAGTATAAAAAAAGAACCTACGGGTTCTTTGTAAATATTCTAATATTTACCTAAGGGTCGGCCACATCATTTACAACGCAAATTCTTAACTTCCTATGACAAATTATTGTATTTTTATAATTTTGTTTCATTAGTTAAACCTTTGAATATCAACATATAAAGAACGTCATATAAGCAGTTTTACTCAATCTGCTAAGGTAAATTCATAGATGGCGCAAGGAGGCTCGTCAAAATTTGGTTTAGTATTGTTAGTATTGATTGGATAACATTTTTTTTTCTAGGTGGATGTACTTTTTAAAATTATTTTTATAATGTACAGGTTGTCACAAAAACACGAAAAGTTGTATATTTTTAAATGGAATTCCCTGTATATTATTTTATTTTCGGTGTCTACGATCAAAATAAAAATGAGTTTTACCAAGGTTTACTATAATTAAATTTTACATCCGCGGCTAACATAAAATACAGGGTGTTATATTTAAATTAAATAAGATTTATTACGATTTCAAATTTGTAATTATTCAGTTGTACTTTTTGGATACCCTGTACAAGTCATTGAATTTTTCAATAGTGTGATACAAAACTTAATCGGTTATTAGACTCCAGTCTGAATTTGGGTTGAAAAAAGAAAATACATGTGTGTTTTTAGGACAACCTGTATATTATGAAAATAATTTTTAAAAGTACCTCCAATAGACCCCTATCCACCCAGAAAAAAAATGTTTCCAACACAAACAATTAAGCTATAATATGTCGTGTCGAATGGCGTGAATTACCCTGTATATTGACCATAATGTCCATTGGGCCACCAAGCTACCATTAAACATTAAAAAAATAATACATTTATCGCCTCCCATTTTAATTTTTTATTTTATATAGTTAAAAAGGGATTATCTGCATTAAATTATTTAATTTTACTTCAATTATTCCAAAAACAATATACTACTGAATATTTTTGAAAGAATTACATTATAGCTTATTTTATTTGATTTTGAAAATTTAATACCAAAAGTACCAATTTTTCATTATCGCATCAGGCGCGGCTTTTCCATAAGGTCATTAACCCACCTAAAAATTTGACCTACCTAATTAATTAATTTTCTAAAACAAATAAAAATAATCTGTCAAGTGCAAGTGTCATGCGAAAACTCCCCAATAAATGGCAAAACTCGGGCTCGGCTGTTTTTTAAATTAACTTATTTAAATGTATTAAAAACTAAGAGCAAAACAAAAACATACATGCTTTCGGAAGTTAAAAACAGATAATCATTGTTGACAGCTCATCGGCTCGGTCGTCGCTTGCCGCAATATGAAATCAGGGAAATACATTCAAACCGCTCCGTGATATTAAATTGATACAATTCAAATTAATCAACAAAATTTTTCTAAAATATTTCAAATCATTGAAATTTCTAACGAAATACAATGTGCGGCAACACCGTGACTTAAAATTCATGATTTAGGGACCTCTGTCGTCCAAGCGATACATTACAAACACTCTACAATGGCGGCAAAACCAGCTTCAACACAAGGTTGTCAAATGTTTTTAATGGGTAATGGCATACTACGCGCGATTCGGCGACTAAACGCGTTGCTGAAAGTTAAGCAAAGTCGCCGATTGGATTTGGCGTTTTCCCGTCTTTTTTTTTAACTTCCGAGAGCGCGTATGTCTGTTTCGGTTCTTTTTCAGTTTATTTATACCTGGCTCTACAATTAAAAAAAAATGGGTTATTCTATATGAAATTCGATTTAACTGATCGAGAAGCCAGAAAAAAACCTTAAAATGTTTTTTTTTCGGCGCTCGCGTAAAACATTCTCTATCCAGAGAATCGCCCATATAAGTGCAGGTCGACCAGCAAAAACTAATTAATATATGGGTGATTCTCTGGATAGAGAAATTTTTACACGGGCGCCGAAATAATACATTTTAACGTTTTTTTCTGGCTTCTCGATTAGTAAAACCAAATTTCGTGTAGAGTCAGGTAGATAGTACAGGCTAAAGCCTAGTTTTCAGAACTTCGTTCTGTCGCTGGCGACACGTGATGTAACCAATAGAAAATGAGTATTGGAGTCACATGTCAAAATACTCATTTTCTATTAGTTACAACACGTGTCGCCAGCGACAGAACGAAGTTCTGAGAACTAGGCTTAAGCTGTTTGATGTCGGCAACCTTCATAAATGAATTTTTAATGGTCCCTTCTACAGGGTGATTCCTAAGTTGATACTTCTTTTTTAGCTGTGTATAGAAGGCACTAAAATAAACAACATTTTCAAATACCTTTTTCAAAAAACCCAAAAATAAGTTACTTACAATCATTTATTACACTATGGATCAAATACGGTCTTGCCTAACTTAAACATAATCTCGAAGCAGCAGCCGCACTTTGACGACACTCACCGTAAATTAGCACCATATCTACTAGTTCATTGTTTTCAAATTTTACCATTTCCACGTGTCATCAATTTAAAATTAACCTGCTTTAGAAAAACACACCGCAGCGGATTGCCAAATAACTATCCACCGACCCGTAAATTGAATGACTAATAAGACAAACAACATAAAGTATAGCAGGCTACGTTTTGATGATCAGGCCCGCACTTAGATTTTTTACTTCTCTATCTCGCTTATTTTTAAGTTTTTTGAAAAAATGTATTTGAAAATGTTTATTTTAATGCCTTCTATACACAGCTAAAAAAGAAGTACCAACTTAGGAATTAACCTGCATACCATATTGTACCTACTATTAACAATAGTTGCTAATAATAAGGCAATCTTGTTAATTCTAAAAACAATTATTATATTTCACAACATTAAACTTATATCGTACAAGTACATTTTATGCATTATATTACTATTAAAATAGGTACAATAGTTTTATATAAAAATTACTAATATATTGTTACTCTTCTAGCTATTCACAAAAATTACAGGAAAAGAAAATACATAAGCTATTTATTTACAATAAACTAAAAAAAAATCAATGAAATAAAACCTCTTGTCTAGTTTTCAACAAAGAACCATTCGCAAATAATATTCATAAATGTATTGGAAACTTTTTAAAAAGCGCCATCTACTGCCACGTTTTGATTTTATAAATACAGGCGGATGCATTTTTAATGTATTTAGGAAATTTAGGCAAAACTAAACCGTCGTAACGTTAAAAAACAATTTCTAACCTGAAACTATTAATAATGTCAAATATTTGGAGAGAATTTTTCATACTACTCATGCAAACCATCACCAGATGTACTTTTTATGGAGAAAATATTAAGTTTTACCACCAAAAGTATCGAAATTAAATAAAAAAGCACCAACCTGCATCACAGCTAAATAATATTAAAATCAACAAATAAATTAACTACGCCTTTCTAGTGTCTTAACTCAGTCTTATCACAACATTTAGCTTAGGTAATATGTCTAGAAAAAGTTTTGATATTACTGTCAACAATGACATATTAAGTAATCGAGGAAGTGATTATAATGGGTATTATGAATATACAGGGTGTCCCACAACTTTTGCCGATTTTCTTGTAGAGGATTCTTTGTTTCATGGATAGTTTGCCTAAAAATAGCGTGTAAACCAGTGAAAGATATACCTTAAGAGCGTCTAATCAATTATTTTAAATTCTTCTCCAAAGTTACCAGCTCCATGTAAAATTATATCTAAACGGGGTGTCCTGGAAACGATTGTGCAACGCTTCACCACAAATTCCTTAACCAAAAATAAGGCGATCTAGGCAAACTTACCTCTATGCAATGTTGCTTCGTTTTGCCGTTACAGAGCGCTCAAGTTTTCAAATTAATATCGTTTATTCGAAATAATTTCGGCTTTATCAATTTCTACTAATTTTGGGACCAAGAATGACCGTTATGACTGGAGTTTTGACGTATACGCCATCTTTTTTTAATACCTGCAAATTTAAAAATGGCATGGGATTGGTCAATAAAAGTTTGTTTTTTTGTTACCCCCCGTATAAATGACTTAAATTATTTCTCTGACACTAGCTGACTTCATGTTGAAACTTTTGTGTCTCTTATAAAATTTTAGCCAGACATGCAGTTTCTCTACAAAAAAATTATTTACGGTACCTTGTAATTCATCATTGCTGTTTATTCAGAACGAGAAAACATGAAATTTTTTTAAATCTTAAATAACTACCAACTAGTTTGATTTTTATAACAATTAAACGAAATGTTCACTGTGTTCCTGAATACATAAATTAATTATTTTCAAAAAAAAACTGTACTTTGGGAATCGTGTCGGGCTTGTTTTTAAAATAATCTGCAGCATTGATAATTATTTGCAACAACTCATCTTCCTCAGATATAGTGGAAGCATACACTTTTGATTTAATAGTATCCCACAAAAATAGTCCAGAGGCGTTACATCTGGGGATCTTGGTGGGCAATTTAAGGGTGCATCGTTACTTCTTCCAATCCATCTATTAGGATATCTTTCAGTTAAAAATCTTCGTACATTGATACTAAAATGGGGTGGCCCCCCGTCGTGCATAAACCCCAGATCTAACACCTCTGGACTATTTCCTGTGGGCGCTTTTAAATCAAGTATGCTTCCCCCATCGCTACGAAAAAGAGTAATTTCAAAGAATTATCAATGTTACAGATTATTTTAAACACAATCCAGACACGATGCCCAAAGTACAGTTTAATTTTCTGAAAATAATTAATTTATGTGTTCAAGAATATGGTGAACATTTAGAACGATTGTTATAAAAATCAAATTAGTTGGTAGTTATTTGGAATTTAAAAAATGTTCATGTTTTCTGGTTCTGAATAAACAGCAATGATGAATTACAAGGTACCATAAAGTTTGTAGACAAACTACATGTCTAAAATTTTATAAGAACCAAAAAAGTGTCAACATGAAGTCAGGTTAGTGTCAGAGAAATAATTTAAGTCATTTATACTGGGAGTACCAAAAAGACAAACTTTTATTTACCAATCACACGCCATTTTTAAATTTGCAGGTATAAAAAAAGATGGCGCATAAGTCAAAACACGCTATTAATAGTGGTCATTCTTAGTCCCAAAATTAGTGGAAATTGCTAAAGGCAGTTAGAAATTATTCCGGAAAAACGATATTAATTTGAAAACTTTATCGCCCTGTAGCGGCAAAACGAAGCAACATTGCATATAGGTAAGTTTGCCTAGATTGCCTTATTTTTGGTAAAAGAATTTGTGGTAAAGCGTTGTACAGTCATTGCAAGGACACCCTGTATATTGGCGCATTCTGAAAGCTTCTGCGACAACCGCCAGCAATATACAATAAGATCCCATTAACTGACACTCTGGCTTATTTCTTCTTCTTCGTCCTTATTGATAAATAAATGGTCATAAGGCAATCAAAAGTAGCCCTTACTAAAAATCTGCTAAAAAAACGATTTCCTTCTACAATAAATGCAGACCATAATAAACACTTCCCAAATTTAACTACAATAGATATTAAGTATAATTTAAAAGTTTTATTAAGCCCAATTTGTATATATTCATAAGTATATCTTACCAATGTATAATTAATCCTAGCAGCTACGATATATCTTCGTTGATTACCTCCCTATATTGCTGTAGTAGGTTTAAATATATGTTTAAAAAATAAAATCATTAAAAATGGTCTATAAAAAGACTTAGGGCGAAACTTTGTAAGCATAACCAGTATTGATAAAGTTTCATAAGTATATTTCGATATAATATAAACAAAGATATGCACAATGCCTCATTAAAAAAAATATTTATTTCTCCAAATTAATATTCCATAATATCTATTTCGATTTCGTATGTAATTAATACTTCCATATGCATGAACTTGTTGGCTATTTTAAATAGGACAAGTGGTCGTCGATGTTGAAAGGCGCCTTGTCACCTTATCGTCGTCGGTCACCTAAACATGGACTGGCTAATCAGAATGACATAATTTCTCGGGATTCGTGCTGTACTCTTGCTACCGAAAATTGTATTCTTGAACAGAGATTATTATTTTTTGATGTTTACCAAATAAAAATAGTTTTTCCAGGTAAAATTTGATCAATTTAAGAATTCATCCCCAAAAATATATTGTTGTTTGATGCGTATAGATTATAGTACAACTACGGGCAGTGTCAGTACTGTATGCAGCATTATCTAGATGTAACACACCTCCACGTATACAGTGTGAAATTAACAAAGTAAAAGAACTTACATAGTTTCGCCCGGATTGTCTAAAGAACTACAAAAATGGTAATAAAGAGTTATTTTTGGTCCAGCGGCGACTGTAAATTTATGGTAGGTACGTCATCAAGGATACTAGTAAATGTTTTGTTCATAGAACAATTAGGTACGTATTAAGAAAAAAATAAGTTATAATTTCCTTTTACTTTTTCCCTTGAATGTTTGTAAGAGAAGAGGCACCGACCTAAAATTCTTACCGCAGGCTAAAAGAATAATCAAAATGGGTAAGGCGAGAAACTACAAAAAAAAACAGCTTAGCCAACAACCTTTTACGACGTAAAAAAAAACCACAGTAGAAGCTGGTACTATTAGACGATGTTCTCCAAGAGTCATTTTTCGCTTTTTCCATTTCTAGACAAATTCAACGACGACACTGTCCTCGGTGGCGGCTTTCTGTATGCAGAACGTCATGGAGATCGTTTTGCAGAGTGTCTCCCTCACTCAGGCATACGAGGAATCCTTGCCTAGGTTACTAGAGGTGCTGGAACGGCTGGTGCTTGAAAGCCTAGAAAAAATAGAACCGGTTTCAATTTTTTCATAATATTTCACAATATCTATTTCGATTTCGTAATTAATTAATAATTTTGTATAAACGAGCTCGTCGGCTGTTTTAAATAGGGCACGTGGTCGTCGCTGTTGAAAGGCGCCCAGTCACCCGACCGTTTCAACTTGGTGAAATATTAAATTCTTACCTTCTGACATCATTTCCTATGGAAGACTTTTCACTTTTTGTTGGCGATCCGATCTTATGATTGGCTAAAAATGTATTTACTGATTCGTCTGAGCCGTAGCTATCTCCTTCGCTATAAATAAAAAGAAACACATTTAGATCCGGTTGTATAATTACGGTTTAAGGTTAGTTCAGCGTTGAACCAAGCTCAATCTTTATTTTGATAACCACTTTAAATACCTGTTGGTTGTCAAAATGAAGTTTGAGCTTGGTTCAACGTTAAATTAAGCTTAACATTTCTGGGAATTTATCTTCTTAAGAACCTAAACAAATACTATTTATAGTGTTAGTAAGAGTTCACTGACCTATCCGATCCGTTTGAAATACTATCTTCGAGTTCCCCCTGTATGGCCGATTGGAGGTCTTCTATTCTCTTTAAGGCCAACCTTAGATCAGTCCTACACGTTGAAGCTTCAGCTTCCAGTGTTTCACACCGTTTTTCTAGTTCTTTCTTTTTTATTATGACTTCAGATTCTTTCGCTAAGCTTTTGTTAAGTTCTTCTTTAATTTCTCTATAACGAAAAAAAAATAGATTACATCATTACAAACCGTATAATTTAATTTTTACCCATCTAATATATTGAAAATATATTTAATCTAAGAATATAGTCACTTATACATGGTCCTGTTTCTCATCTCCCATCTTCTATAGCCCAGTTCTTAATTAGGTTAGGATTATAATATTTTGCAGACAGCAAGTTTGACTGTGACATACATTACTTTGGCAGAAATAATTTTCTTACAATCATACTAACCAGGTTACCTTAATTTTTAATTTACTAATCAATCAGTCATCTTTGATTGTGATGACGCCTGTTAATGTCACAGTCAAACTTGCTGGTTAGTTAATTGAGGTTAAAAAATTTTATGCAACCCAACATACGGCTGTAAAAGTCAAACAATTTTTTTTTAAACTTACCTAAGTTGTCTCTGTAACTTTCTTACTTGCTCTTGAGCTTGCTGTTCTTTGATCTTTGAGCCTGCAATGTCTGATTGCATCTTTTCAACAGTTTCTTTTAACCTAGTAATTTGTACTTCTAATCTAGACCTAGTGGTTTGTTCTAATTCCAGTTTTGATTCTAGCTCTTTTACTTTCAATTCCGATCTAGAAAAAAATATATATGGTCATTAAAAAGTAAAACAAAGACAATATTACAAATAATTAATAACATAACATTGAATATTTATATTGTATATTTTTTTTTGGTAGGCTTTTTCTTGATGGGAATTCATTATACCCTTAATAAAATTTTCGTACTTGAATATAATTTTTATCGATTTTCTTACCTCTTATAAAGTAAATTAGAAGACGCACCCCCCATGCTCTCGGCGCTTTCCAATCTCGTACTCAGTTCAGCAAGTTGCTCCTTGAGATGGTTCCTTTCAACTTCTAAGTCCGATACTAATGACACTTGTTCTTGTAACGCCATTTGGTCCAATGACATCTAAAAAAAAAATTACCCTAAATTTTGGACAAAAATTCAGTAAATATGATTGTTCAGGGGACTATATTATAAAACTTGCGGCGCTGCAGGCCAAACGACAATAGACAAGGCGCCGCAGGCGTAAAAAATTCGGCGCTGCAGTCCAACGTTTGACAGGTAATGCGCCGCGGCCCAAACGTTAACAGATATTGCCAAGATAATAGAGAATTAGAAAACTAAAACCGTCAAAGTTCAATTGATTATCTTACTTGTTGCACAGCGGTCTTATATTTCTTCATCACTTCCGCCAGCTCCTCTTCGTTTTCTTCGAGCTGCGTCTGGATCTCGGATTTTTCTCTAAGCATGGCGTTCGCTCTATCTTCAGCGTCACCTTTGTGTTTATGCGCCTCTTCTAAGAGCGCTTGCGTTTCCGACAGTTCTTGCTCTAAGCTTTGTTTCGTTTTAATTGCGATGGCGCGAGCACACTCGAGGTCTTCTAATTGGTTTCTGAGTTGTCTGATTACGTTTTTACCTGCAAAAGAACGATTATTTTATTTGTCTCTATATCTATTTATATAAAACCTAATTACCTGGTGTCTCTGCCTTTTGCCTTTCTAACTGAGCCTGCGTGTCTCTAAGCAAAGCCTTCGTTCTCTTCAAATCTCGCTTTAATCGTTGAAGCAACGCCTCGTCTCCAGCTCTATCTTGTCGTTCCGCATCAGCGGCTGCCTGTAATCTTCTCTCTAACTCGTGCTTCTCTCTTAAAAGCATAGTCCGCTCTTCGTGTTCGTTTTCCAGTTGTTGTTCCAAAGCTACGAAAACAAAACATTAACCAATTGTCTTAATTTTAATTGAAAGAAGTATAAGCTACCTTTGACTTTCTTTTGCGCGTTACACCTAGCCTCTTCCAATTCCTCTTCTCTCATCTGTGCCTCCTTTTTAGCTTCTTTCCTCATCGACTCCAAGGTCATTTCCAGCCTCAATTTGGCCTGCTCCAATAGTTGCACTTGACCGGCCAACTCGTCCAATTCCTCCTCTTGGTCTTGGAGACGTCGTTCGCAGTCGATTTTTTGTTTTCGGAGGATGGTCACTTCTTCTTCTGTTTTACCTGTAATAAAGACGAATTAACATTTGAAATCCATACCTGGCCACAGGCTTGTAATACATATATTTTTTTATACATACCTCCACAAGTGATTTCGTCGAATTCTCTCTGCAACGATGTTAATCTCTCCTCCTTAAGCTCCAACTCCAACCTGACATCGGACAGGTTGCTTTCGAGAGCATATTTCTCTGCAACGAGAACTTCTTTTTCTCTGCCCAACCTGTCTTTCGTTTGTTTTTCTTTCTTGAGTTCATCGTGGAGCATTGAAGCTTCCGAGTCGTATTTTCTAAAAAAATAAAAATACTTCGACTCAACAGAAAGAAACTTTAAGTCTTCCTGCACTAATACATTTAAGATTAAAAAAAAATAGTTCTCTATGCGTTTCGAATGTAGGAGAAACAAGGTGTAATTTAAAATTAAGAAAGGAAATCAATATTTGTATAGCTCTATTTGTAACTTGTGTGTGTTTTATGGCACTGGTTCAAACCAAATGACCAGCATCTCTTTTTTTGGCGTTTATAAATATTGAAATACCTTTGTTTCTTTTCCAAAAGGTTGTTCCTGCTGCTCTGTTCTTCTAAAAGTAGCTTAAGGTCATTCATTTCTCCGTTTAGCTTCTGAACTTTACGTTTCCAGGTCCCTACCACTTGTCTTTGTTCCTCCACTTCTTCGTATGCATCCGCTAGCTAAAAATAAAAGCTTAATTTAAAAATCAGGTAGTAAAAATAGTCATCTCACTGATAAGAAAAGTATGTCATCTATCCTCTAACCCTTATTAATATCATTTTTATACCGAAAGGCTCTTAAATAATGTAATACAAAAAAAAACTCACTTTTGTTGGAAAAAAAATTCAAATTTGAATACTGAAAACCGATATTTAAAATTTGACTAAGCAATTATTCAGATTATTTAACTATCGTTTTACAATTATGTGACAAATTTACCTGGCAATTATGTAATTGCTTACTAGCATTTACGATGCCGCAAAATGCACGGAAGAGTAGACAAAAATGTAATTTTCGACTATTTAATATAAAGGTAATTAGCTATTATAAAAGGGTAGTAAAGGTAAGATGCTTTAGTAAAAATCATTAGGATTTTCAAGATTCCTAATGGATTTCTGACCATAACATCTCGGTAAGATTTGAACTACTGTTTTGTTGCATTTTACGTCAGGTTTATACGGTTGTAACTTCTGAAGTGTATTGTTTAAAGTGTTTTTGTGATGGAAACTAGAGCTCCAGGTGTGTTAACTATTAAAAAACGGTATTTTATCCAAGTTGCTTGTATTTTTTTTTCATTCTTACGTTTAAATAAATGATATTCACATAATAAGTCATTCCGGAGTTATGATTTTTGTCCCAATTTTCGACTACTTTAAAGCACTGCGCGATGTTATCTTTTGCAATAATTTTCTTATCAATTTTCAAATATTTTTAACACCTTGATGTTAATTCCTCTAGGAATTGTCAAATGTAAAGTTAATTACCATACAGGGTGTTCCTTAATGATGTGCTAATATTTTAGGGTGTGATTCCTAAAGTAATTTTATGAAGAAAAGTTCATGTAAACATATGTCCTAAACAGCTTACATTTTTTACTACAGGGTGTTGAATTATTTTTTTTTAATGCGTTTTTTGTAATATCTCCAAAAGTACTTTAGATAATATTTTCAATTTTGGCATGTGCTAATAGGGCATAAAACCACATCTTTTAGTAATAAAAATTATTATTTTGTCCCACCAGTGGCGTCCCTGAAAACATTTCCTCTGATATTTTTTAGAAAAAAAGTGGTACGCCACTGACATTTTTCCATATGGATATCATTTCTGATTAGCCTGGTCAATTCGACATAAAAATGGTCTCTTGCGTTTTTCTCCTCAGGCACACCGTTCTTAACTAAAATAATTAAATTAAATTAGACGGACGGAAACATGTCTGTTAAATGAAGGTGGTCATTTCCAACAATTTTTATAAAACAGAATTTCGTATTATCAATGTTAATAATAATAAATAGTAGAGCTAATTTAATTACTTTAATTAAGAACGGTTTGCCAGAGGAGAAAAATGCAAGATACCATTTTTATGCGGAATTGACCACGCTAATCAGAAATGATATCCACATGGAAAAATGTCAGTGGCGTACCACTTTTTTTCTAAAAAATATCAGAGGAAATGTTTGCAGGGACGCCACTGGTGGGACAAAAAAATAACTTTTATAACTAAAACATGTGGTTTTATGTCCTATTAGCACATGTCAAAATTGAAAATATTATCTAAAGTACTTTCGGAGATATTACAAAAAACGCATTTAAAAAAAAATAATTCAACACCCTGTAGCAAAAAATTTAAGCCGTTTAGGACATATGTTTATATGAACTTTTCTTCATAAAATGACTTTAGGAATCACACCCTAAAATATTAGCACGTCATTAAGGAACACCCTGTATAGAGAGTTCTTGATAAAATTACGTATGTACTTAATCAAATTTATATCAAGCATTTATGAGTCCTACTCATCGAACTCTATACTTGGAGAAGCATATCTTATGCAAGCGCACTAAAGTTATATTTTATGGACGAAAAATAGTGTGCTGCTTAAGAGTTTATTTTCCCTGTTCACTGTTTATTATCACACGTAAAAAAGTTTTACTTTTAAAGTTCAATGAATATATTCCACAACAATTTCTATGTCATAAATATTTTTCAGCAGTTTTAACTGCTAATAAATCTCGAAACCTACAAACAACATAAAAATACGCTTAAATTAAAATCAACATGTGCAAAGTGTAAAAATAATTGTGGTTTTGTAAACTACACCTTTAAGCCTGGCTAATTTTAAGTTTAACCTTACGAAGAGTACTGGGCATAACAACGAAATGTATTTTTTTTTATATAAGTATCAAATTCAGTAGTTGGTGTAGTTAATACTACACTATATAGAACCAGCCAAGAACCACAGTTCAGGGACAAAGCGAAACAAAGGATATACCCTCTATTTGTGATATATCTCCACGCATTTGCATTATAATATGGGTTTTTGGTTTCTGCGGTGGTCGCTAGAGGGTGCCGTTTGAAACATCTTTGAAAATTTCGGGTTTTCAATAGTTTAAAAGAAACCGTGTCGGATTTTACATAATCAAAAGGAAAACTAAAATTGGAAGAAGTCAGTGAAAACTGTAAGTTAATACAGGATAACTCCTAAGTTAAGACTTCTTTTTTAGCTGTGTATAGAAGGCATTAAAATAAACAACGTTTTCAAATACCTTTTTTCAAAAAACTCAAAAATGAAATACATTCATTTATTATACTATGGATCAAATACGGTTCTGCCTAACTTGCCCGTTGAATAACATTAAGAAAACTTCTGGGTGTAGGATGAGCCCGCAAGGGAAAGCGTTCTGCGTATAATCTCGAAGCAGCAGCCGCACTTTGACGACACTCACCGTAAATTAGCACTATATCTACTAGTTAATTGTTTTCAAATTTTACCATTTTCACGTTTCACCAATTTAAAATTAATTTGCTCCAGAAAAACACACCGCAGCGGATTGCCAAATAAATAACTGATCACCGACCCGTAAATTACATGACTAATAAGACAAACAACATAAAGTATAGCAGGCTACGTTTTGATGACCAGGCCCACACTTAGATTTTTACTTCTGTATCTCGCCTATTTTTAAGTTTTTTGAAAAAGGTATTTGACAATGTTGTTTATTTTAATGCCTTCTATACACGGCCAAAAAAGAAGTATCAACTTAGAAATCACCCAGTATATCTTTCCTAGCCAAAGATATGACCAAAACTTTCTGAAAAAAGAAAAATTTGGGAGTATTAGTACCGAAATGCAGTCACGAAGTGTTAACTATTTGTTACTCATAAAACCACTTTAAAGATATTTGTCTCTTTCAAAATAAATTGTCTACATTAAAATCATCTCTCTCGGGTTTAAACTTTTTTACTTACAATCGTTTTTCTTTTTTTTAAATAATTTATGATAGATATCTCGTAAAATTTTGGACTTGCCTTTTTTTCCAACTGTTTTTTAAGTCCGACAAGTTGTTCTAGGTCATCCTCGTGTTGTTGTTGCAGTCTTCTTTTCGTAAATTCTAGTTCTTTGATGGCCCTTTCATATCGTTGTTTGTATACACCATCAGATTCACCTAAAAATGTAATTTCTTAGCTTTTGTCAGCGACCTCAGATCAATAGTAAGGGTCATTTTACTTTGTAGTTAGGATTGGATACAAAATAGTATAACAGTATGAACTCTGAATAAATAAAGAAATATTTTCAAATCAAATATGACCTACAGAATAACATATAAACTTACTCCCATCTTCATCCTCCTCACAAATACCATTCAAATCCGATCTAGCGTACAATAACTCCATTTCCAACCGTTCCGACGCTTGCTGTAACTCTCTGTTTTTATGTTTCGTGTCATTCAATTCTTTCTCCAAACGTAGCCGTTCTGACGTTTCAGCGTCGAGGCGTTCCGCCGCCAGGGTAGCTGTCGAGTGTTCTTCGGCTAAATCGGCTGTCATTTCACTTAACTGAAAAAAAAAAATAGAAATTAGAAGGAGGTAGATAAACTTGTTAGACGAAAATACTGACAAAAACACAGTACAGTTTTGTGGTAAAACAGTTTTAGCCCAGTTCTGGGGGTTTTCGTTTAAAGGATAAATGTTTATCAGCAAAGGTTCTATCTTTCTTGACCAAACCGTAAAACCGAATTTTTGGTTTAACTTGTTAAACCAGAAGTTGAGACAAACAATGTCATTTTCCGACGTTTAAATCGTCAAATATTATAGACTATTTTTTGGTTTCTAGTTAAACAAACTATAGTCTATTTCAGAAAGGTGTAGAGTAATAAAATGGGAAATTCCGTCCAGTTCGGCTTAATTTCGGTGTCAGCCATAAGCGCAGGTAAATTTTGGGCATTACATTATTTATGATAACTAACCAAAGAAAAAAGAAGATAATTTGATAAAGAAGGAATTATTAGCTATAGCAAATTTACACAAACATCGTTTTATGAAATATGCCATGGAAGATATAGCTGAAAAACATAGTGTAACTGTGCTGCGCACACCGCTATATCATTGCGAACTAAATCCTATAGAACTTATATGGGCGCAAGTGCAAGGATTTATAGCAAAACACAACACGACATTCAAAATGAAAGACGTTAAGCTACTGTTTGATAAAGACATTAAGGAAGTGACACCAGAGAACTGGCAAAAAGCAGTCCATCATGTCATTAAAGAAGAGGAGAAAATGGAGAATCTTGACCACCTGATCGATCGGACCATCGACCCGGTAATTATAATGTCAAGAGGAGATGACAGTTCCTTAGATGACGAAAAATAATATGATTTTTTATAATTTAATTTCTGTATAATGTATTTTTTGTATTTTGTATTTTTTTTAATGTTTAATAAAAAATAAATGTACCTAATACTAATGCACGCCTTTGTCACGCCATTTTCAGTGTTTGTGAATGGATAACAATAAGCAAAACCCATAAATTGACCCAAACCCGGGTGGTACTACCTGCACTTGATGGAAATAAAGAGTTTTGCAATGAAATCAATGCCAAGTTATGAAAGTGGCTTAAATATTCGTTGGGTCACTCTGTAGTCCCTTTGCACACCTAAAGAGCTTTTATTACTCTACACCTTTCTGAAATAGAATATAGAAATTTTTTTTTTAAACTTCACGAATAAAATTTTTTTCCATATGGTGCCGACTTTTCGCAGCCACTGTATACTAAAAAAAAAATTTGTCCCTAACAAGTACGTCTAAAGGAAGAATAAGTTTATTAAGGAATATAAAATAAACCTATTTTTTATATTATAGCTATTTAAAATAAAATTATTATAATTTAAACAAAATTAAATCGGGAGTTTTTAAATTATTTGACACCCTATATTTATTACAGTTAATTAAAACGCATAACTAATAAAAATTACCAAAATTAATTCGACCATAAGTTAAACAACAATCTAACAGCGACATTATGCAATTAAAAATTAAATTTAACCGTTACTTTGGCCTTTAATCAACAACACCGGACCGCTGGAAAATGTGCATATTAGATTGAAAATTTATAGGTCGATGGTATTACAGGCTAAAATCTTGTTGGCAAACCCGCGAATAAAAATTGGAAGACCCAAATTACAAATTATAAACCTTGGCATATAATTTATAAATAGTACAAATTGGTGAATGTGTAGGAAATTGGAATTATATCGAATATTCATGTTCAATGTGCATTCAGAAGAATGCAGTAACATTAATACATAATGTACACATTTTATTCATGTGTGGGTGACATACAGAGTGATCAAAAATTATTTATTTCGAATAAGTAATAAAAAACTGACTAGGCATTGTTAGGATATGTGATTAAATGTGTACTTGGAATGGATAAATGAAAGGGGAAAATAAGGGGGTTGAAGAAAAAATCCTGGACAGTGATAAGGACCCTTTAAATGGATACGACCCACATATATACATACACTATATTGCCAATACAAGCAGTCGCACGAAGCAAGAATACACCCATCGTGCGATTAAAAATAACCTGAGTTGGGGGCCGTGGCGCTTGCGCAGTAGGGAAAAATTAGGCAACCGACACGATTTCTAACAGAACGTAAACAGAACCCAAGGTCTCTTGAATAGAACCGGCTCGCAGTTATATTCTTATTAGTCGCCATCTTTTGTTTCGTTTATTCGTGTGTTGTTATAATTTCCAAGTTTTGGGTGTTAATATTTATAAAACTTTACTTTAGACATTTTTTTTTGTTAGTTTGTAAGTTATAGTCGTTTCCATCTTTTTTACATTGTATTCGTTCGTATGTTCCGTGTGTGATTGTGGATATTATTTTTAAGTTTCAAGTGCTAATTTAGATATAAAACTTTACCAGACATTTTGTTATTTTTAGCGACTTGTGTCTCAAGATAGGTAGAAAAAAGTGCATGATCCTGTTTTGCACGAATCCGAATACCAGGAATAAGGTATTTCAAGTATGTAAAATTGGTTACTTAGTTTTATTTCACCACAAACTGTACACATGCACCCGAACTAACGGGTGAATTTAAATAAAAGCTTGTAAAAATATTTTGAAAGTCGGCCCTGTCAAATGTTTACATCAAGAAGCAAATTTCCGATCTGCGCAAACTCAACGGCCCCTGATCATCTGCTTACAGTGGCGTCATCATTGAATTATGGTATTAGCAATATAGTGTATGTATATATGTGCTAAAATCTTACGTAGTTGACACCTACTTCCGGTATAACCGGAGCCCCCAAATTGAAATTATTTTAGCCAGAGAGGCAACCGCTCGATTAACATTGGCAAACGAAACGCCCAAAAAGGGCATAACTTCGCATGGAGCTGGATGGTCACTTTGGAGAAGAATTTAGAAATATTATTCGGATCTACATATTCAGTGCACCAACCAGCCCAATGTCAACCGATCCTCCGCGACTGTAACTTTTGTTGGCCGCCGTATAATCAGGATTTGGTCACGTTTGACTTATTTTTATTTAATAATTTGGAAAATCACCTTAAAAGACGTCATGTTCCTTAAACACGTAATGCCAATTCAATTAAGTATGTCTCAACATGAACCAGGAATAAAATACACGATTTTCAAAACAGAAAAATCTAAAAATAATTTAGGAATATATAGAACAGATGAGAGAAATGCATTGATCCTACTAAACCTTGCCAAAAAAAAACAGATACTTTAAAAAAAAAATTATTGGATACTTGACCAAGTCTCAAAAATATTTTAAAAATTAATCTACAATTATTATTTCTATTTAAAAAAAAATTATTATCGTTCTTCACAACAATAGATGTAAATAAATAAACATGGTGTTATTGTAATTTTCCCTGCCCATTTAATAGTGTAATGCGGCAAAGCTGTACACGCTAGCTGACGTTGACAGCATACAAGCAAAACCAGTTAGTTTAAAATTGCCTTTTTAAGCCTTTCGCGCTTTCAAATTATTTAGGGTTTTCTAAATGATTTTTGTGGCCTTCATAACATCTAGTTTTCCTATATCCGTACAGACAAGGTGTACTGTGAATAAAGGATTGTAAGCAGTTTAAACCAGTTTTTTATTCCTTGGAACCATCCTTCCGCATAAACGAGTAATTTTTGTTGCGGGTTAAAGTGTCGAACGTGGCTTAACGTTAAAATCGCAAATTAGATTTATAACGATTTTCTTATTTATCAAAGTTGTACATTTTGTGCTAGTTTTGGATTTTTGAGAAACGTTTAATTTTTAATTAGCTCTACACAGCCAAGTCTTTAATTGTTATTTCATGGCATGCAGCTGTATTTACAAATCCACTAGTAGCGCTTGTGTCATAAATCTTTAAGGACAATTGGTATAACAACATCATGTATAGCAATCAAATGAGGCGGACAGCGCTGGTAGAACTAGGGGGGGGGGGGGGATATATTACATATTACATTTTCTTGCAATTAGTATGTTATAAAATAAAATTGGAGCAAATTTTTCATAAGAAACAATATTAAGGTCATCTTTGTACCTTCACATATCTGTCAGTATAAATAATACTTTATCGTATTAGTATGTAGGTTACTTACGCTTACGCATATGTATTTTTACATGTTTTACGCAAAACATCTGTAATTATAGAAAATATTACGTTTTGGTGTTAAAAAAAGATATCGCAAAAACTTTTTGGCATAAATACCTATTTTACTCTTAATGGATTACGACATAAATGATTACCTGAAAGGAGAAAGTGGATACGAATCTAAATCAATTTTTCTTTTCCGAAAATATTTTTAAATAAAATTGTGTGTGCCTCAATAATTAACTCATGTCTACTACTACTCCATATACTCTCTAACTAACCTCATCAATCTCAGCCTCCGTATTACATTCCTCAGTATCAGACAAATCCCTCCCAGCGGAACTTCGACTAACACTACTTGCTCTACTATAATACTGAAAACCTTTGATCATAATATTGGTGGCGCTCCTAGACCTTCCCAAAAACTTTCCTCCACAGGTCTTCATCCTCAGAGAATGTTGCTCGTCCTCCTTATGACCTTTGCCCTTCCATTCATCCATCACATGATCAGTTCTTTGGAGGAAATTTGAGATTTTATTTGATAATGCGTTTGAGGCAGTTTCTCGTTCTAAATGGGCTGGTATTGGAGTAAAGTTGTGTCTTAATTTAGACTTGGTACCCAATACGAAAGTTAGATTAGCGTCAAACACTACCGGAGATTCATCTTTGCCTGCAAGGTCTTCGTCTTCCGAATCGAAGGAGTTGTAGCTTTGGGGAAACATCCTCCTTGGAGGCAACGTTGACGATCGAACGTTATGACTACTACCAATCCTTAGATTCGGACTTGGCGATCTAACCATAGAACTTCTGGGACTTCCCGTCACCAATGTTAAACTCTTCAGAGGTCTCGGCTGAAACCCCACCGGTCTCCTCTCATAAGGTACATCCAAACCAGCCGTTCTTAATGGAGTATATCTTTTCTGGTGATAAGGGTTTGGTGGTGGAAGCCCCAATGACGATTCTATGCTACCACTAGATGCATATGGTGACAACGGGTAGTCATACAAGCTGGTAGATGAGCCATTGTAGAGAGACGGGTACGGTTCTAAAAATGGCGACTTGGTGGTAATGCGCGGTATGGTCAACGGTGTGTAGTTTGATGGCACAAGAGGCATGGTAAAGATGCGCGGCGAAAATAATTATTTATTATTAGTAATAACGATGAAAATTCAAGTTACAATGTTATTTTAAAGATTGTGGTTTAAAACAGCAGTGTCCAAACAAACTTTCTTTAAAACTTAAAATCTTTGTGTTTAACCAATGGAGTTCGCACTAGGTAATGACATAACGCGACATTTTGTTTTATTTCGAAAGTTAAATATAAAAGAAAACAATAAAAACAAAAAAAACGACCGATGTCGAAAGAGGTGTGAGCCGGCGCGGCGAAAAGTTGAAAGCTACTAGTTCTAATGTGTGTGGAAACTACAATGGGTTAGAGCCTGGATTAGACCTACTAGGTTATCGATAGGCCGTTTATTTTTCGAATAAAAACTGGGATTCCAGTAGCAACCACATCTATACATACACTATATTGCCAATACAAGTAGCCACACGAAGCAAGAATACACCCATCGTGCGATTCAAAATAACCTGAGTTGGAGTCAATGGTGCTTAAGCAGTAGGGAAAAAATTAGGCAACCCACACGATTTCTAATCGTAAACGTAAACAAAACCCAAGGTCTCTTGAACAGAACCGGCTCGCCGCGCCGTTGTATTCTTATTCGTCGCCATCTTTTGTTTCGTTCATTCGTGTGTGGTTTTAATTTCCAAGTTTTGGGTGTTAATATTTATAAAACTTTACTTTAGACATTTTTTAGTTTGTAAGTTGTTAGTTTCCATCTTTTTTTACGTTGTATTCGTTCGGATGTTCCGTATGTGATTGTGGATATTATTTTTAAGTTTTGGGTGCGAATTTAGGTATAAAACTTTACCAGACATTTTGTTATTGTTAGCGACTTGTGTCTCAAGATGGGTAGAAAAAAGTGCATGATCCGTTTTTGCACGAATCGCGGTTCAATTATTACCAGGAATAAGATATTTCAGGTATGTAAAATATTGGTTACTTAGTTTTATTTGACCATAAACTGTACACATGCACCCGAACTAACGGGTGAATTTAAATAAAAGCTTGTAAAAACATTTTGAAAGTCGGTCCTGTCAAATGTTTACATCAAGAAGCAAATTTCCGAGTTGCGCAAACTCAACGGCCCCCGATCATCTGCTTCAACATACACATCGGAATCCGCTCTCGCATTACTTCAATGTGCGTGCCTGTCTTTCATGTGGTTGTATTCTCAAGACTGTGCCTTATTATCTGCTTCCCTTCTTATTATTTTCCATTATTATTCTTATTATTCTTGTTGAATATGCTATTCTCCAGGTTTCTTCAGACGTTTGGAGACTTGTCATCATGTTTACTGGATTGAAATCTTGTCCTGTTTGTTGTGAAAACTGGGTTCTCGGATTTTCCCACCTAGGATATTCGTATAAGGTATGTTCTACATCATACACTGCATCGCAGTAACTACACTGATCGGAGTCTATTATTTTGTAGTCATACAGATACTTCCTAAAACATCCATGCCCAGATAGAGCCTGTGACAAAAAGTAATCCATCTCGCCGTATGGTCTATTAATCCATGTCCGAATAACGGGTATTAGTCGTTTAGTCCACCGTCCTTTTGTTGTAGTTTCCCACATGTCTTGCCATCTTGTGGCTATTCTCTTTTTAGTTTCGCTGGGATATTCACCGTTATATTTTTCTTTCCATTCATGTATTAAAAGTTCTATGGGAGGAACTCCTGATATAACTCCCGCAGCCTCAGCTGATATAGGTTAGGTTAGGTAAGAGTGGCAGACCCTTGGTTCTGACCAAACAGTCTCACATTGTCCTGATTAGGTCCGTTGTGATACCACACGTGTTCCGTAGAACCCACCTTCATCAAATCTCTGATGGTTAGTGCGACGTAACCGCGGAAGGATTTTAACAACTCATTCAAACCAGCTACTACTGTTTAGAAATTTGCTCAGCCGTCCAAGTTGTAAGTTGCTTAGTTCCTCCAGGCTATCGAAAGATGGTTCACCCAGAGTAGTGAACTTCCTTCTTACGAGGCCAGGGACTGATATAGTGCGATATCCGCTACAGATTCTGATGGATATAAGTCTTTGTTGTCTTGTTAACTTGTTCAGCAGTTGAACTAATGAAAACCTAGACCCGAAACTGACAAGTTCTGATGATCAGATATCAGCTGAGAGTCACCAAAGGTATTCTAGTAGAACATTTGGCTATTAAAAATAATTTGCAACGAAACCGGGTCGTAGTATTACGAGCAAAATTATTTTCCTAAATAAATCTGGACGATTTCTGATTGTAGGCCAGTCGATTGGCATAGGATCCACATTACTGGTCTAAAATTTGACGCGGAACTAAAATTAGCCCAAATTCATGTAACTGATTACTTTCGGTCGCTTCGGTGCACTGTTTTAATTAGTTTTTGATATTGAAGCGTTGTCCTTGATTGGCCACACTTCCAATCGATGTCACCGCTTGACATTTTGTTAGTTTTTTAAACAAAAATATCAGTGTCCGTTTAAAGGTTGGAGACAATGACGTTTCTTGAATGGCAGTAGACTTTTGGGCTTGCATTGTCTTTATTTGTTTTGAATCACTACATATCAACTGGAAGAACAGTTGTCTTCAGGTGAATACTGTATTCATTATGTATATACTGGTATATACGACCTTTCCAGTATTTTGTGCATTCGTGGGATTTGTCTTTAAAAGTGCGAAATTTTATTCTTAAAAGCTGCAACACTGTTCAGGACTAACAAGAATAAAGATGAAATTATAACGGTCTATTTCAGAAAGGTGTAGAGTAATAAAATGGAAAACTCCGTCCAGTTCGACTCAATTTCGGTGTAGGCCATACGCGCAGGTAAATTTTGTGCATTAAATTATTTATGAAAACTAACCAAAGAAAAAAAGAAGATAATTTGATAAAGAAGGGACTATTAGCTATAGCAAATTTACACAAACATCGTTTTATGAAAGATGCCGTCAAAGATATAGCTGAAAAACATAATGTAACTGTGCTGCGCACACCGCCATATCATTGCGAACTAAATCCTATATAACTTATATGGGCGCAAGTGAAAGGATTTGTAGCAAGTAGCAAGACACAACGCGACATTTAAAATTTTTGTAATTTTTAACAAAAAATAAGTGTACCTAATACTATGTACATAATGCACGCCTTTGTCAAACCATTTTCAGTGTTTGTGAATGGATAACAATAGGCAAAACCCATAAATTGACCCGGGTGATACTACCTGCACTTGATGAAAATAAATAATTTTGAAATTAAATCAATGCTAAATTATGAAAGTGGCTTAAATATTCGTTGGGTCACTCTCTAGTCCCTTTGCATATCTAATGAGCTTTTATTTCTCAACACCTTTCTCAAATCGACTATATAATAGTCCATTTATTCAGTCACTTTATTAAACGGCAAATATCGTTCTTATTTCAATGATTTAAAAAAATTACCTCCTTTAAAAAAATTCACGGGCTGCTTTAAAAATACCTTCAAGGTAACGACACACTGTCAAGAAACATATCAGGTATACCACCGCTATGAGACTCCAGATCGTGTGACGACAAAAACAAATTATAGACATTTTAAAAATATGAAACATTTTTTTGGCTTCTCTCCAAGAGCGATCTTAAATTTAAACCTGTCAAATCATTATCGAATTATATATTCACGAACAATTGCTAACGACATGTTGGTTTTTTTGGAAAATCAAAAGAATCATAAGTTAAGAGGATGGGTGCAATTTTTTTTAACAAGAAACGCAACGCAAGGGAAGGACTCAAAACAATGTATTGTGTTAACTTCTAGAGGAACCCCCTCTCCCCCTCTTATCACCTCCCCAATAACTCCCATGTATGCTGGAGTTATTCGCTATTTACATTGCATTTATATCTACCTGTTTTCTTAAATTAGAGTTATTAATATTTAAACGTATTTACGACCAAAATACACGCGTTTATTAAAAAGCAATAAAAGATGTTGATTGAATTTATGATGATATTCATATAATCAAAACTATGTTGACAGCCCAACCACTTATTTTAATATTTTTCATTTTTTACCGCTGTTATATAAACACGCCTAGGGGAAGTTATTCTAAGATCGGACGGTATCTAAATATAAACTGCTGGACAATTGCTTTCGAGCAAGAAAAATTTCGCCTAAATTTAATAGTTAATATTTTCTGAACCAGATATGATATCGACCTACGGTTTTGAATGGTTGATAGATTCATTTCTTGGGGATTTTCTTTAACTGTCAGAAAACAGAGTGCTAAAGAAGACGATGATTTTTGCTCTAATTTTAATGGTGTGTAACGTTCACAATAATATTTTTAAATTTTATCACTCTACGTCAATTGAATCACTGATTCATAGCAAAGAAAGTAATTTGTCAAATTTTTGATATCTGCTTTATTTTAAGAGATACCGATTTTTTTAGAAAACCTTGCTTTATTTTACCTTTTTGGTAGCTAGATCTCACTGTGCGTTGTATCTTGCAAACTTTGTTACTGATTATTATACCTTATGAAAAACTTGATTATGTTCAGTAACAATAGTTGTACCTAAATGGTGTTTATAAGTACGCCACTGTACATCGTGTACATCGTAACATTTAGGTACAACTATTGTTACTGAACATAATCAAGCTTTTCATAAGGTATAATAATCACTCGCAAAGTTTGCACGATACAACGCACAGTGAGATCTAGCTACCAATAAGTTAAAATAAAGCAAGGTTTTCCAAAAAAGTCGGTATTTCTTAAAATATAGCAGATATCAAAAATTTGACAAATTACTTTCTTTGCTATAAACCAGTGATTCAATTGACGTAGAGTGATAAAGTTTAAAAATATTATTGTGAAAGTTACGCGCCATTAAAATTGGAGCAAAAATCATCGTTTTCTTTAACACCCTGTATATAAAATTTTCTGACAGTAAAGAAAATCCAACATTAACAATTGTTTCCCAAGGGATAAATCTATCAACCATTCAAAACCGTAGGTCGATATCATATCTGGTTCAGAAAATATTAACTGTTTAATTTAGGCGAATTTTTTTTTGCTCGAAAGCAATTGTCCAGCAGTTTAGTATGTAATTTACATTATACAGGGTGATTTACGTAGCCCGTTCATTATAGTCTATTTCAGAAAGGTGTAGGTTAATAAAATGGGAAATTCCGTCCAGTTCGGATCAATTTCGGTATCGGCCATAGGCGCAGGTAAATTATTTTCAAAGCCTATTCTACCCTTAAGAAAAAACATAGCAAGATTTCTTTCAAAAATGCCAATAACTCAAAAACGATTTAAGATAGGCATACAAAATGTTAATAAAAGTGGCCTTAAAATTTAATCTTACATTCAGTGCTGGTGCTGGTATACACAATGGTACATTCTATTTGAAAAAATTTAGTTTTTAAGTAGTTATTAGGAATATACCTACCAAGGCCTCAATTCTTCAATTGTGAATTATAGTATATAGTATAAAAATTCTTTCCATTTCAAATATGTACGCAGAAAAAAAAGTTTAATACCAATAATTCGATTTTTATGGACTGCCTGTAAATTGTTTCAATAAAATATAAGCTTAAAACAATAAATTACATTTAAATCAATAAAATTAAAATATTTTGATTAATTATAGGTACATTTAGTATTGACCTGTTTTTAATTTAATCAATTAAGACTTGTGTTTTACAATAATTACAAACTTTACGATTGCCTGTAAAACCGAAACACAATTGTATCAAGAGCATAACTAATTTATATAATAGAACTGTAATTTAAATAAATTACATATTGTTTTAAGCAAATGATTATATATTATCCAATCAGTAACTAGAAAATATTAAAATAAATTTAATTTCTTTTATTTCAATGGTATTTATGTTTATTTCAATCATGGAAAAGGTAGGCAAAACTGCTTCACCTGCGTAGCGGGAATGAAGGACATATTTCTCCTTTGGCTGCCGTCGCGTCGTCGCCTTGCCTCCTATAGTATTTTTCTATGCGTTGTTGCGTTATTTATTTTGTAAGAATAAGCGAGTTCTATATTAGTGCATTGTGTAATGAAGATTTCCTTGTGAGACTCAATTCTTCAAGCGGTGGAATTTAATCCTTTGGGGAATTATTCCGGTCGCAATGTCCCCACGGTAATCCCCCAGACCCACTTCTTTTAAATTCTTAAGTTAAACTGGAATTCCAATGGTCTTATTGGAAACTTATTTCAATACGAAATGTGTTCAAGAATACGAGATCGTCATTTTCACGGAAAAAATGGAATATCCCCATGGGAAAGTCTAGGCTCAGATTAATAATAATTGTCCAATACCACAACGACTTCTCCTACTAGTTTAAGATCACAGACCGCAGAAACATCTTAATAGGTATTTGGTTTATTGGTTATAGTTTTTTTTCTTTTAGCGGAAACCATGAAATTTACATATTCGGACCATTCTCAATAAATTTAAATCGTTGAGGCGAAGAAATTATACAGTGTGTTGATTTATGGGCGTTTCAGCAAATTAGGGTGGGCCCCGTTATAATAATGATACTTATAGGTGTTAATGTTCCTATTTATATGGTCCTGGGTTAATCTGCACTTTGTAAATAACAGGAAATAGGTGTAGAATAGAATTAATTCAAATCAATCAAGAGTATTAAGGAGGCCACACATTGTTTTATGAAATATGCCGTGGCAGATATAGCTGAAAAACATAGCGTAACTATGCTGCGCACACCGCCATGTCATTGCGAACTAAATCCTATAGAACTTATATGGGCGTAAGTGAAAGAATTTGTAGCAAGACACAACACGACATTCAAAATGAAAGACGTTAAGCTACTGTTTGATCAAGCCATTAAGGAAGTGACACCAGAGAACTGGCCAAAAGCACTCCATCATGTCATTAAAGAAGAGGAGAAAATGTGGGATCTTGACCACCTGATCGATCCGCCCGTCGAACTGTAAATTATAACGTCAAGAAGAGATGACAGTTCCTCAGATGACGAAGAATATTATTATTTTTTATAATTTAATTTCTGTATAATGTATTTTTGTGTTTTTTTATAGTGTTTAATAAAAAATAAGTGTACCTAATACTATGTGCATAATGCACAATGTCACACTATTTTCAGTGTTTGTGAATGGATAACAATAGGCAAAACCCATAAATTGACCCAAGCCCGGGCGGTACTACCTGCACTTGATGAAAATTAAGAATTTTGCAATAAAATCAATGCCAAATTATAAAAGTGGCTTAAATATTCGTTGGGTCACTAAATGTTGTAGTCCCTTTGCATAATTAATGAGCTTTTATTACTCTACACCTTTCTGAAATAGACTATAGTTATGTTTCAAAGACGATAATTTTAAAATCAATGTATCTGAATATGTTGTGATTTATTCCAGTAAAGATCCCTCGACTATTAATAAACAAATGTTCAATTCAAAATCTTTATCTAACAAATATGATTATCTTCCCGACCAGAATACGGCTCATTCAGTTGATAGTTACAATTTATTTTCCAAACATACAGAACACAAACAAAATCCAACCAATAAACATTGATTAAATAGAAGAACAGAAGCAAGAAGCCATAAACAGAACCCATTATACCATTGTAAAACTTGCATACGAATGGTCAGCATACCGTTTCTTTAATTCAATACATTCTAAACGACCCATCTACTGTTTGCAGGGGCGTACGTAATGGAAGTAATCTTCATAAGCCTACCCAACTTATACTAAAAGTACCATTTAATAGTGTCTTAAATACAATCTTTATATGGCCTATATCTTTACATAGTATATGATTTTACGTGGTCTGAAAAATCTATTTACATTTTGCCAGGCAGGCACATATACGATATCCTATGGCAGCCTCGCATTAGAAGAGGAAGGAACTAGGTTTGATTACGAACTCAACTTTTTTACGTATTTATACAAGTAAGACTTATTTACTTTGCTAGGCCAGGTCACCATACTGCGACACTTTGAAGACGACATATCTAGAAATAAGACTTCGATATAGCACGATCGCAGAGACTCTGCTTTAAAGGCGGTGTATTTCACCCGATGTTAATAGTTAGCTCTTCGGACTATGTAAAGGAACCGGTGCTATAGAGTAAGAAAGTATATCTTAATGTATTAAGAGACATCTGGCATCAGGTTTCTGAGGTAAAATAGTTGTCCGTGGAGAGACACGTCTGATACTGATTCTAATGGGCTCTGCAGTAAGATCATTCGAACTAGGAGATCGGGGGGTATGGGGGTTCCGGTTCGTTGAGGTCTATGGTGGAGAAGAATCAGTACAACAAGGCCATTAAGCTGGTAAAGCAATTGTGATTCGGAATTCGCCTAAAATAGTCCTGTGTGACTGACTACCTCGTCTTCACTAACATAATCCGGTGGCAACCTGTTGTAGGTACACTTAGCAGGAAGGAGCTTCAATTAAAAGTAAAAGTGCGACCTTTATTACTTCCATTTTCCATCTACCGTCCGCTCCTGACTGCAAGCACTCTTGTTATTCAGATACTCCTTATCTTTCACAAACTACACGCCATAACTACTCTCACGTGTCTCATTAGTTGCAAACACTATAATGCCGGGCCGAGCGAAAAAAAATGGTAAAGTTACGGTCTTCGGATTGTATACACTCCTAAATCCGACTGGTAGGACATTATTTCCTCTAGATTTATCTGATTTTGCTGCTGTCTTGCGTGCGCGTTCGGTTATTTCAAGGAGTGCCCGCTTCGCCAATTAATATATATGCATGTACGTGAATTTAAAAAACGGGAGAAATGCAATCTAAGATAAAATTTTACATTCAGGTTAAAAAGTTTTAATAGGTTGGTGTTATGGCAAGCTTCTTATACGGAACTATGCTGATAAGGTTTCAAAATGGCAGAAATTGCAATTATCCATTGCGATAAACAACGAGGCAACATGACGTGACTAAAAGTGACCCTACTTGCGCCATATTGGTATAACACTTATGTCATTCGTGTAGTCAGCTGTTCGATCTATCATAATCGAGGCAGTGGAGGCTCGTCAGGTGAAGTAGGTGAAGGGGCTCTTCGCCAAAAGAAAATAAAACCAGGAGGAAAGTTTTTCGACAATATTAACACGTTCGTTACCGTAAGCTTTTACTGCGTTGTACGTTTTGAACCAAAGCTGTAACTTTTAGACAAATGGTTTTTACGAACTGAAAACAAACATTCAGAAGAAGCCAAAAATTAGTGCATTTCCGGAACCAACTACCACTATAATGGCATATAGGTGACTTATAATGTTCCCTAACACCCGCTGTATACAAACGATGCAATAGAAACGAACCAACTCAGGTTTAGACTCGCTTTAAATACATGATAAATTTTGCCACTAAAGTGGTAGTCGGTTTCACACATTAGACACCGATCGCCACTATAGTGGTAGTCGGTAACGAACGTGTTAAATATTAATGTACTAATACAGCTGTAGCTATGCATAAAAGGGCCACGGTTAACTCCGAAGGACAATAATTATAAACACTCGTACATTTTGACGTGCCCCAGCTGACCGTGTCCGTTAGCTCAAAACAAGTGAAGACCCAACGCCCAACATGGCTTTGATATTCATCGTTGCTATGGTTACGTGACGTCAGTCACGCAAACAGCATGTAACAATTTGCATTATGATGAAGGGCAATTTAAAAATAGATCAGTCGTATGCACCATTGTTTTAGCATTAGTACGCCTAACCTAAAGGTATTTATTTTGAGGCTTCGCGAAACTTGCGGTTATAGATATCGTTTTCACGTGATTTACTGTGTGATTAAAAAGTTTTGTTTTTATTTTTCAGTTAATTCAGTAGTGTACGTACCTACTTAGTTGTGTGTTTTAAAAATGAACCCAATAAATGACATAGTTTGTAATTTGTTGGAAACTCCATTCAGTCGTTTGATAAATGAGGATAAGAGAGACGTTGTGTTACACGGGTTTTTAGTCAATGTTTGTTTAAGTACCCGTATTATACCTAGCTCTTTACCATTTTTTAAGACCGCGAGCCGCCACTGATTCGAGGTGGTGTTAGATTTTATGAGAAGTTTTTCAATTTTTATATAGTATAGGTATTATAATATAATAATTTTAGAGAGCATTGGCAACATTGTCAAGTGGCCGTTTGTATTACGAAAATTATCAAATTGGGTTTGTTTGATACCGGTTTCTCTTATTTATTTAACAGTGCAAAATTGCGGGTATTTAGGACATCCCGTCATTCATATAAAATAAAAAAATCTTAATTGACTTAGCAAAAGGCACAAAACAAATAACCACAAAATTATATCTTGTTTAACCGCCCATGAATAATGTAAAAAAGTAGAGAAACGAATAGAAGCCGTAAACAAATTAATTAAATTTTGGCAAACATTGTTAGCATAGATTTGGCATTGTTTCGCACATAACAAATGTTAGATGGCTAATTTTTATTTGCATTTTTATTTTATGCAAAATTAAGAAAGTTTATATTCCCCTAGTACCGTTAATTAAACATTATTTACAGTATAAGATTTTTTGCGAAACGAATACAAGCTGGTAGGTATCATAATATTTAAAATAAATTTTAAAATTTTAAAAATTAAAGATGATGTTAATATTACAGACCCAAACAATTTAAAATTTGAATGAAATGTTCGCTTAAAAAATATTATTTTGGACAATCAAATTAACCACGAAAAATGTATTCAAATTTACTGAAATTCGTCAAAACCTTTCCTTTACCGAAAAAATAGAAAAGATATGTAAAAACTTAACTTCCTAAGAGTACTTTCTTATGAAGTAGATAATACAATTAAAAGGTATAGGCCTACATGGGAGCGGCGGTGCCAGGGGGGGCAGGGTGGGCACCGGCCCACCCTAAAAACATGGGTCCATGTCTTTATTTGAACTACGTTTCAACTGGTAAGCATCTCCAGTTAAAACGTAGTGATTCAAAACAAATAAAGGCAATGCAAGTCCAAAACTCTACTGCTGTTCAACATCCTTTATAACAGTGGCGGCTCGCGGTCTTAAAAAATGGTGCGGGTACTTAAACAAACATTGACTAAAAACCCGTGTAACACAACGTCTCTCTTATCCTCATTTATCCAACGACTAAATGGAGTTAACAACAAATTACAAACTGTCATTAATTGGGTTAATTTTTAATATACCCAACTAAGTAGGTACGTACAATACTGAATTAACTGAAAAATAAAAACAAAACTTTTTAATCACACAGTAAATCACGTAAAAACGATATCTATACCCGTAAGTTTCGCACAGCCTCAAAATAAATACCTTAAGGTTAGGCGAACCAATACTAAAACAATGGTGCATACGACTGATCTATTTTTAAATTGCCCTTCATCATAATGTAAATTGTTACATGATATTTGCGTGACTCACGTCACGTAACCATAGCAACGGTGAATATCAAAGCCATGTTGGGCGTTGGGTCTTCACTTGCTTTGAGCTAACGGAGACAGTCGGCTGGGGCGCGCCAAAATGCACGAGTGTTTATAATTATTGTCCATCGGAGTTAACCGTGGCCCTATTATGCATAGCTACATTCGGATTAAATTAATATTATTAATTCGAACATAATTATTTTTTAAGGGCTAAAACGGTATCTGTATTGGTACATTAATATTTAATACTGTCGAAAAACTTTCCTCCTGCTTTTATTTTTTTTTTGGTGAAGAGCCCCTTCACCTACTTCACCTGACGAGCCGCCACTGCCTTATAGTTTTGAAAAACCCGCGCCTATATCCTGTATATCATTCTGTCACACTGTATATTGAATAAGTACTTAATAATTACAGAAAACAATCGAACGAAATTTTATGATTACAATAATTATTAAATTAAAAATAAGTGAAGGTTTATAAAAAAAATTTGTCTGGTACCCATATTAACGAAATTAAAAAGTAATTCAACCGGAAAATCGGTCCTAATTTCAGCACCATCACTTTTATTTTCTTTGTTCCGTTTTGAGTTTATAAACACGACGAAAAAACAAACAAACAACTTTAATTAAAGTTTCGCAGATAATAAAGATAGATGACTTGGTAAAATATCTAATTTGAATTGAAAAAAATTGGCGGTCTGGAGGAGGGTTCATTGATTCGCTTGTTGGGGAAATTGAATATCCAATTAAAATGTTTGCAGATTTTAAACATATGTTGATTTTAATAGGAATTTTTCTATTCAATGGTTAATTAACAATTTAACTAATAGCATAAGGCAAATATGAACATTCAGTTTAAGAAATAAATTAAAACATAAAAAAACACCTAATCAAAGAACGAGGCATAGTTTTGTGGAGAAGTTTTTAAAAATCCATTAATAAGCACAAATAGGATTCGTTTTAGAGAACGCAATGTTTTTAATATACACATTATTAACTGGAACAAATTCGCTAGAAGTTTGGGAAAAAATATTTTTCAAAATCATGTCGATTGTCATTTTGTATGTGCTATACCGGGTGACAACAAATGTTGTTACCCCCCCTATTTTTTCCGTAGTTTTATTAATACAAAAACTTCAGGAGATTCTAAGTATATATTTTGTTAGTTTTTAGTAAAGTTATACTTTTAAAATCACTTCCGGTTTGACCGGAAGTGGTATCAACTCTTTTATTTTAAATAGAAACCTAATATTTTTATTCAATATTTGAATTCTACGGCAAATTTCCTTTAAAATGACATATCACACATTATCATTTGTTTTTAAAATGGCTTCCAGGAACACTTTTCAAGGAAATCCTTAGATGGCCATGGACTCGCTAATATAACATGACTTTTTGAGAGTGGGCCATGGACGTTTTAAAGTGGTCTATTTTAACCCGTTTTATGTTAAACAATAACATTCTTTGCCAAAGATGCTTCTGTCAAAAATATTTTAAATATGTCATATTTTTTTAAACAATGAGAAAGAATTACTCAAAATTTTTAAATGGCAACAAGCCATTCGTTTAGGGCCAAAAAATAGCTTATTAAATTATCTTTTTAAAAATGTTTTATAACTATGGTATTATACTTAAAGGAGGGGCTAAAATTTAAAAAAAAAAATCGAGACATGTTATATTTCAAAAAAATTTAAAAAGTACAGTTCTTCAATTTTTGTTACGAGCACTTTTTATTTAGTAAGATAATAACAATCAAGATAACAAAAGTTCAAAATGTCAACCACTTTAAAACTTCCATGGCCCACTCTCAAAAAGTCATGTTATAATAGCGAGTCCATGACCATCTAAGGATTTCCTTAAAAGGTTTTCCTGGAAGCCATTTTAAAAAACAAATGATAATGTATGATATGTTATTTTAAAGGAAATTTGCCGTAGAATTCAAATATCGAATAAAAATAATAGGTTTCTATTTAAAATAAAAGAGTTTATACGACTTCCGGTCAAACCGGAAGTGATTTTAAAAGTATGACTTTACTAAAAACTAACAAAATATACAATTAGAATCTCCTAAAATTTTAAAATTTCTATTAATAAAACTACGGAAAAAATAGGGGCGGGTAACAACATTCGTTGTCACCCGGTATTTTGGAATCACAAAAATATTTTTTTTCTACTTTCACATGGAAATTTACTGTTTCCTTTACACTTAAGTGGCGAGTAAAGTTGGCCATTCCAGTTGACTGTGCGGGAAAATCTCATATCCATCCTAGATAGGTAATGAAACTGACCAATCACAGTAGTCAATTACAGAGAAGCCTGAAAGTACTGACCCATCACAGTAAATTATTTTTACTGAGGCTCCGCCTTCTTTTTCAAGACACTAAATTATATAATTTAAATGCATATGGTACAATTTGTTATATATAATAAAATCTAGACGCATTTATAATAGATTCATCAATAATGCAACCTGCTGAATATGCATAGAAAATTAATTTCATGTAGCATCATTTATCAGTTGGTTTTCCGATAACTAACTAAATGTCTCAATAGTCCAGACATTAGAGCGTTGGACTATGGAACCAATGGTAGTGAGTTCAAGCCCGGCAACTTACAAACTTTTTTTTTTACTTTTTTTATCATAAGGTCGTAGAAAAAATATACTGTTCACTCGGAAGTTTGAGCACTCCGCCTACGGCGTCGTGGTCAATTTACTTCCTCGTGCGATATGGACATCATATCCACTCTTGTTGTACAAACTACTATTTACCCCCTATACAGGGTGCTACTGATTCGTGTGCGTACAAGGGGAACTCGAAAACGGTAAGAGATACGAAGATGGTTAAATTGAGGCAAAGTTGTGTATTTTGGGGCTTAATAATTTGGTGAAAGAAAATTGTAAACATTCCGAATATCTTCGGAGATACCCGCAAAAAAACGATATTTTCATTTTTGGTTTGGTTTTGCGCGTTTATTTTTATCTTGGGAAAAAATAAAAAGCACTTTCTCATAGCCGTTCGTTATAATCTACAAGATGGCGTTATTAGTTTTCAAATTGGACGTTTCGTTCTTTAGATACCTTCCTCAATTCTTTTTTTTTTAATACGAACCTGAAATTTTTAAAACAGTTTTAGAGACCTCCAAGTTTTGGAAATTTAATACAATTTAAAGGGTTTTAAAATTTTAACGTTTTGTCTACTAGCTTTTAAAATTATCCTTTCTTTACTATTAGGGCCCTGGCAATTATTTTTGGAATTACTTAAATATTACAATTAGATTACAGGAAGTTATGGTGTTTAGGCCGTTTATTTTTTCAATAAAATTTACCGTCACAACACTCTAGAAAGTAAGCAAGTTTTTAAGGCATGGGAAGTAATTCTATTTTTTATTAGTATATTATTCGCCCATATTCCGAAAATTTTTGCTTACACTGTAGTTATATTGCCGCCGTGCAATGACTCACAAGTTTAAGAAAGAAAACATTTCTTTCTTATCACCGAATATACGTCACCAATACCTGATATTCTGCTTGTCCTCGGTTATGTTATTCATTATATTGTTTTGTGCGATAGACTCCGGTTCGTGCTTAAAAATTTTTACAATTATGTCGAAAAGAAGTCACAGTGAAATTTCGGATAGTGGTTGTGAGTCGAGAAAACGTGAAAAGTTTATGAAGTTAAGGCTCTACCACGCGCAAATTTAGAGGATGAAAAACACCGTTTCGCTACTGCAGGATTCTGCAAAGGCTATTTGATATATTTGTCGGGGCAATTTAAAATTTAATAAAGGAATGTTTGTATTTCTAAGGTACAAAGCCCTTTTTTGAAAAAAATAAGAATATGTATAAGAAAATGCCCACTAAAGGTGCGTATTTTTAGGCACTTTTCCAAGGTTAATATCGTAGCTAAGAATTTTTGTTCAAAAAAATAGCCATGTACCTTAGAACTTCCATGTCTTATCTTTAAGACTTCAAAAATTGAGACAAAACAATGTCGTAATAAGTCCGTTATCTTGCAGCGCGCAACTCATGTTTTAGGTAAATTTTGTTGTAATGATATAGAAGTTGCCTATATACAGCTGAATTTATTCTCGGCTGACGTGAAACAATTTACATCCAGAGAGAATAATGGTACACTGAAAAAAACTATAGGTGGTCGAACAAGAAGTAATTTCGGGGATAATTTTGGGCTAAATTTTATGTTCTTCTTTTTGGATTGTCAATGCCAATAACAGAATATCTAAGCGTCAATTTTAAAAAGACGCAACTAGTAGTTGTGCTATATACTCTGGGTTGCCATAAATGTTTCGGCTTAGACCGAGATGGTTTATAATGCGCCGGAAGGCAAAATGTTTAAGGCGCTTTCACCATTTTGTCAAAACGGGTGTTTGGGCTTTCAAAATTTCTTATTCATGTTAGGTAAGGATAAGAATTGAACAAAATGCAGTGGATTTGTTGATGTATTGCAATCAAAAATGGGCTATATTGAATTTTTTTTGTTTCGTTTTTTATCGAAATGGGCCATTGTCTTGATAGTGAACAAAATATACTAAGGTAAATAGCTTATTGGTATTAGAGGCTCAAACTGGGTCACCGGGAACTTATGACAAATCCCAGGATGTATGGTAATCCTGGTATATTAGTTCTTAGATCTAAAATTAAAGTTTAATTTGTCTTGGTAAAGGGTGATAGGTGCAATAAAATAAAGCCATTTATGAAGGTTCTTAGTGAGTAAGGAAACCAACTGTTGCATAATGAATCTATTTCTAATCGATTGTTTTTATATTGTATGCTTATTATACAGCCTCTATATATTGTTTATATAGTGAGCTTCTGTCTAAACCTGTTAAAATATGAATTCATCTTAAAGGTGAAATGTGTTTATTATTTTATCCATGGTTTAACGATTTAAAAGTAGTTGTCAGGCACGAATTTGGCGTTGGTCACATGATATTTATCTGTCCATGTTATTGGCTCGCAGCTACAATTTGGTGCAGCGAGACTACTGTATAGTGACAATGCTTCTAAGAAGCTAGGTAGGTATTAAATAAAAATTGGACAGTATGCCACGCAGAGTAATAAAATACAATTTTTTGTTAGGCATGGGCGTCCATAGAGAGGGCTGTTGCCCCCGTCTCTTGACCAAGGGGGAGCGGGGGGGGGGGGGGGGGGGTGTAGATGATATACTTTTTACTAACATGGGGAGGGGGGGGGGGCGGTAGATATATTTTTTTACTAACTTTTGTTAGGGGGAGTTTATGAAACGACTGCGACATTTTTTTTTGTAGGAATCACTTTTGATAGAAGTTCTTGAAAACGCAAAGTTTTGTTTTTTTTTGTAGCCACTTTTGAACGGTGGAGAAAGTGTAGAAAAGGCTATGAAGTATTTTATTTTATAGAAGTCACTTTTGAGAACTTACACGTCTTTTTGGCTACCCCCCTATCACTTTATGTTTATAAAAAACATTAATACCGTGATTTTGTATCGGATTGGCGCGACGATACAGTACTACCTCCTGTTGTTTCTGTGTTACTAAAAAAAAGTCTAGGTACTTACTTTTTCCTCTTTTGAGGGTGCAGCGCAACTAATCGTCAAAAACATACCACTTTAAAAAAAATAATTATAAGGGCACGGAACGCGACGGACAAAATACTGCGCGAGTTAGTAACCACAGTCAACAAATCCTGGAACCAGCGGGACTTATCTTTTGTTTTTTAAATAAACACGGTGAAAAATTTGTAATATAAGAAAATTTTGATTGAAAAACTATTGACCTTACGAAGTATTTGATAACCAATACTGAAAACCTTTAGTTTCAGGGTAGGCCTGTGCCTCCTAATTTTGAAAATTTGACAGTATATGCTAATGCTGATGGGGGCGATCGGACTAAAATATTTTTATAATGTTGGCACTTTCCGTTATACTGGAAGTAAGTGTCAACTTGCTTATTTTAAATAGAATACTCTATATATTAATACATTTTTGCATTCTACGCAAGAATTTAGGCATATCTTGTATACCATGTCCTATTAGGCATATCTTGTATACCATGTCCTATACCTATGTCTAAGCGTTTTAGATTTTATAGATTTATTTTAATAACTATATACAGGGTGTTTAAACAATACGATTAAAAATTAAATTGAAAAACTGCAAAAAGACTAGTTTTTCAAATGGAAATACACAAATTTTATAATTATTCCTTATTTAGCATTAAAAATAAGGGTAAGTTTGTATATCCCAAAAAATTTTAGTTTTAGAAACATTGCCAATTTAATATTTTTATATGGCGATTTTGCTGCAGATTTTAAGTTTAGTTACTTTTAGTTGGCTATAACGGCGTTGAAAAACAATCAAATGCAAGAAAAATTTATGAAGCTGTCACTTACCATTTAAACATCATTAATTATCATGTCTGTGCGCTTAAATTGTACAAACGAAGATAATTTAAATTTATTTATTATTTATGGAGAATGTGTTAAAGTTATATTAAGAACATGGGACACATTTGCCAATCGATATCTTCAAAGCAGAAGCCATCACAATGTGCTTATTAATAATGTTCAAATGGTAAAATTAGATATTGCTGTTTTTCAACGCCGTCATAGACAACTAAGAGTCACTGAACTAAAAATCTGCAGCAAAATTGCCATAAAAAACTAAACATTTTTGAAATATACAAACTTACCCTTTTTAATGCTTAACTAAAAGTAATTATAAAATTTAGACTTTTTGCAGTTTTTTCAATTAATATTGTTTAAACACCCTGAATTAATAGTTATCAAAATATTATAAAAAATCTAATAAAGCAGGTCCTTTATAACAAGGAATTACGCTTAAATTAAATAAATATAAGGCTTCTTTATAGAAAAAATTGATAATTATTTTAAGGCTTGCAAACGTCATTCTTAACAGAAAAATTCAAATATGTCAAAAACGCTTCGATATTTATAGGTATAGGTATACAGGGTGGGGACTTTAAATGAAATAAATTCGATTTTATTAAACCTGCTGAAGTTGCGCCTACAAAATTTAGTATGTGGGGGTTTTGAAGCATGCGGAATTGGATTATGATGTCGGCGCAGTTGCCAGATTTCTCAGCTTTGCGCTACACGTAGTAATTTTGTTATTTTAAATGGAATGCACTATTTATTTTTATTGCAGTGAATTAGTGTCAAATTTAGTAAGATCTTAAATTTACAAAATTCTATCTTCACTAGTTTCTGAGCTATGGCAACACTGTAGTTCCCTTAAAAAGTACCGGGACGCTTGTCTACCTCCATAGTTACTAAGTTATTGACAAGCTTCAAGAAAAGTTCTTGTCTTTTCAAAATGGCCAATTTAATTTAAACTTTAAAAATAGAAATTCTCATGATACTATTTAATGGAACTACAGTGTTGCCATAGCTCAGCAATTAGTGAAGATAGAATTTTGTAAATTTGGCATCTTATTAAATTGGACACGCCCAATGCACTGCAATAAAAATAAATTGGGCATTCCATTTAAAATATTAAAATTACTACGTGTAGCGCAAAGCTGAGAAATCTGGCAACTGCGCCGACATTATAATTCAATTCCGCATGCTTCAAAACCCCACATACCTAATTTTGTAGGCGTAACTTCAGCAGTTTTAATAATATCGAATTTATTCCAATTAAAGTCCCCACCCTGTACAAAATCTGCCTAGAATTTTACGTAGAATGCAAAAATGTAATAATATATAGGATGTTCTATTTAAAATAAACACGCTGATACTAGGGTTGCCAACCCTCCCGGTTTAGTCGGGAGGCTCCCGCTTTTTACTAAACCTCCCGCCGCCCACGCACTTAAACAAAACTCCCGCTTTTCCGATAACACGACGGACGTCTAATAACTGTACAGCTGCCTTAGAGAGGGGCAACCTTTTTTTTTAGAAAGCACGTTTGATGAGAGGAGGAAGAAATATAAAAGGCACGCCACAGCGTAAGATCAACGGGGTATCGACTTTTTTTTTAGAAATCATCAATATAATTATTTTAAGCACCTCAAAAAAAACTTGTCCTCCAGGCACTATCCACCTCCCGCTTTTTAATTTTTAAAACCCAACTACCCTAGCTGACACTAACTTTCGGTATAACCGGAAGTACCACCATTATGAAATTTTTTTAGTCCGGTCGTCCCCATCAGCATTACCACGATGGCAAATTTTGAAAATTTTCCTATGTATAGTTTTCCATATATAGTTCGAAGCGGTTCCCGGTGGAACACGAACACCCTGTTTGCAGGTGCTTTTATACCTATTATTCTATTATTAATTAACACTTCAAACTTTCTGCTCTACCTAACTTTATTTTTTGTAAATATTCTATAGCTTTAATAATAAAATAAGACAAAATTTAAAAGATATATCCGTATAACGATTAGATACATTATTTTAACTAATACAATAACAAGTAAAATACTTATTTTCCTCAAAACAAATTTCTCATCTTCGAAATAAAATCAACCGAAACTCATTAGCATAAGAAAGAACCTGCCGCCTCGACTCGTGGTTTCAGTGTGTGTCGATGTTTACGGAATATTTTTCACCACGTCATAAGCTCGCTAGTATGCCCACTTCGGGTGAGACTCTCTTGCAAATAAATTTCTTGCTGCACAAAGTTCCGCCTTAAAGAAAAAAATGGCAAAATTGCAAAAACAAATCGAAATGTTTAGCTCGGATTCTGATGAGTCAGGTAGGATACTATACAGGGTGGCCCATTTGACTGACAAAGTAATATACCGTCTCTAGTATTAAAGATATCAAAAAAAAGTTTTTATAAAAGTTGTGAGGTATAAAGAAATATATGTTCTAAAATTATTTTTAAACATACAGGATGGTCCAAAAAAGTAGGACAATAAAAAGATACATTTTTTTAAATGGAACACCCTATATATTTTAGCATTTTTTGTTTCCTTACAAAATTGTTCATATGACGCCATATTTAGTTTTTTAATTTTTTGCAACGTTGCCAAACAAAATGCAAAATTCTTAAAATTTTGGGAAAAACATGATAAAAAATTACCTGTATTTCTCAATAAGAGTATCGGAAATCGAAAATTTCTTGTAAGCTCTTAAGTTTAGGGATAGATAAACTGTCTTAAATCTTTAAGTACCGAAAATTTTGTACCGGGTGTTTTCTGTTGACATCCAAATATACAAAATTTTAAAATTCAATAACTCTGTTTTTTTAAATGAAACACCCTATATTTATTAGGCTCGTCTGATAGATATTGTAAGTATCTTTAATTATTGTTAAGTCATACCTATACCTAAATTTACTAGTTTTGGCAATATTTTGATTTTTTTTTAAATTTTGGTGAAAAAAACTATAGTTTTTATTTTTCTAGTAAGCCATGACTAGCAAAGTCAAAACAAATGTAATTGAATATAATGTCATATTTATAATTATTATATTTATATTTATAATGTTTGTAAACTTATTTTCAATTACCAGTTGCATAATAAAAACAAAATTTTATTAAATTAAATAAATACGTCACTAACTATGGTTATCAATTTGTTTTAATATGGGATATTTAATTACATTTGTTTTTAGTTTGCTGGTCATGGCTTACTAGAAAAATAAAAATTATAGTTTTTTTCACCAAAATTTAAATAAAAATCGAAATATTGCCAAAACTAGTAAATTTAGGTATAGGTATGACTTAACAATAATAAAAGATACTTACAATATATATCAGAAGAGCCTAATAAATATAGGGTGTTTCATTTGAAAAAACAGAGTTATTGTATTTTAAAATTTTGTATATTTGGATGTCAACAGAAAACACCCTGTACAAAATTTTCGGTACTTCGATTTAAGACAGTTTATCTATCCCTAAACTTAAGAGCTTACAAGAAATTTTCGATTTTCGATACTCTTATTGAGAAATACAGGTAATTTTTTACTATCATGTTTTTTCCAAAATTTTAAGAATTTTGCATTTTGTTTGGCAACGTTGCAAAAAATTAAAAAACTAAATATGGCGTCATATGGACAATTTTGTAAGGAAACAAAAAATGCTAAAATATATAGGGTGTTCCATTTAAAAAAATGTATCTTTTTATTGTCCTACTTTTTTGGACCATCCTGTATGTTTAAAAATAATTTTAGAACATATATTTTTTTATACCTCACAACTTTTATAAAAACTTTTTTTTGATATCTTTAATAGTAGAGACGGTATATTACTTTGTCAGACAAATGGGCCACCCTGTATATTTTATATGGCCAAGGGCATTCTACTGAATGGCCCACCGAATCTTAATGATTCTTTTAATAGGGTTATTTATGTTGTTTCTGAACACATAATTTAGGCATTCAGTTGAATGGCCGCCAAAATCTTCATGATTTTAACCCAACGATTTTTATACTTCGGCCACCCTAATTTACCTCAACTTTTTAGATGTTGAGACGGGACCTAACTTATTAGTTACGGAAGCTCAGGTTCATACACCTCCGCCAGAACAGGGCAATTTAAATATGGTTATTGACTCGCAGGTTTCCCAAGTAGAAAACCCTCAGGCTTTATTAAACAAGGATGTAACAGAGCCACTTGAAGAGAACCAGAATAATTATCCTTTGTTAAATATTTTTGGAGTGGATCCTCAAGAAAAAACAAACCAAAATGGGGTGTTGCTTGATGGTATTGCTACTAGATGGGCCCATATTATTACAAAGGGCTTAGATGAGGAGGAGAGACGAAGGCTTTCGGGTTTGTACCCGCCACCCAGCAACTGTAGCGTTTTGATTCCCCCAATTCTAAATGAGGAAATAGCTGTAGCATTGAAGGACAATAAAATTCGAGAAGATAAATTTCTGCAAAAATTGCAATTTGCTAATTCAGCTAAGATTATTTCTAATATTTTTCATCAAATCTCGCTTCATAGAAGATTTTTATTAAGCCCCTTTTTAAACCCCCAATTTAAGAAGTGCTTGGAGAGCCAGGAAATTGATACATTTCTATATGGCGAAAATTTAACAGAAAAAGTTAAACAATATCAAGCTACAAGAACTACACTCTCCCAGGTAGCAGCGGTGATAAAACCAAAAAAGAACAATTTAAACTACAGTGGCCAACAAAAGCAGATACAAACCCGAAGCCAAGCAGTACAGACAAGCAGCGCCAGCGCCACACAATCGCAATTGGAAACAGGACAGCAGGGAGGCGGACACACTTCGAAGAGCCGCGACCGCGAAGAGAGACGGGAACAAATCCTTCAGAAAACAACCCTTCCATCAGAGGAAGTACCAACATTAGAGGTAAATGTAAATAGTGCTGGGAGACTATTATATTTTATAGAAAACTGGAAACACTTAACTACTAACCATGTCATTTTAAGTTGGGTTCAAGGTTATATAATACCTTTTTCACAGGTTCCAACTCAAGTAGGGTTTCCAAAAGTTTCTATTAATAAAAAATAGCATAATTTATATGATACAGCCATTCAAAGTCTTTTAGAGAAAGGTGCAATCACGCCTGACCGGACCCCACTCTCCCCTCAAATTGAGTTTCGTAGTTTGTATACGCCCCAAGTAGTTGGTAACGTCGGCGTCGTATCAAAGTAAAAAAAAATAAAAGGTTAAATGAACTCTGACGATAAAAGGTTGTTACTAATAATTGACTATACATTTATCCTGTCGATCGAAATCTTAATCTTCCTGTTAGGTATAGGAGAGTCTTCAAATTGACTCAATTTGACTAATTATTCACATATTAATTTTTTTTAGGACTTCCTTGATGTGCTTATGTTAATAATATTCGCATGAGGGAAATAGTAATGTGAAAATTATTTCTGCCCGCCTCTTTTTATAAATACAAAACATTAGAGAGAGGTGAAAGACGCGTTAAAACTGTTTTAACGAAAATTTCACTGACTTATACAATACCCACAGTTTGATATTGCGGCACTGAATTTGACACTTTTACAGTGGCGTAAATTCTAGTCTAAACTGCTGGACAATTGCTTTCGAGCAAGAAAAACTTCGCCTAAATTTAACAATTAATATTTTCTGAACCAGGTATGATATCGACCTACGGTTTTGAATGGTTGATAGATCCATCCCTTGGGAAACAAGTCAAGTCACATGTCAATGTTGGATTTTATTTAACTGTCAGAAAATTTTATATACAGGGTGTTAAAGAAGACGATGATGTTTGCTTCAATTTTAATGGCGTGTAACTTTCACAATAATATTTTTAAATTTTATCACTCTACGTCAATTAAATCACTGGTTCATAGCAAGGAAAGTAATTTGTCAAATTTTTGATATCTGCTATATTTTAAGAAATACCGATGTTTTTGGAAAACCTTGCTTTATTTACACTTATTAGTAGCTAGATCTCACTGTGCAAACTTTGCGAGTGATTATTATACCTTATGAAAAGCTTGATTATGTTCAGTATCTAACAATAGTTGTACCTAAATGTTAGGATGTATAGTGGCGTACTTATAAACACCTATATGTTTATGGTTTATGAGTATCTCACAATTTTTCACGATTGTTTTATATTGGAAAGTACTCGCCCCTAGATTAGGTGAATTTTTTCTTATTTTTCAGTTTTTCATATCGCACTACAGGTATATTATACAGTGTGTTTACAATATTTTAACAAAGATAATTTTTTTAATTTAATTTTTCGAAAAAATATATTTATTAATTTCTAAGTTTCTAACACTATACTCATAAACCATAGACATATAGGTGTTTATAAGTACGCCACTGCACATCATAACATTTAGGTACAACTATTGTTACTGAACATAATCAAGCTTTTCATAAGGTATAATAATCACTCATAAAGTTTGCACGATACAACGCACAGTGAGATCTAGCTACCAATAAGTTGAAATTAAGCAAGGTTTTCCAAAAAAATCGGTATTTCTTAAAATATAGAAGATATCAAAAATTTAACAAATTTCTTTCTTTGCTATGAACCAGTGATTCAATTGACGTAGAGTGATAAAATTTAACAATATTATTATGAAAGTTACACGCCATTAAAATTGGAGCAAAAATCATCGTTTTCTTTAACACCCTGTATATAAAATTTTCTGACAGTTAAAGAAAATCCAGCATTGACAATTGTTTCCCAAGGGATGAATCTATCAACCACTTAAAACCGTAGGTCGATATCATATCTGGTTCAGAAAATATTAACTGTTAAATTTAGGCGAAATTTTTCTTGCTCGAAAGCAATTGTCCAGCAGTTTATTTCAGAAAGGTGTAGAGTAATAAAAGCTCATTAGGTATGCAAAGGGATTACAGAGTGACCCAACGAATATTTCATTATCATAATTTGGCATTGATTTCATTGCAAACTTCTTTATTTTCATCAAGTGCAGGTAGTACCACCAAGAAACGTCACTGTCTTTAACCTTTAAACAAACACTAGGTATAAAGGATGTTCTTTTTAAATCTAAATTAAAAATGCAAAACGAAAAGTTGTACTCATTGACATTTTATATTGCCCAAAATCCTTGTGAAAATACCTTATGATGTCGTGCAAACCCTATTTTAAAAAGGAACATCCTATTTGTCCGTCGCGCGACACTGTTCCGTAGGTAAGTTGCATCCCAAATTAATAAAACCAATCTAACACCACAATGGTAGACGGCTCGCAAAAATGTCCGGTCGTTCGCAGCAGTTTGGGGTATTCTTATGCTGCTTGTCCTTGCCTGCCCTGTACTTTAGTTATAACTTCCACTAATACTTACTAAACTTATTTAATAACATTTGACGTTTTTTTAAGATGGCGCGTATTGTATTTTTAATAACCTACACATAACCCCTAGCCTAGGTCACCCATAAAAACATTGTTCTATTTAAATATATACATTTTTACACATCTAATTGTAATAAATATTCCATTAATAGAAAAAGTACGTGTAACCATACCGGCACGTATCATTACGTTACTGTGGCACGCTTACATTTCAACCATTCAAAGTAGTTTAAGTCGTTGAATGTTTTGACACCATATTTACATAATATTTTGGTTACTAGAATAACTGCAATAATTGTACTCAATTTTAATTTAGAAGACCCACTTACAAGAAATATTTGTTTAAGACACTATCACAGGATGATTTCTACTCTGTGGAAAAAGTATCTAAACGAGGAGTTAAGGTGGGTAAGGGTACTCGGGTAGCGGCTGCCGAGTTATTTGTTCACTTAATACATTCCTTTAAAAGTACTGTGCATCGATAGGCCAAAAAATGGAGCTTACCAATACTATCATTGTAGGACGGAGATGCGAAGAACAATCAAGATTGATCTTCATTACAGGTAAATCAATCAATCTTATAATTGTTCGAGTGGTTGTATAATTGAACTTAAACACAGATCTTTAAATAAAAAGTGTTTAAACTGGTGGATTCAGAACAATACTAATTGAAGATGTAATTTTCATTGATTATAATAAATTATAACTTTCTATCTAGTATACACCGGGGGCTACGCATAGTAATAATCGGTTAATGCCAATGAATTTAGTATTCCAATATAATTGTAATGGTTATAGGTCAGTAAAAAAATCATATGATCCTTACCTTTCCTTCTAATTTGTCGTTGTCATGCTTCAAAGATGTCCTCTCGCCGTCCAATTTCTGGAGTTTGATTTTTAATGCTTCCAACTCTTCCTGCAATGAAAAAGAATAATAATTGTTATTGAAAAACTGAAATAATGAAAATAATCCTGAATGTAAAAAACTTGTGCAAACTTCTACGTGGCGGGTTTCTTATGATACCTTAGATTGTGAATTTAATAGCGCCGGTACAAAAACCAAACCTCCTGCAATACGATACACCAAGTTTCTGTTCTTTTTAAGTCCACCATTTAAAACGTGATCAAAAATCCCCAAATAAAAATACATTTTTAAAGCCCATCTGTTTTTTCCCAGTACGTGTTCAAAAATCCAAGAATAATTTTATTCGAGTCCATCGACTTCGAAAAAAAAGAATGACCATAGCAAATTGGTAAATTACTTACAGTTTCTGGGAATAAAATTTTTAGAACGAAGAATCTAATGTAATTTTATTGTTAAAAACGTTTTTTGTTAAACGCATCACAAGCGAAAATAGGAAAGAGAAACCAGAACCAATTGGCGAATAATAGAAGTCAACACTGATGTTTTCAAATTAGATGTTATATACACAGAGTAAGAACAGAATTGGGATTGGGTGCTTTAAAATAATTTATCGAGATCATCTAAAATAATTTGATACAAACACTTGCAAGAATAATTTAATATACAAACGCGTTTAGTTGCTAACTTGACAGTTCTCGTACTAACTTGAAATTTTGATCTCTATTATTCAAGATCATTATCTTACACTAAAAATTCTATAACTATATTAAATACATTTTAATACATTATTTTTACAACTGATCCACCGACAAAGTTTCGCATTCATTACATCGTTCTGAATCGTTCAACTTTTTCAGTGTTCCGCATTTACACGTTTATTATTACATTCTTCACTCATAAGATGGCTAATTTTCCTGCAAGGTATCAATGATTGCAAAATTTCTTTATTACCACCAATTTTCAGTAATTAAGCTATGCAGAGAGCAGAAAAAAAGTGATAGACCTAAATTATAACACAATAATAAATTATAAGTTTAATACAAAAGAAACTGATTAGTTCCTTTACATTTGGGAGTTATAAGACTGTAGGAAAAGACGAGGCTGTAGGGATTATTAATAAGAACTGAATAAGCTAATGGAGCAAACTGTTCTTTTTTCCATTAAGTATAAAGTTAATATACAGTTAACCAAAAAGAAATATCAGCCGAGCTAATCTGGGACATATGACCAGGAAATTTATAAATGCAGGGCAGAAATAGAGGAAGAATTGGAAAGTAGGCGTGGAAAACGATGAAAGAGACAGGACTAAAGATTTGGAAGGATTATTACCAAGTACCAAATCTAAGGGGTAGCACATAACCTATAAAGTTGATAATGACTATTCATGTACCAGTCATAGACCAGAAACGTCCCCTCCATAAACTGAACTGAAATCCACAATATGACAGACTGAAACCTTGTTTGTTTAGCATGGTGAAAATTCGGAGGTATCTACCCAATAAACCAAAAGTTCTACGTGTAAATCATACACCAGCGCCATACCGGGTAATGACTGGCCATTCCTCCAAGCTGATGAAGACTAGACAATACAAAGTCGTCTCGAGAATGTAACTTCAGTCCGTTAATCAAATCACACCAATCATACCATACCAGAAAATCAGACGTAAAGTATATATTCGGGGACCACCGTGGTCATGAATTGCTATTTTTTTTATGGCAGCACGAACATCCGTTTAGAGTCGATCTGAGATAATCTCGCTAAACGACAAAATAATAGTTTTTGTAATTGCGAATGCTACATTGTATATTTGCGTGTATATGCAAGGCATGATTTGCAGTAGGGTCGATGATTTCATCTATTATGTAAATGAAGGAAAATTACTGTCATTATATATTCTTTTTTTTTCCTTGTAACTCTTTTTAATTGATTAAGTTCAACGACAAAATCCTTTTAAATTTCGCAAAAATTGGTCAAGGAAAGGAAGATGTCAAACATATCCTTTGCGTTTGTTCTGCACTCTCATCCAGTAGATTCTACTGAGTAGACGATCCATGCTTGGCGAATACTGACCTAGTCTGGCCTACCTAAAGGAGAGCCGTTGATAACGTCGTCAACTACTCTAAATCTGCAGGTTAGCTAACGAGCAAGAAGCATAAATTTATCTTTAACTCCTGAACGATGCATAATGGGACAACTGTGGCGTGGGAAGCATACCCTTACATACCCTTAGCATACCCTCTACACCTACCAGGTCTATATATAAATATCTCTAGAAGAGTATATTTTTATTTCTTATTCTAATCCTGTAATAATAATTTAAGACACTTATGTATGTTCGTCGAAAGAGACTACTTTGCCGACCATCGTATATAGTTTATATTTGTTCTCTTTCTTATCCATTCTACTTTTACCTCTTGTATTCATTTTATAATTGTTAACAGTTTTAATACTATATTATTTTTCGGCTGAGACGACGTTTTATTTTTTGTTGAACTAAAGGGACCCGCAAGCCTGGGTGCCCCAGGAACTGTTTCAACTCTCGACGGTCCCGCTTATCAAAATTTTAGCCTACCTAAGTGATCAATTTCTTGAAGACTTGTATTTGGGTAGTATCATGCTACATAATTCTACAAAAAATACGAAAAAAAGACTACACTTTCAACTTAGTTAGCAAATATCTATAAAAAAATCTTGTATGAAACTGAATACAGTTTAAAAACTGATCGAGCGCGATCTGGCCGTGAAGCCTCAACTCGACCGCCATAATTAGCAACCTGATCTTGACTTGTTGCAAGATTGACATCTATCTAATCTTCTTTAGGAGGATACAACAATGTTTTCATAATTATTTAATTGAAATCCTAATGAACAAGACTAGCATCAGTAATTAAACGAATTAATCTCTCAAAAAAAAATCTTGTATTCCTGATCCTGAAATGATTTAGTAATTTTCATTTAAATGCAAAATAATAGGAAGTTAATAAGGTAATTTGTTTTCTTTGTCTTCTTTTTTTTACTAGAAGCAACAACTTAACATGCAACACGATCAGTAATTATTATGACCACAAGGTAAACTCCGTGGATATACGGTTGCAATTACAAGTTTCTTTATTTTGTTTAGCAGGATGCCAGGCCAATTTAAAAAGAAGCCTGATGGACGAATCTCATCTTAAGACATAAACAATTAGACAAGGCTACAATATTTCTATACAATGCACAGATTCATATACAGATAGGGAATACTTGTGGCTAGCTTTAGCTTAGTTAAAAGAGTTAAAAAAATATAAAGTATATCAGAAGGAAATGTATACATTTTTAAAGCACATTAGATCGTTCTTACTGGTATCACGCCTCCCGCTTTGAATGTAAACACTTCCAAACGACAATATTCCAGAAATATTGTTTCCACATTTCTGAAAGATTCAGGATTGGTTATGTGTGAAGGCCTTTCACTTCTTCGGACATCTTTAATTGATTCACGACCCCACGGAATCTGTTTTGACCAATAATTTACTTTAACATATGATAAAGCCCCGTCCCTATATAGCTTGAGAATATTATAATATATAAAAATTCTTCTAACCAAAGTGACTTATAAAAAAAATCAATTGCCCCCTTAAATCCGATAATGCACAATTGAACGTTACTACATAACGCAAACGTTTCAATCACTCGCATAAGGAAACTACTCTATGTAGCTCTCAGATATAATAATTGAAAATGAAATTACAACCTGCTTAAAATTTCTCAAGATTAACGGTAATACATTTCCAATTTTGCTGAAACCAAATAGCGCAGAACAAAATGAGCGAACATTCCTCGTGATTATAGAGCAGATGGGTTTACAACAGCGGCAAAATGGAACAAGTCGGTAAAAACCCTAGATGGCAGAAGAAAAAGAAGCTGAGTGAGCTCATTTCGCAAATTAACTTGAACGGTTTAATTATCGGGTTGATGTGTTTCGAGATTGTCATCTAATTTGCAACTAGACAATTGAAGTACTTTCTTGGTAATTACTTTACACGTGGTTATTATAGAATAGTAGATGGAAGGGGAAGATGCTGCATTCCAGTGGCAGCTCGCGGGTCAGCCCTTGGCAAATATTTACTCTTGTTGCCCTTAGATAGAACAGAAACTTGAAGTGAATAAAAAATACTGCTGTGATATTCATAATTTTTTTCAATATTATTACTTACAGTATCTGCATTGGCTTTCGTGGCCATAATTTTTTTAAGAAACTATCTTATATCCTCTTAGGAAGCTTCGTACGGTGCCTTGGCTAGTCGGGCCTATATGTACAAGGCAGCGGCGGCGCCAGGGGGGAGGGGGGGGCTAGGGTGAGCACTGGCCCACCCTACAAACATGGGTGCCCAGTGAATTATAGTAACAGTGGAAATTAAATTAAACAATATTTTAGAGGAAAAAAAGTTCTATATACAATATTCATAATTTCTTCACTCAATTCAATTTGTAAAAAAGTGTTACTCGGAACGCTTGGCTCCCTTAATTTGAACAATATTTGTTAACTACTACATGATAACATGAACTAAATTATACATTTCAATTAATTCCATTTTGTATATTTTCCCATTATGTAAATCGTATACATGCCGGACAACTATGCATCATTATAGTCTGCAAACTTTCAACCAGAGATCCTTTTTTTTCCGCTCCGGATGTTGCCAACACCTTCGAGCATTTTGCCTTTTTGTTCCTATTATTTCCTCTATTTTTTCCAGTCTTTGCATCTTATATTCTTTTTGGCCTTTGGCGGATTCAGATTGTCAGCCAGCAGAACATGATTGGGCTTTGTAGAGTTTTTGCAATAATTGCATGGAATATTTACATTTAAACTTGTAAAAGGAAGAGAGCGTAAAGTCGCTATTACGTCTAATAACAGTAGATATGGACGTCCTATAAGTTTGCGTGGATGTAATACAACACACAACATTGACAATATTTACTTTTTCCGAAAAATCCCAGTAAAGCATCGAACATGTCAATAAATGAACCCACCAACAAATCAAACAAGAAAAGGATTCTCCGCATAAAACAACATTCGGCATACTATTTAGAAACTTATTGGCATCTATGGTCCAACAACAGATCCCTGGGACATACCTAATAAAATTAACTTTAATTCAGACCTCCTCAGTACGCCCCTACAGAGATCCTTAATCTATGGGTATTAGAATCAGACATTTCTCTTTATGGGACAGTCGGTCCACCACTGAATGGTTCATGGTTCAATAAATCCCTCAGCAGGAGCCTCTTAGTCTACCTAGAGGTATATCTCTGGGTAGGATGCACCTAAATCAAACCAACGAAATTGCAGGGTTGAAAACTACACTAGCATCGTCACAGTATTGCAGAAACTCTCATTTTATTACACAGATCATTGATTTTCCTTTTGTTGTATTTTTTCTTCGAAAACTCACGAAGGCTTCAACGTGATCATTATTATTGTTTTTACACGGCATGGTAGTCACATTTCACGACATCGGATTTATTAAAAAAGAAAACAAAACGCAAACAATCTGGTTTGTTATACTTTTCAGGACAAGTGTAGCGTAAAATTATGCAAAATTTATTATTTCACATTTCACAATTTATAATATTATGCGTAATTATTTTCAATTGACATTTATCGGTAGACCGGTTGTTAGTGAAGTATTTAGTGCAACACTAGAACCATTTTTCTAGTGGGTATACGGGTTAAGGGCATTTGGGTATATTGGTATTTTATCATATAAAAAAATAGATCCACAATTTTATATTTTAATTTTAGACTCGATTTTAGATAATGGAATGTATGCCAGTCACGAATCCAAAGTGTCACTTGGTTAAAAAAAAATGAGGTAGTACCGACAGGACTAATTACTGCTAGTAAGACTGCACACGGGATACATAATGGCACTTTAGTTTAGGCAAACAAAAGCAGGGAAACCTCCGTGGGGCCCATTTTTATTAAATTGTTGCCAAAAATCACCATATTATTTTCCAAGTATTATGTGTGTGGCAAAAGTATCAAAATAGTAGGTACCAGAACACGAAGCTATTACAGGGAACGAAAAAGCCGATAAACTTGCGAAGAAAGGCTCAGAAAAGACATTCATTGGGCCGGAACCAGCACTCGGTGTACCAAGATGCACGGTACGAGATGCGATGGATCAGGAATAAATACCAAATTAATCCACTGGAACAACAGACAGGGAGTATACCATAGTAAATGCTTCATTGGAAAGCCAGATTCAAGACTAACGAAACAGCTGCTTCAAATAAACAGGAATCAGCTGAGAACTAAAACAGCTGCTTCAAATGAACAGGATTCAGCTGAGAACTATTACAGGAATTCTGACAGGACACATGGTTGTTAAAAATCATCTGCACAAACTGTACAATGGAGACCTTATCTGCACATTATGTGAACAAGTCAGGGAAACTGTAAAGCATATAGTTTGCCATTGCGAATTACTAGATCGGAAGAGGCAACCAATACTCGGGCAGCCAAAACTGGAATTAGAGGACATCCTGACCGTCTCCCCAGTTGACCTACACAAACTAGTGAAATGAACTGGAATTACCGAGTGGGTGTGAAGAATCAAACAGGGTGAGCACCATAGGATAAACCTGGCCTATGGACGGGCCCTCGGAAGGAAGAAAAAAGTGTTAAATAAAACAAAATAAATTATAATTATTACAAAGTTTACCTTATTTCTCGCGTAAGGTGACAAACTTTTATATTTAACTTGAAAACGACATATTTCACGCATTAATGATTCTCAATCATAAAAACTCATTCTACTCAACCAAAAAACTATATTTTCATTCCTTCGAATGCACGTCGACTATTCAGAACGTGAGAAAAATCGTTTTATACAAAAAAACTATTGCCAGGTATATATTTTTTTACCCCGTTTATTCCGATTACTGTTATTACTTACAGTATAATACCAGGCACTTGGTAATATTACCATTATGAAGATCTTTTATGATAAGAGGACTGGTAATTATTTGACATATTGTCTGCGTTTTCACACGATTTGATGCGGTAGAGTGCGTTATTGCATAGCAAGGAAAATTTACATTGATAAGCATGTTGTGGGATGCATTGTGTTTAAGTTAAAAGGTCTTTTTATATGGTAATTTGATGTCATAAAGGTATCTGAGGTCACCGTCGGTCGCGCCGCCGCGATTGCCACTTTGTCAGTTAAATGTATCGAATATTATCAAACAAACGTGAACGATTAACTGCATAAACCTATTTTATTCAACACATTACACAGTATATTTTTTCTACGACCTTATGTTAAAAAATGTAAAAAAAAAGTTTGTAGGTTGCCGGACTCCGAACTAACGATCATTGGTTCCATAGTCCATCGCTCTACCTCTCGACAATCGAAACCTTAAAATAATTATGGGAAAACCAACTGATAAATGATGCTACATGAAATTAATTTTCTATGCACATTCAGCAGGTTGCATTATTGATAAATCTATTATAAATGCGTCTAGATTTTATTATATTGAACAAATTAATAACAAATTGTACCATATGCATTTAAATTATATAATTTAGTGCCTTGAAAGAGAAGGCGGAGCCTCAGTAAAAATAATATACTGTGATTGGTCAGTTTCATTACCTATCTAGGATGGATATGAGATTTTTCCACACAGTTAACTGGAAAAGCCTATTTTACACGCCACTTAAGTGAAAAGGAAACAGTAAATTTCCATGTGGAAGTAGAAAAAAATTGTAGAACAAGCTATAAAGCAAACCCTAAAAAATAAATATTGAAACCCTTTTTTTTAATAAAAATGATTTTCTGATACTCCAATATCTAAAGAGTACAAATATAAAAGGTTTTTAAAAATCCATTAACGAACATGGCCAGGATTCGGGCCAAGAGAACGCAATGTTTTTGGTCTAATTTATAATATACAGTGCCAAATAAAAAAGTATGCAAAATATGGGAAATTATTTTATTACCGATTTGTTGGAAAACGCAGTGGCGGCTCGTCAGGTGAAGTAGTGAGGGCTCTTCACCAAAAAAAAAAATAAAACCAGCAGGAAAGTTTTTCGACAATATTAAATATTAATGTACCAATACAGCTACCATTTTAGCCCTTAAAAAATAATTATGTTTGAATTAATAATATTAATTTAATCCGAATGTAGTTATGTATAATAGGGCCACGGTTAACTCCGATGGACAATAATTATAAACACTCGTGCATTTTGGCGCGCCCCAGCCGACCGTGTCCGTTAGCTCAAAGCAAGTGAAGACTCAACGCCCAACATGGCTTTGATATTCACCGTTACTATTGTTACGTGACGTCAGTCACGCAAACAGCATGTAACAATTTGCATTATGATAAAGGGCAATTTAAAAATAGATCAGTCGTATTAGTTGGGTGTATTAAAAATTAACCCAATTAATAACAGTTTGTAATTTGTTGGAAACTCCATTCAGTCGTTGGACAGATGAGGATATGAGAGACGTTTTGTTACACGGGTTTTTAGTCAATGCTTGTTTAAGTACCTGCATTATACCTAGCTCTTCACCATTTTTAAAGACCCCGAGCCGCCACTGTATAAACGCATATTTCAGATTTCACCTGCGGCTTTTAGTAAGGGAGCAAATAACATTTTTCGAAATTGCCTTAAGGCGGAACTTTGTGCAGCAAGAAATATATTTGCAAGAGAGTCTCACCCGAAGTGGGCATACTAGCGAGCTTATGACGTGGTGAAAAATATTCCGTAAACATCGACACACACTGAAAGCACGATGCAAGGCGGTAGGTTCTTTATTATGCTAATGAGTTTTGGTTGATTTTATTTCGGAGACCAGAAATTTGTTTTGTGGGAAATAAGTATTTTACTTGTTATTGTATTCTAAGTTAAAATAATGCATCTAATCGTTATACGGATTCTTATTTTATTAATATGTACAAAAAATAAAATTAAGGAGAGCAAAAAATTTTGGAAAATAAAATCTGTTAATTTTATAAATTCCTTGGAAAAGCTTATTATAATGATTTTAATGATTTAAAAAAGGTAATAAAACTTCTGAAATCGTATTCTAATTTTTAATATAGGTACCAAGATACATGTCTGTTAATCTTATTATTACCTACCGACTAAAGTGTTAATTAATTAATAGTAGGTATAAGAACACCTGCATATATGCCAGTGGCGGCGTCAGGGGGGAAGAAGGCACAGGCATACCCTTAAATTAAAGTTGCCCATCCAAATTAAGTTTAGGTACTTAGGTAGTTTATACATAACACAATGTACAAACTGTTTTATTGTGAATTTTTCAGCATTGGTGTTGAAATATTTTGTAAGGTCAATAGTTTTTGAATTAAAATTCTCTCATATGAATAATTTTTCACCATGCTTATTTATTAAACAAGAGAACAAACGAAGTACCTAGACCTTTTTTTTAGAAACACAGTACCGTATCGTCGCACCTATACGAGAATGGAATAAAATAATTGAATTTCAGCGCCAATCCGATACAGAATATACATGTGATAATAGAATAGATGCAATGGTCTCATCGGTTTTACCGCTTACTATTGCTAAATAATAATAATAATAATAATAATAATAATAATAATAATAATAATAATAATAATATTAATAATAATAATAAAAAATCATGTTATTCTCTGGAGCTAACGCAAAGATAATGCGACACGAGTAGAACCGATAGATATTGTATATCGCATCACACGGAAAGCGTCAGCAAACAGTACCAATCGACGAAAAGTCGTGTACCTACTTTTTAAGCTCAAAGGTTTAACTTTTCGTCTAGAAAAGCGATAAAAATATATCTACAGTAAAAACTAAACAATAGCTAGATACCAGGATCTTATATGCCTACCTCAAAAAAATCGGATCCATTTACATTTTTCTAGCACCTCCACGCCACTGATATCTGCTACCTAAGTACTTAGCCTATTTTTGTGAAAGAAGGTTTTTATTTTGGTAATTGGAGTATAATTGAATATAAAAACTAAGAACTACATAGATTTTTATTCATTTGTGATTTGAACTGTTCGTTGTGAATCTATTGTGAAGTTGTATCTACAGTGTGTTTCTATTTTATATTATCAATATGCCGCAAAAGTATACTAGCACAAATCGTACTCCGTGTGGCCGTCGACGAAGTATTCAACAAAAACTTAAATTACTCAGGTGAGTACTTGCAATCATTTTAGAAATAATTGCAAAGTTGTATAATTTTTATTATCATATATAATATAACAAGTGCATTGAAAATTATCGGTAATTTTAGGAAAATATGCTTGAATACAATTTGGAGCCAAAAAAAGCATGAGTGCACGTAGTGCACGAATGCTTTTGCTTGCTCCAAATTGCATGACGACATATTTGGCTAAAATTACCGGTAAATTATCAATGCCCGCGTTATATTTGTAAGGGAATTTCATGGACTGATGTTGCTTTTTGTTTGTTATGACTGACAAAAAGAAAATATGTCAAAAAATTATCACGATAATTTTTTGCAACAATAGAATAACCATGGTAACACAAAATAAAATTATGGTATTTAATTGTTAAAATATGAAATTTGACAGGTGAATGAAATTCTCAAGATTATTGATTTTGCTCCTTTTCATATGCTGTAGAAATAAAATAGAACATAACGTGCATAACCGTTTCATACGCTCAGTTTTAAAAAAGTACAAGTAAAGCCGTACAGAAAGTTTAAAATTGTTAGTAAGTGACATTTTGTTAGTTGTTTTTGTCATGTTACGTTGTAACGTTGTTTTATGACCTACAATATTTCGGGAGTATTCGAATTTTTTTTAGGCCCTAGGCCAAGAATTATCCTAATTATTTTAAAAAAGCATCCGTTTTGGACACAACTACTGACATCAGCCCTATGATGCTTATGTACGCTGTTTGTTTTCTATTACAAAAAGAGGTAATTGATATCTCGATTAAACTCCTAGGATAGGTATTATCCAAAAATGTATCAAGAGATCCTAAAGCATAAAAACAACGTTTTTACAAAAACATAAACCTTTCATAGCTATCTTTTTTAAATTTTAATAACGCAATTATCTTAACTTTTTCTTACTCTTTGTAATTTGAGTATAATATGTAACGAATATATTTATTTTCTTATTTATTTTTTATGAAAAAAAAAATTAGTTTATTTGAAAAAAAAACACAGTGTAAACAAGCTGCTGTCACTAGTTGTGTTCAGACCAGCTGTTCTTTCAAATTAGATAATTCTTGCCCTAGGATATAAAACAAAAAAAAACGAAATTATCCTGAAATATTGATTTGTGATGTTGTTTTCCAAACTACACACCTAAAAGTGTTAAAAAAAATTTGTCGAACATTATGATGAGTTATGAGACATTTCCATTGATACCAGCCAGTCAACCGATTTCCAGAATCCCTTTTCTATATACTAAGTAATTTTTTGGTAAATTCAGTTTCTTCTAAATTAAAATACTGGGATTTATCTCTACGTTTTATAAAGTGTGAACAGTGCTGTTATAATAAGCTTAAATACTAAAGAGGGATATAAATTATTTTTATATAAGGGTCGAGAAACTTACTCACAATTTTCAACAATTTGTTTAAACAAATAATACAGCTGAAAAAGAATCAAATGCTTGTTTTAGAAATATATTAATATTGGTGTAAATTTATGCTCCCCATTTGGTGATAAACAGAATTCTCCTGTAAAAAATACTGGTTTTATCTTACCTAATATTTCTTTAGGCAACGCAAAAAACTGACAACTCAGGACACCGCCACCCCAAGTAAAAAAGTTGTCAGTATTTCTAATTTTGCCATGGATTTACCTACTTCGGAAGTTGCAGGACCATCTCATGATAGGGTTGAGAGCAGTAGAGATATGAAAAAACTAAACTTGATAGATTATGACAGTGATGATAGTAATTCCAAATCGATTAGTCCAGAACAAGTTTCTAGTTCACAACCCCAAACAGAAATTTCAACCGAATATTCTGAAAAGGTATCCCAAAGATGTCAGACCATATGTGATATTTCCGGAAGAAGAATAATTGATATTAATTTCTTCTTTAACGAAGTAACTAATTTTAAACATTTGGGCATTTTTGGTTGCGAGAGTACAAGTTTAAAAATAACAAAAGAAATATCTGTTGGATTGCAAAGCACGTTTGTAATTAAATGTTCCATATGCCACGAAGAAAAAAGAATATGTACAGAGAACCCTGACACTGCAGACTTAAACAAATTAATCGTTTTGGGTATGATTTCAACCGGCGGAGGCTACAGCCAAATGCAAGAAATTTTCAGCTACTGCGATATACCGATTATGTCAAATTATACGTTTTTGAAAATTCAAAGTGAAATAGCTGATGCAATTCATGCAACCGCTTGGGAAAAAATAAAGAAAGCTGGCGAAGAAGAGAAAGCAATTGCCATCGAAAAGGGAAAAGTTGATCCTGATGGTATTCCATATATAACCGTTATCGCAGATGGCGCATGGAGTAAACGATCATATAAAGTTAACTATAATGCACTTTCTGGAGTGGTAAGTTATACATATTCTTTTAAGTTTCGTTTAATGGTGATGGTTTTATATAATTTAAAAACTAGACCAATTGTAGTCCAACCTATCATAAAGCATGTAAAAGGTAAACAACATTAACGTTCTGGTGGAAGGTAAATTATAAATAACATTTTTATTTTAGGCAATAATTGTTGGACAAGAGACAAAGAAAATCCTATTCCTGGGAGTTAAAAATAAATACTGTTGCATATGTACAAGAGCACAGAGCAAGAATATTGCCGCAAAAGACCACATTTGCTACAAAAACTGGGACAAAGCATCAACAGCTATGGAATCCGAAATTATTGTACAAGGATTTTTACAAAGTAACGAACTGCACGGAATAAAATACGGTTATTTGGTTGGAGATGGAGATAGCAGTGTGACAAAAAAGTTGGCAGAGGCAAGACCATACCAGAATAGATCAGTTCAGAAAATTGAATGTAGAAATCATTTGCTAAGAAATTTATGTACACGCCTTCGAGAGTTAGCCCAAAAAAGAACCAGTTCGAAGAACAAAGTAGTTTCTATAAAGGAAAGAAACATGCTTTCTAATAATGTTAAAAGAATAAGATATGGAATTGTAGCAGCAGTCAATTACTACATTGAAAAAGAGGATCTAAGCTACGCTCAAAAAATTATTCATTTAAAGCGTGATATTACAAATACTTCTAGTCACGTCTTTGGAGATCATTCAAAATGTGCTAACTACTTTTGCCAGGGACCAAAAGAAAATGAGATAGATTTTACCAATATTATGAGAAGTTCAGGCTTATTTTCAGATATTTTAGTAATCATTGAGAGAATAGTTAGAAATTCCGAAAGTTTATTATTAAACATGGATAATAACGCTGCTGAACTTTATAATGCCTTATTAGCCAAAACAGTTGGTGGCAAAAGAATTAACTTTTCTTTAAGAAGATCCTACGAAATGCGTTGCGAGAAAGCTGCAATTTCGTACAATGTTGGAGCTGAGTCATCTCGACTTATTCAAAAGAAACTTTGTGGTCGAAGTCCAGGAAATATACATACAAAATTTATTAAAGAAAAAAAACACAAACGGAGTTGGACTAAATGCCGTAGACAATTATTTCCACAAACTCCCAAAAAAAAACACGAAGATGCTCCTCCCGACGAGGATTACGGCTTACCAGCCATAGATATGGACGAGGATGAGTACAAACTGCAACAATCTTTCTTCATAACTTCCATTACGGTAGATAAAGAAACTGCACATAAATTAGAACGTGATACAGTCGGACAAGCAGACACACTGTTATGGATGGAAGAACGTGGAAAAAGACTAACAGCAAGTAATTTTGGAAAAATTTGTAAATTACGTAAAAGTACACATTGTGCAAACACGGTAAAAGCCATCTTATATAGCAGTTTTACCAGCAACAGTGCTACAAATTGGGGCAAAGAGCATGAAAAAATCGCTATAACCCAGTTTGAACGAACCACCGACCTAATAGTTGAGGACTGTGGACTTTTTGTCAGCACAAAGCAATGCTACCTTGGGGCATCTCCAGATGGTCTAATTGGACAAAATGGAATTATAGAAGTTAAGTGCCCCAGATCCTGTAGTACCAAAACTCCTCGTCAAGGCATCGAGACTAAAACAATAAAATTTGCTACAATTGAAAATGGAAATTTTACATTAAAACGAAATCACCACTATTACTATCAGGTACAGGGACAGTTACAAATAACGTCAAGGCAGTACTGTTATTTTATTGTATGGACACCTCTACAACTAGAGTATGAAAAGGTAATGAAAACCACTTTTAAAATAGTTATTTTCTAGGAAACGATGTGTTTATAAATATTATGTCTCTATCTCAAAAACAGAACAAAAATTTTTTTTTTAAATACATAGATACTCAGGAATAATATAGCCAGAAAGGTAAAACCAACAAATTTTCAAATTTTTACAAACCGTGTAAAGTTTTCCTCACAGTGCAATTATTTTCTATTGGAAAATATGAGATTCTTATTCCAGAAGTATTAAATGGGGATAAAACTAGTTTATCCTATTTAGCCTTCAAAGATAAAAAAAATACTCTTCTCAATATTTTCTTTAAAAATTTAATGGCTGGGCATAACTTCATCAATTTACGAAACAAAAAGTAAATAAGAACACTTTTTAAAATATTTAATACATTCATTTCATATAATATTTGATCGTATAAGTATCTATGATTTACAAATTTTATGAAATAATAATTAATGTAATTTTAACAATAATAATTTTGTTTCAGATATACAGAGATGACCAATTTTGGCAAGAAAAGATGGAACAGCAGTTAAAAACTTTTTTTTTTAGTTGCCTTCTTCCCGAAATGATAAATCCTCAATACCCCAACAAGAGAAAAATTAAAGACTTAAGATCGCAATTTTTAAATATTTCTGGTAGCTAATAATATAGTTATTGTAGTATTTTTTATTTTAATAAGTATTTTTAATTTGTACCATGAAAGGACCAACTTTATTGCCTACCTGTATTTTTAATAAAAATTTACAATATTATGAATGTTTTTATTTAGGGTATACTACCTAATAATAAAACCTACCAACATAGGCACACATAGAGTGGAAGGGGGGTAGTCAAAAAAAGCGTGTAAGTTCTTAAAAGTGACTTAAATAAAATATGTAGCAGCCTTTTCAACACTTCCTCCACCGTTCAAAAGTGGCTACAAAAGAAAACAAAACGTTCGTTTTCAAGAACTTCTATCAAAAGTGATTCCTACAAAAAAAATGCCGCATTCGTTTCATAAACTCACCCTAACAAAAAGTAAAAACCTTATCTACGCCCTTGGTCAAGAGACGGGGGCCACTGCCGCCCTCTCTATGGGCGCCCAAGCCTAACAAAATATTGTATTTTATTACTCTGCCTGGCATACTGTCCAATTTTTATTTAGTACTTAGCTTCTTAGAAGCATTGTCACTATACAGGAGTCAGGCTGCACCAAATTATAGCTGCCAGCCAACAAGATGGACAGAGAAATCTCATGTGACCAACGCCAAATTCGTGCCTGAATACTACTTTTAAATCGGTAAACCATGGATAAAATAATAAACACATTTCACCTTTAAGATGAATTCATATTTTAACAGGTTCAGACAGAAGCTCACTACATAAGCAATATATAGATCCCGTATAATAAGCATAAAATATAAAAACAATCGAATATGCAACAGTTGGTTACTCACTAAGAAACGAAACAAAAAATTCAATATAGCCCATTTTTGATTGCAACAAATCGACCGGATTTCGTTCAATTCTTATCCTTACCTAACATGAATAAGAAATTTTGAAAGCCCAAACACCAGTTTTGACAAAATGGTGAACGCGCCTTGAACATTTTGCCCTGCGGCGCATTATAAACCATCCCGGTCTAAGCCGAAAAATGTATGGTAACCCGAAGTTAATAGCACAACTACTAGTTACGTCTTTTTAATATTAACGCTTAGATATTCTGTTATTGGCACAGACAATACAAAAAGGAAAACATAAAATTTAGCCCAAAATTACCCCCGAAATAACTTCTTGTTCGACCACCTATAATTTTTTTCAGTGTATCATTATTCTCTCTGGATGTAAATTGTTTCACGTCAGCCTAGAATAAATTCTGCTGTATATAGGCAACTTCTATAACATGACAACAAAATTTACCTAAAACATGAGTTGCGCGCTGCAAGATAACGGACTTATTACGACATTGTTTTGTCTCAATTTTTGAATTCTTAAAGATAAGACATGGAAGTTCTAAGGTACATGGCTATTTTTTTGAAAAAAAAATTCTTAGCTACGATATTAACCTTGGAAAAGTGCCTAAAATACGCACCTTTAGTGGGCATTTTCTTATACATATTCTTATTTTTTTCAAAAAAGGGCTTTGTACCTTAGAAATACAAACATTCCTTTATTAAATTTTAAATTGTCCCGACAAATATTTCAAATAGCCTTTGCAGAATCCTGCAGTAGCGAAACGGTGTTTTTCATCCTCTAAATTTGCGCGTGGTAGAGCCTTAAGAGAAAAGTACCTTCAATATAAAAAATACAGAATACAACAAGTTACATTTTCAACAATGACATTTGGAAGTGGTATTTCAAAATGGCTACTACAATGTTATTTCCATCGTAGCCGTAGCAATATGGAGATAGTATTTAAACTCTTTCCTTTTAGTCTAGTTATTCATAATTAAACGATTCGTATGGACTTACCATTTTTATTCATCATTATTAAGAATTTGGTGAAAAAACTTTATCACATATAGATTAAGGTTTGCACAGAAATATTATGTATTTTCTTAAAACTCCTTTCAAACACAACGTGCCTCTCAGTAACGTTTTATAAAATGAAAATGTATTGCAACATACTGCATACGCAATTTTTCTACAATAATTCCCGATATACATAATATTATTTTATTAATAAATATGTGCATAAAAAGTGAATAAATTTATATGGAAGTAAATTACTGATATTAAGGTTGGGTTCTCTTGTACATAACCTTTTTCGTACCACTATATTTTGTATTATGTAGAAATGCAGGTCATTTTTACGTAATTAATATACAGGGTGGAAACGCTAAGTAGAATAAATTCTGTATAAAGAATTTCCAAAAACAGGTCTTTGGTAGATATAGTTCGAAAAAAAAATAAGTTTTTTTGGTTTAACATGTTAAACCGGAAGTTGATATTTTTGGATAGAGAATAAAAAACTAAGACAGGGAGGTGAAAACCATTTTTCTCTTAGATGCGCCTTTCCAATGCTACAGCCTGTCAAAGTCTGAAAATGACATATTTTAAACGTCAATTTCTCAAAAACAATTGAATTTAGACATATGACACTTTATACAAGATATACGTGGAATTGTATAGGGAATTAGAAAATAATATAATATATAGGGTGTTCCATTTAAAATAACGATGTTGCCACCTGTTTTGGGCAGAAGCGGCAACGCCGCCTTGCTGAAAATATTTTAAAACTATAGACCATGGTTGTTTATCTAAGCAACCAAATTTTTGAAGAAAACGTATCACCCGTTTTCCATAAGCGTCTAACGTTCCATCCACCGTGAAACACCCTGTATAGTTTACAGAAAAATAATTTCTTTAACGACAGATACAAATCAGTAACAAAATTGTAACCTGCTACATTGATATTGATAGTATCTCTAACAGAATGTTGCTTCGGGGCAGCTCGTTATACTTTATACTATGATCGAGTACCCGTGCCAAGTAGATAATAGATACTAAACAAACGGTAGTATAAACTCAGTACTTTGCATTTTAAATGATTTAGATGGTCGGTAGGTTCCGGCATGCAGGTCCCATTACGGTGACGAGGTAAAATAACTCTTTTTATTACTTAAAAATGTAGTCCTACTTTGAGAAAAGTTGGACCCGACCGAGCTCTAATTGAATATATATAAATATAATTTCTTATGGAGCTGGAAAGACGACACCATAAGAAGAAGATTACCAATATATTGTATAATAAAGAAACAACGAACATCTTGACTGCGCTTATATAAGCATATTAACGAATAAGGTAAAAATATAAGAGAGATTTTTTAAATCAGGAAGAACTCAAGAACCGATTATTACCTTAATACTAGTTTATCATTTTTTTAATTCTTTCTTATTACTCACACATGGCTATAGCAGACCCATCACGATGCAAATTTGTCTACAGTCATGAACTTTTAAAAGATGTGGTAACATAAGATAACGCAGGGTAAAAAAATATTTTAAATAATTTTTCAGTGTGTTCACATAAAAAATTGTTATGAAACTTATTGTAAAGTAGTATTGTTCTGGATACCTTTAGCCTATGACATAAACGACATCCTATATGTGACAGTGTAGACGGCTTGAAGAGCCGGCACTTGCCTCTTCGCGAATAGTATTTTTATTAATTTCTATGTTGCACGTTAGCTTGCCAAATTTCTGTAGTTCATTATCTAGTACGATGAGGATACAGCAGATGTAAAACAACTTTTGTTTTTACATAAGTCAAACAATCTTGAACATTTTTCGTTCAATATTTACCAACCACTTCTGTCTACTTCCACTCTTTATTTCAGTTTATTTGTTTAGCATATTGAAACCCAAATATCCCGGGAACTTCTAATTAATATTTTACACTGTTTACTAATTAGTACTGACGAAAGATATGGTCGGGATATGTAGATATATGTAAAGGTAAGTTATTATACTGTACAGGGTGTCCCAAATTGAATGCTCATCTGGGTATCTCGGAAACTATAAGATATACAAACAGGGTGATTCCTAAGTTGATACTTCTTTTTTAGCTGTGTATAGAAAGCATTAAAATAAACAACATTTTCAAATACCTTTTTTCAAAAAACTTAAAAATAGGCGAGATACATGAGTAAAAAATCTAAGTGCGGGCCTGGTCATCAAAACGTAGCCTGAAATACTTTATGTTGTTTTTGTCTTATTAGTCATGCAATTTGCGGGTCGGTGGTCAGTTATTTATTTGGCAATCCGCTACGATGTGTTTTTCTGAAGCACGTTAATTTTAAATTGATGACACGTAAAAATGGTAAAATTTGAAAACAATGAACCAGTAGATATGGTGCTAATTTACGGTGAGTGTCTTCAAAGTGCGGCTGCTGCTTCGAGATTATACGCAGAACGCTTTCCCTTGCGGGCTCATCCTACACCCAGAAGTTTTCTGAATGTTATTCAATGGGCAAGTTAGGCAGAACCGTATTTGATCCATAGTGTAAAAAAGGTATTTGAAAAACGTTGTTTATTTTAATGCCTTGTATACGCAGCTAAAAAGAAGTATCACTTTAGGAATCACCGTTTATAGTATCGGTTAAATAGTGTTGCGGAAGTTTGTGCCCTGTGATATCGTAAAAAAAAAATTGAGCTTTTCTTTTACTTTTTGAAATGTTCGAAAAAACCTGAATTATTGTCTTTATTTGTTTTTGAATCACATTTCAACTGGAATGTATCCCAAGTCTCCTCTCAATTAAATGTTCATTAGGCCCTCAGAAGATCAAAATTGGTCACGCTTAATGTTATTATCAACTGCTTTCGGCATCTTGACAGATTTAGGTGCGGGGACATCTTTGAGGGGCGAACCTAAGGCAAGTAGCGACCTCTTGTAGCTATTTGGCTTTACTAGCCGTAGCCGAGTGGTAAAATTATTGACCTGTCAAACCAACTAACGCGTAGGGAAGAACTTGTTGCAGGCAGACCTGGAGTTCCTAGTCTTTCTTAGTCTGACTGTCTACAAAATTTAATTCTTGTTTTTGAGCTGACAAATTGCCTCGTAGCAGAGCCAAGAAACATACAAGACAATTCTTGAACGGCAGTAGAGTTTTGGACTTGCATTGTCTTTATCTGTTATGAATCACTACGTTTCAACTGGTAAGCATGTCCAGTCGTCTTCAGGTGAATACTGTAATCAGTATTCATCAATCAGACGACTAGAGATGCTTACCAGTTGAAACGTAGTGATTCATAACAGATAAAGACAATGCAAGTCCAAAACTCTTCTGCCGTTCAAGAAACGTCATTGTCTCCAACCTTTAAACAGACACAAGACAATTCTTGTTTTGGGCATCAAATGGATGATGTAGATTTGTGTAATCTAGTAATCATTGAAGGTAACCTCCACAGTCTATTAGGAAAGGTTTCCCAATCTTAGTGGAGTGAGTGGTGACGCCTAAAAATCAATTCTTGTGATAAGACTTTACATTCAGAAGGTTGCGAAGTTGTGGGTGAAGGTGAAGGGAGGCTTATAAGTCCACCAGAGATGGAAATAAAACTACTCGATTTGAACTGTTGACTGGAGCCGGCAGGGCTCTGAGTACCAGACCGAATGGTGAACTGGACAGCCGTCCAAGCCGTTAAGGGCCAATGAAGACAAGAAGCAAGATACCAGACAGACTATTTTCTAAGAGGTAATACAATTAAGAAATGTCACTTTTTAGACATCAGATTTAAGTTTAATATTTTTGACATATCTTGAAGGCGAGCCGTCCTGTATGATGATAGATTCTTTCATATTTTTCTTTTGGTATTTCAAACGGAAGTCATGTTTGTATATGACAGGAGTTTTTCGCTTCTCAGAAAAAAAAATTCTGTTTATCTAAGCGCATTCTTGCTTGCATATGGAATTGTTAAGATGGTCTTAAGAATTTACGCAATGGTATGCATTATTAACGGCTTTCACAAGACGTGTTGGAAAAATATCAAAGATTTAGATTATACGCTATTGTTTCTCGCAAATACCTACGACATACCTAATGTACGGGGTGACAATTTGAAAACGAACAGCATTTAATATTGCCTCTACCAATGATAGTATGAAAATTTGGCGAAACACGTCAATTGATATATCGAGGGGGACATTTTTTAAGACATTTGTTGTCGTGTTACTTTCAACCCCCTAAGCCCCAAGGCACCTACCCCTAAAATTTTAAATGGCAACCCCTATTTATTTTGCCATTTACATAAACTGTATCATTTTTTTTTTCAAAAAATGTAATTATTTTATTTTTTCTAGTGGCGATATCGAAGACGAAATGTAGAAATACATTCCAAATTATTTATTTATTTACATTTTGTCTCGATATCGCCACTAGAAAAAATAAAATAATTACATTTTTTGAAAAAAAATGATACAGTTTATGTAGAATTTTATAAGGAACACAAAAATGGCAAAATAAATAGGGGTTGCCATTTAAAATTTTAGGGGTAGGTGCCCTGGGGGTTGAAAGTTACACGACAACAAATGTTTTAAAAAATGTCCCCCTCGATATATCAATTGACGTGTTTCGCCAAATTTTCATACTATCATTGGTAGAGGCAATATTAAATGCTGTTCGTTTTCAAATTGTCACCCTGTATATGGTGAAAAAGTATTTTTTAAATCATACGATGCAGGTAGAATGGAACCCTTTTTTTTTCTAGTGAAAGGTGACTTGAACCATTGCAAATAGTATATTACATAACAAGTGATGAAAGTGATATTTTTCAAACGAAGGAGATATTTAGCATGAGGCGTCAGCAGAGTGCGGAAATTCTCCTAGTTTTAGAATAATCGCTTTCACACGAGTAATGTAGGTACACTATTTTTTCTACGACCACGAAGAATTATTAAAAAAGCCTTTGATTTGGGAAAAAAATATTTCAACACTAGTGTTAAAAAAAAATATATCAACACTAGTGTTGAAATTAGCATACTTAGGATTACGTTCCACTTAATATCTGATTTCATAGTTTGTCAATAGGCTTTTCCTTTAGTTGTAGTTAAACTTTTTCATTTTTTCATATTTTATGTATCATAGGAAAAACTAATCCTGGATTGACTTCTAGATTAACTAGAATGAAACATTTTAAATTTAATTAAGGAAAGATGTATTAAACATAAATTTAAAAAATCCACCCAACAAGGAAGATTTCAATTCAAAATAATTCTATAAATAATTTAATGTTTTTATAAAAAAAGTCAAATACTCCTGATGGGATTTGAACCTGTGACCTTGCGATCTGTAGGCTAGAGCTCTATTTCTCTACGCTATGGCTACCGATAAACATTTGTTGTTTAATACATGACACTTTTCAGAGCGATTTGTTTTTTCTGGTAATAGATTTTCCAGTATTATTAAAATTTTTAATAATTTCAGATGGGGTATTTTCACACTAATTCTGAATCACTCGACAAATACATGATAAATAAGTTTTACAATTACTGCTTTCTAAAATTTGTTCTTTTTAATAAATAGAGGTTGTCAGTCAAATTGGCACCAATAGTTTAAAATAAATAGTGTGCCTTGATATTTCAACACTAGTGTTGAAATATTTTTTTTCAACACGCGTGTGATATACGACGCTTTCTAGCCAAAATAATCGTGCTTTTTTTCTCATTTTCATAGGTGGCCGTAGGAAAAACTCTTTTTAAAATCATACGATGCCGGACGAATGGAAACAATTATTTTTCCAGTGAAAGGTGACTTGAACCATTGCAAAAATAAATTCCAACATAAGCTCCAAATTCAAAATTAAAAATAGATTCGGTACCGTTACATTAACAGATACATTTAAGAGGTACGTATGTTTGGTGAAATCGTAACAATACCCGTATTCTCAATCAATCAGACCGACGGCCCCCATTGTCAGTCGCTTTCTGCAAGTCAATCAAAACCGAACTGACCTCGAATCCACCATCATAGTCATTTAATATTAACGGTCAGCGGTAATAATTACTTTCCAAAAACATTCTTTCGCGTCGAATCAACAAATTAATAAATAAAATTGCTGAAAGGTTCGATGATCCCTTGCGAGTGTTCGATTCGGCATGTTATGATGATGAATGCGGTGAAAGTTCACGCGGTTTTTTAATGGTATGTTTATTTATTGATGGGACCAAATTTCAGTTATGCAAGGGGGTTTGTTCAGTGCCGGTTTTACCGTTAGGCGGACTAGGCGGTCGCCTAAAGTCCGGGAGCTCAATGGGGCCCTGCTTAAATTTCTCACAAAATTATATTACTTTTATGATTAACCAAACACAATTCCAGAAGTCCACCGAAATATTTCTCCCTCCTCAACGTCTAAAGAATTTTTAAAAAAATTGTTTCTCCACGACCATTACTGAATGCAATAATTCCAAAATCATTTTTGATAATAGAATGTAAAAATTCTCGCTCTTGAGTTGGAATATTTATTCTGAAACACTTATGCGTTTTGCGTGTATTTTCATTCCATAACAAGATACGGAATGAATATTCTGTAATTAATCTAAACGACATAGGTTGCCATGAATTTCGAAACTGTCAATGTCAGCAGACAAATTTTAGTGCAAGTCAAAATATGAGTGAAAAATCGGATGAATCAGATATGGAACTGGATAATACTCCACCTGAAATTACAAATATTGCGAATAGTATTTTTGGTGGAAGTGGAAGATTCCGAACGCGAGCGTGAGGAACCACGAGTATCGAATTATTATTCCAACATCGTTACAGAATCTACTATTCTAGCTGTATTTTTTATTTCAATTTAGCAAAAAAAGTAAAAACTTAGTTTGGGCGCGGCACTCAAAATTCAAAGTGAGGTCATAGGAGGTTGTTGTCGGTATCACTTTTCATCGAAATTGAGAATTGCTTACCTTTGATCCACCCGGTAGAGCCTTAAACCGGCGCTGGGTGTGTTGTCAACTTCGTCGATACACCATCCTTCAAAATGCCATTTCGGAAAGGTCGGAATTCTGTCCTTTTCTACTTTTAAACATCCTGGGGGGCCATGCTGTGAGGAAATGATCCCACCTTTACCCAATCGAAAGCGTTCTGGATATTGTTCCAATATTGGGTATAGTCTATTTCAGAAAGGTGTAGAGTAATAAAATGGGAAATTCCGTCCAGTTCGGCTCAATTTCGGTGTCGGCCATTGGCGCACGTAAATTTTGTGTATTACATTATTTATGATAACTAACCAAAGAACAATAAAAGAAGATAATCTGATAAAGAAGGAACTATTAGCTATAGCAAATTTACACAAACATCGTTCTATGAAATATGCCGTGGAAGATATAGCTGAAAAACATAGTGTAACTGTGCTGCGCACACCGCCATATCATTGCGAACTAAATACTATAGAACTTATATGGGCGCAAGTGAAAGGATTTGTAGCAAGACACAACATGACATTTAAAATGAAATACGTTAAGCTACTGTTTGATCAAGCCATTACGAAAGTGACACCAGAGGACTGGCGAAAATCAGTCCATCATGTCATTAAAGAAGCGGAGAAAATGTGGGATATTGACCACCTGATCGATCAGACCGTCGACCCGTTAATTATAACGTCAAGAGTAGATGGCAGTTCCTCAGATGACAAAGAATATTATGATTTTTTATAATTTAATTTCTGTATAATGTATTTTGTATTTTTTTATAATGTTTAATAAAAAATAAGTGTATCTAATCCTATGTACAATATGCACGCCTTTGTCACACCATTTTCAGTGTTTGTGAATGAATAACAATATGCAACACCCATAAATTGACCCAAACCCGGGTGATGCTACCTGTACTTGATGAAGAGAAAGAATTTTGCAATGAAATCAATGCCAAATTATGAACGTGGCTTAAATATTCGTTGGGTCACGCTGTAGTCACTTTGCATACCTAATGAGCTTTTATTACTCTACACCTTGCTGAAATAGACTATAGTGAGGTTTTAATTCATATAATTAGAATAGAAGTATGTAGTTTAACTCCTTCATAACCTCCACAGTTTCTTTCCTTATACGTTGTACTTTGGGAACAATTATTATGACGAATTATACTTATTTGATTTTAATATTCTGACGTATTATATAAAGATAAATACCAATATTTTAAATTTACTATTTTGAAACAATGGAATAATTAAACTTTCACCAATAAGTAGATATTTAAAATTCTGCGTTTTCTATCAGAAAATGCGTGGACACCTAATTAGGATTATGTAAAAATATTATTTAATTAGTGCTACTGAAACTTTCTAAACCAGTTTCTTAGCCTAACCCTTACGCGCTTGTTAATATAAAAATCCTTATAAGTGCAAGTTAATAACTAATTTTGTAGCGATTCATTGCCATTTTGTATCTTAAAATGTGAGTTGAAATCGGCCTTAAATCTGGTTTAAATTAGACCCGGGTTCAATTCCCGCTGCGTCAAGGCTTCTTTTTTATTATTATTATTAAAAAAAAATTTTTTATACAAAAGGTAGATTAGCGCCGGCGCCGTCTTCGTGAGCTTCTCTTTTGTACAAAATTTCCAATGAGAATCATGGAAATGACATTTTATTTGAAGATTTGATTAATGCTTAATATTTTGCAGCAATGTTTCATTTAAAAGATGGAAAGATGCTATCTTTAATTCGGTTTCAGCCAGTCTACTATAGTAAGAGACAACAAAGGGAATGTCAAGAGGAACTGGAGGTCCTGGCAAAAGTAAACAAAGTAATACTGCAGTGTGTACCAGGACACGAAGGTATTACAGGAAATGAAAAAGCCGATAAACTTACAAGAAAAGGCTCAGAAAATACATTCATTAATCCAGAACCGGCAGTCGGCGTACCAAGGTGCACGGCACCAGATACCATAAAGCGATGGATCGGGAGTAAACACAAAATCCACTGGAACAACAGACAGGGATTACACCACAGCAAAAGCTTCAATGGGGATCCAGACCCAAGACTTACGAAACAGTTGCTTCAAATGAACAGGAATCAGCTGAGAACCATTACAGGAATTCTGACAGGACACATGGCTGTCAAGAACCATCTGCACAGAATGCAACTGTACAATGGAAACCTTGACTTCAGATTATGCGGACAAAACAGGGAAACTGTACAGAACATAGTTTGCCATTGCGACTTACTAGATCGGAAGAGGCAACAAATACTCGGGCAACTAAAACTGGAACCAGGACATCCTGACCCTTTCTCCAGTTGACCTACACAAACTAGTGCAAGGAGCTGGGATCACGGAGTGGGTGTAACAACCAAACAGGGTAAGAACAATGGGCCAAACCTGGCTTAAGTGCATCCGACGCACGGACGAGTCCTCGAAAAAAAAAGAGACAACAAAAGGTTTACCTAGTTTCCTGTCAAAAATATCTCAAGTAGTACTTATTTTTAAAAGTTAAAGATTAGAAAATAAAAACATTTTTTGTGGAGTACCTCACGGTTCTGTTCTCGGTCCTTTACTACTATTAATCTATTTTCTAAGTCAAATCAGTTCCTTAATTGTCTATAAAACTTATTTGATTAACCACCAAATTGTGCCATTTTATCACAATTTAAAGTTGTTCATATCTCTTATAGTCACCCTCGAATTTGAGACACCCTGTACAACTTCCTTTCATTTAACAAACTGATTTGATTAAATTATAAAATTAGTACCAAAAACGAGTTATTTTAATGTATCGTGCATTAACCTCAATTTTTTTAAATTGATTTGGTGCGGAAGACGTGTTATGGCATCCGATAGTCACCAGTTAGGAACATATCTCAATTTTTTTTATTATGAAGCCAATATCAATAAATTTGCCGCAGATGTTACCTAATTATTGCAAAAAATTATAAGGCCATTAATTTTCTATAAAAGATGTAATCATGCAAGTCTTCGTAACCAGACAGCTTCAACTGGTTGAATTAATTAATAACTAGCCAATACAAATGATGGATTTCCGGTTTCCACTTAATTTCTGTTGTTAGATATATTTAATATAGAAGCAGGCGTAATGTCGCTAGAGACACAGGTACAATACCACTGCTCTTATTACAAACAAGTGACCCGAAATTAAATCGCATCCTGTCTAAAATCATCCTCTCAATTTCTCCACGTGAACATAATTCACACTGAAGAAACTACCCAGGAACTAACACTAATCTGCAGTTGCAAATTCTTAACCTTCAAATGCAGAGGGAGATTTAAAATAAATGGAAACTGGTGAAGCAACAGCTTCTTTGTTGGACTACATCTTGAGTTTGTAATTAAATACAAAATATCGTAAGAATACAGAAAACGTACTTGTTTCTCGGATGGCAATAACTGAAAAATATGCAACCGCTTCAGGTGGTTGGAAATAATTAAGTTGCATATTTGTGAACTACAATAGTATTTTACGTTACAAGGGCGGTAGGTAACTTATTATTACAGTACGAGTTGGTTTACGGACGAGGCGACGTAGGAGCCGAGTCTAGAATATAAACGAGTGCTGTAATAACACCTAACGGACGTGTATCGTATGATATTTTATTATAAATAAAATTTTAAAATATAAATGCGACTGTCGTTTGCTTGTCACTGTCAAATAGATAAAATTATAATATTTGAGTAAAGAATATAAATATAGTTTAAATAAAATAAAAATTACTAACTTTAGTTAAGCAAAATATTTAAAAAATTATAAAAGAGAGTCTATTCTATAGATGCGTAATATTTTTCATTTAGTAAAGTTAGTAGAAAAAAAATTTCTACAAGTTAAAGTATCTAAACAGAGTTACTTGGTATCGATAAATATATAGTCAAAAAAAAAATGAAAATTGCTAACTTCAGTTAAGCAAAATATTTAAAAAATTGTAAAAGAGAGTCTATTTTGTAGTTGCGTAATATTTTTCATTTACTAAAGTGGGTAGAAAAAATACTTTTACAAGTTAAAGCATCTAAACAGAGTTACTTGGGATCGATAGTTATATATTGAAAACAAAATAAAAATTACTAACTTTAGTTAAGTAAACTATTTAAAAAATTGTAAAAGAGAGCCTATTCTGTAGTTGCGTAACATTTTTCATTTACTAAAGTTGGTAGTTGGTACAATATGTATACTTGAACATTTTTTCCTATAATTTTAAGCGACAACTTGTCAAAAATCCAAAGTAAAGAGTCATTATTTCTAAAAACAAAAGATGGTTGCTAGGCAATACATTACAGTACCTGACACTGTAATGTTCCACCCTCCAGCCGCAAATGAGTACATGGTAAGTTGATTTTCTGGACAAAATGAAATAAAATAATATAATGGCGATAGCCAACAACATTCTTAACTCGTATATTACTACGAAAATATTAAAAAGTCTTAGATCACCCACATAGCACCAATATTTCTATTCCGGTCGCTTTTATGGTTATTTTCAATGATTTTTCATTCTATGTCACTTTTTTTTATCAAGATGGTGTTGTGAAAAAACCCAAAAAAAGCTTGATAGAAATTTCCCGCCGAGGCCCTGACTCAAAGTGAATGATATAAATAATGCATACCACGCTACATATGTCAAAAGACAGTCACTTAAAGAAGAAAAGAATAAATCAAGAGATTTATTGCAGATTTTAAATAAAAACTGGTAGAAAGTAGGTATGTCTTTTGCATCTACATGACTCGCACCGTAAACGGACAGGAAATTGGTTTTTGCTCAGATTTTGCAAATTTATGTGTCTTAAATTGGGAACATGATCGTAAAAGTAAAATGCAGACGTTTTCATTGTCTTGTCTTTATAAATATACATAAGATGGGTTTTCTACGCCTGTCAAGTATTCCCTAGGTCTTTGATTAAACATAATTAATAATCTGCAAATATCTTATGAGCATGAGAAGTCTAAAGGAACTATAAAATCTTTCTTTTTAGGCAAATTTCATAATTGACATTCATATACTGCGACAAAGTAAAATAATTTCTTTGTGGTGAGGGATACAAAAAAGTGTACGGAGTCATAATGGGCATTAAGAAAAAGCCAAAATAAGAATACAAATTAATATATACCTTATACACCGAACCACCTTTAATAATCCAAAGAAACCTTACCGTTTTGGCTCTCAATTCCTCCTCAGTCCGATGCACATTCAACAGCGGCGTCACCCTCACCAACAGTCTCCACCATGGCCAGTCTCGTACCAACATGAACTTCCTCACGTTTCTCTGGATGCACCTCACCGCCAAATCCTGAAGTTTCTTTTGCTGCAACTTCCTGCGGGCCAGATAACCTCTGCAGTGAGCTTGGAGGCAAATGACGACCCCTGCAAGGCGCTCATCGCGCTGACCTTCCAGTTGAGATATGACGCCAGTGCGGAAGAAAATCTGGAATTAAAAAGATAAATTAACTTGGTTAAAGGTATATTTTCCAAATTTGATCACGAATTTAATTCCCCATGAAGGTGTCGATCCTCTATGAGATAAATAAATCCCCCGGTACTGATTCCAACTCATTGCCAGCCTTACTGCAATATAACTACGTAGAAGTAGTAAGATTATAGTCAGGTGACATTTTAACTTTAACCCAAGACAGAAAATACTGTTGCTCAACAAAAATTTGTTATTTTGCTTTTAGAAAATACGTTATTACTTTACATTGAACGTGTAATAAAAGGAACTAATGAATTATAATTGATATTTTGCAAATACTATACTTGATGCAGAAAAGAAAGTACATTGTTTTGTAAATGATCTTTTATGTTTAAAAAAATCACTTCCGTAGATTGTGGGAAAACTGAACTCGCGGTGTAAATAAGGGGTTAATTAATAATTTCAATAAATATTTATTACTTTCGGTAAAACAGTATAAAAGTATATTTTAAAGAGGAATGAGATAAAAATAAAGTACAATACAAGGTAGAATAAAAAAATACGTTTAAAAATTCCATATAAAGCCATAACTACTATAAGCACAAAAGTAATAAATATTTCGTTAAAATTATTCTTTTACTACACTCTTTAAACTAACGAAAGATAAAATAACATGAGAGAGTCGTATAAATGTTGTATTTACTTACACTCTCGGGTCTATTTACTTAACGCAATTTAAACAAAGAGGTGGATAAAACAATAAACTCTACCAAATGGCTATTTCAAACAACTCTACTTCTTGTAACTAGTCTTATCAGCATTCTTACAATTGAAATTAAGAGATTTTTAACCACATCACGTATGCAGGGTACATTTTTAATGATTACTATTGACAAAGCTCGCTATAAATGAGACTACATAAAAACATTACAACGCTTCATCCAAGTCAATTTTTTTTTCGATTTTTGTGTAGTGTAATTTAAGTTAAATTCAGTTTCTTCTTGATAATAATATATGGTGATTTTTATATTTGATAAATATGAAATTAGAGTTAAAAGATATAATTAGGTGACGCTTTCAGTTCGAATACGCTAAGCTTATTGACTAAAGTTTCAGTAAAATTAGATATACATATAAACAAACCTGTTTTGACGTGTCATCTGCATCAACAGCAACATCACAAGAGTTTAAAATAATATCGTTTGACGCACAAACACTCGACACATCTAAAACGGTACTAGTTCTACTGCGAACCGACGAAGCAGTAGAATTAACGTCGTCACAGTCAACTTCATTCGAAATATTTCCTGAATCATCCGAGTTATCAGAATTATAATCTAAGTGTTTTCCAGCTTTAATTGCTGGAGTAGCTTTATTCGGATCGTCTTTAACATCAATGAAGTCCTCAGGGTCAAGAAAATACTTCTTATCTTCCTTCGCCACAACTTTATCCAAGAATTCCTTGGTCCTCTGGAGATCCAACTTAATACGTCCGGGGCTGCTCTTTCTAAAAGTACCTTGGCCGATATTTTTTGTTGATTTCTCTACAAATTTTGGTTCATACTGCGCTTTCTTATCCCCAAAAGTATTAGTTAATTTCTTATCTTCATTAGTAACAGGTAGTACAACTCCAGTTTTCTTAAAAGTCTGGTTCCTTATAACTTTACCAGACTGCGGCACTTTACACTCTTCTAGTTTTTTGATAACGGTATTTACTACTTTATCTCTAGGTCCTTTGAGTGCCACAAAAGCTTCTTTTGGATCTATTTCCTCAGTAGGTTGCATCTTGGCAGATATAACTTCAGTCTTCTGAATAAGATTTTTTGACATATGTCTACAACCGTCCACTTGTGACTGTTTCGGTACCTCTTGTTTTGGTTTAATAACAGAAAAAGTATTCCTAGTTATCTTCAGATTGGTCTTTGATTTTTCTTTGGGCGGCTTCGGGTTGGGTTTGTTTAGAGTCATTATTTCAGTTTTAGCCTTAGAAATAGATGTTTTGCTTCCACCTTGTACCTTTCCCTTAATATCGGTGGATTTTATGCTACTTTTGCTAAAGCATTTAGTTCTATCAATATTTTCTGATGCTTCTTTAATATTTCTTGACTTAGCCCCAGTCGAGGTGCCAGTTTCATGGACTGTGGTTGATATACTCTTACCTTTAACTAACTCTGAAACACTTTTACCTAAATTCTTGTCGCGCTTGTCAATACTTATGGGTACAGATAATCTGCTTTTAGATAAATTCTGCACACTGTTCGCTTTACTGATTGTACTTCCTCTATTAACTTCTGTAGCAGTAGCACTACTACATCCTGGCAACGAAAACCTAGCTTTAGCCAAATTCTGAACACTTTTTGCCTTGCTCATAGTTCCACTCAATTTACTGCTCGCCGACATACCACTACTGTTACTTTTTTGCAATGTCAATTTTGATTTAGTTAAATTCTGAACACTTTTCGCCTTACTAATTCCATTATTCAGTTTATTTTCCAAAGTACTTCCAGAACTATCTATTTTGTCTAGATGGCATGGAGTACTAGGGAAATTTCTTCTCAATGAGGCGTTTACAGGTATTCTGCTTGTGGAACCATGTTTCTTCGATAAGCTTAAGTTAGTTGAACTTACAGCCTTCGAGAGAGTAGCAGGAGATTCAACATGTACATCTGTAGAGCCGGTTTCTGTAAGACTGTTTAAACGTTTTATTAGGTCCTTGACTTTTCCTGGGGATTCTGTAGATTCTCTTTTGCTAGTTAAAGTATCTTCAGAGAATTCTGGTTTTATATTTTGACATGGCAGCGACAAGGTAGCTCTCAATTCCTGTTGCTTCTTAATGGGAGTATTTTGAGAACATTTGAGCAGATTTGAATTAGATTGTTTACCTGGGAGGATATTATTACAGCCATCATCTATATTTACACCTAATTTTTGCTTACCTATCGGTGACACTAGCAACCTGGGTACACTTTTATTAGAGTCATAATTTATTTTTGTAGGAATCTGGTGTTTACTTTTCGGAATTGTCAATGAAATAGGCACGATTTTTGTAGGAGTAGGAGCATTTAGATCCAAATTAGTCATGCTCTTAGTTTTCGTGGTTAAATTTGATTGACTCGCATTCTGAAAACCAGTTATACTAGCCAAATTGTTATTGGAATTAGAATTCTTCAAAATACATTTGGACTCAATTATACTGCAAGTTTTTGCTTTCACCAGCTTTGGTATTTTCGTATTACTTTTAGGTGTAGTAGTGTTATTTTTCGTTACTAAAGGTGTATTTACTTCAGATGTTGGAGCTAAAACCAATGGAGTTTCCTTTTTAGTTACTATGTACGTCAAATATTGAGATTCTTTTTGAATCGAATGCCTTCTTGGCGGAGGTACAATATGAGGAAGTAGTTCAATTGTACGTGGTGGCACTGGCGGTGGTTCCTTGGGCGGAGAAGTTCGCTTGGGAGGTTTAGGAGGAGTTCTAGGTGGAAAATCATGAAAATCGTAAAATGAATCTTCGTTAATGCCATTGACCTCGATGGTTGTAATAGCAGAGCCTTCTCTAGAGATAAATGGAAATGAGCTAGCCCTTGAAGGTTCTGGTGGGATGATAGTGTTAGGATCATTCAACATCTCGTCAAGACTGCTTATAACAATTCTAAGTTTGTCACCGTGTATCGAATTAATCTCGGAATGCGCAGCTATCGTTTGTTTTTTGTTCAACTGGGATTTATCTTCGTCGAATTTATAGTAAGATTCTACTTTCTTCACTTCGTCCGACGAATTTCTCTTGGTATATTCAGTTTTTTCTTGCTTTTGCGACTTTGAATCGCCTCCTAGCCACTTTTTATGCGTCTCGTAGATCTTCTTAATGAAAGGCTTTCCCATGTACTTAGGTTTTTGCGTGGTCGACATTTCTTTCACCCTTTTTTACTGGCGATTCATTTTTCAATTAACAACTTTAACACGAGGCTTAATCGGCTTTTAATGTAGTTCGCCGCGGTCTGTTTCACTTGTAGTTTCTTACGGTTTAACGTTAAAGGGAATTAACGTTGTAAATTGTTCTGATTTTACTTTTTAATTTAATTTAAGTTAATTGTAGGTCACTGTAACGAAACAGCAATGTTGATTATTTGGGCATGATCTACAGTTAATATACATGAAGCTGGTGGAAAGTTATTCGGTATTTTTAGTTTTGATCGTGTTGCGGTTTTGCCTCGAATGTTTAGGGTCAATTGGGTCAAACTTTTACTTTATACGATTGAATTGAAACGAATTAAATATATCTAAGCAAAGCATAAAAAATATAGACATTTAAAAAAAATCGTGTATAGGATTCGTTTAAGTATTATACCTTGACTTATTACAGAGTTAGAAATCCTTATAAACATATTTGCTAATGAGATATTTTGTCGCGAGTCCCCAATCATCATTTCCGCTATACATACATATCTTAATACAATGGTGACATTTTTCCAACCATCAATATCTTTCGTTCAAAACTGTAGGCAATTACTACTGAAGGACGGCTATTTCGCCGGTTTTTGAATAAAGCAAAAAGGATAAGAAATATTGATCAAAAAATGAAATGGCGAAGGCATCACTAGACTTCACTCTTAATGTTTACAAAAATAGGCTGGTTAATATTAAATATTAGTTTTGGGAATTTAGAGGTAGGCTTGGCTATTGCCTAGCAAATATTTTAAACATCTCAGTAACTTTTGTTCAGTTTTTTCCTATTTACATTGTGTTCTTGTATATACAGGGTGTCCCATAACTTATGGGCCGTAGAGTAACTGGAGATACTAGACATTAAACTAAGCCGATTAAGTAATATAAGTTTTTTCGGATTGTTACTCGTTCTAGAGATACAGGGTGTTGAAAGTAAAAGTTTATTCTCGAAAATAAGCCATAATTTTAAAAAGGTTTAATGAATCGAATTGAAAGTTGGCAATATTATGTTTTTATGAGCAAGAAATAAGAATTTGTAGAAATTTTTAAGTTTAAAACTAGAGGGCGCTAGTTGCATACACTGGGCTTCATAAATCTATGATTTTTTTTCTTACCTGTGATATTAGGTGTTTTTCAATTGTAGTTTCTTAAAGAAGGGCATTTTCTGAGTCAAAAAGGTGTACTTGATTGATCTTAAAGCATAAAAAAACATAGTACATATTTAAATTAATATTTTAATTATCAAAAAAAAACGTATATGACATAATCGGCTTAGTTTGATGTCTAGTATCTCCAGTTGCTCTACGGCCCATAAGTTATGGGACACCCTGTATATTTATTCGTTTTTCTTTGGCAAAACTTTATTTCAGTACTTATTTTTTAATATTTACAATGTTCTACACATTTTTAACACCCTGTAACTAAAATAACTTTCCAACAACAACAAAATTTTAAATAATTCTGTCTTATTTGAATACATGTTTTTAAAGTATACCATTTTACGGTATTAAAGCATCAATGTAATTAACTAAATGTAATTAATTTGTTAGAAAGTTAACGATGAACAAAATAGTCTGTAATTTGTTCGGTATTTAAAGATTGCAGCAAATTAAATTAAATAATCTAATAATACTAATAACACGAAATAACTACATGTGTCGGAGTCGAAAATAGATTTTTTGACGTGAAAAAATGTAAGCTTATTAGCGTTATTGACCATTTCCGTTAAGGAAAACGTAATGTGGGAGATTTCAGATGATTTATGTGAGAAAATGTGATTTTATTAAATTAATTTTAAGTACTAATTGGAAGAGATGATTTAACAGAAGAGCCATTATATTTAATTGTTTAACGACTCTATACAGGGTGTCCCCTAACTTATGGGTCGTAGAGTAACTGGAGATACTAGACATCAAACTAAGCCGATTAAGTCATATAAGTTTTTTTTTGATAATTAAAATATTAATTTAATTATGTACTATGTTTTTTTATGCTTTGGGATGTTTAAGGGGAAATATTTTGAAAACCATTAAAGATAGTAAGATCAATCAAGTGCACCTTTTTGACTCAGATAATGCCCTTCTTTAAGAAACTATAATTGAAAAATACCTAATATCACAGGTAAGAAAAAAATCATAGATTTATGAAGCCCACTGTATGCAACTAGCGCCCTCTAGTTTGAAACTTAAAAATTTCTACAAATTCTTATTTCTTGCTCATGAAAACATAATATGGTCAACTTTCAATTCGATTCATTAAACCGTTTTAAAATTATGGCATATTTTCGAGAATAAACTTTTACTTTCAACACCCTGTATCTCTAGAACGAGTAACAATCCGAAAAAACTTATATGACTCAATCGGCTTAGTTTAATGTCTAGTATTTCCAGTTACTCTACGGCCAATAAGTTATGGGACACCCTGTATACCTCAAAAAATATTTATTAGCATTAAGGTTGCTCTACCTACAAGCATATTTTTTTTAAATACATATTTCTCAAAATGTTTTGGTTCTAAAATACAAATTTTAAATTTAAACAGCATTAGTTTGTCTAGCTAATAGTTATCCATCTTTGGAGGATTCGACAGCGTTAAAATAAACTATGTTAAATTGCAATTCTTCGTGGCCCGAATTACAAAAAAAATAAGCATGCAGAAAAAAAATTCAAAGAAAAAGATATAAGACAATCGAAATACTAAAAAAAGTTTCTTGTAGTGTAAAAAATATTTTCTTTAAATAAAAATAACTCTCTTACACTCCAATATCTGTAGAGTCCAAATTTAAAAAGTTTTAAAAAATCCATTCATAGATATGGTCAGGTTTCGAGTCAAGAGAACGCAATGTTTTTGGTCTAATTTAATATATATATAGGATGTCCCAGGATGTACTCTACAGGGATATCGTAAACCATAGAAGATACAGGGATGGTTAAATTAGAAAAAAGTTACGCCCTACTAAATTCTGCATTCTTGTGTTTTCAAATTTAAAAAACTCTGAATCCTTCAGAAGATATTTTGGTTAAACCGAATTTTCCCGATTTTGTTTTTATTTTTTTCTGACTCTATTTGAAGAGATGTTAAAATAAAGTTTACATTCTCATTACCGTTTTTTCTACTCTACAAGTTAGTGTAATTAGATTTTTAATCTGACGTTTCGTTTTTTCAAAACCATCATCAATATTGCTTTTTTAAATAGAAATTTTATTTAAATATTTATAAATTTCCCTCCTCGCTTATAATTCAACGATGTATTACATAATAATAATACGTTTTAGACTTTAAAACTCATCATCAATAAGAATAAGTGCAAATTCATCTTATTTGAAGCTATTTTATTTTCAATCTTCGTAACCTAATTTGTCTCAACTGTATAGTAGGCTGTGACATGCACTTGCTTAAATACAATGAACTTTTATCTAATTAATTTGAAGTGAAAATTTTATGTTTTTGAGGAGTTGTGTGATTTTTTTTAATAAATATTATGGAACATTATTCAAAAATTGGATATGATTTGTTGTCGACGTCGGAAGTCAAATTATTTCTAGTTGGCTTTCAAAACAAAAGAAAGTTTATAAAAACAAGATAAATTTGCACTTATTCATATTGATGATGGTTTTTAAGTCCGAAACATGTTACTAATACTAGGTGTGATACGTCGTTGATATATAAAGGAGGGGAATTTAAAAATAATAAAACATAATTTCCCGACTATTAAAAAAAAAGTTGATGATGGCTTTGAAAAAACGGAACGTTGGATTAAAATTTCAATTGCACCCACTTATATAAAGGGGTTTAAAATTTAGACCATCGAATTATTTAGATCTATAGTCTCACAGTTGTGTTTTCACCGTGGCATTATTTTATATGCCATACGCTTATGTGTTAATTTCATTTTTTTGTAATTAAATCGTGTTACCGATAAATAATTTGACTGGGATGTTATTGCAAATACAGATTCAGTTTTATTAAAGAACACAGTACGTGCTAAAATACTTTTTTCTTCATAAAAGAATAAAAAATTAAGATAGGGAGATGAAAACCATTTTTCTCGAAGATGAACCGTTCCAATGTTACAGCCTGTTAAAGTCTGAAAATGCCATATTCTAAACGTCAATATCTCAAAAACTATTTAATTTACAAAATAAGCGTAGAATTTTGTGGGGAATAAGAAAATAATGCAATATATAGGGTGTTCCATTTAAAACAACAAAAGTTATACTCGCCACGTTTTTTTGGGCCACTTCGTATACTCAAGCATAATTTTAAAATGTGCACCTCAATGGTCTCTACAACTTTTGTATATCGAATTTTTATGTAATTTTTAAGATAAAGGAGAAAATGAACTTTATTCTATCGTTGACTCACCCTGTACAATACAAAACTGAAAATTTCGACAGTGCGATTTTCGAACTATAGTAAAAATAAAAAAATCATCATGTCCCATATTTCATGAAATATGTTTAAAATTTTATGCAGAAAATAAAATAAATTAAAAAATAGGGGTATCCGTTTGAAAAAAAAAATATATTAAAAATAACTTGTTTTTGGGATAACTTTTATACTAAACTGCTGGACAATTGCTTTCGAGCAAGAAAAATTTCGCCTAAATTTAACAGTTAATATTTTCTGAACCAGATATCATATCGACCTACGGTTTTGTGGTTAATAGATTCATCCCTTGGGAAACAATTGTCAATGTTGGATTTTCTTTAACTGTCAGAAAATTTTACATACAGGGTGTTAAAGAAAACGATGATTTTTGCTACAATTTTAATGGCGTGTAACTTTCACAATAATATTTTTAAATTTTATCACTCTACGTCAATTGAATCACTGGTTCATAGCAAAGAAAGTAATTTGTTAAATTTTTGATATCTGCTATATTTTAAGAAATACCAATTTTTTTGGAAAACCTTGCTTTATTTCAACTTATTGGTAGCTAGATCTCACTGTGCGTTGTATCGTGCAAACTTTATGAGTGATTATTATACCTTATGAAAAGCTTGATTATGTTCAGTAACAATAGTTGTACCTAAATCTTAGGATGTACAGTGGCGTACTTATAAACATCTATATGTCTATGGTTTATGAGTATAGTGTTGGAAAGTTAGAAATTAATAAATACTTTTTTTCCAAAAATTAAGTTAAAAAAATTATTTTTGTTAAAATTTTGTAAACACACTGTATAATATACCTATAGTGCGATATGAAAAACTGAAAAATAAGAAAAAATTCACCTAATCTAGGGGCGAGTACTTTCCAATATAAAACAATCGTGAAAAATTGTGAGATACTCATAAAACAGAAAAAACCATTAATTTTAAATTAGTTTGTCCCTCCAGCCTTTACTTTCTTCATTTTGCTGTTTTAAAAGGCTAAAAACGGATTTTAATTAATTACAATCTATACCCAAATAACCATTTACTATTCCACCATTATAAATACGAAACAACAATCTAAAAAAAAACTAAACCAAAAATTCAAAAAGCATCCAACGTAAATCGCATCAAAACTGCACTTCCCGCCGCATCAAAATAAACACCGCGAAACTCCACCACGGTCAAATCCTCGTAAACGCGTATATTCGAAGTCCAAATCCGTCGACGATACCAAGACAGCGTCTTCGAGGTGGCAAGGACAAGAATCGACTGAAGCCGCGAAGTGGACCATGAAGCCGGTGCCGGTGGAAGTGTGGTGCACCAACTCACCAGTCTTGAGTCTGCACTTGGTCGATGCAACAGGTTGATAGTGATGGGATGGTAAATGAAGAAGAGGATGGTAGAGAATAAAAAATGTATTGAGTCAAAATGAAAACCGTCTTATGCCGATCTGCGTGTAATAACATTGGAATAGCAAACGTTTAAAATGTATTAATTTTTTCAAGTTCTTGAGTTTGTTAGAAAAACATCGGTATAGGCAAAAGCTTTATAAACTTATCATTGATAAATCTTATCCTTAACACGCAATCGAAATAAACAATCAACAATCTGGAAGTTAGCAGGTGAAACCCGTCGCAGGTTCTTATTTTCGTGCATTTTATCGACAATTTCATGGGCTCCCTTCTTTCATTCGCAAATTGGTCACGAAGGTCGATAAACTTAAGAGCCGTATTTCGAGTTTTGAACAGGACTTCGAAAAGTTACAAATTAAGAAAAGTACCAAAAAAAAACAGTAAAATCTAGAAAACTATACAGGGTGTTCCTTAATGACGTGCTAATATTTTAGGTTGTGATTTCTCAAGTCATTTTATGAAGGAAAGTTCATATAAACATATGTCCTAAACGGCTTACATTTTTTGCTACAGGGTGTTAAATTAATTTTTTTTAATGGTTTTTTGTAATATCTCCGAAAGTACTTTAGATAATATTCTCAATTTTGGCCTATGATAAAAGGACATAAAACCACATGTTTTTGTTATAAAAGTTATTTTTTTGTCCTACCATTGGCGTCCCTGCAAACATGTCTGATATTTTTTAGGAAAAAAGTGGTGCGCCACTGACATTTTTCCATATGGATATTATTTCTGATTAGCCTGGTCTATTCTGCATAAAAATGGTCTCCTAATTTAATTTAATTAGTTTAATTAAGAACGGTGTGCTGAGGAGAAAAACGCAAGAGATATATATATTCTAAATATCCACTCCACTTTAAGCCTTCCACTCCACTCCGCCCCAGCCGACCGTGTCGTTAGCTCAAAACAAGTGAAGACCCAACGCCTAATATGGCTTGGATATTCACTGTTGCTGTGGTTACTGTCAGTCACGCAAACAGCATTTAACAATTTGCATTATAATGAAGGGCAATTTAAAAATAGATCAGTCGTATGCACCATTGTTTTAGCATTGGTTCGCCTAACCTTAAGGTATTTATTTTAGGGCTTCGCGAAACTTACGGTTATAGATATCGAATTTACGCGATTTACTGTGTGATTAAAAAGTTTTGTTTTTATTTTTCAGTTAATTCAGTAGTATACGTCCCTCTTTAGTATAATTTTTATTGTGTTTTAAAAATGAACCCAATTAATGACATAGTTTGTAATTTGTTGGAAACTCCATTCAGTCGTTGGACAAATGAGGATAAGAGAGACGTTTTGTTACACGGGTTTTTAATCAATGTTTGTTTAAATACCCGCACTATACCTAGCTCGTCGCCATTTTTTAAGACCGCGAGCCGCCACTGTCACAGCCTTCTGCTACTCGAAACAAACAGAAAGAAAAAGAAACAAATCAATTATACTGTTTTGATGTTCGGTTTGCTGAGAAGCAAATTAAAATGGTGATTGATTTTCTGAAGTTTTAGCCAAGTCGTGTCATAATTATCATCATAATATACCGGTGTCAACGTCTTACCATTATTTGACAAGCAAAACTAACCTCAAATTCTTTAGTTAAACTCCTGGCTGTTGACATGGAGGTCACTAACGTCAGTTTCTTCACTCTGAACATACTTGCCCTAATCCCGAGATCTTTCAAAGTTCTAAAAAGAAGTAGTTGCAAGTTCTCACTCACACCTTTTCCTTGCATATCGAGAAAGCTGTCAAACAGACCAATGCTAATATCTTTAAATATGTGACTTCCTTGATCTCCTACAACTTTTTCATTCGAATTTTTTGTTTATTTAACTAAACATCAATAAATTATTAAATTTTGTCATCCTGTATACAAATACCAATTTCCAAGTCCCATACATTCTTAGGGAAAAAGCTAATTCACTTGATACATGTTATAAATTTTACACTGTAATTAAAGAGCCTTTTCCAAACGTAAACAACAAATCTTAATTTCAACAAGCAAGATTTCCCGATAAGGAGAGGAAACAGACAAGGAGGAATCCACCGTTTTGTAAGAACATTATAGAAGACGATGTCTGGGTTTACGCAAGAAAAAATAACGCATATATCACGAAGAATCTACATAAAAAGATAATTAATAATATCTCTTTTGGTGTCTTTTCTGTTCGGTATTAAATTTATAATTCGTTTTGTTTATGTTGTCACAACAACATACTGAATTTTAAATTCAACTTTTACTTTTATGTTTATATGACCATATAGCTTATGTATAAGTTCTTTAAAAATGTTTGTTAATATTTAATCTTAAGCCATTTTTCTAAATTTATTTGGCTCACACCTGTTGATCCTCTCTCTTTAATCAGTTGTATATCTGCTGTTAAAAGTGCACTTCCACTTCATTGATACAAAATACATTTAATTTTTTTATTCTTTGTAATTTTAAAGAATAAATCCATTAATAGTAGTTTGTATAACAAGAGTGGATCATAACTTGTGAGAATGATAATAAAAAACAATTTAAGAAAAATTCATTTCGATGGAAAATCCATGGACAAAATTACCCTGTAACAAAGTGGTCGATTTGGGTTATTTCTTATATTTACACAATATCACTTTGAATGTATCTATCTTTCTCACATTCGCCTTTTGCAGAATAACAGACAAAAAGCGATATAGTTACTATTAAAAATGAACAATTTATTTTTCTCAACCATAGCTAGTTTCATTAAATTGTTCTGCTGAAATGCACAGAAGAAAAAGGGGTCTGTTCGGTTTTTTCTGCTTGCGTAAGAAATATAACTCCAAAAGTACAACAAAATAGCTGTAGAAATCGTTTTAAACAGTTAAAAACGGCGTTTTTCTTTTAATATGAACTTTTAACGTTGGCTTGGTAAAATTTTTTTAAAATAATCGATAATTTACAAACTAACAACACTGTTAACGTGGAAAGAGAATTGGCAATATTGTTAGTAAAAATAACAACCTTTAAACCTTTAGTAGAAAATGGAATTATTTTTTTGCATCCCCATTCAAAATACATCAGAAAATATCGCGGTGGACAAATATTTGCATGGCAAATAACGAACCAAGGTTAGTAAAAAACATTCATTTTGTAGGTATAGTTTATGCAATAAATCTAGTAATAATTGTCTAGAAAGTGCATCTTTGCAGAAATATTTAGTCCGGTCAGAAAATAACAATAGTTTGGTAGAAGTATATTTTGGTATTATCTTCAATTTTTGCACCATTTCGTGCAACGAAAATTGTGTATAAATAAACTCTGGGATAAATGCTTTGATTTAAATTAAAAAAGAACAAATTTAATCTGATAGATTTGCATATTTTTAAAGTGTATTCTTAACCTCACTTCTGTCAAGTGTCAGAAAAGAACAAGTAAGTTTGGTTTCTTTGTAATTAAACGATTGGTCAGTTTCATATCCTAACTAGGATGAATATGTTATCATATTCGTTTAGTTAACCGAAACAACCCACTTTTCCAATCACTTTAGTGTAAAGGAAACTTTGGGACTAGAAAAATAATATCAGTACCTACTATTTAATTTGTCTTTTTTTAGATAAAAAAGCAAGTATTTTTCTGATCAACCCCAATAGGCATACCAATCTTCTAATTCAACCGGAACAAATCGAGTCACCAGTTTACGAAAGAACCGTCATCACCAGACTTATTGCATAGGATGCAGCAAACTCATCAACTTTTTATGCGAGACGCAATAGCTTGCCATATGCGCTTACTCGCTATGGAACTAACATTTCTGATATATTATCTTCTTGGAGAAAGAAAGAGCAGGTTTAAGAACGGTTTTGCACTTCTTGGTCACTTTTATCGTGGGACATTGCTGCGATCTGATCGAATTGCTATCGAACGGATAAAAACAAAAGTTATATTATTAAAATTTCTTTTCACATAGCTTGATGGCCCTCTGCCAGTACCAACCTTAGATTTAGCGAGTTCATGACGGGATAGAACGACGACGAACTGTTTTATTGGGTTTATCTCAGAAATATTCTATGGGGTTGAGATCCAGGCTACATGCGGGCCAATCTTCTTCGTCAAACCTCATCCAGATATTCGTAGCTTACTACATGTACTGTCGATAATTCCGCAGGAAAAATACTTGGGACAGACCTCCTAGGAATTTAATTATAGGACATTTAATGAGGACTTTATAATAAATGCGAATAAAATAAAACATATAATAATAAAAACTTTCCAGTTTTCTACCTGTCATTGCGTTAACAAAAAATTAAGTACAAATTATTAACGCTAAAACCTACGCTAAGTTGTACTTAACAAAATAGCTGTAAATATGATTTAATGAAATTTATATTCACTACGGTTGTTTAATATTTCTACAACATTTACAGTTAAAGGATAGTATTTAAATATATTTAAAATAAGTCTTAACAGTTGCTTCGTTGATATTCATTATTTCGAGGGTTTATTTCAACTCACGTTGCAGTGTCAAAAAATTTAGAATATTGCAAATATTTAAAAAACTACTATTATAGTCTATTTCCGAAAGGTGTAGAGTAATAAAATGGGAACTTCCGTCCAGTTCGGCTCTATTTCGATGTCGGCCATAAGCGCAGGTAAATTTTGTGCATTCAATTATTTATGATAACTAACCAAAGAAGCAAAAGAATATATTTTGATAAAGAAGGAACTATTAGCTATAGCAAATTTACACAAACATCATTTTATGAAATATGCTGTGGAAAATATAGCTGAAAAATATAATGTAACTGTGCTGCGCACACCGCCATATCATTCCAAAATAAATCCTATGGAACTTATATGTACGCAAGTGAAAGGATTTGTAGCAAGACACAACACGACATTCAAAATGAAAGAAGTTAAGCTACTGTCTGATCAAGTCATTAAGGAAGTGACACCAAAGAACTGGCGAAAAGCAGTCCATCATGTCATTAATAAAGAGGAGAAAATGTGGGATCTTGACCACCTGATCGATAGCACTGTCAACCCGTTAATTATAACGTGAAGAGGAGATGACAGTTCCTCATATGACGAAGAATTTTAATTTCTGTATAATGTATTTTTGTATTTTTTTTATAAAGTTTAATAAAAGAATAAGTGTAAACTAATACTATGTACATAATGCACGTCTTTGTCACACCATTTTCAGTGTTTGTGAATCTATAACAATAGGCAAAACCCATATATTAATCCTATAAAACTTATATGGCGCAAGTGAAAGGATTTGTAGCAAGACACAACACAACATTCAAAGTGCAAGACGTTAAGCTACTGTTTGATCAAGCCATTAAGGAAGTGACATCAAAGAACTGGCGAAAAGTAGTCCATTGTGTCATTAAAGAAGAGGAGAAAATGTGGTATCTTGACCACCTGATCGATCGGACCGTCGGCGTCGACCCGTTAATTATAACGTCAAGAGGAGATGACAGTTCCTTGGATGATGAGGAATATTATGATTTTTTATAATTTGATTTCTGTATAATGTATTTTTTTATGTTTAATAAAAAAATAAGTGTACCTAATATTATGTACATAATGCACACCATTTTCAGTGTTTGTGAATGGATAAAAATAGGCAAAACCCATGAATTGACCCAAACCCGGATGGTACTACCTGCACTTGATAAAAAAAAAGAATTTTGCAATGAAATCAATGCCAAATTATGAAAGTGGCTTAAATATTCGTTTGGGTCACTCTGTAGTCCCTGTGCATACCTAATGAGCTTTTATTACTCTACACCTTTCTGAAATAAACTTTAAATATATATTTTTTTAAATTTGTTATATGAAATACACAGTTTAAGGATGAGTATCTTAATAAGCTAAAGTAAATTGAACATCCCAATTTGGAAAAATTCAGTGACAGTGGTGCAAAAAATGGGATTATTTTAGATGCGGACGCCTCAAAATATTTTTTAATTAGACTAATTAAAATAAAACACATTTAAAATATCATTAACTAATCTATACATAGTATTCAATTGCATTCCATATGTATAATAGGTCGTGGGAAAAGGCCTACTATTCAACGTTCCGAAAAGGCACACAAATATATTTAAAAGTCAAAATTACTCCATTTAAACCTGTATCGGACATAATTAAACCGTAATTCATTTACATTATGTTAAATTAAAAATCCGCGGCACGAAAACGTCTCGTGCTGCAGAGCGCACATCTAACAGTGCTTTCAGAAATTATGCGACCATTTTGCATTTCGTTTAAGTGGCTGCGTTCTCAAACACTGCAAGGATTTAGAAAATATATGCTACGGATTCTATACAACCGTATCTCTAAGAAATAATGGTAAAACTTTTCCCGCCTGTCACATGACAATAAACAACAAATTATCACATCTTAAACACAACTGCGCCAAAAAAAATGTGTAACATGTCATTATAGTCTATTTCAGAAAGATGTAGAATAATAAAATGGCAAATGCCGCCCAGTTCGGCTCAATTTCGGTGTCGGCCATAGGAACACCAAAATTTTGTACATTTTTTTTTTTTAATGATAAAACACCTGCACTGTAGGAAAAATCCTTTAAGGCGATCTGGGAGCGGTGCGTGTGCGAAGAAAGCGATTAACGTTGGTCTTGAAACGTTGAAGATTGTATTCATTGGGAAACACGACCTCAGGAAGATCATTCCACAAAGATGACGTTCTCCAGATGAAAGAATTCTTGAACAATGAAGTTCGAGGAGTACTAAGCTGAACAACATATGGATGAGCGGCAGTGGTTCGCCGTGTATTTCTGTTTTGCATTGCTCTATGTGGAATCAAGTGGGCAATGTCAGTCGAACACCTGCCATGGAAATATATGTAAAAGAGAGCCAAATCACCAACCTGTCTTCGATGCTCCAGGCTATCGAGGGTCTTGGTCAGCTCGGGGTCGCCGATCAGACGAACGGCTCTCCTTTGAATGGAATCCAGTAGCCGAAGGATGTGCTTGGGTGCAGAGCTCCAGACATGAGAGCAATATTCTAATGATGGTCGAATCTGGGCTTTGTAGAGTGTCAAAAGTTGATGAGGTGTGTACAACCTTTTGGTGCGGAAAAGTACACCAAGTTTCTGTGCAGCTGCCTTGGCAAATTAAATTATTTAATGATAACTAATCAAAAATTTTAGAGAATTAGGTTAATGGATATTAATATATAAAATAGTATTGTTCGCAAGATTAAAATTTCAAGTGATTGCGTAATTCAATTTGGGAGATTACCACGAGGACATGAATTTGAATGTTTTTGAGGACTATTTTTGTGAAATCATAAAATATCTTCCAGCTGATTCAGTAGTAGTGATGGATAATGCAACGCACAGAGAAGACTCCAACTTTATCTTGGAGAAAACAAGAAAGTATCGACTTTAACCAAGTAAGTATTGAATTTGAAGATAATTTGATAAAGAAGGAACTATTAGCTATAGCCAATTTACACAAACATCGTTTTATGAAGTATGCCGTGGAAGATATAGCTGAAAAACATAGTGTAACTGTGCTGCGCATACCGCCATATCATTGCGAACTAAATCCTATAGAACTTATATGGGCGCAAGTGAAATGTTTTGTAGCAAGACACAACACGACATTCAAAATGAAAGACGTTAAGCTACTGTTTGATCCAGCAATTAAGGAAGTGACACCAAAGAACTGGCAAAAAGCAGTCCATCATATCATTAAAGAAGAAGAGAAAATGAGGATTTGTAGCAAGACACAAAACGACAATCAAAATTAAAGAAGTTAAGCTACTGTTTAATCAGGCCATTAAGAAAGAAGAAAGTGACAGGGTACAATGATAGAAACGCCGAATTTATCATTACTCTTTTCTATTATATAAACACAAATTCATCTATTCATCGAGATAAATCTGCTTCAAAGATACCCTAACCCTAAATTCAACTACAGAAATGAATAAATGTACTAAAAGAGTTGGTAAGGGAACTTTAATAGAAAAGATAAACTCTTGAAAAATAAAGCTTCTAGAGGAGAATCTATATTTACGTAGTTATCACAGGGAGTATTTCTCAGGGTACCCAAGGACGCACCCAGTTAAATATAACGTGTAAATTCATCCCTCATCCTTCATGATGGAACAATGTATAACTATTTGATCGAAAGAGAAGGCTTAATCAACCTTAACTAAAACTCAGGAGCAGCCAAGCTGCCTACCTCTCATGTGTCGAATAAATCACCGACAACAATGAGCTAAGGAGTCTAGAGGATCAATATGGATGGTCGCGCGTCGGACGGATGAGTCCCAGTAGGACGAAACAACGAAAGGATTGAGATGTTAACGGAAGAAGACAGGGCATACCGTTGTTAGCAGTGAGCCTGAGGACCCATAAATTCCCCACTGACAAGGTGAGGGGACAGCGGGTAATAGACGAAGGGGTTCACCGCGTGTAAACCCCGGACGCTCAGCGCCGTGGAGGTCTACCAATAAACAATTTTGTTTATCGATAGGTACGTCCATCGGGTAGTTGAGGTAACCACGGCAGGCCTGTCATTTAATTTGATGTTAACATTCCTTGCCTCACTTAAAATGAAATGTGAGGTCATCCTTGTTTCTGATTCTGGGTGCTCATCAGTGATCTGGCTTAGCAATGTGACACGTTCGATGTCCAGTTAGCAATGTATAACTATGGTTAGAAAAAATCTCACCATATTTCAAAAACGCTTTACTGGCCTCTAGGAACATAGCCGATAGTATAACAGATTAAAAATGCTTACCTACTTTTCGAGAGGTATTAGGTGTTTGGTAATGGCACTGCAAAGCATATAATTACATATAACTTGTCATCCTGACCCTAAGAAAACAATTTTCATAGCTTTACGGCCTACTGTCATACTATGCATGCTTATCTATTACGGTATATTTTAATGATTATAAATAAATGTATCCTTATAATTTATGCCTAATTTATTATAAAATTTTAATATAAGAGGACTTGAAATTGCAACTGAATAAAGCTGAGAAAACTACAAAGCTACCGTTTCGTAAATAAAAACGCTCAATTAAGAAAACTGGTTAATACAGGGAAAAATCACATTATAACTAACAGTTTCGAAAAAATAATGTAGAGATCAAAAAAGTTCGACGACAACCTTCGAACAATTCCCTACAAACGGAGACATAAAAACAATACCCAAGAAGAATGTAAACAACACCGGCAGTAGTAAATAATTCTTTTTTAATAAATAATGGTTGATGATCAGATTAGTGTATAAATCAATATTGATTGAACTTACCCTAAACAGAACCTTGAAAATTACCGGTAAATTTACAGTTTTGCGAAAACAAAAAGTAAATAGGTACGTTTCGATCTGGAAAAACTAAAAGACGCTTTCTAAAAAAGGAATAGATGATTGCAGAAGGCTTGTGATTGCAGAGTAGCCGTGCGTAAAAACATATTTTTCGATCTATAAATCTTAGTTTTGTCTGGGCAGCCGGTAAACTGTCCAGATCTACGAGTAATTTGTCTATGGTTTTTCTACTTTGCTAATGTTCTCTAAACGTGGGAACCAGTGGAGCATTTAGCATTTTGTTTGGGGGATGAAAGGGGGTCAGCCCTCAAGTAAAAAATTTTGGAGCCACGACTGATGGTGGATAAAATTTTAAGATTTATTTATATTAAATACAAGAAGAGCTTTACGGGAGGGGGGGGGGGGGGATCCAGGCCCCTCCAAATACGCCCCTGGAAGGAGAAGTTACTACTAATGGTAAAGAGCAGTAGAAGCGGTCAAAACAGCGAGAGAAACATGCGCAAGAGAAGAAGCACGTCTCCCGAAATGGAGAATGGGGGAGTTGGAAAAGTAACTTATCCTTACTTATAATAGAATGAGATCATTCATACAAGTTCAACAATATGGGAGATTATTAGCTCACGAAAATGTCGCACTCCCTTCTCTCCTAGTAAATATTCCCACGTTTGGAGAATAGGGGCCCAAGTCGTACAAATGGACGAATTCTTCCTGCTTTGTTAATGTCTAGGAAGTTTCAGTCAAAATAAATTATTTTTAGACAAAAAAATCAGGCCGAGAGAGCTAACAGTTTATCGGGAAAAATTCAAACCATCAAACTCACTAGCGCAAAGAAAAAAAAACTGAAGCACACTTATTCGAGCAATTAATTATTTTATAATCACGGTCGATGGGTTATCGAATAAATCAATATTGATCATGATCATAACTAATTTAAAAGGTAATAATAATAATTACAAGTTTCTCTTAGAATTAATTACACCATTTTCGAATTTTACACACCCAATCGTTGTATGCAAAGTGCTCATAGAAGTTTTCAGGGGAACATGTCACTAGCGTGCTGCGAACACTTTTGATATAGAACAGATCACATATATACATACACTATATTGCCAATACAAGCAGCCGCACGAAGCAAGCATCGTGCGATTCAAAATAACCTGAGTTTGGGCCCGACTAGGCAACCGACACGATATCTAACAGAACGTAAACAGAACAGGCTCGCCGTTGTTTTTGTATTTCGTCGCCATCTTTTGTTTCTTTCGTGTGTGGTTATAGTTTCCAACTTTTGGGTGTTAATATTTATAAAACTTTACTTTAGACTTTTTTTTTGTTAGTCTGTAAGTTGTTAGTCGTTTCCATCTTTTTTTACGTTGTATTTGTTCGAATGTTCCGTGTGTATTTGTTGATATTATTTTTATGTTTTGGGTGCGAACTTAGGTATAAAACTTTACCAGACATTTTGTTATTGTTAGCGACTTGTGTCTCAACATGGGTAGAAAAAAGTGCATGATCCTTTTTTGCACGAATCGCGGTTCAATACCAGGAATAAGGTATTTCAGGTATGTACCATATTGGTTACTTAGTTTTATTTGACCAACTGTACACACCCGAACTAACGGGTGAATAAAAGCTTGTAAAAATAATAATGACGTTTGACGTCAATTAGAGATGAAAACGAATCTCTACAAAAGTATCTAAATAAAAAATTCCGTCCGTATCATAGATCTAATCAATTAAAAGTTTGACAGCTTTTCATTGGGTGGTGTGAAGCTTAAAACAATGCCTATAATCTATGTCAGATAGGTGTAGAGTAATAAAATGGAAAATTCCGTCCAGTTCGGCTCAATTTCGGTGTCGGCCATAGGCGCACGTAAATTTTGTGCAATAAATTATTTATGATAACTAACCAAAAAAAAAAAAGATAATTTGATAAAGAACGAACTATTAGCTATAGCAAATTTACACAAACATCGTTTTATGAAATATGCCGTGACAGATATAGCTGAAAAACATAGTGTACGTGTGCTGGGCACACTGCCATATCGTTGCGAACTAAATCCTATAGAACATATACGGGCGCAAGTAAAAGGATTTGTAGCAAGATACAACACGACATTCAAAATAAAAGACGTTAAGCTACTGTTTGATCAAGCCATTAAAGAAGTGACACAATAGAACTGGCGAAAACCAGTCTATCATGTCATTAAAAAAGAGGAGAAAATGTGAGATCTTGACCACCTTATCGATTGGACCATCGACCCGTTAATTATAACGTCAAGAGGAGATGACAGTTCCTCAGATGACGAAGAATATTATGATTTTTTATAATTTAATTTCTGTATAATGTATTTTTTGTATTTTTTATAATGTTTAATAAAAAATAAGTGTACCCAATACTAATACATAATGCACGCCTTTGTCACACCATTTTCAGTGTTTGTGAATGGATAACATTAGGCAAAATCCATAAATTGACCCAAACCCGGGTGGTACTACCTGCACTTGATGAAAACAAAGAATTTTGCAATGAATCCAATGCCAAATTATGAAAGGGGCCTAAATATTCGTTGGGTCACTCTGTAGTCCCTTTTCATACCCAATAAGCTTTTATTACTCTACACCTTTCTGACTATAAATAATTATTTATAATGTTGTTATTATATTAACTTTTGGTGAAACATCCAGAGTTGACGAAAGATGCAAAAGAACTGCAAGTATCTATTAGTAAAGAAGTTGAAAACTAGGAAAATCGAAAATTTAACCTCCAATTTTGCTTACAACAAGTGTTACAAACCGATCTTCAGACAGCGTTGCCGTTGTTTCCAATTTAAGGCTTCCATTGGGAGAAAATAATTTCCAAGATAACTTAGTTATATTGGCATAGATTAGGATATGTCTACTAAAATATCAACCACACCAGCTCCTATCTCTGATTAAAGGTCGCGATGATTAGTTTTAAAATAAAAGTGACCGCTTTGCGCAAAATACCCACGCTGACATTCAATTATAATAACCGTCGGTACTTGGGATTTTTTCAGCGGTGCAACATTGACGTATCGATGTTTAAAAGCCCGTGAAAGTGTTTTAGAGAGGATGGATGTAAATTATAATTTCCTCATTTGTATATCTTGAAAGGTTTGCTTTGCCTTTCTACAATTTTATTATAACCTAGAATTTTCCAATTTATGCCGCGCTATCATGGACGCCCATAGAGTACATTTAAAGAGGGGGGGGGGGGGGGAGGGGCATCCATAAATTGACCCAAACCCGGGTGGTACTACCTGAACTTGATGAAAAGAAAGAAATTTGCAATGAAATCAATGCCAAATTAAGAAAGTGGCATTGCTTTTATTACTCTACACCTTTATGAAATAGAGTATAATTGCATCGCTGCTGCTAGAGCAAGTAGAATAGTGAGGAGTGACCAACCGATTTCGCAGTTAGGTTAATAAATGTTTACTGTCCCTACATTTAAGCTGTAAAATTCATATCGAGCGAGTGAGTAGAAACGTAAAGACGAAAAATTAGTTTGCAATTAGACTATTAGACCCCGAGTTACTCAGCACGGGGGGAGGGGGGCTAGTACCCCCCCCCCCCCTTAAATACGCCACTGCATTGTATTATAGAAGAGTTTTGGACTTGCATTGTCTTTATTTGTTTTATATCACAATGTTTCAACTGGTAAGTGTCTCCAGCCGTCTTCAGGTGAATACTTAATAAGTAAAGTAACTACACTTCTATTTATACTAGCTAAATGCACTGAAGCATGACTGAGATGGGTGCTGTCATGCGTTTAGTTCGTGTGCGGTATTTTAACCTAACCTAACAAAGGTTTCCAGATATTTCTTATATCTAATGATGGCTTACTAAAACAATCTGGGTTCTGGTATATGGTAGCAGCTTCCTTGAACTTCCTCTTCCTCCAATGTGGTTCTTTATGAAGGATTTGAGCTTCTTTCCACTTGATGTGATGACCGTGTGCCCAGGCATGGTCAGCTGCACCTGATTTTTCGGTTTCTCCTTTAAGCGTGTTGTTTCTATGTTCCTTGACCCTAGTTTCAAGTGCCCTTAGAGTCTCACCAATGTAAGATCGGCCACATTCGCAGGGGATCTGGTAGACACAGTTCTTCCTGTCTTTTTGCCTTGTTGGTTTCGTCTTCGTCAGGTGGCTTCTTAAAGTGTCTTTCGAGCTGAATACCGTATTGATGTTGTATCGTTGTCCTAGTCTTCTAATTCTCTCAGATACTCCTTTGACATACGGAATGTTGAGTGTTGATTGAAATTCTTGCTTCTTTTGTGTATTTGGCCGATTCTTGCGATTTTTCAAAAGTTAACAACTAAATACCTGGAGTAGCCATTTTTCATGTATTCACCTGAAGACGGCTGGAGATACTTACCAGTTGAAACGTTGTGATATAAAACATATAAAGACAATGCAAGTCCAAAACTCTTGTATCAGTCAAGAAACATCATTGTCTCCGACCTTCAAACAGACACTGTATTGTATTACATGCGACGATGAACGCTTGAACGTTGTATTGAATTTGTTTGTCATGGACAATCCAAAATAATACGAAATAAAAAATTTCCGAATCACCCTGTACAAAACAGTACCTATAATAATTTATTATCAGTACTAAAGAGAATTTAAAAACTCCATTTTTCAGCTAAGAAAGTGAAAACCGAGAAGTATTGTTATTTTATTATATTCCTGAAGGTAAAGTATTTCCATTAATACCGCAGTTTATAGCCGTCCTAACTGCAATATTATTATACTTCCTAGAAACAACAGCAATTTGCGAAAATTGAATTGCATCTGTTTCGCTAATTTCTCTTAACTACTCAATATTTACACAAAATATGAAACACCGGGTATTGTACCCGTATTTTGGCAAATAGAAGTAAGCAATTTTCGTTATAGTCTATTTCAGAAAAGGTGTAGAGTAATAAAATGGGAAATTCCGTCCAGTTCGGCTCAATTTCGGTGTCGGCCATAGGCGCAGGTAAATTTTGTGCATTAAATTATTCATGATGACTAACCAAAGATACAGTGACACCAGAGAACTGGCGAAAGCAGTCCATCATGTCACTAAAAAGAGGAGAAAATGTGGGATCTTGACCATCTGATCGATAGGACCGTCGACCCGTTAATTATAACGTCAAGAGGAAATGACACTTTCTCACATGATGACGGATTTTATGATTTTTTATAATTTAATTTCTGTATAATTTTGTATTTTTTATAATGTGTGTACTACTATGTACATAATGCACGCCTTTGTCACACCATTTTCAGTGTTTGTGAATGGATAACAATAGGCAAAACCCATAAATTGACCCAAACTCGGGTGGTACTACCTGCACTTGATGAAAATAAAGAATTTTGCGATGAAATCAAACTAGGAAAGTGGTTTAAATATTCGTTGGGTCACTCTGTAGTCCCTTTGCATACCTAATGAGCTTTTATTACTCTACACCTTTCTGAAATAGACTATAAGAATAATTTGTCTATGGTTTTCTTAAGTTATAAAGCTTTTATTTTTGTATAATGACAGTTATTTGTAGTCTTATATTAATGGCTTATTATTTTCCACGTTTCCTAGTACTTTACGCTAAGCAGGTGAAAAAATGTACATTCTGCAACTCCATAAAATTAGTTGCCATTAATGTAAAGTATGTTTTGCGAAGGCTTAAAATCTATGTGGTATGAATATTTAACGGTGTCATAAACTAAATCTAATTGAATAACATATTTATGCAATTAAAGATGCTTATTAACTTAATTAAACGTAAGTTAAGTTAAAATAAAGACCGATGAGGTGAAAAAAAATTGTTTCATACAGCATATTTATTATCAAGTACGTAGATTAACAGAAAACTTTTACAATATGCAAAATACAAAATCGTATAAAAGACCTATTCTCCATCCAGGATGAATTGGAAAATGTTATGGGTGATGAATGTTCTTATCGAACAACAGCATACAGGTTGGTAAAAAGTTTGAAAGAGGAGATCGTATCAGCCAGCAGGGCCGTAGCCAGAACCAAAATTTTGGTAGGGCTATTCGATTCCTTACCAGGGCCCCTATTCTCACGTTGAAATATAATGATATTTGATTTTTAAGGGACGCTGTAGAATTTTTTACATTTTAGAACGACCGACATCCGACATGTTTCATTCATATGCATGTATTATATTTATTATAAGCAGTGGCGTAACCAGAAAATATGCCCCGGGGGGGGGGGGCTGAATGGGCGTAAGTAGGACTTTTTTTTTTGGAGAAAGGGACTACACGTATTTCATGATATTGTAACTAGGAAAGAAGACGGAAAAGCGCCGCAGGCGATACATTTTAGGGGCCAAGCCCAAAGTTCGTTTATAATTCAACTACTAACAAATTTCATCAAAATTATTAAAATTTGTTTTTGTAAATGTTTTTTTTACTTTTTTTTTTGATTTTCCTAGCTGGCTCTTTATTAAAAAAAAAAGCATTTTTTATATTTGTCAATAATATGAATATTAGTGTCAATCCAAAATTTTAACATAAGACGTATGTATGACTAACACGATTTTCGGACTCGATTTTTTATAATTAAAAATAAGTAAATATCGCTCTCCACGCCAAAATTGATGATTTTTCAGAAATCATGTATTTTTGGAGCGTAGATCTAGGAGCAGTTTTTGGTGCAAATTCTTAGGTTTTAAAATACTCTTTCTTAAGTGCCGTTTTGTATATTCATAATAAAGCATTCTCGTTTCTTCCCGCACTATTTTTTTTTATTATAAATCATCACACTTCTTCAATAAAAAATGTTTCAATTAAAATATTTACTATAATTTTTTTCTTTAAAAATAAATACCTAATTGTTTTTTGTTTTTGTTGTAAAAATATTTTATTGCATTGGGTTATATTTTTGTTGATTTAAAATAGCTCTAAAAAAGGGAAAACGGAACAGACAGGGGCAGGACAGGACTCTACCCGTATGACGTTTAATTAATTTTATTTTATTAAACTTCTCAAATAACTTGCAGACATTTTTGACACTTATTTTTTTCTATTTCAAAATCTTTTTTACCAGGGCTCAATATTTTTTTACCAGGGCTTCGCCCTGGCCAGCCCCCCTCTAGCTACGGCCCTGTCAGCTTGTATTAAATTAAATTATTTGATGCATACATTGTAGGCATACAATAATCAACTCTTAAGCGATACGGCTTACTACCACCCACCTTTAAGTGCAACACACCGATACATTGTATACAACATCTCCTATAAATTAACCAGACCCTTTTTTAAAGAATAAAGACTTATAGATAAAAAGCAATTCCATTTACCGAACGCAATAGAGGTGGGAAGTTTGATTCTTTTTCGTGAATCAATTCTTTTGAAAAAAAAGATTTGTTCTCAAATGATTCTCTTCTTTCTTTCTTAATTTATTTATTTCTTACATATGATAAAACTCAATTTCTTTACATGCACTAGATGTTGTTCGTAGAAGTTGCGGCGCCAAGGGGGCCAGGGTGAGCACCGGCCAAAATCACCGCTTGAATTTCAGGGGGAAGGGTGATTTTTTTTTAGAAGTTAGTGTTAGCCCGTGGAGAGAATTAAGTTTTAATTGTGATTACACTAATTACACAGGAACATTAGAAGTCCAAATTAGACAGGAAAGCTTTAGGGAATTTTTGTCGAGGACAATATGGTCAAATAAGGTTAACTGGAAGACAATGATTCTGTTCCTCTTTCTTTTAAATAACTTGTCCTGTCGTATCAACTTTAAGTGAATTAGTGAACTGGCTGGGTTTCGGGTAACTTGTGAACAAAATACTACTTTCATTCCTGTACTATTTAAACCATTCCTACTTTGGAGAATTAAAAAAGTATCGAATATCGAATTAGTGAACTGGCTGGGTTTCGGGTAACTTGTGAACAAAATACTACTTTCATTCCTGTACTATTTAAACCATTCCTAATTTGGAGAATTAAAAAAGTATCGAATATTTTTGACACGACAAATTAATGCTTTCGATTCAGTGCGGTGATTCGTTCGTTCTGAGCGAATCGTTCGGGACGACACACCTCTAGAATGCAATAACCATAAGAGAACAAACGATTTTCAATAGTTATTTTTGTATCTCGTATAGCAGGATTATTGATGTTGATACAGGTTGTCCTCGAAAATAAGAAGTTGTGTGAATGAATTAAATAAAGATCGCTATTCCTCTACCCAGCATTGAGAAAATATTGTTGATTGATTAAACGTATTGCTTGTCTGACTTATTGATCTAGTATTAAATTGATATGAAATTAGATTTGTTTTTCTTCATATACAAACTGTTGCTGTCCCAAACCGATCTTTTTCTATTATTACATAAACCCGAGACCAATTACTATAGACAAAGTGTTTCATTCATTAAGAAGCTAATGATGTATGTACATAGTAAAAGACACATATGGGATACTAGCAAGTCTCCCACTCTTAAAAGGGGAGATCAATTCGAACGCGTGGAGGAGTGGATAAAATGGAGGAGATACTACTTGTAAAGTGCTGTAATTTTAAATAAAGATTTATGCAGTAAACATTTACCCTTATGAAAAGTAGACATTGTGCATCGAAACGACGGCCTGTATAAGAACGCAAAACAATCGATCTTATGCGCCATCTGGTGGACTTATAATCACATCGAGTTAAAGCCCACAAACTATCTCGCTTGAAGGCTGTAAACTCTAGCTAACTTGATCCGAGATTAAATAAAATTAATTAGGTTTGAATCTCTTCGTATATGGCTGCATCAAACACATTTTTCTGTTTGGTGCATGTAACGGTACTTAAAATGTATAATGATAAAGCGCTTTTGTGTTTCTTAGAGGAGGTGAAAGACAATTTCAAGAAATGTATTTAAACTTAATTGAACAAGATAATAATATATTATTATGTAAAAAAATGTAGAGAGCCAAAGAAACTTTCAGTAACTAGAATATAGAAATGGAAGACATTAAGTTGTTGACTGAACTTGCATTATCTTTATTTGTTTTTAAATCACAACGTTTCAACTGGCAAGTATCTCCAGGTGAATGCGAGTTCAAAACTCTTCTATCATTCAAGAAACATCATTGTCTCCGACCTTTAAACATTCATTAAGTGGGTTATTAAGGTTAACAATGGGTACTACATCCAATATTAAAAATTGGTACCAGTTGCTTAATCTATGAAGATTAAGTTTGGTAAACTTTCGGTGACACAAGAAAGTCTTGCTACAAGAATATAAATCAAACCTAAAGGTTCAATTATCCCTAAGAAAAACATTGTAAAAAAATAAAAACGAGAAAACTAAGAAGGAATAAACCAAACCAGTAAGAAATATAAACATACGCCTCTTCTCGGCAGTATGCAATTTCCTAGAGATGTAAAAGATAATGTTTCAAATGGACACTTAACCTCATGTATCATTTAAACGACTTGACTCATTTAAACAATGAGAAAAATTACGATTTCGGCACTAATGTCTACGTTAGGAATTCCACAATTTTGCTCGTTGTCAAGTTGCCTTAATTTAAACACATCTAGGACTTCGCTGCGCTAGCATTAATGATATACGCACTAGCTAGCATTGGCATAATATACAACAGCGTAATTAGAGTAAATTTGTATTAGAATAAGAAGAACTAATTACTCATACTCTCGACCAACCAACCAGGAATCTTGCTTCTGACGGTAAAACTATTTACTGGACTTCCAATTCCACTCAAGCATTATAACGATGAAGCTGACAACGTCGCATTAAAATTTCTTGCAGTCAAGCCCTAGACAATAATAATTTCGGCTCACCTGTTCGAGACCTGTTGCATTCGAAGTACCGTTACCTCTTTTTTCATCTGATGGATTAAAGGTGTGGATTCTGGGTACCTTTCTCCAATTTAACATGGCCTGCTATAGTCTGGCATCGGCCGAAATGTCGTTAATGTTGCTACCAATATTCTTTAAACATCAGAAACAAATTCCCAATGGGTTTAATGCCTGCGCGTATTTATAGTTCTTCTTTGAGGAAACCTCAGTTTTAATACTGAAGGCAGCAAAGTTCCCTTTAAACCAGTTGAACAAAAAAGTGGGAAAACGATGTAGACATTAACTATTTCCACAATAGTCTTATTCTATAAAGTAGGCTGAACGAGTCTTGATGAACTGCACCAGACCCTTGAGGATCTTACTCCAAGCAACAATCCGATTGGTTTTAAATGCTTACCAAATTAGAATGTTATTTAAAATAGGAGGACCTAAGTGGGCATTTGACAGCTGTCAAAACAATGATATGTAAAGGGGAAGCAAGTAAAGAAGCCTGCCAAATTCAGTAGCGTAACTAGAGGAGGGAGGGAGGAGTTTCCTTTTATCGCATACCAATAAAATGAAAAACAGAAGATACATAGCAGGTTTACTGAATCAAAAGAGAATACTTGCTGAGGAACCAATTTGACTTATGGACTAAATTAAAATAAATACATACAAGCTGCTACAATAAGTAGCCGGTTGTATAATGTTATTGTTGCGACCCTGTAATCATAAAATCAATTTTAAAAATCGTGTTTCGACGAATTATTATTGCTAATTTTTCTGTCTTACCGGTAATTTCTTGTGCCGTGGTGAAAACCACAATAATAGTATATTACGGTACTAAACCGGAAAGTACTATTTTACAGGACGAAACAGGCAATTTCCAGGGCGAGCCGCGAGGTGAGTCCCGTTAACGGACTCTTTGAGAAACTGACCACCTACTTTTTTGAATAGTATTGATGTGTAGACATAAAAAAATCAGGCTTTTACAGTAACCAAATTCCATATGTGTGTGTAGTAACCCTTACACTATTTATCGCTATAATACCCATGGTGTATATCCTATCCGCGATCATAAAATTCCCATTATCTCATGCCGATGCCGGCTGTCTCGTAAACAGGTGATTTAGAATTTGTATTATGCGATTTCCGCAATATACGTCTCTAATACCTCTGGTGATTTAGAGTTATCTCTTATTAAATACGGGAGATATTAATAAATGTGTGGCACCTGGCATGTGTATTCTAGGTCCCGACAAGATCCGTTAACGTGGAAAACAAATGAGCCTTGTAATGTGTGTACATACATATTACAATTTTTTCAAATGAACCTAACGATACATATAATTTAAGAAGCTTTTTTATTGTTAATTTCACAGAAAATTTTATCCTTCTGAGTCCCCTTAAACTTAAAAAGCGCTCTTTAAAATTGGAAAAAACTGCACTGCATGAGGGAGATAGCTAAAACCTTTAATTTTTTTAAAATCTTCTTCTTTTTTTTTGCTGTTAAATAAAACCACACTTTTTAGAAGAATGATTTATTATTAACAATTATAAAATTAATTACCAATTATTATTTTAAATATAACACTTAAGGTTTATTATAAACATTAATAATACACTTTTTACAGTTAGAAATTTGTATACCAGAAGTGGATGTGATGGAGCCCTTTACGTTCGAATTTCCAATCATTAAATCCGTGTCTGACCCCATGATCTTCTTTGCTATTTGTTTCTTAGTAGCCTTCTGCCGTAGAAGAGGATTTCCAGCCCCCATGACGCTTTAGCATCTGCATATCTGCACCACCATCAACTAGAATGGTGGCTGAGGACCTCCTAAAACAATGTCCACTGTATCCTTCGGGATTATTCAATTCAAGTTTTGTTGCAATCTTTTTTGGTATACTTCCAAAACTATTAATTCCGACAGGCAGGGAAGTGCATTTTCCTTTTCCTTAGAATACAAAAAACCGCCTGTGAGTTGCATTAAAAGGAAGAAGTTTAGCATACTTTCGAAAAATATATAAACAGTTGACACCTGTCACATTTCCTTCTGTTATAACAAATTCTCGCATAATTTTGGTTTTCGATAATGGAATCACAATTTTTATATACAAATCATTGTGTTCAATATGATCCAACATTAGTTTTTCGCGCCGACAAGCCCCAAAAATGCCGACTATCATAACAACCTTCATAAGTAAATATGTTTCATCATCTGCAGTACTAGGAAACTTACATACGTCTTCCTTTATGAAAAATTTGGACTTTTTGGCCTTGTAACCCTCTGAACTTCTTTTGAGAAAATCTGCTTAATCTTGATATTTCTTGACTGAAATCATGGTTCTCAACATTGAGTAGTGAGTCCATAGTGTAGATGGTTTCTGGGAGCGTTGCTTTACGGAAAAATAACCCAAAAGGATTTTCTCAGACACCTCCTTTATATTGTTAGCTTTGCACCAATCTTCAAACTTCTGATACTCCAACTCATACCGCGCCTTGGATTTTGTCGGAACTAAACTTGAGATCGCTTCGTTTGCCGTTGCTTCTATATCAGAGGGTAAACTTCATCAGAATCGCTCATTTTGAAAAACGCTTTTTATATTTTTGAATTTGTTTGACAAAGTTTCGACAGTAACCATGCGAAACAGTAACTATGCAAAGGGTAACATAAAAAACTTGATTAGTAAACTTAATAGCAGGTGCATTTTTATTTTTAAAAATACCTTTTGACAAATATTTTTATTCATAGATGAAAGTAGATAAAATTTTGTACAATATTCTTGTTGTAAATTCATATTACTACACTCGATGTTTTATTAAAAAAAAGTTTCCGGTAAGACAACTGGAACTCCAGTTTAACTCCGTGGGGGTATTGCAACTGAATTATTTCCCCAAGGGAATAAATTCAACCGCTTGAAGAATTGAGGCCCACCAGACAAGTAAATCTTCCATAACACAAAGCACTAAAATAGAACTCGCTTATTCTTACAAAATAAACAAAGCAACAACGCATAGAAAAATACTATAGGAGGCAAGGCGACGACGCTGCGGCAGCCAAAGGAGAAATATGTCCTTCATCCCCGCTACGCAGGTGAAGCAGTGTTGCCTACCTTTTCTATGATTGAATTAAACATAAATACCATTGAAATAAAATAAATTGAATTTATTTGAATATTTCCTAGAATAATATATTTTTGCTTAAAATAATATTATGTGATTTATTTAAATTACAGTACTATTATATAAATTAGTTATGCTCTTGATACAATTGTATTTTGGTTTTACAGGCAATCTTAAAGTTTTTCGGCTTTTAATATATACTGTAATTGGAAAAACACAAGTCTTAATTGATTAAATAATATTTTCTTAAATAGATCAATATTAAATGTAGAATTAATCAAAATATTTTAATTTTATTGATATAAATATAATTTAGTGTTTTAAGCTTATATTTTCTTGAAATAATTTAAAGGCAGTCAATAACAATACTATTATTGGTATTACTAAACTGCTGGACAATTCAAGCGGACCGATCTAATTGTTAGGTGAACTTTGGAGTAAAATATTTTACGAACGAATAAAGCTATCGATGCGCGAGTTGCAAAATTTAAAAGAGAATGTAATTCTTAATATGCACATTTTTTCCGTTTTTTTTTTACTTCTAACCTTTAACTGTCTACAGGGTTCAAAGAGAAGTATGTTTTTTTACCAAAGTTTCTAAGTACCGGATTTCCACAAAAATAATTTCAAACTATTTTGGATGGCATTTTCTTTATCTCCTATTTATAGAGAACAAAGTAAATTCTCAAATTTTTGATATCCCTCTTTGTTCATGAAATTTCGATTTTTTTCTCAACCCCTGTAAATTTCAGGTATTTTTGTCATTAGGCCTTACAATGTTTTGTAAGAACGGGTTTTGGTAAGTGATTAAAACTTCTTAGGACCACCTCTTTTGCAACGGGTACATTTTAATTTCTTGCGTTTCGTCGTGACCAGTTATCCTGGTACGAAACACACGATGTGTGGAAATGGAGGCATATAAAACGAAATAAATAAAAATAAAACCGATTATGGGTACGCCACTGGTCACGACGAATCTCTAAACAGGGTATGCACCAAAAAATAAGTTATTTTGTGTTTTGTTTTTTTACTAGAAGGACGTAACTTCGTATTCGGACATAACTTTTAATGCTAAACGACTTTTACAAATAAAAATTGTAACTTAAACGAAAAATAAGAGTACTTTACTCTTAGGAATCTCCCTTGTATGCACTGCAGTTTTTTTTTCAATTTTAATGAGCGCTTTTTAGTTTAAGGGAACGAAGAAGCTTTTATCAAGAATAATATTCCAGAATTCTGCCGCTCACTGTATAAGTTTATATTATAAAAATATACATTTACAGCACTTTAAGAAAAAACATATAGAATTTCACCATTGGCATGGTAAAGAGATAACATTAAACATTAAATTTTGTAAAAGCAATCGGAACTTATTATTGAAGTGTATAATAATCATAAAATTTAAAATTATTACCAAATAGATGGATTGGAATTGGAATCGATATCAGTTGATTTGTTCCGGCATTAAAAAAACTTCCATTAACGTTAAGAAAATGTAAACACCGTTAACTGGTAATAATCACGTAAAATATACCGATCGCCCAGAAGTTACAAATTTTAAATTATTATTTATACAAAAAAAGTCATTCTGAATTAATTTTTTTGTTGTGTAATTTTTTCCTCTACGTTCGCTGCCAGGGCCATTCCCGCGGGGACCCACAGCTTAACGTGGATTCCGAACCACGATCCTCAGTCATGCGACACCCTCCAAGAGCTATCAACCCTTGGTTTCTTGTCATTGCATGACCTACCGATTGGGGAGTGTGTACCTTCTTCCGCACCCCACAAGATATCCGATCTCATCCGGCCTGGTTACCGGCGTGATTGGGGTGGGTTGAAAGATGGGACATTTTACACTCTTCCCAGCATTCTTAAACTAACTAAATTTCGGACATACTTTTTTTTGTGCGTGAATCGAACTCGGACTCGAACATTGGCTAGATTCATGAGAGATGGATATATAACTGACTGGATATTTACATGTACAAGACAAAGATACATACTGAACACGCCAATCTGTTGCCCTTTAATCAGCTAAAGATTACTATTACAGAACCTGACATCGATGCCGTTTGTATGTGTATCTCTTTGTTATGCCTTTACCTTCGCATATCTCTATAATTAATCCGCGTGTCTTCTCAGCGTTCTTTCAAGATCACCATCATATTACCTTATCGTATAAGTACAGTATTGTTGTTGTATTTGGTATTATTAGAGATCATTTTGCTATTATTTTGTGCGTAGACTTTCTGGTTATAAACTGTTGGACAGTGAAATGTTGTTTTTATGAAAGAGAAAGTAAATATATTGTTTATTGGGTAATTAACTATTACTTAATGTTAATGTAAAATGTTACTTGAAATGACGTGTGTCATTGATGGCTATTAAAAGCTTAAGCGAAATACACTATATTTTCACAAGGATTTTGGGCAACATGTCAATGAGTATAACTTATTGTTTTGCTTTTTAAATTTAGATTTCCATTTCTTACAAAAATAAAACAGAAATGAAACTAAAAATGGCGTATAAAAACTATTGAAATAGTATATTACATAACAAGTGATGAAAGTTATACTTTTCAAACGAGGAAATATTTAACACGAGGCGTCAGCCGAGTGCGGAAATTCTCCGAGTTTTAGAATAATCACTTTCACACGAGTAATGTACACTATTTTTCCTACGACCACAAAGAATTATTAAAAAAGCCTATGATTTGTGAAAAAAATATTTTAACACTAGTGTTGAAAAAATATATCAACACTAGTGTTGAAATTGCATACTTAAGATAATGTTCCACTTAATATCTGGTTTCATAGTTTGTCAATAGGCTTTTCCCTTTAGTTGTAGTTTAATTTTTTTATATTTTATCTTTCATAGGAAGAACTAATCCTGGATTGACTTCTAGATTAACCAGAATGAAAAATTTTAAATTTAATCAAGGAAAGATGCATTAAACATAAATTTAAAAAATCCACCCAACAGGGAAGATTTCAATTCAAAATAATTCAATAAATTATTTAATGTTTTTATAAAAAAAAAGTCAAATACTCCTGATGGGATTTGAACCTGTGACCTTGCGATCTGTAGGCCAGAGCTCTATCCTCTACGCTATCGGTACCAATAAGGATTTGTTGTTTAATACATGACACTCTCTTCGGCGCGATTTGTTTTTTCTGGTAATAGATTTTCCAGTATATTATTAACATTTTTTATAATTTGAGATGGCGTAATGGCACACTCTTATTCTGAATCACTCGACAAATACATAATAAATAAGTTTTACAATTACTAATTCCTAAAATTTCTTCTTTTTAATGAATATGGGTTGTCTGTCAAATTGGACTAGGAGCATCATTGATTAAAATTTTAAGCGAGGCTAGGCCTATAACTCCTCTTAATTATTGATAAAACATTAGCTAAAAACTAGTTTATTAAGTTCGTGTTGTGTGAGGGGTTTGAACCTGGGTCCCTCATTGTCGTGGTAGCCTGTATGGACCTGCCTGGTGTTGTGGTTGGTGGGAATGGCGGATTAGCGGGTTCTGGCTTTGTTCTGCTATGTTGAAGTAATTGTTGCTGGTGTTCGTGATGTAGTCTTGGATCGTTTCCATTTTAAGGTCTCTGTGTAATGTGGTATTACGTACAAACCATGGTGCGTTAGTTATTATTCGTAGCAATTTGTTTTGATATGTTTGTATTTTGCTTTTCCCCGTCATGCAGAGTGTTGACCATGATGGGGCGGCATACAGTAGTGCTGGTCTTATGCATAGTTTGTAGATGGTAACTTTGTTGCGGGTGTTTAGCTTGCTATTTCTATGTATTAGTGGATAGTACTGGTGTAGGAGCCTGTTTGCTTTGGTTAATGTTTGGGCCAGGTGTTCCTTCCAGATAAGCTTGGAGTCGAAATGTAAACCCAGATATTTGGCTTTTTTGGACCATGTCAGTTGGGTGTTATTTAATATGATTTGCCTGGGTAGCGGTTTTCTAGATTTGGTGAATATAATGGCCTGTGTTTTTTTGGCAACATATGTTTAAATTAAATAGTGTGCCTTGTATTTCAACAGTAGCTTTCTAGCCAAATTAACCGTGCTTTTTTTCTCATTTTCATAGGTGGTCGTAGGAAAATACAATTATGCCACCCACACGCATCATTCTGATATCTTACTCAAGACAAAACATGCTGCAAAAATCCATTTTGCCTAATTGATTCATTATTTTTATTTTTAATTAAAAACCGTCGATTGTTTAAAGAATAATTAACATCTATCGCAATGACACCACCGCGATTTAGGAATAAGTACTAGGAATAAATTCCATTGTGTATAAAATCTTTCAACGTATATATTAATTTATTACTCAATAAATAATAACAGGCCCACAATTAAACCTACGATCGTTTTCTTGCAAAAATGGATTTTTAATTATTATGTGTCGTTATCGTATTTGTACACACTTCAATTGAATTCAATTGTGCACAAAAAATGTAACAATTTTTACAGAATAATTTAGTTTCTTTGTATTCAGATAAATCTTGGCGTTTGAACAATCTCAACAGTTTACGAAATATTAGGAAAATCAGCACAGCTTAACATTCTCAGAGTGGTAATATGCGCTTTTTAAAATTCTTGTTCAAAGAATTTATACCTATTCAGGCTATAACTAATTCTTTTCGTATACAAAGAGTAAGATAAAAACAAATATCTTACAATACGCTGATAGAAATGCTCTACAGTAGATTTATATTATATTTTTTTTATAGTCTATTTCAGAAAGGTGTAGTGTAATAAAATGGGAAAATCGGTCCAGTTCGGCTCCCTTTCGGTGTCGGCCATAGGCGCACGTAAATTTTGTGCAATCAATTATTTATGATAACTAACCAAAGAAAAAAAATAACTTGATAAAGAAGGAACTATTAGCAATAGCAAATTTACACAAACATTGTTTTATGAAATATGCCGTGGAAAATATAGCTAAAAAACATAGTGTAATTGTGCCGCGCACACTGCCATATCATTGCGAACTAAATCCTATAGAACTTATATGAGCGCAAGTGGAAGGATTTGTAGCAAGACACAACACGACATTCAAAATGAAAGACGTTAAGCTACTGTTTGATCAAGCCATTAAGGAAGTGACACCAGAGAACTGGCGAAAAGCAGTCCATCATGTCATTAAAGAAGAGAAAATGTGGGATCTTGACCACCTGCTCGATCGGACCGTCGGCCCGTTAATTATAACATCAAGAGAAGATGACAGTTTCTCAGATATTATGATTTTTTATAATTTAATTTCTGTATAATGTATTTTTTGTATTGTTTTTATAATGTTTAATAAAAAATAAGTGTACCTAATACTATGTACATCACGCCTTTGTCACACCATTTTCAGTGTTTATGAATGGATAACAATAGGCAAAACCCATAAATTGACCCAAACCCGGGTGGTACTACCTGCACTTGATGAAAATAAAGAATTTTGCAGTAAAATCAATGTCAAATTATGAAAGTGGCTTAAATATTTGTTGATTCACTCTGTAGTCCCTTTGCATATCTAATGAGCTTTTATTACTTTACACCTTTCTGAAATATACTATAATAACCATCACTGCCTATTTAAATAGTAGTTTATAAGACAAGAGTGGATATGATGTCTATATCCTACGAGGAAGTAAATTAGAACGTGTGGTTTTATGTCCTATTAGCACATGCCAAAATATTATCTAAGGTACTTTCGGAAATATTAGAAAAAACGCATTAAAAAAAAATTCAACATCCTGTAGCAAAAAATTTAAGCCGTTTAGGACATATTTATATGAACTTTTCTTCATAAAATGACTCGAGGAATCACACCCTAAAATATAAGCACGTCATTAAGGAACACCCTGTATACAACAGGCATTTTTCATTTGACGCTTAATCCTATTACAGCGTGTTAAACAAAAAGGGTTTTCAAGTCCGTCATTCACGTTACTAATTACACGACACTTAGATGACATTTATCTCGAAGTGTAAGTAGTGCAATCTCTTTTAAACCCGTTAATAGGGAAACCATAAAGGCAACAACGGAAATTGATGAACAAAGTGAACTTTCTCCGAGACTCGGAAACAAAAATAAACGACGGCACCTATCTTGAACTGTCACTTTTTTCTTTATCTGTTTGGAAGGTTTAAATGGGACGGGCCGAGTGGAAAAAATGTCGAACAATAAAGGACAACGTGTTCCAAGAATAAATTATTTTCCATGTTGATTATAATGGGCCAATTCGCGATGATATATCGATTGGTCGTCTTACGTACTGTGACATACAAGGAACTTCTTCGTTATCTCATTGCTCTATAAATGGTTTTAAAATTTTAAATAGAAATCTGTAGACGTGGGAAATACTGTTACCGATATGTAACGTTCCATTTCATACCGCGACAGAAAAATACCGCGACTAAATAACCTTTACTCGGAAACGAACTAGAGTGTAAGGTTTGAAAAACAAAAAAAAATACTGAATACACTCCAGCAGCAGCGCCAGAAAAATTGCAATAGGTGGGTACTAAGTGAGTTCTTAAAAAAAATACGCCGCCTCCCTCGCGTGACCTTTCTCTCACGCAGTAACTTAAAAAAATGTGAGTTCTCCCATGTGACACTTTCCCCATCGATCCTTCAACACCTGTGCTCCCTCCCATATATCAAATGTAGCATTCCTCTCCAGTCAGAAGTTACCCAAGCAAATCACCATTCCCCCGGACGCTCCAGCACAGGACCTAATCCCAATAGCATGATATTAAGACTGTTCGTCCAGCAACCAACCTTGAAACAAATCGTTGCAATACATTCAAAGCAGCACAGTAAATTTCTTGAAAGCACGCTTGCTTTTTCAAGTTCAATTTATATTGGATTTTTGAGAGTGAAAGCGTAAGATCGCCAAATTATTTATTGAAGAGAATAACGAGGTAAAAATGATTTACAATTTATAAATGAAAAATATGTAGAGAAAGCAAAGAAAAAAAATGGTTCCTCTCATTTCTTGTAACAACTCCTAAATATACCTTATGATAAATAGTGCTATAGTCTATTTTGGAAAGGTGTAGAGTAATAAAATGGGAAATTCCGTCCAGTTCGACTCAATTTCGGTGTCGGCCATAGGCGCACGTACATTTTGCGTATTAAATTATTTATGATAACTAACCAAAAATTTTAGAGTATTAGTTAAAGGGTACCTAAGATAAAATACTATTATTTGTAATACTAAAATTTCAAGTTATTGCGTAATTCAATTCGGGATATTACCACAAGGACATGAATTCGAATGTTTTTGAGGACTATTTTGGTGAAATGATAAAATATCTTCCAGCTGGTTCAGTAGTAGTTATGGATAACGCAAGCTATCATTCACGACGCACAGAAAAGACTCCAACTTCATCTTGGAGAAAACAAGAAATTATCCACTGGTTAACCAACAAAAGTATGGAATTTGAAGGTAATTTGATAAAGAAGGAACTATTAGCTATAGCAAATTTACACAAACATCGTTTTACGAAATATGCAGTGGAAGATATAGCTGAAAAACATAGTGTAACTGTGCTTAGCACACCGCCATATCATTGTGAACTAAATCTTATATAACTTATATGGGCGCAAGTGAAAGAATTTGTGACAAGACACAACACGACATTCAAAATGAAAGACGTTAAGCTACTGTTTGATCAAGTTATTAAGAAAAGATACCAAAGAACTGGGGAAAGGTAGTCCATTAAAGAAGAGGAGAAAATGTGGGATCTTGACCACCTGATCGATCGGACCGTCGATTTTTTATAATTTAATTTCTGTATAATGTATTTTCTGTATTTTGTATTTCTTTTTATAATGTTTAATAAAAAATAAGTGTCCCTAATACTATGTACATAATGCACGCCTTTGTCACACCATTCTCAGTGTTTGTGAATGGATAACAATAGGCAAAACCCATAAATTGACCCAAACCCGGGTGGTACTACCTGTACTTGATGAAAATAAAGAATTTTGCAATGAAATTAATTCGAAATTATGAAAGTGGGTTAAATGTTCGTTGGATCACTCTGTAGTCCCTTTGCATACCTAATGAGCTCTTATTACTCTACACCTTTCTAAAATAGACTTTAGAACAGAAAACCCTATCTTTCTTCTCAAACATGTTTCTTTCTATTCCATTACCATGTCCCTTTGACCGTAGCACGCGCCGACATCTAGTGTCTATATTGGAAACTACATTCTACGTGTATTTTTTCTAATTTAAAATATTTACGACCCTGTTTGTATAAATAAATCATTAATTTCAAAACTAATAAAACTAAAAACACACATACAGCCAATTAAGTTTGTCATTTGTTTTATTTACACGCCTTTGGGAGAAAGTTCATCGATAATACATATTGACGCAGCATGCCGTCTTAAATAGACTTCCTTACTTCGGTTTTTAAAGGTGATCGTACTGTGACGATAAATTAAATGTACATTTCAATATGTATAAAAAATTATATAACGATTCACATTGGAACGTGATTTGGGGTAACTGAGCACAGCGAGTAAAAATACGAAATGTCAATAAACCAGGGTTGCGCAGCTTTAAATCAACTGGTTTTTTCAATTTTATTTGTGATTTAAATCAAATTATAAATTGCTGTAAAGACATGTCGCCGAAGCAAATAGAGGAAATTTAAAAAAAAAGGAAGATGGTTTATTTAAAACGAAGTGTAGAAGATACATTATGTAAGTGTAAAAACATAACTAATCGTCATGAGTCCAGCGTAAAAAATATTCATAAATTACGCTGCCAATACAATACAATGTCAATACAAGTTATTTTGTATGTCGCCGAGGAGATTTTCTAACTGTAAATCTAGACAACAAATATTTTTAGGTAAATAGAGAAAAAATAATGAAAATAAGTGATTTTATTAGCTATTAATATAACGAGATTAATATGCGATTTATAATAGTCGAGGACATTACTAGGTGACGAGGCAACAGCCGAGTCACCCGCAATGTCCGAGACGGTGTTAAATCGCTAATAATCGAGTTGTATTCAAAACTTTATCGTATCATTGACAACGGTGATGCGAAAATAAAAACAAGGTTTTATGTCATTTCATTTTGGCATTTCAAAAAGTCATCATTAAAATCATGCAAGATTTTGATATTCCTGATGATATATTAGCTGCAGCCAACATTTTAAGGTTGAACTTGCTTCCATTATGAAAAAGAATATCGGCAGTTTTGTGAGTGGCGAAACAAAGTACATGTTCAAGGTGCAGAAGAAACGGTATTGCTGGCGTATTTCGCAAAACTCTCTGAGGAATACTCTGCTTCATCCTTATGGCCGAAATATTCCATGTTACGAGCGACTTTAGAACTAAAGGAAAGAGTGGAAATCGACAAATACGGCACCTTAATACGTTTCATCAAGAAGAAAAATGTTGGATATAGAGCAAAAAAATCAAAAGTATTTACAAGAGAACAAGTCAACGAATTTGTGTGTTCTGCCTCAGACGAGAAGTTTTTAATGATAAAAGTGGCTTTTTTAATTGGAATTGGAGGAGCCTGTCGAACTAATGAATTAGCGAAGATGACCACGGAAGATGTTGACGTTTTAGAGGACAAGCTGATTGTTACTATTCCCGACTCAAAAACCCACAAGAAACGTATTTTCGCTGTGGTATTTGACGGCGAAGTCAATCCTGTGCTTTTATTTAAAAAGTACGCAATGTTAAGGCCAGACCATGTCACTCACCAAAGATTGTTTGTATCATATAGAAAAGGGAAATGTACGGTACAGCCCTGCGGCATTCACTTCTTCTCTAAAATACCTCAAAAAATAGCTAAGTATCTCTCACTTGAAAATCCTAATTTGTATACTGGTCACTGCGTTAGAAGATCTTCGGCAAATTTTCTTGTTAATGCTGGAGGAGATATATTAGACCTACAAGAACTTGGTGGATGGGAATCGGCGAAGGTTGCTAGAGAAAATGTGACCAAGAAAGTTTCCATTGCTCGTAAAATTCAAATCGGCGATGTTTCCGGCAGTGGATTAAGCACTGGGGAACCGCACCAAATTGAAAGGAGTGCTTGCTCGGTCATTAATCAGTCTTCAGAGGGCATACCTATGATCGTGGACGTTAAAGACAAAGATGTATCCATCAAATTTGAAAACTGTCAAAATATTGTTTTACATGTTCAAAAATAGTTCTAATATTATTTGGTATCTAACGTATTATGCGATACGATAAACTTCATTATTGCCATATTTATGGAAAAAATCAGCATAAATTTATAAATACGCCACTGGGTACACCAAGTGTAAGGAAGAAAACTTTTCGTCAAATGAGTAAAATTTAATTAAAAATGATTAATAGACCTTCTGCGTCCCCAGCAAGATCGGATATTTCACCCCTTAAGGCATTCTCCTAGGACGGGCGATTTATATAGCTGCGCGAATTTCTAAAAGAAGTAAAATAACTAATTAAAAAACACTGGTTTATTTTAAATTTTATGTTCCTCTTTAACGGCGTAGCCAATAATACTAAAATGCCCACATTTGCAATAAATGACTATTTCATATTCATTTTATGCCTATCCTACGTCGATAAAAGTAAAGAAAAAAAAAGAGAAATTTGTCTCAGAAACTAGCTCGCATTATGAAACGATCGTTGGGAGGAAGAACAAATTCTTCGATTCGATACAGGAAGCATCAATAAGTACCTGGTCAAATTTTATTTGATGCAATAACATTGGTAGAAAAAAAATCCTACAATATACAGGGTGGTCTAAAAAAACGCAGCGGATATAACTTGGGTTTTTTTTTAATGGAACATCCTATACAGGGTTCTACAAATTCGTGTGCGTACCACATATATACACTATATTGCTAATACCATAATTCAATGATGCCACCACTGTAAGCAGATGATCAGGGGCCGTTGAGTTTGCGCAGATCGGAAATTTGCTTCTTGATGTAAACATTTGACAGGGCCGACTTTCAAAATATTTTTACAGGGTTTTATTTAAGTTCACCCGTTTAGTTCGGGTGTGTACAGTTTATGGTCAAATAAAACTAAGTAACCAATATTTTACATACCTGAAATACCTTATTCCTGGTATTGAACCGCGATTCGTGCAAAAAAGGATCATGCACTTTTTTCTACCCATCTTGAGACACAAGTCGCTAACAATAACAAAATGTCTGGTAAAGTTTTATACCTAAATTCGCACCCAAAACTTAAAAATAATATCCACAATCACACACGGAACATCCGAACGAATACAACGTAAAAAAAGATGGAAACGGCTAACAACTTTCAACCTAACAAAAAAAAATGTCTAAAGTAAAGTTTTATAAATATTAACACCCAAAACTTGGAAATTATAACAACACGCGAATGAACGAAACAAAAGATGGCGACTAATAAGAATATAACGGCGAGCCGGTTCTGTTCAAGATACCTTGGGTTCTGTTTACGTTCTGTTAGAAATCGTGTGGGTTGCCTAATTTTTTCCCTACTGCGCAAGCGCCACGGCCCCCAACTCAGGTTATTTTGAATCGCACGATGGGTGTATTCTTGCTTCGTGCGGCTGCTTGTATTGGCAATATAGTGTATACAGTGCGTACAAGGGGAACTCGAAAACGGTAAGAGATACGAAGATGGTTAAATTAAGGTAAAGTTGCGTATTTTGGGGCCTAATAATTTGGTAAAAGAAAATTGCAAATATTCCAAATACCTTCGGAGATATTCGAATAAAACCGAAATTTTGAGTTTTGGTTTGTAATTTTTAGCGCCTTCATTTTTGACTTGGGAAAAAAACAAAATACACTTTCGTTTCGTTTCTTAGATACCAACCTCAAGTCAATTTTTTAAATACGGACCTGGAATTTTAAAAGCAGTTTTAGGGGCTTTTACGCTTTGGAAAATTAGTACAATTTAAAGGTTTTTGATATTTCAAATTATTCTTTCTTTCCTATTACGACCCTGGCAATTATTTTTAGAATAAATATTAAAATTACATTTCATCACAGGAAGTTATGGTGTTTAGGCCGTTTTTTTATTTCAATAAGATTTACGGTAACAATACAAGTAAGCAAGTTTTAAAGGTATGAAAAGTAATTATATATTTTATTAATTTTATTAATATAACATCTTAAGCACTATTGTTTTTACCTTAGACCTAGACCGAAATACTCTAAAACAGAAAAAAATTAATGCTCCCGAGTGAAGAAAAGGTAACTGGAGTGTTCGTTTAGTTATCTTACTGTGATGCGCTTATGTTTGTTGCAAAAACAATTTCAATTTTTTTCACAAACTTTATTTTCAAATTGTGTTAATACAATACAAATAATAATATACTCAACACAAAGGAAATGGCGTCAAATACGATCTGATGATGCCAGTTTCACGCGAAACAAGTGACAGCGTCATAGATTTTTTTTAGCATTTGATTGGTTTTCAACGCCGCCATAGCCAATTAAGAGTAACTGAACTTAAAATCTGCAGCAAAATCGCCATATAAAAATATTAAATTGGCAATATTTCCAAAAACTAAGAATTTTTGGGATATACAACCTTATACAAACTTACCTTTATTTTTAATGCTAAATAAGAAATAATTATAAAATTTGGGTGTTTCTATTTGAAAATCTGGACTTTTGACAGTTTTTTCAATTTAATTTTTAATCTTATTTTTTAAACACCCTGTATTAATAGCTATCAAAATATTATAAAAAATCTATTAAAGCAGGTCCTTTATAACAAGGAATCCCACTTAAATTAAATAAATAAGGCTTCTTTATAGAAAAAATTGATAATTATTCTAAGACTTGCAAACGTCATTTTGGACATAAAAATTCAAATATGTCAAAAACGTTTAGACATAGGTATAGGACACGTATACACGTTGTATACAAAATCTGCCTAGAATCTTGCGTAGAATGCAAAAATGTAATAATATATAGGGTGCCCCATTTAAAATAAGCAAGTTGACACTTACTTCCGGTATAACCGGAAGTGCCTCCATTATGAAAATATTTTAGCCCGGTCGCCCCCATCAGCATCAGCCTACTGTCAAATTTTCAAAATTTTCCTATGTATAGTTTTCTATATATAGATCGATTCGGTTCTCGGTGGGACACCCTGTATATTGTATTATTTTCTGATTTCCCACAAAATTCTACACTTATTTTGTAAATGTCATATGTCTAAGTTTAATAGTTTCTGAGACATTGAAGTTTAAAATATGGTATTTTCAGACTTTGACAGGCTGTAATTGAACGGTTCATCTTAGAAAAAAATGGTTTTCATCTCCAGAACTGCCGGCCATAATCGGTGAACAAAACTGAAGGTGTATCGATGACGGCCGGTCGGCAAACGGACAGGCCACGGACTGACGGCCGAATAGACTCCTTTATACTTAAAAATTTTGCCCCGTAAAATTAATTAAAAAAAAAACGACTTACCTGACTTAAACCGACCCTGTAACTCGACAATTCCAAATCGAGCGCCAACAGCATATCTTCCACGGCTTTTCTTTCGTCCAGTACCGGACTTGAAACTTTGTTTTCGCCAGCTAAGATTCCAAATTTTCTTCTGAATTCGCCTAATGGTAGAAAATTCGGATATCCTTGCTTGTAGAGCCGCACGGAATCCAAAATTTGAGCGCCACGTATCTAAGGGAGCGTAAAGTGATTAATAAAAGCGATGCAGTGCGAGTATGCATATAAACTGCTGGACAATTGCTTTCGAGCAAGAAAAATTTCGCTTAAATTTAACAGTTAATATTTTCTGAACCAGATATGATATCGACCTACGTTTTGAATGGTTGATAGATTCATCCCTTGGGAAACAATTGTCGATGTTTGATTTTCTTTAACTATCAGAAAATGTTATATACAGGGTGTTAAAGAAGACGATGATTTTTGCTCCAATTTTAATGGCGTGTAACTTTCACAATAATATATTTAAATTTTATCACTCTACGTCAATTGAATCACTGGTTCATAGCAAAGAAAGTAATTTGTCAAATTTTTGATATCTGCTATATTTTAAGAAATACCGATTTTTTTGGAAAACCTTGCTTTATTTTAACTTATTGGTAGCTAGATCTCACTGTGCGTTGTATCGTGCAAACTTTGCGAGTGATTATTATACCTTATGAAAAGCTTGATTATGTTCAGTAACAATAGTTGTACCTAAATGCTATGATGTACAGTGGCGTACTTATAAACACCTATATGTCTATGATTTATAAGTATAGTGTTAGACAGTTAGAAATCAATAAATAAATTTTTTCCAAAAATTAAATTAAAAATGTATGTTTGTTAAAATTTTGTAAACGCACTGTATAATATACCTGTAGTGCGATATGAAAAACTAGAAAATAAGAAGAAATTGACCTAATCTAAACAATCGTGAAAAATTCTGAGATACTCAAAAACCATAGACATGGACCACAGAGAGTTTATAAGTACGCCACTGTACATCATAAAATTTAGGTACAACTATTGTTACTGAACATAATCAAGCTTTTCATAAGGTATAATAATCACTCGCAAAGTTTGCACGATACAACGCACAGTGAGATCTAGCTACCAATAAGTTAAAATAAAGCAAGGTTTTCCAAAAAAATCGCAGATATCAAAAATTTGACCAATTACTTTCTTTGCTATGAACCAGTGATTCAATTAACGTAGAGTGATAAAATTTAAAAATATTATTGTGAAAGTTACACGCCATTAAAATTGGAACAAAAATCATTGTCTTTTTTAACACCCAGTATATAAAAATTTCTGACAGTTAAAGAAAATCCAACATTTAGAGCGTTTTCACACGGCACCATATATCGTGCGCGACAAATGGTCGCAATATTGCTTTACACCAAATTATGTGTTTTCTAATGAGCCATTTTCACACACAAGCGATATTAGAGAACACATAATTTGGTGTAAAGCAATATTGCGACCATTTATCGCGCGCCATATATGGTGCCGTGTGAAAACGCTCTTACAATTGTTTCTCAAGGGATGAATCTATCAGCCATTTAAAACCGTAGGTCGATATCATATCTGGTTCAGAAAATATTAACTGTTAAATTTAGGCGAAATTTTTCTTGCTCGAAAGCAATTGTCCAGCAGTTTAATTAAATAGGGTGATTCCTAAGTTGATACTTCTTTTTTAGCTGTGTATAGAAGGCATTAAAATAAACAACATTTTTAAATACCTTTTTTTTAAAACTTAAAAATAGGCGAGATACAGAACTAAAAAATCTAAGTGCCAGCCTGGTCATCAAAACGTAGCCCGCTACACTTTATGTTGTTTATTTTATTAGTCATGCAATTTACGGGTCGGTGGTTAGTTATTTGGCAATCCGCTGCGGTGTGCTTTTCTGAAGCAAGTTAATTTTAAATTGGTGACACGTGAAAATGGTAAAATTTGAAAACAATGAACTAGTAGATATGGTGCTAATTTACGGTGAGTATCGTCAAAGTGCGGCTGCTGCTTCGAGATTATACGCAGAACGCTTTCCCTTGCGGGCTCATCCTTCACCTAGAAGGTTTTTTAATGTTATTCAACGGGCAAGTTAGGCAGAACCGTATTTGATCCATAGTGTAATAAATGAATGTAAGTACCTTATTTTTGAGTTAAAAAAAAGGTATTTGAAAATATTGTTTATTTTAATGCCTTCTAAACACATCTAAAAAAAAAGTAGTAACTTAGGAATCACCCTGTATAGAAACCGTAAATTACAGTGTCCACCCGGTGTGTCTAGCTTGATAGCTTACCTGTGACCTAAGAAGCGGTATATTGAGCAATCCATCGTCAGTGCTTGGTTTTACGTTTATTAAAGAACCACTGTTTTCACACAGTCCAGCGTTGTGTTGGGGCAGTATGCAATGGACAAACCTAAGTTTCGTTCTTCTAAGCGTTTCAACTAAACCATCAATAGTAAATTTAGTCTGCACAGAAAAATAATTATTAATAAAAAAAACTTATAGAGTATTCAAGTTAATTTATTGACTATAATTAAACCCACGAAATTCCTGAACGTGACCATGATAATTCCATGGGCGCCCAAAGAAAGGAGGAATTTCCTACTGTGTCTCCCCCCCCCCCCTTAAGCAATCGAATTTTCGACGAAAAAATTGTTGCCCCCCTAAAAGTATTTGTTGGGCGGCCACGAATATTTTTGTATTTCGATTCTGAATATATCGCTTGAGAATCTATAAAAAGCTGGGTAATGTTGGTTTTTTCAAGGACGATCCAGTCCCCATTGTGACTATTGGCATTTAAGAAACTAGACTTGAAGAAATGTTGAGGTTAAAATAGTAATAAAATTAAAACGCTACGTTACGTGCCCTATAAACGTTATAACAAGAATTATGAGACATTACCAGGTCTGTAAAGTAAATGCTTTAGTGGCAGGATTTCAATTTCATAACTAATTTTCCCAAAAAGTCAAATTTTTATCCATCAGACAAATTAGATAATTCACAAAACTTAACGTCATGTTTCTCGCACATTTTGACAACAGCGCGGGACGCCAAAATTCTATAGGGTCTATCACTTATAAATTTAGATTGGCTACAGATAAAGTAAAGAAAATTTAAAAACGCAATCTCTCTCTCTCTCTCGCCTGAGACTTTTAACAGTAGCTACAACTCGTGCAATATAGCTTGAGCTCTGACTTTTGGGTGCGTGGTAAACAGGTGGGAGGAGCTAGCCGAGAGCTCATTATTCTGATGATCTTTGAAACGCACACTTCTGTACAGTCTGTCAGAAAAGTAGGACGTTCATTGGAAAAAAAGTTATTACTATATTTATTTGTAATAATGCCTTTTAAAAGTAAAGTCTTAAACCGAGTATTGAGCGGTCAAAGCCGTGAAATAGTTTATAATTTAATAAAATTTATGCAACAAGAGGCAGATACAGGAAGACCAGAAATTGATATCAGGAAGGTTCACGAACGTGTTTCAGCCGCTACAAAGATTAGTCTAAGCGCAATTAAACGAATTAAGCAAGAAGCCAAAAATATCGAATCCGGAGCAGTTACATTTTTTTCCACGCCAAACACCGTGGTTCGACTACCTCCGTACCACCCTGATCTTAACCCTATTGAACTAGTGTGGGCACAGATGAAAGAGTTTGTGGCCACAAGAAACGTCACGGTTAATCTAACAGATGTTATGAAATTAACCGATACTTTTTTTGAACAATTTTCGGTGGACCAGTGGAAATCACGTTGCGAGCGAGCAAAAAGATTTGAATTAGAGTATATGGAAAACGAACCCATGGTGGATATTGTTGTAGAAAACCTAATAATACATTTGAATGACACTGACAGCAGTTCAAGCGAAGACTCTGATGATTATGTAAGCGAGGGTTCTCTGTCCGGAATAGAAGAGTTAGACAGATGAAACTGATAAATATTATATAATAGTCATACATGTACTTTTAAAACTTAGACTCTTAATATGTTATGTACATACATCTTTAATTATATAAAGCCGAAATTGTGTCGGCCATAATAAAATTATAAAAAAACAGGGATGCGAAGTAATAAATGCTCATTAAATATGGAAAACCCATTACTGAGGATTACCAACAATTTAAACACATATAAATAGATGCAAATATGTATATTGTTTCGAGAAAGGGCAGCCATAAAAGCATAATAAACACATAATTAGGCCATATTATGCAAAAAGCAACTAACCCTCAATGTATCTAAGTTTGCATGGTCAAAATATATAAAATAATTTTACTGTTAGAATAATAGAATTACAATAGAATTTACATATTGAATAGTTAAGTTTAGTATTGAAAAAATTTCCGATAATTTAAATTATTATAAAAATAATTAAAAGGAATTAACTATTTTGTTGGTTGGTTGATTTTTGCATAACAGGGCCCAATTAGCAAACACGATTAGCAGTCACTACGGCTTTATCAATCAAATCCCACTTTTATTTTCTACGCGGACTGTACTTTACTAAAATTCGGTATTAGGTATCTCTGTCGTACACTCACTCTCCTTTTCTTTCATCTGCGCATCTCAGGGCTCATGCTACATTGCATGACCTGTACTATACTAGCTTGTTGTTTCGCGACACTATCATCTTTTTGAGAGCACGAATTTTATTATTTTCTTGACCAGAATACGGCCCCAATAATTTCATTAAAGTATACCTGTAAGCAGATGCTCTTCTTCTTAATGGCAGCGGTGCCACCAGTAAAGGTTCTTCGTATACTGGAGGCCCTTCTTAACGATTGGGAACCATCTAAACCGACTACGGAGCCGCTGAAACTTGAAGCACCAAGACCTCTTATGGCTACGAAAAGTTTACTTATGTCTTCCCTGAAAAAAATTTTGTTTAAAATTAAAGATTTTTTTACTTTAAATTTAAGGAATGAATAAATATGTACATTTTTAGCGTCGTGTTTAAATCACGAGGAGTGGGGTGATGAGGGATTTAGGACGCGAGGGCGATAACAGTATAGCCCAAATAAACACTTAAATATCAATAGTTTATTTGGGCTATACTGTTATCGCCCTCGCACCTAGAATCCCTCGTCGCCCCGCTCCTCGTGAGTTAAACTCGACGAGCAGGCAATAGTAGTAGCTAAACATTGGTTAATAATATACTTTTTTCAAAAATCGATCGGAAATATTGACATTTTTGTTAAAATTTCTGAAAGAAAAAGTCAATATTTCCTTACACTTAGTCGTTGCTAGGCAACGGAAAATAACTGATCGAAAATATTTATTATTGTACTGTAAGGAAATATTATTTCTGTACGGCTACTTCTAAACTAAAATGTGTTAAGCTTGTCAATTCAATATAACCGTGTTTCCATAGTTACAACACAAATATTTAATGGCATCCTTTATTTGTGAACCATGTTAATAATATTTATTTCAAAATTTTAACAAGTTGATTGTAATAAGTTATGTCCTTTTAATAATTTTCGATTTACGGAAAAATAGTATGTATACCTCGTAGAAAAAGCCCCATTTCCGGACTACGTATTGTCAGTCTCGGCTTGCGCCTCGACATACACTCTTTACGGTCGTCCAGGAATGTTCAGCTTTTTCTACTAGGTATACAATGTACTATTAATAATAATAAGTTTATTTTTAATATAATAAATTTGTTTATTTATCTTCCTTAATAAATCCTCAATAAACTTTGATCCCCCGAAGACGTGCTTGTTAGGAGCAAATCTTCGTATTTTAAATTATAAATATATTTAGGAATATTAAAATATGTTTTTTAAAAATATTTCTTAATATTATATAAAAGTTAAATTGTAAATAAAAAACGTTTAAGTATATGTATATAAATATAAACGCAGTTTTTTGAAGATGTATAATAATGTTTTGAAAAATATATTATTCATAACAATATCAATTAAAACATTTCCAAAAATATTTTTAAATTATCCGTTTCCAATATCCATGCTTTTATTTCGACTTTATATTTTTTTAATGAAATATATTTTTAAATTTTTGTTGGTAAATAATCGTATAAATAAAAACATAAATATTTGAAATTTTTTTGTCCTATGGACTTATTTATTTTAGGTTTTATTGTTATTTCATTTTTATGACGAGTATTATGATTATGGTTTTTAAATTGTATAAAATTTTTATTTTTAAATATGTATATTAAGATATTATAAATGTAAAATTGTCTAATGATCATTTTTTTTGTTTCAGAATATAATTTTATTGAAGGATAAAGATAATCTTTATTAAATATAATTTTTAGAAATATTTTCTGTAATATTTCTAGTTTTTTAACTAAAGTTCTATTTATTCCTCCCAACTTAAAATTCCGTAATTTAAATGAGTTTTAACTAATGCATAATATAATATTTCCATATGTTTTACGTTCAAAATTCTTTTAATGTTTCTAAAAATTGTTAGTAAACTTCTTAATTTTTTAATCAAATATATGTGAACATTCCAATTTAATTTACTGTCAAAGATTGTTCCTAAATATTTTACTTGTTTAACTTTCAAAATATCAATGTCATCAGTTATTTTAATACTATTCATATTTTGTGGTATGTTATTTGGATTTAAAGTAAAAGGAAGATAATTAGTTTTATCAAAATTAATTGTTAATAAATTTTTGTCAATCCAATTTTTTATTATTTTAAAATCTTTTTTAATTGTGTTATTTAAGTTGTCCCAATTTGTATCTGTATAAAAAATTGCAGTATCATCTGCGATACTATGAATTTCTCCATCACAATCACAACATTAAATAAATCATTAATATATTATTACCGGGGCAGAAATTTAGCCTTTTACCCCAAGTACGTAATAAATAAACAAGGACCCCCTTACCCAATAAAGAAAAATAAATTCAATCCATTAAAATGTTAAACCCACAACTGTCAATTTATGACAGTTTCAAATTATAGTGGTGGGCCGGTATTATAACTCACTTGCAACTCTCTTGAAGTACAGTCACAGCCGCCCTGGAAACAGGATTCTCCCTGCTCTGCTTCAACCAGCCTTTGGCACTGTAGAGTACGGGATTGGTTCCTTGAAGATGTTGTAAAATAAACTGATTGTTTCCCGGTGCTTTCCTGAGTAGCAGCTGATGATCCCTATCGCCATAGTGAGTAAACAGACGTTCTAGGAAAGAGTCGTCGCTGCCTGAAAGTAGAATCGTTGACATATTGATGATTGACATGGACATTACACTGACATAGTCAATAATAGGTGCACAGGTAAATAAATAGAAGGTGCAGTGCAAAACTTTAAAGCCTTTATCGTATCATTGAAGATTAAGTCATTTTTATATGATATCTTTATTAATAATTATTAACATCATAAACGTACTAAAACCTACATATCACCTTAGTTACTCATAATACATTAGTTACCATAATTTAATACGTTAGTTACGAAAGAACAATACGTTAGATACCAAATAATATTAGAACTATTTTTCATGAACATGTAAAACAATATTTTGACAGTTTTCAAATTTGATGGATACACCTTTGTCTTTAACGTCCACGATCTTAGGTATGCCCTCTGAAGACTGATTAATGACCGAGCAAGCACTCCTTTCGATTTCGTGCGGTTCCCCAGTGCTTAATCCACTGCCGGAAACATCGCCGCTTTGAATTTTGCGAGCAATGGAAACTTTCTTCTAAATACCCTCTAGCAACCTTCGCCGATTCCCATCCACCAAGTTCTTGTAGGTCTAATATATCTCCTCCAGCATTAACAAGAAAATTTGCCGAAGATCTTCTAACGCAATGACCAGTATACAAATTAGGATTTTCAAGTGAGAGATACTTAGCTATTTTTTGAGGTATTTTAGAGAAGAAGTGAATGCCGCAGGGCTGTACCGTACATTTTCCTTTTCTATATGATACAAACAATCTTTGGTGAGTGACATGGTCTGGCCTTAACATTGCGTACGTCTTAAATAAAAGCACAGGATTGACTTCGCCGTCAAATATCACAGCGAAAATACGTTTCTTGTGGGTTTTTGAGTCGGGAATAGTAACAATCAGCTTGTCCTCTAAAACGTCAACATCTTCGCTAATTCATTAGTTCGTCAGGCTCCTCCAATTACAATTAAAAAAACCACTTTCATCATTAAAAACTTCTCGTCTGAGGCAGAACACACAAATTCGTTGACTTGTTCTCTTGTAAATACTTTTGATTTTTTTGCTCTATATCCAACATTTTTCTTCTTGATGAAACGTATTAAGGCGCCGTATTTGTCGATTTCCACTCTTTTCTTCAGTTCTAAAGTCGCTCGTAACATGGAATATTTCGGCCATAAGGATGAAGCAGAGTATTCCTCAGATAGTTTTGCGAAATACGCCAGCAAACCGTTTCTTCTGCACCTTGAACATGTACTTTGTTTCGCCACTCACAAAACTGCCGATATTCTTTTTCATAATCGATTTTAGATTTGTCCGGAAGCAAGTTCAACCTTATAATGTTGGCTGCAGCTAATATATCGTCAGGAATATCAAAATCTTGCATGATTTTAATGATGACTTTTTGAAATGCCAAAATGAAATGACATAAAACCTTGTTTTTATTTTCGCATCGCCGTTGTCAATGATACGATAAAGCTTTGAATACAACTCGATTATTAGCGATTTAACACCGTCTCGGACATTGCGGGTGACTCGGCTGTTGCCTCGTCACCTAGTAATGTCCTCAACTATTATAAATCGCATAATAATCTCGTTATATTAATAGCTATAAAGCTTAGAAAATTGAACCTTTTATGTAAAAAAAACTAACCTCCAGGATACATAGCCTCCTCGTCTAGAAGCCACAACAAGCCCCTTCTATCAGCCTCATGTAGATCAGTCTGCGACGTTCTAATAACGGTGTTTTGAGCGGTTTTATCCAAAAGATTAACAAGAGGTAACGGGTTGATGAGGTTTTCGTTCTCATTTTCATCGTAGGTAAAATCGATATTTTCTTGAAGGTATCTATAAAAAAAATGGGAAAAAAAAACTTTAAGAGTGTGGTGGATTCAACGAATCAAATCACTGCTACAGAGAGCTTTCATCAATCAATAATTATATAATATAATATTTGTGGCGCTTAATTTATCTAGGTACCATTGCGATAAAAAAAAAGTAGTACAACCAAATATAATTTAATCTGCTGGTCTATTATAAAATATTTTCTTTCAAACTGATAACTCAGTGTCACCAGGATTCTTGTGTCAGTGTCATGTAATTTTTAAAAAATGCCTTTAACTTCAGAGCAAAAATCGATCATATCTACGCGATTAAGGGATGGGGTTCCCATAAGGGACATTGCAGGAGCATTAGGGATAAACAAAAAAACAGTGTTGTTGGCTAAATCCAAAATTCGAGAACATGAAAGTATTATGAGAAACCCAGGTTCTGTTCGCCCAAAGGTTTTTAAGATACAACTTTAATTAATTATTTAAGGGACAACCCATTTGGGACCACTATTAAGGCTAAAGAAGAAACCTATTTTCCTGGATCTTCAATTAGAGCTCGAAGAAGAGTTCGGGAGTCTGAACTCAAAAATAGGTGTTCTGCAAACAAAGTATATTTGACAGAACTAAATAAGCAAAGATGAGTACAATATGCTCACGAACCAACTGTGGGAGTCTGTAGCTTTTTCAGATGAGAAAACGTTCCAGGCCTGTAATAATGTCCGAGTATATAGACCCATAAACACAAGGTATGATGAAAGATATACGCACAAGACAAATCAAAGTGGACGTTTTTCCGTAAATGTGTGGGGTTGGATTAGTGCTAGAGGCCCAGGAGTTTGTCCATTTGTGCAAGAGCCGCTAACTGCAGGAACATATTGCAACATATTAAATAATGTTATAGTGCCATCGGTTGAAGCCATATTCGGTGATCAAAATTATATTTTCCAACAAGATAATGCTCCCATTCATACTGCCCACATAGTAAAAGATTACTTTCGACAAAATAATATCCAAGTTTTACCATGGCCTTCGAGAAGCCCCGACCTCAATTCCCTAGAAAATGTCTGGGGAGAAATGACCAAGTTCATGTATAAACATGACTTTCATTCAAGAAATGAAGAACTGTGCCAGGGGATAAATGCAGCATGGGATAATATAACCCAAGAGTATACAAGAAGCTTAGGCTTAAGTATGCCGCGTCGGTTACAAAAAGTAATTGAAAACAACGGCGCAATGACTAAATATTAAACAGCTGCTTTTAAGTATATATTATTTTAGGATGTTGCATTTGGAAATGTTTATTTTTGGTTAAAATTTTGTATTTTTATTGTTTTTCCACTTTTGACTTTTGTTGTTTTTGGATTTTTTATATTCAATATATAAATCGATAGTTGTTATACATACTCTATTATTTTATTTAAAAACTTGAAAAATTGTCCATTTTTAAAAGGTAGGTAAATTTTTTAAAGCACCTTTATTACAATACTTTTATTTCGCCACGTATATAGTTGATTACCAAATTCATGGTAACGCCTAAAAAGTTAGGTGGCATAATTATATTGTTTTCATAGTGACGACGATATCCACTTCTCGATATCCTTATAGACCAAGAGTTCTATCTGGGACTACTAATTCTTGTACTACTTTTTTTTATCGCAATGGTACAACTAAACAGTAATCTAGGTTCAAGAATACATTCATGGCAAGAAGTGCAGCAGGAATCTCGAAAAATTTTAGCATTTAGTAGGGATAATGTAGATGTCTGGATGGAACGGTCGGGTGACGAAGCGCTTTTCAACAGCGACGACCACTTGCACGATTTAAAATAGTCAATGATCTCGTACGCATTGAAGTATTTAAGTAAGTACGAAATCGAAATACATATTAAAAAGTGTTACCTTAGATTAAGAATGAAGGAAAATATATTTACCTGTCTTTGGGAGCCACCAAATTTGTATGATGAAACAAAAGTTGCAACCTTTCCTGGAGGTAGTTATGGCATAAATCTTCGAAGGATGCCCCGGTCTGTCGACCGCAAGTTGCCGGATTTTGAAAACCAGGATTGTCCACCAGCAGGATAGAGGATATGGTATGGGTATTAGCTGATATCGCTCTGAAATACGTCAAATAAATTACCAAAAAAAAAAACTTACAGCAAAACAAATTGTTTATACAGTTAACGATGTTCCCTATGGTGCGTACCTTCTTCCTGCTACAGAATAAAGTATCTACTTATATTTCAAATAATAATTACCTGTTTATTAAATTAGCTACACAATTGAATATTTCAGAATAGAGTCCCATAACCATCCCCTCAATGGCTTCTACGCCCAAGGCTTCCCTCTCCAACCCTTTATCCGTTGGAGATGGTGTTCTAAACGGAGCTCTTGGCTGGTTGGGGGTTATTAATCCTCCAGAAGCTAATCCAAAGATCAATCTTGACAATTCCTCTGCGCTGGTGCCTAAAAGATTTGCTGCTCTTTGGGCGCTCTGCGGGTTGGCGAATTGGTAACGATTATTGTTGCCTGCTAAAACAACACGATATTCTTGTCAGTTAAAATATTACAAGTAGCTATTGTACGCCTATAAATTCGACATAAGAAAACTGATGTTGGGTGAGCTTGCTACGGCCCACTGCGGAACTTTTTAAAGGAACCATTAGCAGCTGTTGTTGACAACTGTGGTAGTCAAATGTCAAGACCATACATTCTTCTATATCTTACCTTTAACAGCACCCGCACACCCCAAATGAAAAATAGCAGCCAGAACAGAAAATATCACTTTCTGTTCTCCCTCAGTCACCCCCAACACATTCAAAGCCATGCAGGTCTTGGAAAATTCCTGGTGCGCCCTCTGTTTATCCTCGTGTTTCTGCAACAAGGTCATAAAGAGATTATTCTCGTTCCCCGACAGGCTATCCAAAAACAGCTCTTTTCTTAAGGGTCCTTCCACGCCGCACAGTAACCTCAGCATGACATGAAATGTCGTTTCTCCCTCTATTTTTCGTGCTATTCGGCTTTTCTCGAGTAGAAGAATCTGTATACTGGCCGAAGATACAGCGCCACTTTGGTCAAAGTCTACGCTAAAGATCTGGGTGAATCTTGTGGCGTTCGGGTTCATTGCGGTCTTGCAGTTGCCGAAACTTTCGAGTACCGTCCACATGGCCGTCAGTTTTTCTAAGTTCAGAATGTTATTGGTCGTACCTAAAAAAATAAATAAAAATGTTGTTTAAAACTGAATTAGTACCTATACTTTAAAACTAACTAGTCATTGAGTGAATATTAAGAGAGAAAGAAACGTGTGCGCCATTTCCTTTTAATTTTCGTAAGAAGCATATAAGTACCTGCAGCAGTAACCAAGTATTGAACGCAATGGCGGAAGTTGGTGGTTTTTCCTGCACCGGATCGGCCTTGGAACACCAGCGATTGATCCCTGCGACTTGACAGCATATTCTGATAGGCGGACTGGGCCATCGAGTAGATATGGGGAGGCATGTCTTCCGATTTGCAGCCTTTGAATAGTGCTACAACCTAAAAAAATATGAGGTGAAAAATAGCGACAATTATTCACACAATTATAAAATAAACCCTTCTCCAAAGACTGGCAGAAATTACGCTAGGCTATGGGCAGTTCTACGTCTATAGGTCATCCGGCTAATGGAATCGAGACGAATACATGAATAAAGACTAAAGAAGCGTTCGTTTCGTCGGATTTATGTTGATGCGAACAAACCCGAACAAACAAAAGTGGTGTATACAAAGTAGTTAAGAGTAAGGGTAGCTACTTTGATGCCACCACCAGAGACATCTAGTGATATCGTTGTTAACCTCGGAGCACAATAGCATCAACTGTTAAATAAGTTCCTACTTATCAAAAGTTATACCACAGACAATAATCGCATCCATGCACTGATCTGGAAACATTTGGTTTAAACATTGAATGGAGCGCCAAATCCCCAGATCTCACCCCTTGGAACTTTTATTCGTGGGGCGTTTTAAAATACAGGGTCCTGCACCTCACCTCCCGTCTTCTATAGCTCACCTATTAATTAAGTTAGGATTTTGATATTTTGCAGACTTTACCTGTATCCTAGGGCGCATTTTAGGAAAATATTTTTGTTCATAAAGGGTGTTCCAAAAAAGTGTGAAGTCATAAGGATCTATTTTTTATTACATGCTATATATATATATTTACTTATTTGAATGCTTTTTAGTGTTGCCTTCATACCCCTAAAAGTTTAATGAAATCGGTTCAGTAATATAGGCGAAAAAAAAATTAAAACTAAGAATGTTATGAGTATAGTGTCAGAAAGTTAGAAATTAATAAATACATTTTTTCCAAAAATTAAACTAAAAAAATGATCTTTGTTAAAATTTTGTACACACTGTATAATATACCTGTAGTGCGATATAAAAAACTAAAAAATAAGAAAAAATTGACCTAATCTAGGGGCGAGTACTTTCCAATATAAAACAATAGTGAAAAATTGTGAGATACTCATAAACCATAGACATATAGATGTTTATGAGTACGCCACTGTACATCATAACATTTAGATACAACTATTGTTACTGAACATAATCAAGCTTTTCATAAGGAATCATAATCACTCGCAAAGTTTGCACGATACAACGCACAATGAGATCTAGCTACCAATAAGTTAAAATAAAGCTAGGTTTTCCAAAAAAATCGGTATTTTTTAAAATATAGCAAATATCAAAAATTTGACAAATTACTTTCTTTGCTATGAACCAGTGATTCAATTGACGTAGAGTGATAAAATTTAAAAATATTATTGTGCAAGTTACACGCCAATTAAATTGGAGCAAAAATCATCGTCTTCTTTAACACCCTGTATATAAAATTTTCTGACAGTTGAAGAAAATTTTTCTTGCTCGAAAGCAATTGTCCGGCAGTTTATAAGAGGCATCCAAATAAGTCAGAAAATATATAGCATGTAATCTAAAAAAATAGGTCCTTAAGACGTCACACATTATTGAAACACTCCGTTTAATAATAATAATAATAATAATAATAATAATAATAATAATAATAATAATAGCTTTATTGCCCAACAAGAAACCCATTTACAGAGCAATATTAAAAATTGAATATAAATAATATTGTACTCGATTCAATACAACTATATAAGTTTGTAAACATAAATCACCAATAATGGAAATACAATAGATTCAAAATTATCGCCATATTATGCACACATTCGTATACTATATTACAATAACACCAATTAATAACACATACTATTAGGTATATATAACAATTTCGTTAATGACCAGCCTCGACAATCCTCCTCAGATCGCGCAAGCTACATGTAAATATATCGCAATCTTCGCACATGCTTTCAAAATTGTAACACATAAAATTTATAGGAGATTTAATCATTACATTTGTTCTTGCTCTTTCACACAAAAATGTTAAATGATGTCTAGTATTCACTCAAACAACAAAAATATGTTCCTGAAATGCGCCCTAGGATACAGGTAAAGTCATCCAAACCCTAACTTAATTATTAAGTGATCTATAGAAGACGGGAGGTGAGGTGCAGGACCCTGTATAAGGTTTACAAAGATCAGTTAACTCAGGCAAAAATGTATTTGAGGGAAATTGGGAGCTGGTAAGTCTTAAACCTTGTGGGACACCCTGTATACTACTGTATATTAATAGCCTTGAACCTATTGGCTATTTCGCCTATAATAATATAATTAAATGAATCGATTATGTATTAGTTATCAACCGATATTATTCTAAATTGATTGAACGGTTTGAAAAAAAGGAATAACACTAAAAGGCAATTTGACTTTATGACAGCTAGTGGGTGTGTAGTCGATTGAGTTCGATTCGATGTCTAATGAGCTTACGAATTAGCATTGCGCTATTATTTAATAACAGCCAGCTTCACACTGAGCTGACAAAATTATTTAAATTATTTATTGAAAATCGATCAATGAATGGGTCGGGTCACTAACCCTATAAGCTAAATTTGAAAAACACTGTTAATAACAAACTTCAATACAGGCTGAGGTTATCAATTGGACCTGAACTGGCTGAACTTTTTATTTCTAATTGATTTTGATTCTGCATGTTGAAGTCAACATGCAGAAGACAGAGTATATGTGTATTGGAGGCGTACAGCAAGACCTAACTCTGAATGAAGGCGAACGTATTAAACAATGTGAAAGTTACTCATACCTAGGAATGAAAATAACAAATGACGGAACCCTCGACAAAGCAATTAGGGAGAGAAATATCCAAGGAAAAAGAGCCATAGCTATGATAAACGGGATACTCTGGGATAAAAAGATATCAAAACTAAATAAACAAAGAATATACAACACCTTAAGTAAGAGTATCATCACATACGGCAGCGAGGTATGGCAAATTAAGGATAGAACCGAGAGATAACTTAGAGTCACGGAAATGGATTACTGGAGACGGGCGGCAGGCAAGTCTAGAATGGAGAGAAATACCAACGAAAGAATCAAAGAAATCATGGGCGTAACACATGACATCAGATGACATCAAAATAAAACAACTAAAATGGTATGGCCACGTACAAAGAATGTCCGAAGAACGAATTCCTAAACAGATACTTGAATGGAGTCCACAGGGCCGCCGAAGAAGAGGAATACCATGGAGAAGCTGGAGAGAGGAAATAGACAAAGAAATCAGACTAAGAGACTTGGCAGAGAATCTCTGGGAAGACCGAGAACAATGGCGACTGGACCTGTGCAAAACTTCAGCCGGGATTTAATACTTCGAAATACACCCCTCTAATTTGACTTTGACCTTATCTATATAAGCACAGAGTTCAATCATCGAAAGCTAACCTTAGTCTCTATGTTTTATGAATAAAAAAAATACTCAGCTCATTTCTTACCTTCTCCGAATATATTGCCAATGGTGCCATAGGATTGATAACTAGGAGTGTCCCACATCCTGCATAGGTGTGAATAAGGTTGGTAGCGTATCTCTGCCTTAAGGTGTGAAGCACACTGGATTCGTTCAGATGCCTCAGTGCTGCCAAATCTTCTGCTCTATCAAATTGAGGAGGATTCGCCTAAAATAAATATGTTAGATAGCTAGTTTTTTTCTTGCCGCATAATTTAAGAGATATTAATCTATTCTATATGTCACGGTAAACTCAAATATTTAATAAGTATTTTAGAATGAAAGCAGAGAAAGTCACTTAATTCTAGTAGAAATTCTGTCAGCACAAAAACACACGTTGGTTAACAGTGTTCAGGAAGTTCCGAATTGTCTTGGTCGTCAGCAAGAGAAGGATGCTTCACTTCATGGGGAATTGTGCCTTACTAAGGAGACCTAGACATCAAGTCCTTGGTTTGATGGTTTTTATAAGAGGCACTTACCCTTACTTGGAATGACATCTTGACCTTTATAACGAGTTCGGAGAGGTTCGGCGAGAATTTAAGTCTACTTGCCAAGTTTGTGAGCCTCTCCATAACTGCTATATTACTACTATCCTACGCGAAAATCAGTGGTACAGAAGTTTTATCCAGAAATTTATAAACACATTTTGTCTTTTTCAATGTGAGACCAACAACAATGCAGTCAGATTGCTCGCAGTTGATTTATGTTAATTGGGTTGGTCTTTTTTTATAAAATAATGACTTTTGATCAATTTTTTGATGAAATAAATTCTGCATGAGAGAGATTCTTTTGTATTCTTCATTTGAAAACGGTGAAATTGTGAACATATTTTATAGTCGCCTATACGCAGCGCAGATGTCTTTTGGCTTTACTTTAAGAGGGTTTCCAGAGCAATGAGTTAACTAAGTAATAATTGAATTGCTGGAACAAAATAAATACCTTCTCTAAATCATCCTCATCCACCACCAACACCTCTCCAGATTGTTCCAGCCTGATCCTGATCTTTCCTGGTTCCGAGTCCGGTCCATCTTCTTTTCGTGCTGCCGTGAATCCGCTCCTGTGCATCAGCCACAACCTTTCCGAATCCAGCCATTGCTTTTCTTTCTCCAAGTGTTCCTCGGACTTTGCCTGGAACAAACAATAACATATTATAAATTATACTAAATTGTTAAATTATAAATATTCATCCTTGCTGCTTGTAGTGCATTATAATTGAAAACATGATATAAAAACGGTTAAATCTCAGCCAGGAATTCAACCTCTCTTGTAGACAATCGTCCGAGAAGAGCAATCAAAAAACGACTAAATACGTCGGCACCTTTAATGTTGGGGGGTAAAATTTTTGTATATAAATCCCCCAGAAATGGGCATGCTCACAGGCCCTTTGCAGTTATCTGTTAATTCTTTAATTTAATTTTATATAGTGAAAAGGTCCATTGTCTAATCCTTCGTAATAGAATGTTTTTTGGAAACAACTTAGATAGATAGAATATAGATATTAAAATAAGGCAATACTAGAAATTCTTGTTAAATTAAAAGATATAACCAAATTTGGCGTATTGTTAGATCTGATTCTCTGAATAATATACCATTTTAAAAAACTTCTTTGTTACATTTACCATATAAAAGGCTTGTTATTATTCTAAGCACATTTTAAACAACAAAAAATGTAAATCTTCACAAGAATTTTCCACATTACCATTTCAAACAGAATATTAATCACAAATTTCACAGGAAAACAGTTTAATTGGATTTTTAATTGAAATGAATCCTATCTCAATTATCCCTGCAGCGATTTGAGCGCTTCAAATAGAAATTAGATGCGTTTTCTGACTTCCTGATGACTGTTTTCATCAGAATGCAGAAATGTGATCAGTTTATCCCGGGCAATCGCGTATTCCCACAGGGCCGGCTTTTAACTTTATATTTATATTGTAACACAATTTCCAAAACTTATTTTTAGTTACAAACTCTAAAAATAGAAAAGAATAAAAAAAACATAGAGAGGAAATTTCTTTCATCGTTAAATTTCGGACCCCGGAAAAGGAACTTAAAACATATAGTTTTGCTGTTAATGCCAGTAGAAAAATTGTAGAAGAAGAAAAAGATTGGTTATGTTTTTAAAATTTCTGTTTTGGGGGTTATGTAATTAATATTATATAATTAATAATATTTGATATATCGAAAGTAATAGTATATTACATAACAAGTGATGAAAGTGATACTTTTCAAACGAGGAGATATTTAGCACGAGGCGGCAGCACAGCGCGGCCAGTTTTAGAATGATCACTTTCACACGAGTAATGTACACCATTTTTTCTACGACCACAAAGAATTATTAAAAAAGCCTTTGATTTGTGAAAAAAATATTTCAACACTAATGTTGAAAAAAAAATATCAACCCTAGTGCTGAAATTAGCATACTTAGGATTATGTTCCACTTAATATCTGGTTTCATAGTTTGTCAATAGGCATTTCCTTTAGTTGTAGTTTAACTTTTTAATTTTTCCATATCTTATATATCATAGGAAGAACTAATCCTGAATTGACTTCTAGATTAACTAGAATGAACATTTTTAAAATTTAATCAAGGAGAGATTCATTAAACATAAATTCCACCCAACAAGGAAGATTATAATTCAAAATAATTCCATAAATTATTTAATGTTTTTATAACAAAAAAATCAAATACTCCTGATGGGATTTGAACCTGTGACCTTACGATCTGTAGGTTAGAGCTCCATTCTCTACGCTATCGCTACCGATAAACATTTGTTGTTTAATACATGACACTCTCTTCAGCGCGATTTGTTTTTTCTGGCAATAGATTTTCCAGTATATTATTAACATTTTTTAAAATTTCAGATGGTGTATTTTCACACTCTAATTCTGAATCACTCGACAAATACATGATAAATAAGTTGAACACTTTACAATTACTGCTTTCTAAAATTTGTTCTTTTTAATAAATAGGGGTTGTCTGTCAAATTGGCACCATATGTTTAGATTAAATAGTGTGTCTTATTTTTCAACACGCGTGTGATATCCGGCGCTTTCTAGCCAAATTAACCGTGCTTTTTTCCCATTTTCATAGGTGGTCGTAGGAAAAAAACATATAAAAATCACAGAAACCAAATTGTTAGAATAAAACAGAAATACGCAAAATCTAATTTAAAAAAGCAAGAAAAATTATTGAAAAGAGTCGTAAAGTTCTTTCTATTTCTATCGGGGCGAGTCTTCTATCGGCCATCGCGAATTTAGCAGAGCAATCTTACATAGTTCTAAATAATAACAGAAAGAAAAATAGACGGGAAATTTATTTTTTATCCTTTCTATGGTTTGGAAGGGAATACGAAAATAAATAAATAAAAAAGCATCAATGAAAAGTGAAATAAGGTAAGTTATTTCTCGCCAAAGCCGACCCCTTGTATTTTCAGCAGAAATACGGGATTATCCGACGTTTAGTGATCATTAAATGACTAGAATATCATTTTCCCTAATGGTCTAAAACAATTGAGACCACTTGAAACATAAAACGTTTACCAATAGCCAGTTATATAGGTCTAAAAATGTTAACGATTATGGAAAATGCAGAGCCACATGTAAAATGTAAATCAGGATTTGGAATTTTCATAATTATTGGTACATACTTAAAATTCCAAAGTTGTCGGTAAGTTTTGCCATTACACTTTTAAGTTCATGAATCTAGGATTTATTTTAAGTCCTTGTGTTTTTTCGTAATTACACTTTTTTAATGCCAGCTTCCAGTGGCGTAGCCAGAAAATATGCTCCGGCGGGGGGGGGGGGGGGGGGCGCTCAGTGAGTGTAAGTAGGACATTTTTTTTTTCTGGAAAAAGGAACAGTCGGGACTACATGTATTTCATGATATTGTACCTAGTAAAGAAGGAGGAAAAGCGTCGCAGGCGAAAAATTTTCAGGGCCACGCCCAAAGTTCGTTTAAAATTCACCTAACTACTATCAAATTTTAAAAATTAAATTATTACCATGGTTGGATTAAATTTGTTTTTGTACATTTTTTTAAACTTTTTTTTTAATAATTCTAGCTGGCTCTTTATTAAAAAAAAATAATATTTATATCTGTGAAAAATATGAATATTGGTGTCAATCCAAAATTTTTAAATAAGACGTATATGTATGACTCTAACCAGTGTTTTTCGGGCTCGTTTTATTTCTATTAAAAATAAAGTAAATATCGCTCACCACGACAAAATTGATGATTTTTTCATAAATCATGTATTTTAGGAGCGTAGATCTAAAAGCAGTTTTTGGTGCAAATGCTTAGGTTTTGAAATACTCCTTCTTAAGTGCCGTTTTGTATATTCATAACAAAGCATTCTCGTTTCTTCCCGCACTATTTTTCTAATTATAAATTATCACATCCATAAAAAAATTTTCAATCAAAATTTTTACTCTAATTTTTCTCTTTAAAAATAAATACCTAGTTGTTTTTTGTTTTTGTTGTAAAAATATTTCATCGCATTGGGTTATATTTTTGTTGATTTAAAATAGCTCTAAAAAAGGGAAAACGCAACGGACAAGTATATAATGGAAAAATACTATAAAATATTATTCGTTTTACTAGTTTTCCTTTAAAATTGCATCATAAATCAATAACTAAAACGATATGCGTCCGAAATCGTAATCTCTATATAAAACAGGACTTTTAGAAGGAAAAGTTTAAAAACTAAACGGTTCATACAAGACCTTTGTAGTATATTATTTAAAAATTTATATTAAGAGTCCAAGCGTGAGATGAAAAATTAGGTTGCAATTAGACTTTTAGACCCGAACTCCTAGCCAGGGGAGGGGCTGCCCCCCCCCCCCCCTATTTTAATGTTAAATTTGTTTCAAGAACTTAAATAGGAAAGAAAACCTTAGAAATCGGAAACAAGAGTCGAGGTGGCGTCGGACAGAATTATCGGCCGCTGTCGACTGGCTGGTGCTGGTTTGTCATGGGGTATTACGTTTTTGCGAATTTTTATCAGGAAGCGTATTTTGTTTCATTGTTTTCTCGGTAAATAATTTAGGATCTTAAAAACTGAGAGTTTAGTGTAATGTGTTCATGGGGTATTAGGTTTTCGCGTATTTTTTATCTGAAGCCCGCCCTCCCCCCCTTAAATACGCCACTGCCAGCTTCACTCATACTTTGCAAGCTTATTTTTAAATAAAACCTAAATTTCCAAATATATCTGTACGTAAAGAATTTCCTTATTTTTAGCTGTGTAATTAATTCTCACCTAATACCCAACAAAAATCCGTTCCTTCAATCCACGCTAAGTTAGATTCTTAAACTTGAAATAAAAAAAGAAGTTTATTTTTGTCCCGACACAAATTACCTGCTACTTTCTACGATCCATGCACGTAATAAAAAAATCAAATAAAATTTAATTCTGTTCGTTACCGTTAATACAATTTGTACTCGTTAGTAATAAAGTTATAATAAAGTGTTAAAATTATCGAATTGTATAGGGAGGCACATAAAGGCATGAACACATTACAATAAACTCTCAGTTTTTAAGATTCTAAATTATTTACCGAGAAAAGAATGAAAGAAAATAAGCTTCCTGATAAAAATTCGCGAAAACCTAATACCCCATGACAAACCAGCACTAGCCAGTCGACAGCGGCCGATAATTATGTCCGACGCCACCTCGACTCTTGTTTCCTATTTCTAAGGTTTTCTTTTCTATTTAAGTTCTTGAAACAAATTTAACATTGAAATAGGTGGTCACCAGTGGCGTATTTAGGGGGGGGGGGACCGGCAGCCCCTCCCCTGGCCAGGAGTTCGGGTCTAAAAGTCTAATTGCAACCTAATTTTTCGTCTCACGCTTGGACTCTAATGTAAATTTTTAAATAATATATTACAAAGGTCTTGTAAAAAACGTTTAGTTTTTAAACTTTTCCTTCTAAACGTCCTGTTTTATATAGAGATTAAGATTTCGGACGCATATCGTTTTAGTTATTGATTTATGATGCAATTTTAAAGGAAAACGAGTAAAAAGAATAATATTTTATAGTATTTTTCTATTATATACTTTTCCGTTCCGTTTTCCCTTTTTAAAAGCTATTTTAAATCAACCAAAATATAACCCAATGCAATAAAGTATTTTTACAACAAAAACAAAAAGTAATTAGGTATTTATTTTTAAAGACAAAAATTTTCATTGAAACATTTTTTATGGAAGAAGTGTGATAATTTATAATAAAAAAATGAGTGCGGAAAGAAACGAAAATGCTTTATTATGAATATACAAAACGGGACTTAAGAAGGAGTATTTCAAAACCTAATAATTTGCACCAAAAACTGCTCCTTGATCTACGCTCCTAAAATAGATGATTTCTGAAAAAATCATCAATTTTGGCGTGGCTGAGCGATATATATATATTAGAGTCATACATAAGTCTTATGTTAAAATTTTGGATTGACACCAATATTCATATTTTTCACAAATATAAAAATGTTTTTTTAAAATAAAAAATAGGAATATCAAAAAACAAAGTTAAAAAAAAACATTTAAAAAAACAAATTTAATCCAACCATGCAAAGGGGGAGAGGAAATAATTTAATTTTCGATATTTGATAGTAGTTAGGTGAATTTTAAACGAACTTTGGGCGTGGCCCTGAAAATTTTTCGCCTGCGACGCTTTTTCTCCTTCTTTACTAGGTACAATATCATGAAATACATGACGTAGTTCCGACTGTTCCTTTCTCCAGATAAAAAAATGTCCTACTTACGCCCACTGAGCCCCCCCCCCCAGCATATTTTCTGGCTACGCAAGTGGTAGTGATAAATAAGGGGGAGAAGTCAAGGAATCTAAGTCGCAACTAGATATTAAAATAACCAAGAAGTTATGTTTCTTAACTGAGACCTTTGGCTTCTGATCTCCTTATATCTACTAACGGAACTTCCACATTGCGTAGACTTTACGGGTTTTATCAACTCACAACAATACCCATTGCATCCTACTTAGGCGTGGGTCACCCTGTATATTTAAGTAGTTATACTATAATTAAGGCGACATGGCTCGCGTCTAAATGTTATGGCCTTAATGTTCTGGTAAACATCATTACTATGCAAGTTTATGGTGCCGTACCAAGAAAATAAATTGACGTAACTTGTGAATTAACATAATATGCAAATTGATGTTGATACATACCTAAACGCAAGGTCCAAAAATTGCATGAAAACTATTTTATTTCAGCAAAATTGAGACCAGAATAGAAAAAAGGTTGGAAAATATAGAATTATTTGCAAACGTAAGAGATAAATTAGCCAAACATCTATCTTATCACTAAATTAAAATTTAACACAAACACATCCATCATAAACCTAAAATTAAAAATGGAATAACTGGCAGATATTAAGTATCATAAAGAAAGGACCCCGCACAAAGCTTATGGCTTTCGGCTAATTTTTCTGAATTTTTAGCATTTTCTAGATCTTGACGTCCTGATTAAAAGTGTCCATGGCCCTGATCCAATCCTATAACTAGTTTTTGAGTTATGGTCTTTTAAAGTTGACAACTTCTTACTTTGAGATTTTATGCATTTTCTGGAGTTTTCACTTGTTTTTTAAAAACTATCAACTTTTTTATTGGTGGAAAATTAGGCCCTAAGTTTTCTTTCACTTACGTACAGGATGCTGAATAATTTATAGGCGGATTAAATAAATGCTAATATTAAAAAATTATGAAAATCCAAAAAAACAATTTTACTCATTTTTTGAATTTTGAAAACAAACGGCTAGATTTTGTTCATATTTTAATATCTTTTAGCACCAAGCTCTAGATGAAATAAAAATGGGTATAGGTTGACGTAGAATATATTGCCGGGTATTTTATTTTTCAAAAAAAAATTGAAAATTCACCTGAAAACGTAATAATATGCCAATCTTTAACAATTTTCTTTTACAATAATTACTCTCTAACACATTCTTATTTTAAATATACAGGGTGAACCAGTTACAATGATTTACACAAGTGAAAACGTTTAAATATAGGAAAATTTAAAAAGGTTTTTTTTTATCAAAAATGACAAAATATTATTGTTAAATTATAAAATATTTTTTTCGTAAAATACCTTGGCTTTTGTACATGATACATTTAGATTATCTTAGAGTCATACCAAAATGTTTTTTTTTCATAATTTATATTTTTTATTTTTCTATATTTAAAAGTTTTCACTTGTGTAAATAATTGTAACTGGTTCACCTTGTATATTTACGGTAATTATGTGTTAGAGAATAATTATTGTAAAAGAAAATTGTTACAAATTGGTATAATAATTAACTGAATCAATTAAAAGTCGCTTATTACATTTTCAGGTGAATTTTCAATTTTTTTTTTGAAAAATAAAATACCCGGCAATATATTCTACGTCAACCTATACCCATTTTTTTTCATCCACAGCTTGGTACTACAAGATATTAAAATATGAACAAAATCTAGCCGTTTGTTTTAAAAAATAAGTAAAATTTTTTTTTGGATTTTCATAATTTATGAATATTAGTATTTATTTAATCCGCCTATAATATTCAACATCCTGTACATATTTTATTTCTATATAAGTAAAAGAAAACTTAAAGCCTACTTTTCCACCAATAAAAAAAATAAAAAAGTTGATAGTTTGTAAGAAACAAGAGAAACTACAGACAATGCATAAAATCTCAAAGTAAGAGGTTGCCAACTTTAAAAGGCCATTACTCAAAAACTAGTCAGGATGGGATTACGGTCATGGACACTTTTAATCAGGACGTCAAGATCTAGATAATACTAAAAATTCAGAAAAATTAGCCGAAAGTCATTTCCCATAAGCTTTGTGCGGGGTCCTTTGATCTGTAGTACAAAACTAACGTTAAAAAACTTGGTGTTTTTAACCTACCTCTATAATTTCCCTTTGCTTCAACAAAACTTCCAAATCCTTTAAACAGTTGGATTTGTCAGTCACACCAAAAAAGCCACCAGTCTTTCTACTCCTACTCATAATCGCGACCTCATCATACTCCACACACTTCACTTTCTTACTACGAAAACTCATCCTTATGTGACTTCTTGGTGGTACTTTCGGAGCATGCCCGTTTTGATGTAACGGACTATTATTTTTTATTCCATTGTCAAATTTTCCACTTCGACGGAACGACCCGTTTCTTGATTTTATAAACGCGTTGTCGGGTTCATCATGCGTTCCATTCTTCTCACCATTAAGTAAAGCCTTTTTCTTTTGAAAATTGACACTAGCGTCTTCGGAAACCTTCCTGAGTCCACCCATCCAGCCATTCTCATCTATATCAAAAATATCTAGATGCCTCATTTTGGAAGTCTTCGCCTCAGAAGCTTTGGTTCCACTATTAAACAACCTCGAGGTTACATCGTTTTGTTTTTTCGTCGATTCTTCTGAGCACTTGGTTGCCTTAGTTTCAGAAGAGTCTATAGATTCAGATTCACTGAAGTTCTCTGAACTGATACTCGTAGTCTTGGGTTTAGGCAATGGAACCGGCGGTTTTTTCATTATTTTACCTCGTGAGCTTCTGACCGCCGATGTTCTTTGAAATGGACTCGCTTTTGGCGTCGTCTGACCTGATTCCAAAGTATCAGACCCAGAAACGTGCTCAGAACTAACACCATTACCCTTATTAGCTGGACTACCGGTTCTTTTGATAGAAGGTGTTCTCTGCAGTGGACATGGTTCTGAGGGGGACTCAGCAGGGTTATAGTTCCCGTGACCGTGGGCTAATCCTTTGCAGCCGGTGTGCTGGACGTTGCGTTTCTTTGGAATTGGAGATAGAACATTGTTGCTTCGCAAAGAACTTACGAAAGTCGAAGCAAAGTTCATCATTTTCGAAGAAGTTTTTTAGTAGTCAGGTTCTATTAAAATATTTGGGAATTCAATTATGTTATATAAGGTATTGTTGAATATTTTGAAAATTATACATTTTTCTAACAAAACGCGTTGCTGTTTTTATAGGTCAGTGTTGGGTTAAATATTAAAGAACATACACAACTACTACTAGAACAACAGACAGGGGAATACCAGTCCACACTAAAACCAGAGATTTAACAGGATATATGCCTATTAAATCGATCTATACTGAAGAATACGAGATATGTAAACTGCAGACCCTGAAGTCGCTAAAGAGAAATGGTAGAGTGTATACTTTACCATAGGGAGTCGAGTTAGATCGGGAAACCAAGACCAGAAGACATTCCTACCCACTAAAATCAGTTATGAAGCAAACTAAGCAATTTACCGACACGAAAAAATTAATAAACCATTACAAAACCGACACATACATTTTAAATTTACTGGTGCTGTCCGCAGTACACCTTCTCGATCATAATTTAGACCATATGTTCCAAAGTTAAGTCATACGAAGGATGACCTTGAGGAATTGTGCAACTCATTACTCACAGCTGAAGCGCCGCGCCGTTCTTAGTCATTTATGATTGATTTAATTATTGATTAAAGGCTGGCTAATAAAAAAAAAATGTGCGTCTTATACGTCTTAACTGTGATACTTCGAGGAGGTTGTGTATCAGACATATCGGTATACTATCTGCATCACCAAACCCCTTCATTTGGTTTAAGGAACTCTCTCTTGACAACGACAGCATGCCTTAGCAGTGTCAAAAGGCACATGTATTTTATTCTGCCAGATCGATCCTATAAGAATAGCTGGCGTTGCATCTGCAACAGTTCGAAGTAGGGAAGCCTGACCAAGCAACTAAATAAGTCTGCCAAAACAGCACAAGATCGAACTGCCACTAAATACAAGAGATCTCGCCTCTACAATATTTAATTCATACAGTTTCGCATACCCACGAAAAATTAAAACAAAGACTAGACAAAAGAATAGTAGGCAAATAAAAGCAATTGCCTATTAAATTTTAGGCGTGCAACAAAATGCATAAGCGAGATCCCACATTCTTGTTAATCAACGATTAATTAATTAATTTATTAATGAAATGTAGCTAGAAAAAAATGCCAACCTACGAAATACATATGCATGTCTTTAAGGTCGACAACTCACTTAGTTATAATCATATTCAATGTAATGTTGGGAAAAAAGTGGTTCAATCCGAAATAGGTGATTCAATTCATGTTCATAATGAGACAATAAAGTATGATTTATTATAGGATTAATAGGATACCGATTGGGATCAGCTACAAGAATCACTTCTATTGAATGAGGCAAATCACGTTTATTTTATGTGATAACAACTTAATTAATTCATGGTAAACGGCCTGTCCGTAATGCCCCTTAATTAATAAATTCACATTATTACTAACTGCTGGACAAATACTTTCGAGCAAGAAAAATTTCGCCTAAATTTAACAGTTAATATTTTCTCAACCAAATATGATATCGACCTACGGTTTTGAATGGTTGATAGATTTATCCCTTGAGAAACAATTGTCAATGTTGGATTTTCTTTAACTGTCAGAAAATTTTATATACAGGGTGTTAAAGAAGACGATGATTTTTGCTCCAATTTTAATGGCGTGTAACTTTCACAATAATACTTTTAAATATTACCACCTCAATTGAATCACTGGTTCATAGCAAAGAAAGTTATTTGTCAAATTTTTGATATCTGCTATATTTTAAGAAATACCGATTTTTTTGGAAAACCTTGCTTTATTTCAACTTATTGGTAGCTAGATCTCACTGTGCGTTGTATCGTGCAAACTTTGCGAGTGATTAATATACCTTATGAAAAGCTTGATTAGGTTCAGTAACAATAGTTGTACCTAAATGTTATGATGTACAGTGGCGTACTTATGAACACCTATATGTCTATGGTTTATGAGTATAGTGTTAGAAAGTAATAAATATATTTTTTCCAAAAATTAAATTAAAAAAAATGTTCTTTGTTAAAATTTTGTAAACACACTGTATATTATACCCGTAGTGCGATATAAAAACCTAAAAAATAAGAAAAAATTGACGTAATCTAGGGGCGAGTACTTTCCGATATAAAACAATCGTGAAAAATTGTGAGATACTCATAAACCATAGACATATACGTGTTTATAAGTACGCCACTGTACATCATAACATTTAGGTACAACTATTGTCACTGAACATAACCAAGCTTTTCATAAGGTATAATAATCACTCGCAAAGTTTGCACGATACAACGCACAGTGAGATTTAGCTACCAATAAGTTAAAATAAAGCAAGGTTTTCCAAAAAAATCGTTATTTCTTAAAATATAGCAGATATCAAAAATTTGACAAATTACTTTCTTTGCTATGAACCAGTGATTCAATTGAGGTGGTAATATTTAAAAATATTATTGTGAAAGTTACACGCCATTAAAATTGGAGCAAAAATCATCGTCTTCTTTAACACCCTGTATATAAAAGTTTCTAATAGTTCAAGAAAATCCAATATTGACAATTGTTTCCCAAGGGATGAATCTATCAACCATTCAAAACCGTAGGTCGATATCATATTATCTGGTTGAGAAAATATTAACTGTTAAATTTAGGCGAAATTTTTCTTGCTCGAAAGCAATTGTCCAGCAGTTTATATTATGTCAGTTGTAAGATTTTTATAAATACGAGACGTTAATAAGTATGTAAATTACCATTTTTCGACAAATTTAAACCTTAAAAACCACTTCTGGTTGAACCGGAAGTAAAGTCAACTTTTAAATTTATTTTTATTCTATATTTAAATTCTATAGAAGATTCTCTTTTTAATGACATATTACACGTTATAATTTGTTTTAAAAATGGCCGCCTAGATCAATTTTCCTTTGTTTTTTAAAATGGCCATAGTTTTGGTAAAACAGGGTAATTAGTAAGCCATGGAAACGTTAAAATGGCTCACTTAATAGTATAAAACTGACTTGTTTGAGAAAAAAGGTATCCGTTAGGGCTATTTTATTTACAACGTGTTTTCTAAAAAAACAAAGCGGAATTTATACATTTTTTTAAATGGCAACCCATCTTTGTTTTAATATAATAATATTGTTTATTTAATTTTCTTTTTAACAATGTCACACAAGTTAAAATAATTTATTAGGTAATAGTAGGAATTAACAAGAAACATTATAAATGTAATTTCTAGACTCGAATAAGCATAAGAATTTTAGTCAAGACCAGTCTAGTATGCCGTGAAAAACAAAAATATTATTTCTGTATTTATTATACCAAAATGTCAAATGATATCAAATAATAATTACGACGATTGAAATGAATTTCCCACGGCATACTTGACATACCTTCTTATGGCTTATACGGGTCTAGAAATAACATTTCTCCACGACCATTACTGAATGCAATAATTCCAAAATCATTTTTGATAATAGAATGTAAAAATTCTCGCTCTTGAGTTGGAATATTTATTCTGAAACACTTGCTTCTTGTGCGTTTTGCGTGTATTTTCATTCCATAACAAGATACGGAATGAATATTCTGTAATTGATCTAAACGACATAGGTTGCCATGAATTTCGAAACTGTTAATGTCAGCAGACAAATTTTAGTGCAAATCAAAATATGAGTAAAAAATCGGATGAATCAGATATGGAACTGGATAATACTCCACCTGAAATTACAAATATTGCGAATAGTATTTTTGGTCGTGGAGAAAATATAGTCTGCTACTCGGTTAGAATGAAAATTCGATACTCGTGGTTCCTCACGCTCGCTACGCTCGCGTTCGGAGTCTTCCACTCGGATCAAATTTTCATTCCAACCTCGTTATAGAATCTACTATTATGATATTTTTATTAACTTCTACTATTACCTAAAAAATTATTATTAACTTATGTTACGCCGTTAAAAAGGAAATTAAATGAAGAATTATATAATAATAAAACAAAGATGGGTTGCTATTTTAAACATTGGAGAAATTCCGTTTTTTTTACTGGTTGTAAATATAATAGTCCTAACGAAAACATTTTTCAGCAACTCAATTTTATATTATCAAGCCAGTTGAAATGAACCATATCAATGTTTCCATGGCCCACTCTTTACCACTTACCTTGTTTTATTAAAGTTATGGACATTTCAGAAAACAAAGGAACATTGATCTAGGCGGCCGTTTTTAAAACAAATGGTAAAGTGTGATGTGTCATTGAAAAAAGAATCTTTTATAGAATTCAAGCATTGAATAAAAATGGGGGGTTTCCGTTTAAAATTTAAAAGTTGACTACCGGAAGTGGATTTGAAGGCTTGAATTGCCCGAAAAATGGTAAATGACACACTTATTAACTCCTCAAATTTTCAAATCTTTACTTTTAAAATTACGAAAAAAATTGTGATTAATTATGAAAATTGCTTTGGTCAAAATTAAAGCCAATTATTTGTATTTGAGTGTATAGAAAAGAACAAATTAAGAAAAATATGCATGCAATCCTTATTTATTGAATTATAGCTATTAATATAACGAGATTATTATGCGATTTATAATAGTCGAGGACATTACTAGGTGACGAGGCAACAGCCGAGTCACCCGCAATGTCCGAGACGGTGTTAAATCGCTAATAATCGAGTTGTATTCAAAGCTTTATCGTATCATAGACAACGGCGATGCGAAAATAAAAACAAGGTTTTATGTCAATTCATTTTGGCATTTCAAAAAGTCATCATTAAAATCATGCAAGATTTTGATATTCCTGACGATATATTAGCTGCAGCCAACATTATAAGGTTAAACTTGCTTCCGGACAAATCTAAAATCCATTATGAAAAAGAATATCGGCAGTTTTGTGAGTGGCGAAAAAAAGTACATGTTCAAGGTGCAGAAGAAACGGTATTGCTGGCGTATTTAGCAAAACTCTCTGAGGAATACTCTGCTTCATCCTTATGGCCGAAATATTCCATGTTACGAGCGACTTTAGAACTGAAGGAAAGAGTGGAAATCGACAAATACGGCGCCTTAATACGTTTCATCAAGAAGAAAAATGTTGGATATAGAGCAAAAAATTCAAAAGTATTTACAAGAGAACAAGTCAACGAATTTGTGTGTTCTGCCTCAGACGAGAAGTTTTTAATGATGAAAGTGTTCAGAGGGCATACCTAAGATCGTGGACGTTAAAGACAAAGGTGTATCCATCAAATTTGAAAACTGTCAAAATATTTGTTTTACATGTTCATGAAAAATAGTTCTAATATTATTTGGTATCTAACGTATTATGCTTTCGTAACTAACGTATTAAATTATGGTAACTAATGTATTATGAGTAACTAAGGTGTTATGTAGGTTTTAGTACGTTTATGATGTTAATAATTATTAATAAAGATATCATATAAAAATGACTTAATCTTCAATGATACGATAAAAATTAATATATTTGAAAAGGTTAATTTAAATGCAAAGATGGTACAATGTTATGTAATTATTAGAATGTCTTCCGCCCAGTGCAATAATGTTAGATATCATTTACAATTTTCAATATTAAGAGTGAGCGTATAGCTCCCTTTGTTATTATATGTGATCTTGATAAAATATTAATTATATAAAGTCACTATCAGTTTTATTATCTGGTAATAATTATACGCGTATAAAATCCACCCATTTCGGATTAAAATTTAAATAGCTTTTAACTTTTATTACTAGTCGACCTTAAGTTAAAAATGTGGGTTGTGTATTTTATTATATTTTATTATCAGTTTCACTTGTCACATATTTCAACGCCATAGAAAGTCACAAACTACCAAAACAAGGTTTTGTTTTGGTTTGTCTTAAAGAGTTTCACGCACTTTTCCACAAATTTGACAAAAAAAAGTGTTTTCAATTCCCTACTTGCGGCCAGGTACAGTCCTCAGGCCTGTCTGGGCTTCATTATGAATCTAAAACCTAACCTTTTTACAAAACAGCACTTTAAATAGGAACATTTCAAAATCTAAGCAATTGCAACAAAAAAGGCTCGCAGATTCTTAATCCACCCTCCAAAAAACAATGATTTCTGAACAAATCATCAATTTTGGCGCGGTGAGCGTATAAATAAATTATATTATTAAACACGAAAAATCATAATCATAAATACATACTTAAATGAAAATTTTGGATTAACACACAACGTCAAGAGCCTGCTAGGAACATCAAGAAAAAAGTAAAAAAAAACATTCACAAAACCAAATTTAATTAGAATTTAGATTTAGTTCTATAATCTGTATATTAACGACCTTCTAGTGAAAACCCAAAATCCAATTTATAGCTTTGCTGATGACAGCACACTTGTCTCATCTTTTACCTTGACTCCCCAAACATCCGCTGCCGACGCACATGTTCGCAGGCAGCATGAAGTATTGCGCCTCAACAATGACCTGGAAGAAATCTTGGCTTGGGGTGACAGTAACCAAGTCGAATTTAATGCTAAGAAAACCCAGGCAGCAGTCTTCTCCAAAAAGATTAACATCGCAGAACCGGATATAGTCATGGCAGGACACGCAATTCCCCTGGCACCGTCTATTAATTTGCTGGGGGTCAATCTGGGAGGTAATATGTCTTGGCATGATCACGTTGCCGCAATTGCCAAGGCAGCTGCACAGAAACTTGGTGTACTTTTCCGCACCAAAAGGTTGTACACACCTCATCAACTTTTGACACTCTACAAAGCCCAGATTCGACCATCATTAGAATATTGCTCTCATGTCTGGAGCTCTGCACCCAAGCACACCCTTCGGCTACTGGATTCCATTCAAAGGAGAGCCGTTCGTCTGATCGGCGACCCCGAGCTGACCAAGACCCTCGATAGCCTGGAGCATCGAAGACAGGTTGGTGATTTGGCTCTCTTTTACAGATATTTCCATGGCAGGTGTTCGACTGACATTGCCCACTTGATTCCACCTAGAGCAATGCAAAACAGAAATACACGGCGAACCACTGCCGCTCATCCATATGTTGTTCAGCTTAGTACTCCTCGAACTTCATTGTTCAAGAATTCTTTCATCTGGAGAACGTCATCTTTGTGGAATGATCTTCCTGAGGTCGTTTTTCCCAATGAATACAATCTTCAACGTTTCAAGACCAACGTTAATCGCTTTGTTCGCACACGCACCGCTCCCAGAGCGCCTTAAAGGATTTTTCCTACAGTGCAGGTGTTTTATCATAAAAAAAAAAGTAGAGGTAATAATTTAATTTTCGAAAATTGATAGTAGTTTAGTGAATTTTTAATAAACCCAGGATTTTTCGCCTTTCTAACTAAGTACAAAATCATGAAATACATGTCGTCCCGACTGTTCTTCCCTCAAAAAAAAACTTGCTCCACTGGATCAGTTTTTAATAATCATGTCAGAAAAAAGGTGCTGACATTGTTTGCCCAATCACTCCCATTATTTTCTTTTAAGAACATTGTAATATTTTGGTACAAGCTTTTGTGTAGGTCCCCTTCCTACTAGTTCATTCATTTGTTTTAGGAAGAGTCGATTGTTATTCTATTGTTTAGATTGTTACGTAAATTTGATCATTATATTACGATGGTGTATTCATGTGCTGTTGTATAATTTTAATGGCCGTATTATAGATTTGCGTGCTTAAGATTGTTGGTGTAATATTCAAAATTATTTTAACCTTGAAGACGACTTTGTAGAAGTTATTAACATAATTTTCTACTTCGAATAGTACCTGTGGAGCCGTCAATTTTTATTGCTAGGCGATAGTATATAGTCTATTTCATAAAGGTGTAGAATAATAAAATGGAAAATTACGTCCAGTTCGGCTTAATTTCGGTGTTGGCCATATAGGCTCAGGTAAATTTGGTGCATTAAATTATTTATGATAACTAACCAAAGGAAAAAAAAGAAGATAATTTGATAAAAAAGGAACTATGTAGGTATAGCTATAGCAAATTTACAAAAACATCGTTTTATGAAATATGCCGTGGAAGATACAGCTAAAAAACATAGTGTAACTGTGCTGAGCACACCGCCATATCATTGCAAACTAAATTCTATAGAACTTGTATGGGCGCAAGTGAAAGGATTTGTAGCAAAACACGACACGACATTCAAAATGAAAGACGTTAAGCTATTGTTTGATCAAGCCATTAAGGAAGTGACACCAGAGAACTGGCGAAAAGCAGTCCATCATGTCATTAAAGAAGAGGAGAAAATGTGGGATCTTGACCACCTGATCGATCGGACCGTCGAGATGACGTTCCTCGGATGACGAAAAATATTATGATTTTTTATAATTTAATTTCGGTTATTTTTTATAATGTTTAATAAAAAATAGGTGTATCTAATACTATACCGGGTGACAACGAATGTTGTTGCCCCCCCCTATTTTTTACGTAGTATTATTAATACAATATTTAAAATTTCAGGAGATTCTAAGTGTATGTTTTGTTAGTTTTTAGTAAAGTCATATTTTTAAAATCACTTCCGGTTTGACCGGAAGTGGTATCAACTCTTTTATTTTAAATAGAAACCTATTATTTTTATTCGATATTTGAATTCTACGGCAAATTTCCTTTAAAATGACATATCACACAGATGATTTGTTTTTAAAATGGCTTCCAGGAAAAAATTTTAAGGAAATTCTTAGATGGCCATGGAATCGCTAATATAACATGACTTTTTGAGAGTGGGCCATGGAAGTTTTAAAGTGGTTTATTTTAACCTGTTTTATGTTAAACAAGTAGGCTATGAAATATTCTGTGAAATGACAAAAGTGTTCGTAACAAAAATTGAAGAACTCAATTTTTTTTTTTTGAAATATGACATTTCTCGATTTTTTTTCAATTTTAGCCACTCCTTTAAGTATAATACCATGCTTGTGAAACATTTTTAAAAAGATAATTTAATAAGCTATTTTTTGGCCCTAATTAAATGGCTTCTTGCCATTTAAAAATATTGACTAATTCTTTCTCATTGTGTAAACAAATTTGACATATCTAAAGTATTTTTGACAGAAGCATCTTTCGCAAAGAATGTTATTGTTTAACATAAAACTGGTTAAAATAGACCACTTTAAAACTTCCATGGCCCACTCTCAAAAAGTCATGTTATATTAGCGAGTCCATGGCCATCTAAGTAAATCCTTAAAAAATTTTCCTGGAAGCCATTTTAAAAACAAATGATAATGTGTGATATGTCATTTTAAAGGAAATTTGCCGTTTAATTCAAATATCGAAAAAAAATAATAGGTTTCTATTTGAAATAAAAGAGTTGATACCACTTCCGGTCAAACCGGAAGTGATTTTAAAATTATGACTTTACTAAAAACTAACAAAATATACACTCAGAATCTCCTAAAATTTTAAAATTTGTATTATCAAAACTACGGAAAAAAATAGGGGGGGGGGGTAACAACATTCGTTGTCACCCGGTATATACCATTTTCAGTGTTTGTGAATGGATAACAATCGGCAAAACCCATAAATTAACCCAAACCAGGGTGGTACTACCTGCACTTGATGAAAATACAGAATTTTGCAATGAAATCAATTCCAAATTATGAAAGTGGTTTAAATATTCGTTGGGTCACTCTGTAGCCCCTTTGCATACCTAATGAGCTTTCATTACTCTACACCTTTCTGAAATAGACTATAGAATAAAGATATTGTGTGCACTGGATTAATAATTATTCGTACCTATTTAAAATAAGTAGTAGGTACAACAAAAATTATCCTGAGAAAAAAGGAGTAGATGGTATTACTTTTTCTAATTAAATAAAGATGTTGCCTAAGCGAATTTCACTTGTTAAGTAATAAGGTAATTGAAGATTGAGAAGAGCCGTCTTCTGGCCAATTAGTGAAATTTGTTTGCTTAAGATTCAATTACACATGACGCGTTTACGGTAGTTATGCATCAGCAAACATAATATCGCGTCTTTCCTTATTAAATAGCTCTTAGGATAAAGAACTAACTAGTTATGAAAGACATACAGGGACCGGCAGAATATGGAAACCTTTTTTTATTATTGATTTCACAGAAAATTCTATTCTACAGGGTGTCCGGTAACTTATGGGCCGTAGAGTAACTGGAGATACTAGACATCAAACTACGCCGATTAAGTCGTATAAAAAAAATTCATATCGTATCGTATCGTATAAAAAAAAAATCCGTTTTGCCCAATATCTTCTTAAGGATTCGGGGTTTTTTAAATTAGAAAAGACAATGTGGCAGATGTTAGTAGGGCGCAACTTTTTTCTAATTTAACCATCTCTTTATGGTTTACGAGATTACGAGAAGTTATTTTTTTTTAATTTTCGATATTTTTTAAAATACAATGAATTTTAGTAATTTTTTTTAGGATTTTCGTTGGCTTATATATTTTTCCTCAATTCTTTTTTCTGCACGAAATTAACTTTCTCACGCCGACATAGATACCACCTTTCCATATTGGTGAAAAAAAAATCCATAATTTTCAAGAGACCCGCAATCTAACATGGGAAATTTTAGCGCGTCTTGATCCACTTAATTTTACTCGGCTGGAAAATACTGACAAACTAAAAAATAAATAAAAACGCGTAGACCCGTTTCTCTATACAGGGTGTCCTATAACTTATGGGCCATAGAGTAACTGGAGATACTAGACATCAAACTACGCCGATTAAGTCGTATAAAAAAAATTCATATCGTATCGTATCGTATAAAAAAAAAATCCGTTTTGCCCAATATCTTCTTAAGGATTCGGGGTTTTTTAAATTAGAAAAGACAATGTGGCAGATGTTAGTAGGGCGCAACTTTTTTCTAATTTAACCATCCCTTTATGGTTTACGAGATTACGAGAAGTTATTTTTTTTTAATTTTCGATATTTTTTAAAATACAATGAATTTTAGTAATTTTTTTTAGGATTTTCGTTGGCTTATATATTTTTCCTCAATTCTTTTTTCTGCACGAAATTAACTTTCTCACGCCGACATAGATACCACCTTTCCATATTGGTGAAAAAAAAAATCCATAATTTTCAAGAGACCCGCAATCTAACATGGGAAATTTTAGCGCGTCTTGATCCACTTAATTTTACTCGGCTGGAAAATACTGACAAACTAAAAAATAAATAAAAACGCGTAGACCCGTTTCTCTATACAGGGTGTCCTATAACTTATGGGCCGTAGAGTAACTGGAGATACTAGACATCAAACTACGCCGATTAAGTCGTATAAGTTTTTTCGGATTGTTACTCGTTCTAGAGATACAGGGTGTTGAAAGTAAAAGTTTATTCTCAAAAATAGGCCATAATTTTAAAACGGTTTAATGAATCGAATTGAAAGTTGGCAATGTTATGTTTTAATGAGCAAGAAATAAGAATTTGTAGACATTTTTAAGTTTCAAACTAGAGGGCGATAGTTGCATACACTGGGCTTCATAAATCTATGATTTTTTTTTCTTACCTGTGATATTAGGTGTTTTTTAATTATAGTTTCTTAAAGAAGGGCCTTTTTTGAGTCAAAAAGGTGTACTTGATTGATCTTATTATCTTTAACGGGTTTCGAGATATTTCCCTTTAAACATTCCAAAGCATAAAAAAACAGTACATAATTAAATTAATATTTTAATTATCAAAAAAAAACTTATATGACATAATCGGCTTAGTTTAATGTCTAGTATCTCCAGTTACTCTACGGCCCATAAGTTACCGGACACCCTGTATATAAAAGTTTCTGCATCCCCTTGCCCTCAAGGCCCTAAAATCCAATCGACTCAAATCGAGAATCACAATGTAGTGCCTAAACAACCTGAAAGACCTAGCGGCAAGGAACAACAGGGTAGAACTCCTATGGGTTCCTTGTCACTCGGGGATAGCGGGCAACGAAAAAGCCGATGAACTGGCCAGAGCCGGATCATCTTAAAAACTCAGGGGCCCTGAACCCGTCCTTGGCATATCAAAACCGGCAACCAAGGCAACATCGGACAGGTGGGCACAACAACAACATATATCCCGATGGAACAGGATACCTGGTCAAATCCATGAGGGCCACAATTGGGAAACTTTTCAAAAAGCTATCAACTGAAATGTTGCTTCGAACGCGCACCCAGCTAAAACAAGTGGTCCACTTAAGAAAACACCTACGTCGAATAGGAATTTACAATGGTCCCATTGAATGCAGATTTTGCGGCGAAGAGGACGAAACCGCCTCACATATCATATATAACTGCGAAGCACTGACCCGAAGAAAATTCAAAATCTTCGGGTTTGTTCGGAATCCAATGTGGGGATAACCTCCCGCATGACAAACTTGGTAGGAATTTACTGGACCTTATAAAAGAAACAAACTTTTCTAGCAAGATAGGGGAGCACAATAAGCCACTAGGCTGCAGTGCAGGAAGCTTTGGCCGAACGCCCGACCCACGCCTTAAACCAACCAACCATCCCATTGAACCAAAAAAAAGCGCTCATTAAATTTGAAAAAACTGTGGTGCGTACGAGGTTCAATTTAAAAATCAAAAAAAATTTCTTAAGGGTAAAGTACTTTTATTTTTAGTTTTAGATACAATTTTCATTTGTAAAAGTTGTTTAGAATTAAAAGTTATATCCAATTACGAAGTAACAGCCTTCTACAAAACCGAAAAAAACATACACATTTTTTTTAATGTTTACTTTTAGAACATTGATCAAACTTTAAATTTATCGTTATATCAAATTTTTTTAAACCACCCAAAGCAATTATGCTAAAATTCGTTTAAGTTTGGACTTATTAAACCAAAGCTACGTTCAGGGACATTCTAAATTAGTTAAAAACGTCTCTTCTTTCCAATAATTATAAAAATTAATTTAAGTAAAAAAATTTGGTAATATTATCGTTTAATCGTTTCTATGGTAGAGCTACCAGGACACGAATATAGCGGGCCCTAATAATTAAACAAAAGCTACTTTATTAGATGTTCAATTGTTATTATTATTTCAGACATATTTGACACCCTGTATAGTTTAGGGTTATTCATTTTCTATCGCCATTATAATTAGTATCCTTCACAATGAAGAAATCACATAGAAATGTCAAACTATGTATTTATTCGGGTTTGTTCGTATCTCTGTCCCTCTTTGCTAAAAGAGAATGTTTTTTGTTTAAGTTTATCCGACCGCGCAAAAATTCGCCGTGTAAATTTGCCGTTTCTTTTGAAGTGAATTACAAAAAAACTAAGCAACTTTTTGTATTTTTTTTTTCACCAATGGAAAGGTGGTACCTATGTGGGTGTGCGAAAGTTATTTTTGTGCAGAAAAAAAAATCGAAGAAAAAGATACGAGGTAATGAAAACCAAATTTTTTTTTACCAAATTTCATTGTATTGTTAAAAATATTAAAAAAAATAATTTTTTAATGAAAATAACTTTCGCACACTCCCCAATTCCTGTAGAGTCTAACTAAAAAAAAAATTTTAAATCCATTAAAAAACATGGTCAGGATTCACTTCAAGAAAATGCAATGTTTTTGGTCTCTAAAATCAAACGAAAATAATTTGTCTCTGTTGAAAATCGACATTTGGTTTTTGCTACACGTGTTGTACTTAGGGTAGTACGCCTAAACATTAAAATATTGCTTTCTAATCATTACTAGATTATATCCTAGGCTTCGCTTGCGTAGAATATGAAAATAATGACAAAATCAGTTGGTTTCCATTGCAAAGATCTTAAACGGTCTTCAGCGCAGTTTTATGCTAACGTGTTAAACGTTTTCTTATGTGTATATATTATATTTGATTAACTTTCTATAGGGTATTAAAAAATGAAACCAAGTTCAGAAAATTAGATTTAGAAAAAATATATATTTAGCAATGATGAATATGAATAATAACAATAATAATATAAATAATTAGAGAAGCGCCGAAAAGTGGTTTAGGCCATTAGCCCAATAACGAGTACCTATTTTGAAGGCCGAATAACGAATATTCGGCCTTTATTCAAAAGTGGTCCGAATACTTGGTGCATCTCTACCAATTTGAACAAACTTTATCAGTATATTTTTTTTTCTTACTTTAGTTTATTTTGTCTGCAAAGCAAATGATGTTTGGCCGAATATATCAGCTCTACTTGCCGAATAACGAATATTCGGCATGACATTATGTCATTGTTCAATACCTGAATGCATCAAATTAGTAAAGACAGAAATTAAAAAACTTTAATTTAAAATTAAAATTTTTTTTATTACATCGTGGTTAATGCTACAAGATTTCTGAGAATATTAAAAAATAATTTTGAATGGAGATAAAAAAAAACATTCCAAATTTTAAAAATCCATCGTCATATCCGTAACTCACACTGAAAATGCTTTGCGTAATGTATTAGCTTATGTACTGCCGCTCTTGAATTGAAGAGAAAGATCGCCGTTCAATACCTGAATGCATCAAAGGAGTGAAGGACGATAACTGGTACGACGAGGAAGATAATTCGGTATATTTTTTCATAACGTCGTGCTTCGAGCCGGTAACTTTGGAAAAGATTTTAGAAATACTGTTCGGATCCTCTTAATAATTTTGAGTTTAAAACGATAAGAAAATGGGTTGGTGTCGATCTATCCAATGAGAATATTAAAATTTGCAAAACGCGAATGTAGGTCCACAGGATTTAAATTTCAAAATTCCCAATCTTGCAAAACGTGTTTATCTAGATATTAAATTATGGATTATAAACGTGGAATCAAAAGTATACCAATATATGGTCAAATTTTTGGTGATTAAGATGTAAATCCACATTCGGATGCTTTTAAATTATCCCTAAACATATTAAATCATCTTTAATTAATAAAATAAGGAAAACCAAAAAGATATTGAAAAGTGTTTGTTCCCTTCCTTCGTCAATAATCCCTAGACGTGTTTTGCCATATCATGGCTCATCATAAAGGCTAGAAGTTGACCAATGAAAGGAAACGGTCTACTGTTTAACAGTTTTAATGGCGTCCAAACCGTCCAAACATCGTTTGGAAAAAATTAATTGGTTATTCTTTCCTTTCAGTACTTCACTTCTGCAGAACATAATATTTCTTTTTTTTTACATGAATATATGGTATATCCTGTACACTCAAGTGACTGGATAAATGTGCTATTCTAGTTAACCGAGCCGATAAAATTAATTTATCGTGATGAAGTGTTTCAAATTTTATAAATACATTTTCCCATTTTTAAAGAAAAATCCCACGACTGCACAAAATACTGAAAAAGTCTTATTTTTAGCATATCACAACCCCAAGTGGTACTAAATAATATCCCATGAATACAACACTCTGCGTAAAAATGTATATTTTCCCTTTGAAGACAGCAGATGCACCCGACGTCATAGATCTATTAAACGAAAGCAAAAACCAACCGAAGACAGTATTTGTAAGATGAATTTGAACTTATTCTTATTAATGAAGAGTTTTTAAGTCCGAAACGTATTATTAATACAAGGTGTAATACGTCGTTGAATTATAAAGGAGGAGAATAAAAAAATAAAATTTTGAAAAAGCAAAGTTGATGATGGTTTTAAAAAAACGAAACGTCGGATTAAAAATCTAATTACACCAACTTGTAAAGGAGAAAAAGTAGTAATGAGAAATTATATCTTATTTTAACATATCTCTTCAAATGGAGCCAGAAAAAAATAAAAACGAAATCGCGAAAATTCGGTTTTGCCCAATATCTTCGGAAGGATTCGGGGTTTTTTAAATTAGAAAAGACAATGTGGCAGATGTTAGTAGGGCGCAACTTTTTTCTAATTTAACCATCTCTTTATGGTTTACGAGATTACGAGAAGTTATTTTTTTTTAAATTTTCGATATTTTTTAAAATACAATGAATTTTAGTAATTTTTATTAGGATTTTCGTTGGCTTATATATTTTTCCTCGATTCTTTTTTCTGCACGAAATTTACTTTCTCCTTTCCATATTGGTGAAAAAAAAATTCCATAATTTAGACACCTAGCATGGAAAATTTTAGCGCGTTCTGATCCACTTAACTTTACTCGGCTGGAAAATACTGACAAACTAAAAAATAAATAAAAACGCGTAGACCCGTTCCTCTATACAGTGTGTCCCATAACTTATGGGCAGTAGGGTAACTGGAGATACTAGGCATCAAACTAAACCGATTGAGTCATATAAGTTTTTTCGGATTGTTACTCGTTCTAGAGATACAGGGTGTTGAAAGTAAAAGTTTATTCTCGAAAATAAGCCATAATTTTAAAACGGTTTAATGAATCGAATTGAAAGTTGGCAATATTATGTTTTTATGAGCAAGAAATAAGAATTTGTACAAATTTTTAAGTTTCAAACTAGAGGGCGATAGTTGCATACACTGGGCTTCATAAATCTATGATTTTTTTTCTTACCTGTGATATTAGGTGTTTTTTAATTATAGTTTCTTAAAGAAGGGCCTTTTTTGAGTCAAAAAGGTGTACTTAATTGATCTTATTTTCTTTAACGGTTTTCGAGATATTTCCCTTTAAACATCCCAAAGCATAAAAAAACAGTACATAATTAAATTAATATTTTAATTATCAAAAAAAAACTTATATGACATAATCGGCTTAGTTTAATGTCTAGTATCTCCAGTTACTCTACGGCCCATAAGTTATGGGACACCCTGTATCTACGCCACTGTGCAGTATCATCTTAAATACGATAAAAAAAAAATTCACCAGAACTTGTAAAGTCATTTAAAAATAATTAAATTTATATGTATGTAAATGGTAATTATTTCCACTAAATTATAACTTATATCCAATTTAAAAACACATTAGTTTTGTCCTAATTTTAAAAACCAGGTAATACCTGGTCGTTGTCTTTCTTTCACTAGAATAATTTATTGATATTTCGTTAAATTGCCATAATGTAAAGTGCAGTAATACGAGGGGGCAAAGGACAAGAGCAATTAAAAATAAAGTAGGTATGTAACATCACTAATTAATTAGAAGAGAGTGACGGGTGTGTTATTTACAAAAAAAAAATTATTTCGTTTTTACGTTTTGCACTTAAAACCTTCAGTACAAAAATATCGAGCTTGAATTAAAAATCCGGAAATTTTTTATGCTCTACGGCAGGGGTTCCCAAACTGGGGGGCGCGCCCCCCTAGGGGCGCTAAGCAGCATTAGAGGTGGCACGAGAGCTCTGAAAAACTGCAAAATTAATACAACTTGTATCTGTATAACGGAGGGGGAGGGAGGCGCGACCATTTCTTGATTCCCAAAAGGGGGCGCCATAGAAAAAACTTTGGGAACCCCTGCTCTACGGAGACTATAAGTGAAAATATTGTCCGCAGCGCTTCAAAATCAAATATACCTCCATGTTTGAGAAATAAGGTCTGCGGTTGTGGCCCCCGTCCATAGCGGTGCCATTTTTCTCAACTTGTTAGCTATCTCACTGTTGTTTAATAACTATGGTTACAAGCCCCCAAAAGAAAGATCCTGGTGATGCTTTTTTTACAAAATTTTCGAAACCATCTAAGATAAAGACTTTTTATTGTAGCTATATCAAGTAATTTTTATGCTATGCGGGGTATGGTTAAAAAAAATCGCAAGTTTGTATACTTAGTTGAATAAAATAAGCTATTTTCAGATAAAAAAATCAAAAAACATCATAAAGCATTGTACCGGGTGATTCATTAAGGGTGACGAGCGGCCATATCTCGGAAACTACTAGGCATAGAAATTCAGGAAAAAAAATTTATAACTAAAGTAGCCATGAGAAAATCCTGGAAATAATTTTTAAGTTCCGCATTTTGCCGCAAGAGGACCTGATTGAAAAGTAAATTATAAAAGTTTACATATCTCCGAAAATTCCACATTAAGGTATATCTTTGATAACACCATTAAAAAGCTTGGACAATTATGCATCATTTTGGTCTTATGCTCATTGGCGTACCGACTTTAATAAGAGGGGGGGAAGCTGTTGAGAGTGTAATCAGTTAAATCGCTGTAACTTATAAACGACTTATCCGATTTTAGCAAACTAAAGACTGTTTGGAATAAAAATGTATGCACTTTCACCAATCGTATTTAGTTGTTCATATTAGTTCTCAAAAAAATGCTAGAGGGAGCAATTTGTAATAATAACACATTTTTTGATTTTACTCCGAAAAAATAAATCATACGGTATAATTATGATACCATTATTGAAAAGTAGATAAAATTTGCTAGAAAAAATATTAAAACCGCAGCTCGATATCTCCGTTCGTTTCAGCGTTATCGCAAATAGAATAATTTTAAAAATTTTAAATAAAGAATATTTTTTAGAAAAAAAGTGGGACGCCACTGATATTTTTCCATATGGATATTATTTCTGATTAGCCTGGTCAATTCTGCATAAAAATGGTCTCTTGCGTTTTTCTCCTCAGGCACACCGTTCTTTATTAAAATAATTAAATTAAATTAGCTCCACTATTTATTATTTCTATTAACATTGATAATGAAAAGTTTTGTTTTATAAAAATTGTTGAAAATGACCACCCCGCCCGTCTAATTTCATTTAATTATTTTAATTAAGAACGGTGTGCCTGAGGAGAAAAACGCAAGATACCATTTTTATGCAGAATTGACCAGGCTAATCCAAAATAATATCCACATGGAAAAATATCAGTGGCGTCCCACTTTTTTCTAAAAAATATTCTTTATTTAAAATTATTCTATTCGCGATAACGCTGAAACGAACGGATATATCGAGTTGCGGTTTTAATATTTTTTCTAGCAAATTTTATCTACCTTTCAATTTTGGTATCATAATTATACCGTATGATTTATTTTTTCGGAGTAAAATCAAGAAATGTGTTATTATTCAAATTGCGCCCTCTAGCATTTTTTTGAGAACTATTATGGACAACTAAATACGATTGGTGAAAAAATACATTTCTCTTCCAAACAGTCTTTAGTTTGCTAAAATCGGATAAGTCGTTTATAAGTTACAGCGATTTAACTGATTACACTTTCAACAGCTTCTCCCCTTTTATTAAAGTCGGTACGCCAATGAGCATAAGATCAAAATGATGCATAATTATCCAAGCTTTTTAATGGTGTTCTCAAAGATATACCTTAATGTGGAATTTTCGGAGATATGTAAACTTTATAATTTACTTTTCAATCAGGTCCTCTTGCGGCAAAATGCGGAACTTATAAATTATTTCCAGGATTTTCTCGTGGCCACTTTAGTTATAATTTTTTTTTCCTGAATTTCCATGCCCAGTAGTTTCCGAGATGTGGCCGCTCGTATACTTCAGAGGCTTCCTTTTTATAGAAGTGAAAACAGTTGTAGGAACGGCATTAATTAGGCATAATAATATAACCTAATTAAGGTAAGTCAGTCGGCGAATAAGAATACCTTGAGAATAACGTTCTTCCATTTTTGGTTTTATTGAACAAGGCCATCCTCTTAGTATGGGGGCTTTACAAATACTATTTTATTGTTTAATACATTACATTTTTTGCAATAAAAAATGTTTATTATGGTAAAAGATCGATAGAAATGTAAAAAGTAATATAAATTAATTAAAAAATAATCCATTCTTTTACTGGTGTCGCCCGTTTAGGTCCTATCAAATGATTTGATTAGTTGTTTTAATACAAGGCTGTAAATGTTCAATATCAACGGATCTATTTTCATCAAACTTAGTTATCTCACAGATAAAAGTCCAAAGAGGTAAGGTCTGGAGATCTGGCAGACTACATAATTTCACCTTTCCTCCCTATCCACTGATTTGGAAGTATTAGGTAGGATGACCAACAAATCATAATCAGAACTGAATAAATTTATCACAAAAAACAGCAACAATTCTTATACCAACACTCTACACTTGTCCTAACCACCAAAATATTCAACAAAACCTAGTAAAATTTGAAAGATATTATTGGTTTTGTATAAGTAACAATTGAATTCATCACCTCTACTGTCAAATTTGGTAACAATCACAATTAAATAAATAAAACTTCGCATACACTGCAATGACACCGATTGACGATTATTTAAAGTCTCTTCTGTTCACCCTAAACTTTTTAAATATCAAGTCACAATTAATTGGATAAAACAAACCCGCAAGCGACAACATACCACACAGTCTTACAAAAAATCTAACATAATGAAGATAAGTCCTTGATAATAATTTACTAAAAATCGTCTAATTTCAAACTCCCTCTGTCAAATTCCGCTATCAAATTGTCGCACCCCGACCGTCAAATTTCGCACCTCGTTATCGCACGGATTACACCGGGCCAAACAAGTGAACGACGCGCCGCGGTAAGACCGTCTTAAGAAAACAAAACGCAAGCTATCGCACGTGAGGACTGAACTGTCAAGCAAGCCATGCAAGTGACGAAAAGCCAATCCAATGAGAAACGGATCTACGGATCGGAATATATAAGTGGGATCGGGCATACGTTGAATTATAATTTTCTTGTAGTTTTAGCAGTTCCAGTTGATACGATACAGGTACTATGTTTGTCTTGTAGTACCTATATTTAATTTTTTAATTTCTCCCACTAGTAAATATTGGATACAGTAGTTCGTTTGTCTGTTGGACGTAGCCTTTTTTCCATACACCTGGACGTAACGTAGATATATACAAAAGGAACGAAGTCGAAACTACTCCCCAGAAGGGACATTGTAAATAAGGGGTTAGGAAAGAAAGCCCTATCTTCCTTCTTACATTAAATGTAAATGTAAGAAGGAAGATAGGGCTTTCTATCCTAACCCCTTATATATGAAAGGAATATTTGTAACACTTCGAAATAGAATAGGAATTCACAATGAGTCCATAGAAACTAGACTATGCCATGGAAAAGCGAAGAGAAGGAAACGTAATAGGTGCCTATATCCAAATGAGCTGACAGCCTGACCCTTGGATGCCACAAACTGAAGAAATCCAGTGCGGTGACAGTTTCCCGAATGGAAAACTGGAAATAAATCTATGGAACCTAGTTAAAATACCAAACTAGGGACCAGTTCAAGACGCTGCAATTTGCAGGACATGGACACCAAGATATACCCACCCAGCAACCAATTTTGTATTGATAAAAACGACATCTAAACTCAATCTTTCTTCATATTATTAAAAAAAACAATATATCAAAGCGAAAAACAACAGAAATTTGTTTTCAGTGCTATTTCCTTATGCTTTCTGCACACCAGCGTATAAGATAAGATGTTTCGGAAGCGGTGGGCGTAAAGGTTGATTACCCAAGTCCAAGAATTTTACTTTTAGCAAACTATACTATGTTATTTTAGACAAACGTACGTAGGTAGTACCATAAAAAATAATAAGGTTAAGGTCCGATGATCAGCTGTCGAATTACCGAAAGGAACTAATTAGGTACCAGTGGTACAGTGTAGAAGTAAAGAGTAAAAAAACAATTAAGGTATAAAAAATCTTAGAACCTACTTACAAGACAAAATTGTCTTAAACAGAACGTGTGCTTTGCTTGAAATATTTAAATAACCGAAATTGAAGTAATCTGTTTCTTTTCCAAAAACCTTTCGTCAGAATAATGTATTTACTGTCTTCCTTACAAGCTTCCCTTGTAACAATGAATTCCTGACCTCTAACCAGTTCCCTCTAACTCGAGTTCCTTTAGGTTTGTTCCTCCACTGATACTTCCACCCAACCCGTCAATTCTAACATAAGATTTAAATGGAGGAATTTTGAACCCCTCTATACCTACTTAAGCTAAAGCTATTAAGTTTTGATGCAGCCGACCAACTTTAAGTCGGTTGTGGTCCAGCTCATGCAACATCATCAAAATTTAAATCCTTAGTATGCGCTTCCTGAAGGTTGTCATATTTCATGAAGAGGCCACGCCGGAGATGTTCAATGGGGCTCTAAATGATTGGACTAGTCGGGAAAAGACCAGGTTTCTGAGCCAGCTCACAAGGATTACTTCTAGTAGTATATGAGTAAAATTTCTACTGAATTGATACACATGAAGATGCATCAGAATAGGCGGAGCCCTTGGTAAATCGAGTAAAATATAGTGGCAACTGATATGATAACAGCGAGTATGGTATCGCCCAAACAACTAAATATGCTTGATATAGCAATTATCCGAAGTGTTTTATAGTATTTTCGATTGTTAGCTACAAGAGAATGGGCAACTGGATGGTTCTAGACAAGAAAAAGTAATATTTAAATAACCGAAATTGAAGTAATCTGTTTCTTTTCCAAAAACCTTTCGTCAGAATAATGTATTTACTGTCTTCCTTACAAGCTTCCCTTGTAACAATGAATTCCTGACCTCTAACCAGTTCCCTCTAACTCGAGTTCCTTTAGGTTTGTTCCTCCACTGATACTTCCACCCAACCAGTCAATTCTAACATAAGTTTTAAATGGAGGAATTTTGAACCCCTCTATACCTACTTAAGCTAAAGCTATTAAGTTTTGATGCAGCCGACCAACTTTAAGTCGGTTGGGGTCCAGCTCATGCAACATCATCAAAATTTAAATCCTTAGTATGCGCTTCCTGAGGGTTGTCATATTTCATGAAGAGGCCACGCCGGAGATGTTCAATGGGGCTCTAAATGATTGGACTAGTCGGGAAAAGACCAGGTTTCTGAGCCAGCTCACAAGGATTACTTCTAGTAGTATATGAGTAAAATTCCTACTGAATTGGTACACATGAAGATGCATCAGAATAGGCGAAGCCCTTGGTAAATCGAGTAAAATATAGTGGCAACTGATATGATAACAGCGAGTATGGTATCGCCCAAACAACTAAATGTGCTTGATATAGCAATTATCCGAAGTGTTTTATAGTATTTTCGATTGTTAGCTACAAGAGAATGGGCAACTGGATGGTTCTAGACAAGAAAAAGTAATAATTTTGTTGCTACTTTGATATTTAATTTAAGTTAGTAACCATTACGAACTGGACTACAAAATACCTTTCATTGCCATCAAAGTAAGAAGTTGGAATTAATATAGCTTCATGAGCACAAGGCTAAAATTATCATATTGTCTGATAAAATATAAAATGTATGCAAGCTCACGGTCTTTTTATGTAATAGTTTTTATACAAACTACGTTACGGCTTTCGGCATATGATACACTTGTTTACCAGCGTTGAATATTATAATTATAGGTGACCAGGTGCACCTTTACCTTTAGCTTATGAAAATACGTAATAACCATAACTTAAGCATCATAGTCGTAATAAAAATAGTAGTTTATAATTTGAAATATTATTTTTGATTAAAAACTCAATCAAAAAGATGATCTCTTGGCCATTTGGTTTAAATCAGTACCATTAACGTAATATAGACAGACACAAAAATATGGTTCTCTTTTCTTGGACGTGAAATATATGAAAAAATGTCACTTGTCTCTGCAAACCTTATCATCTGTTCTCTCTGCACTGTTATCAATTGGCAAGGTTAGCCATCTTACCACCCGATTGATTCTTAATGGCTTAATTAAACAGTAGCTTAACGTCTTTCATTTTGAATGTCGTGTTGTGTCTTGCTACAAATCCTTTCACTTGCGCCCATATAAGTCCTATAGGATTTAGTTCGCAATAATATGGCGGTGTGCGCAGCACAGTTACACTATGTTATATCTTCCACGGCATATTTCATAAAACAATGTTTGTGTCAAGTTGTTACAGCTAATAGTTCCTTCTCTATCAAATTTTTTTTTTCTTTGGTTAGTTATCATAAATAATTGAATGCACAAAATTTACCCGCGTCTACGGTCGACACCGAAATTCAGCCGAACTGGACGTAATTTCCCATTTTATTACTCTACACCTTTCTGAAATAGACTATAAATTTTCATTGCAACAATGGAAGTTTTTCAAGTGCTCTCAGATTGTCAGCGCAGTTGATCTATTTATGATGTAGAGCCATCATTATGACACTTCAAGAACTGTTTTTTTTATGATAAAACACCTGCACTGTAGGAAAAATCCTTTAAGGCGCTCTGGGAGCGGTGCGAGTGCGAAAATACGATTAACGTTGGTCTTGAAACGTTGAAGATTGTATTCATTGGGAAACACGACCTCAGGAAGATCATTCCACAAAGATGACGTTCTCCAGATGAAAGAATTCTTGAACAATGAAGTTCGAGGAGTACTAAGCTGAACAACATATGGATGAGCGGCAGTGGTTCGCCGTGTATTTCTGTTTTGCATTGCTCTAGGTGGAATTAAGTGGGCAATGTCAGTTGAACACCTGCCATGGAAATATCTGTAAAAGAGAGCCAAATCACCAACCTGTCTTCGATGCTCCAGGCTATCGAGGGTCTTGGTCAGCTCGGGGTCGCCGATCAGACGAACGGCTCTCCTTTGAATGGAATCCAGTAGCCGAAGGGTGTGCTTGGGTGCAGAGCTCCAGACATGAGAGCAATATTCTAATAATGGTCGAATCTGGGCTTTGTAGAGTGTCAAAAGTTGATGAGGTGTGTACAACCTTTTGGTGCGGGAAAGTACACCAAGTTTCTGTGCAGCTGCCTTGGCAATTGCGGCAACGTGATCATGCCAAGACATATTACCTCCCAGATTGACCAATTAATAGACGGTGCCAGGGGAATTGCGTGTCCTGCCATGACTATATCCGGTTCTGCAATGTTAACCTTTTTGGAGAAGACTGCTGCCTGGGTTTTCTTATCATTAAATTCGACTTGGTTACTGTCACCCCAAGCCAAAATTTCTTCCAGATCCTTGTTGAGGCGCAATACTTCATTCTGCCTGCGAAGATGTGCGTCGGCAGCGGATGTTTGGGGAGTCAAGGTAAATTTAAAAAGTCATTAAAAATAGAGCTCTCGAAGTTGATTCGATATTTTAAAGTCTCTTTCACAGTCTTTGTACAAGATACTTCATAGACTATGCGCAGATGTATTATTGCCTGTAAACAAAGGAAGATCGCCCTTTGGGCGTGTGAATTATGACACAAGTTTACACTACAGTTTAACAAGAATAATAAACAGAGAACGAAATATCCTGTAATTCGGAGACATGCCCAAAAATTATGTATTTTAAAATTTCCTTCTCTATTTGCTTTCACCGTTTTACGATGCATTGGGTAAAAAATCTTTTATCCGATAATAACCAAGATATCATCGTTATGTATATATGAATGTCCTCATTGAACACAATAGTGTAGAAATGTCATTATTTTTCAACAAACAACTCTTCCACATTTACCAATGTATGCAAAACAGGAAAAATGCCAGCGGCAAGGACTCATAATGCTAAGGCGTAAGTACGACAGGTTTTATTAACATTTATTTTTAGTTTGAATTTTCGTTAAAGCTTTTTTATTTTAAATTAAAATTTTGGTTAAGGTCGGACGTTCTTGAGAAATTGATTTTATTGAAAAGAAAAAAATACATGTATGATCTGATCGCATTGACTTACTATTATTGACATTGACAGCAGTGGTGCAGCCAGAGAATATGATCGGGGGGTGTTCAATGGCCGCAACTAGAACATTTTTTTCTGGAGAGAGGGATAGTCGTATAGATATATTTAATGATTTTTTACTCAATGAGAAAGGTGGAAAAGCGCCGATGGGGAAAAATTGTCGGGCCACGCCCAAAATTCGGTTAATATTCATCGAACTACTGTCAAATTTCGAAAATTAAATTAATACCTCTATCCCCTCTGCAAGGTTGGATTAAATTTGTTTTTTTTAAATTTTTTTTTGATACTCCTATCTGGCTCTTTATTGAAATAAAGAACATTTTTTACATTTGTGAAAAATATGAATGCTGTGTTTCAATCCAAAATGTTCACATCACGTATATGACTCTAACCAGGGTTTTTTCATTTTTTCGATTTTCATGTTTCAATATAAAGTAAATATCTCTTATACGCTCACTAATACGCTAAATTTGATGATTTTTTCAGAAATCATATATTTTTGAAGCTTAGATCTGAGAGAAGTTGTTGTTGCAAATGCTTAGATTTTGAAATATTTCTTCTTAAAGTGCCGTTTTGTATATTCATAATGAAGCAATATAGTTTTTTTCCGCAATGTTTTTTTTTATTGTAAAATATCGCACTTCTTAAACTCTCTACTGGGAGAAGGGGGGGTTATAGCGCCCCCCGGCTGCGTCGCTGAATCAAGCGTCTCGTCAAAAGAATTTTAAATATAGAAAATAACCTAGCTTCATTTTGTATTTAGTTGAATCTTAAACGAGAATGTGAATTTACAATTTTTGAGTAAGATATCAGATGGAACTCTAAATCTCGACAAACTCTAACACGGTTTAGCTCGAATATCACGTTAAATCGTCGCTGGAAAGACAAAGGGGCGTAACTCCAAAAATGCCTGATTTGAGTTACGACCACTATAAAAGACCTGGTGGTCATATATTTGAACCAGCAAATGGACGTATCTCTCCTTCTTATGGTTATCTTGATATAGCAAATCTAAATTTCGACGGATCTCCTATTCTAACAACTGATGAAAACACAAAGAGGCGTAAGTCGAGTTACGCCTTTTTTTTGTCTTGTCAGATAACTCTATTAACGAGCATGGTACCGGAGATACGCCCTGTAGTTCATTCATTAAAGTATGAATATCATACCTTTTTTTCAGGGATCAAAAGATTTAATACAAATATTGGTACCAAAGATTGTACTACGTTATTTCCTCTGCTTGAGTAGACTGTTAGCAACGGCGTTAATTCAGTCACAGCATCGCCTAGAGCTTATTTTTCCGTTTAGTACACAATTAGTATCTCATACCATTCTCGGCTGGCTTCCAGCAAAATATGATTTAAGTTAGCTACGTTCGTCCATGCATCATGGTTCAGACAGTTTTTTGTCGGTAAAACTTAGTGAAAGGAATAATTTCTTCCATCCCTTCTATGTGTTGTACCAATAAGTCTTGTATTATTATCTATTATTTGGGCTTTCTCGATCTACTCAATGAATATATTTTGAGAAAGCATGCTTACAAACATCACATTGTCCATAACTATCAGTTTTAGCGAAAATTCCATCCTATCTTTGATGACTTGTTCATGCATCTTATACTAATCTATTTCTTGCTAGTTAACTTCTTCTGCCATGTCTACTATGGATATTTCACTTTGTTCGTTGTCTCTCATACGCGGCTTTCCATCTATTTTAAAGTAGCTTCAATTGCCCCTTTAGTTGGGCGCCATGATCCTGTCGGGAGTTCGCCCCTTGTCCCGCGGAAACTGTCCTAGCCTCAGAGCTGGCCCGCTCAAATTGGTAGACTTTATGGCCTTATACGAAAGCAACACTTCAGTAAAAAAGCTACCGGACCACCAATATTTCTATAAATATCTCCCCCATTAAAAATAATGTTTTTAACGTATTTGGTAGTTAAACATATTTAGCTAAACGTTTATTATTTTGTTCCACTTTTTTTTTAGTTAAACTTTAAATTTCTTTAGTATTTTACGAAATTTCCTTGTTAAGTCTTAAATCAATAAACTTTGTTGTACAGACTAAGGTTTTTGAAGGCGATTAGTAGTAGTTGTAAGTCGGCCAACTATTAAATTATACAGAAAAATTAATAAACAAAGAGGCGTAACTCTTTCAAAAGTCTATATTTTAATAATAATTTTTTTTGCAAAAATGTAACTTTTTATAGAAATTATATAATCTAGTAAACAACTTAAAAATTTGTCCAATGCATTATAGCAAGTGAGATATAATCAGTACTCATTAGAACATATACTTAAACTTTAACTGCTTCTCCTGAGAAATCGCTAAAAAGGAGTTACGCCTCTTTGTCTTTCCAGCGACGATATTACATCTTCATTTGCTCGATTTTTTCAATACTGAACGCAGTAAATTTGTGTCAAAATCCTAGGTCACATTGTTATCACTTTGTTTGGGACACAGCCTTACATGACAAGTACTCTTTCTAGTTATTTTTATTGCTCAGTATTCCTAAGTAATTTAGTCATACATATTACAGATAAATTACCCTTATGCCGAAACCTGAAACCACACGGGCGGGAAAATCGGATATAGCGGAACTTATGGATGTGATTGGTCAAAACGCAGCTGATTGATACTGATTGTATCAATGGCATCATTGTCATGGCATGGTAGAGTAATTTATTTTATTATGGCGGAGCCGACCCAACCTTAAGATAATCTGGTTAATATATTTATTTCAATTTAAAATGCCATATACAAAATTTCGAGTTCATTATACTTTAATTATTATCATTTAGGTTATTTATTTCTTGAAACGGTTGGTCCACATAAATTGTTCCTTAAAAGGACGAAATACATTAATTTGGCTGTTATGGAAACTCGTTTAACAATTTATTTTGATTGAGTAATTCGATGATAAAGTTATGAATCTACTCTACAACTTGCAGTTGCTTTTGTTACTTAAAAAACAATTGGTCAACAAAACTTGATTATTTTTTTAGTTTAAGGTGTATGACCGTCCACACAAATAATGTCAGTTGCACTGAAGAAACGAATCTGTTGGGAGTAATGCATACGCCATTAAGAGCCTCCCATACCAGCGTGAAACGCGACATCGTTTTCTGGTTTGTCTAATTGAAAATTTAATAGAATTTTTTTAAGCGGTTCACAAGAACTTCTAGTTTGGCGGATGATACACAATGCCAAATTATGGAAGTGGCTTAAATATTCGTTGGGTCACTCTGTAGTTTCTTTGCATACCTAATGAGCTTTTATTACTCTACACCTTTCTGAAATAGGCTATAGTTTCCGTCATGGTTGATACCTTTTAGGAAAGCTATCCTCGGCGCTTTATAATAAATTTTCATATAGTAAGCTTGAATCTCGTAAAGTAACACAAAAAAAAATTAAAAATCCAGGAACGAGTAGTGTGATGTCTTTATTAACAAAAAAATATTAACAAGAGACACGGTAAGAGACACATATTTATACTATTTATTTTTAAAACTCTTCCTTCAGTTAACATTTCTATTTTAATTTCCGATAGTCTAAAAAAATCCAATGACAGACGTTAAAAATGTTCATCTACAAGCACCCGATTAAAATCTAAGTTTTTTTAAAATCTAATGGGAATCTATTTTTAAAGTAACTCTAAGGAAGGGTATAAATAATGTCGAATCTATAATTAAACTCATTAGTTAAAAAAGGGGTATCAACTTCCGATCTTCCTACACCCACCAAAGATTTTCAATATAAATTAATAGTGTCTACTTATGATGGTTTACTGATTTATATAATATAATAAATAAAAACCTTTCTTAACTGCTACGATAAATTAACTTGCTTGGTTTCCATTTTATCAGAACTCTTTATCGACTTCCATCTAACTGGCAGTGACGACGATTCCACGAGGCGTGGGGGCTCCAGCTTCAAGAAGGGCCCCATGCTCGAGAAGGAGCCCTACGCTGAATACTCCAAATCGGTTGTTCATCTTTACAACAATTTTTTTGGAGAAACAGGAGAATGCTATCCAGTAGCAACGTTTTTAACTCACTTTTTGGAGGAGCGGGAATTCGCCACAGGGTAGGGACTACCTTTTTTTAGAACTCACTTTTTCAAGGAACAGGAGATCGTCACAGTGTAGGGGGCGGCCTTTTTTTAGAACTCATTTTATGGAGGAGCCGGAGATCGCCACAGAGTAGGGATGACTTTTTTTAGAAGTCATATAGAGCTGGAGAATAACTGAACAGATTTATATATTTAAAAAAAATTTTGTGGGGTAGTTCTCGTAGGTTCTTTATTATTTATATGTTTGTTCTGATTGTTACAATTAAAGATGACATATTATAAAAGGTTCTTTTGACCCATCATGCATTGCATATATGTAAACACAGACCTAATTATTAAAATATTCATTCATACACAATAAATTCTACTGTATTTATTAACTATTTTCAAGGAACCCATATTTCTTGCTACACTTTTTAGTTCTATATATTTATTTATTTTGCATACAATGTCCACAGATAAATACCGAACAACCGGCCTTCACATAGAAAAATTCTAAAATATGAATTGTCCTGTCATAAAGTCGCTTAAGAAGTGTATTTGTTCAAAGACAATAAGGCATGGCTCGCGGCTTATAATTTATAAGCCGCGAGCTTATAAGTTATAAACATCGATTCCTGTAGTTTATTTCAAAAAGGTGTAGAGTAATAAAAGCTTATTAGGTATGTAAAGACACTACAGAGTGACCCCACGAATATTTTAGCCACTTTCATAATTTAGCATTTATTTCATTGCAAAATTCTTTCTTTTCATCAAGTGCAGGTAGTACCACCCGGGTGTGGGTCAATTTATGGGTTTTGCCTATTGTTATCCATTCACAAACACTGAAAACGGTGTGACAAAGGCGTGCATTATGTACATAGTATATAGGTAAACTTATTTTTTATTAAACACTATAAAAAACATACAAAATACAAAAAATACATTATACAGAAATAAAATTATAAAAAATCATAATATTCTTAGTCATCTGAGAAACTGTCATCTCCTTTTGACGTTATAATTACCGGGTCGACAGTCCGATCGATCAGATGGTCAAGATCCCACATTTTCTCCGCTTCTTTAATAAAATGATGGACTACTTTTCGCCAGTTCTCTGGTGTCACTTCCATAATGTTGTGTCTTGCTACAAATCCTTTTACTTGCGCCCATGTAAGATCTACAGGATTTAGTTCGATATGATATGGCGGTATGCGCAGCACAGTTACACTATGTTTTTCAGCAATATCTTCCACGGCATAATTCATAAAACGATGTTGGTGTAAATTTGCTATAGCTAATAGTTCCTTCTTTATCAAATTGTCTTCTTTTTTTTTCTCTTTGGTTAGTTATCATAAATAATTTAATGCACAAAATTTACCTGCGCCTATGGCCGACACCGAAATTAAGCCGAACTGGACGAAATTTCCCATTTTATTACTTTACACCTTTCTGAAATAGACCATAGAAACATACAGTCGTATTATTTTTTTGAATTCTTGACAAATCATGTTTCATCCACGGGAAAATATTCATTCAACTCAACCGTTGCAGCTTTAATGATCATATGTTGATCCTGATGAATGAAGTTTCCCAAAATAACGTAGATAAAACATGTGACCAGCTCTCCTGCTTTCCATCTATTACGTTGCCTTTTAGAATTTCAGGTGTTTCTCTAAGTAGGCGTTAGAAGAATGCAATAAAATGTTTTAATTCATGCCGTTGTTTTATGTAAGCATATATTATTAATAACTACTAAGAAATGTTATTAATGTCGTTCCAATAGTACTTTATGATTTCACATTAGTGGCCGGTGTTGGCAATTTTTACATCTCGGAATGGTGCTAGAATTCTTCAATTCTTAAAAATTGGTATTTATTATGGCGGAAATTCTGGTATCATTTGAGAGATAGAAGTAAGAAATCAGAACACAAGGTCTTCCTCCACTGTTATACTATAGAAATATTTTAAGCAACTTCTCTATATGTTTCGAACGCAGAAGCATTCATCTTCAGGAGAATAAATAAAAGAAGAAAAACCAGTAGATATCACCCTAACTGAGCAACACAATTGTAGGTTCGATGGAAAAATGAGTAGAACGGTGAGAAAACAGGTACACACGTTGCATTGTGAGAAAGACAAATATGTGGGTTTGAGTCTTAAGGCACTATAAAAAATTTAAAGGTAGAATGAAAAGTTTGATGTGTAAAAAAACTGTCAAAAGATGAAACTGAAGTAAATGGGAACAATCATTTAAGCAAAAGAAAATTGTTGGCTAGTCATTTGAGAAAAAATGGAGAAGAAGTGGATGTAAGTGTGAAGAAGATGACTATTAAAAAGTTATTAAAATGTAATCCTAACTGGATGGAATCCTCCTGTTGGTTTACGAGTAAAACTAGTCGAAAAAGTGAATTTTATTAGATTTATTCTTTTTAAAAGCCTTTTTGGGGAAAACATTTTTTAAGCTCGACCGCTACCACGTTCGTTTCTAAAAAACATGTTATCATCTAATAAAATTAACTTTTTCTACTACTTTTACTCGTAAACCAACATGAGGATTCCATCCAGTTAGGATTACATTTTAATAACTTTTTAATAGTCATCTTCCTCACACTTACATCCACTTCTTCTCCATTTTTTCTCAAATGACTAGCCACCAATTTTCTTTTGCTTAAATGATTATTCCCATTTACTTCAGTTTCATCTTTCGACATTTTTCACACAAAGATGACAAACTTTTTATTCTACCTTTAAATTTTTCACAGTGCCTTAAGCCTCAAACCCACATACTTTTCTTTCTCACAATGCAACGTGTGTACCTGTTTTCTCATCGTTCTACTCATTTTTACATCGAACCTACAATTGTGTTGCTCAGTTAGGGTGATATCTACTGGTTTTTCTTCTTTTATTTATTCTCCTGAAGATGAATGCTTCTGCGTTCGAAACATGTAGAGAAGTTGCTTAAAATATTTCTATAATATAACAGTGGAGGAAGACTTTGTGTTCTTATTTCTTTCCTTCTAAATTTAAACTCCATTTTAAGTATGGACAATTTCTTCAATTTGAGAGATACCTATTATTGTAAAATGATAAAACGACAATGCAAGAAATAATTTTTATTTTTGAGAAACATGAAAAACATTTATTTTATTATTGAATGCAGTTTAATTTAGATTAATTATTATTTAGTTGAGGGTATTCGAACGATATTTTTAAATTCTTATGCAAAGTAACCAGCTCCATGTCAAATTATATCTATATACAGAATGTCCCGGATAAGAATGCACTCTACAGGGATCTCGTAAACCATAGAAGATACAGAGATGGTTAAATTACAAAAAAATTGCGCCCTAATAAATTCTGCATTCTTGTGTTTTCAAATTTAAAAAACTCCGATTCCTTCCGAAGATATTTGGGTAAAACCGAATTTTCCCGATTTTGTTTTTATTTTCTCCGACTCCATTAGAAGAGATACGTTAAAATAAAGTTTACTTTTTCATTACCATTTTTTCTACACTACAAGTTGGTGTAAATAGATTTTTAATCCAACGTTTCGTTTTTTCAAAACCATCATCAACTTTGTTTTTTTAAATAGTCGGGAAATTTTATTTAAATATTTATAAACTCCCCTCCTCCCTTTGAATTTAACGACGTATCACATCTAGTATTAATAATACGTTTTGGACTTAAAAACTCATCATCAGAATAAGTGCAAATTCATCTAAGTTAAAACTATTTTATTTTCAATCTCCGTAACCTAATCTGTCTCAACTGTATAGTAGGCTGACAGGCAGTTGTTTAAATAAATTATGGCAGACCAAATGACGGATTAGGGTCATGAAATCGTTAAGTGCAAATTAACTTTTATCTAATTTCTTAGAAGTAAAAATTTTCTGTTTTTGAGGAGTTGTATGATTGTAGTTTTTTTTTCAATAAAAATTTTTGAACATTATTAAGAGAAGAAAAATGGATATGAATTGTAGTCGAGGTTCAGAGTCAAATTATTTCTAGTTGGCTTTGAAAACAAAAGAAAGTTGATAGATACAAGTTACATTACAGATCACACGAAGTTGAAAATTACATTTTTTTAGTGCGTACCGCATACGTTTCGAATTTTTTTAAAGAGTGGCTCATCGTGACTATCATTCATAATAAAAATATGTTATCGAAAGAAATTACACATACAAATAAGGCTTGGCGGAAGCGACGCGACGTTCTAGGATAGTTCATTAAAATTTCTAGGCAGGTATGTTTGGTTTGTGACTATATTCACGTGATACACGATACCATGATACGTACAGAATGTTGCTGTTAAAATTGTTAAAACACTTTTACAAACAAGGATATTAATGTCTTTTTTGCAGGCTAACAGGATCTATTTTAATGGTGTTTTAGCACTTAAAAATGTCAGCTTTTTATCCATATTTTTGTTCTGAGATAAACTTTTTTTGAATATATTACATCTATTTGGGCATGGAGGTAAGCAAAATTTGTTTAAAGGCCAAACTTCGAAAAACTTCCATTGTGGCAATGAAAATTTATAGTCTATTTCAGAAAGGTGTAGAGTAATAAAATGGGAAATTCCGTCCAGTTCGTCTCAATTTTGGCGTCGGCCATAGGGTGCAGGTAAATTTTGTGCATTAAATTATTTATAACTAACCAAAGAACACTAAAGAAAATAATTTGATAAAGAAGCAACTATTAGCTATAGCAAATTTACACAAACATCGTTTTATGAAATATGCCGTGGAAGATATAGCTAAAAAACATAGTGTAACTGTGCTGCGCACACCGCCATATCATTGCGAACTAAATTCTATAGAACTTATATGGGCGCAAGTAAAAGGATTTGTAGCAAAATAAGTGACATCAGAGAACTGGCGAAAAGCAGTCTATCATGTCATTAAAGAAGAGGAGAAAATGTGGGATATTGACCACCTGATCAATCAGACCGTCAACCCTTTAATTATAACGTCAAGAGGAGATGACAGTTCCTCAGATGAAGAATATTATGATTTTTTATAATTAAATTTCTGTATAATATTTTTTTTGTTTCGTATTTTTTTTATAATGTTTAATAAAAAATAAGTGTACCTAATACTATGTACATAATGCACGCTTTTGTCACACCATTTTCAGTGTTTGTAAATGAATAACAATAGGCAAACCCCATAAATTGACCCAAACCCGGGTGATACTACCTGCACTTGATGAAAATAAAGAATTTTGCAATGCAATCAATGCCAAATTATGAAAGTGGCTTAAATATTCATAGGGTCACTCTGTAATCCCCTTGCATACCTAATGAGCTTTTATTACCCTATACCGTTCTGAAATAGACTATAGGTAAGCTGAAACATTTGTATTCGAACCATGGGCGTACCGTATATCTAAATTCAAAAATGCAAAACATAATGAAAATACCTTATGATGTGCAATTTCCTATTTTGAAAAGGACCGTTCTATATTGAGTATTTCTTTCAAAAAGGTTCCCTCCACTTCCTTCTGTCTATTTTGCGAGTTAAAGCAAAGTGTTTAAAAAATATTATACTTAATATTTGATATAAGTTTTATATTATTTTCTTAGCCATAGGTTAAACGCCCTCTAGAGATAAATTTAGGAACTTAAAAAATTTCTCTTGGTCGATTTTGTAATATTCTTTTTATTTTAAATCTTTAAGATTATGACAAACGCTTCGTGAGATATATCGAGCGTCCATTCGTATTTGGCCACCCGGTACGTTTTGACCAATCTAGTGTATAATTCCTATTGAAACTACCATCAAAGTAAATTTATTTTGTAGTAGGTCAGTTGTAGTTTGACGGTATATGAGCCCGTTTTCGCTGTATAAAACAATTTTTTTGCGATCATCATTTTATCTTATAAATAAACAATTTCACCGGAATGTTATTGTGAGAAGATCGATTTAGTTCTATTAAAATAGGCTGAACCAACGTACGGATAGAATTTTAAAAATCATTATATCAAAATTATGAAATTTAAAAATATTTCTGCATTAGAATATTAATTAACATTTTCTATACAGGGTGCTACAAATTCATGTGCGTACAAGAGGATCTCGAAAACGGTAAGAGATACGAAGATGGTTAAATTGAGGCAAAGTTGCGTATTTTGGGGCTTAATAATTTGGTGAAAGAAAATTGTAAATATTCCGAATGCTTTTGGAGATATCCGAAAAAAATCAAAATTTCCATTTTTGGTTTTTAATTTTTTGCGCTTTCATTTTTTAATTTGGGAGAAAAATAAAAAACACTTTTTTCTAGCCGTTTTGTATGTTCTACAAGATGGCGGTATAAGTTTTCAAATTCGACGTTTCGTTCTTTAGATACCAACCTCAATTAATTTTTTTTTAAATGCGGACCTGAAATTTTTTTAACAGTTTTAAGGACTTCTAAGCTTTGGAAATTTAATACAATTTAAAGGTTTTTAAAATTTTAACGTTTTGTCATCAAATAACACATCACTAGCATTTCAAATTATCTTTTCTTTACTATTACGGCCCTGGCAATTATTTTTATCTTGAAGAAATAGTCCATACTTAAAGTGGAGTGGGAAGTTAGAAGGTAAAAATAAGAACACAAAGTCTTCCTCCACTGTTATATTATAGAAATATTTTAATTAACTTCTCTACATGTTTCGAATGCAGAAGCATTCATCTTCAGGAGAAAAATTAAAAGAAGAAAATACCAGTAGATATCACCCTAACTGAGCAACACAATTATAGGTTCGGTATAAAATGAGTGGAACGGTGAGGAAACCGATACACACATTGCATTGTGAGTAAGAAAAGTATATAGGTTTGAGGCTTAAGGCACTGTGAAAACTTTAAAGGTAGAATGAAAGATTTAACATCTTTGTGTGAAAGAACTGTCGAAAGATGAGATTGAAGTGAAAGGGAATGAACATTTAAGCAAAAGAAAAAGCTGTTAGCTAGTCATTAGAGAAAAAATATGGAGAAGAAGTGAATGTAAATGTGAGGAAGAAGACTATTAAAAATTATTAAGAAATTAAAATTGACTGGATGTAAACCTCATTGGTTTACGAATAAACATAGTGAAAATAAAAATAGAAAAATTCAATTTTACCGCACGCGGTAGCGGTCGAGCTGAAATAAATTTTATTTCTAAAAAGTCTTTAAAATGAAAGAATTTTTTAAAATTCAATTTTTCTATTTTTATTTTCACTATGTTTATTAAACCAATGAGGTTTACATTCAGTCAATTTTAATTTCTTAATAATTTTTAATAGTCTTCTTCCTCACACTTACATTCACTTCTTCTCCATATTTTTTCTCTAATGACTAGCTAACAGCTTTTTTTTTTTGCTTAAATGTTCATTCCCTTTCACTTCAATCTCATCTTTCGACAGTTCTTTCACACAAAGATGTTAAATCTTTCATTCTACCTTTAAAGTTTTCACAGTGCCTTAAACCTCAAACCTATATACTTTTCTTACTCACAATGCAATGTGTGTATCGGTTTCCTCACCGTTCCACTCATTTTATACCGAACCTATAATTGTGTTGCTCAGTTAGGGTGATATCTACTGGTATTTTCTTCTTTTAATTTTTCTCCTGAAGATGAATGCTTCTGCATTCGAAACATGTAGAGAAGTTAATTAAAATATTTCTATAATATAACAGTGGAGGAAGACTTTGTGTTCTTATTTTTACCTTCTAACTTCCCACTCCACTTTAAGTATGGACTATTTCTTCAAGATAAAAATAATTGCCAGGGCCGTAATAGTAAAGAAAAGATAATTTGAAATGCTAGTGATGTGTTATTTGATGACAAAACGTTAAAATTTTAAAAACCTTTAAATTGTATTAAATTTCCAAAGCTTAGAAGTCCTTAAAACTGTTAAAAAAATTTCAGGTCCGCATTTAAAAAAAATTAATTGAGGTTGGTATCTAAAGAACGAAACGTCGAATTTGAAAACTTATACCGCCATCTTGTAGAACATACAAAACGGCTAGAAAAAAGTGTTTTTTATTTTTCTCCCAAATTAAAAAATGAAAGCGCAAAAAATTAAAAACCAAAAATGGAAATTTTGATTTTTTTCGGATATCTCCAAAAGCATTCGGAATATTTACAATTTTCTTTCACCAAATTATTAAGCCCCAAAATACGCAACTTTGCCTCAATTTAACCATCTTCGTATCTCTTACCGTTTTCGAGATTCCCTTGTACGCACACGAATTTGTAGCACCCTGTATAATTATTTAACTTATTATCCCCAACAAAATATACCTTTATGGCCATAAAGCCATAATTTCTTAGTATCTAATTATTAAATGACTCTTAACACAATTATCAATATTCAGGTAGGAAAAAATTACCCCAAAAATAGAGATTTAAAAACACTTTTAACTTTAATCAGTTTATTATCTCCCAAACTAAAACCCTTTCTTGACATTAAACTAATTAAGATTTATTATTACACATAATTGTCTTTATTCAATGCATATTTTATTAAGCCCAAATTCTTAAATTGGCTACAAAACTTCTTATCCGTCAGTCTTACTCTTATTGTTAAACAGTTCAAGTCTAAAGAAAAAAAGTGCAACAATGATACCCTTAAAAGAAAGTGACATCGTACCAACTTTAAAAATGGTCTACAATAAAGTGAAAACGTCTCGACCGCATTTCAGTGAAGAAGCTCGACGTACTCTAGTAGAGAAAAAAATGTTAAAAGACTATAGTGTAACAGTGACTAAGGACCTGTACGACAAAATCAATGAACAACCTAAACAGCTTCCAAAAAATCCTAGTAAAAAGCCTATTTTGATCAAGCGGGACATCACACAAGGACAATGGTGCCTCAAAAGTCTGCCTGTAGAGAGAAAAAGGGAGTACAAGCATACTACCGTTGATCAACGCATTCAATCTATCGTCACCAGTACTGCTGTCAAAAAAACAAAATCAGCTAAGGTAAAAAACGACTGTACATTTCGTGAAAACAAGCAGCAACCGTATCTCGGTGATAAAGATGATCTGGACAAGACATTAACCAGTACCGATGTTGATCAAAAACCTAAGACAGTATTTGATCGTCTGTACGAAAGCCGCCACAAGCCAAGCCCTACTAAAGTAGCAAGAGTTAAGCACCTACGGGAAGCCCATGGGGTGAAGTCTTTGACGAATAAACCGTTTCCAGTAAAAAAATCCTGTCACTTCCATGAACCACCACAGAAAAGACATCGATACAGCAGAGACTGCTTGAACGGAACCTTGAACTCCTCCGTTTTTGAGAGGCTGTACGATGAAAGGAAACAGTTTAACACTAAAAAGCTTACCGATACTCAGAAGAGGGAGCACTACCTGAGACAGCAAAGGGAGAAAGGCAGAAATAGTGAAGCGAAATTTGGGGATACCTCTTCAATTTGCAAGTGTTGCTGCGATTCTTCTTCGTCTACAGAGAGTGCTACAAGTGATTTTGACGTACAGCAAGACAAAGTGTGGAGTGAAAGTGAATGTGGCGAGAATTTTGAGCCGAGAGTGATTAGTTTTGATGACACTATTGTTGATTCAAATTCATGTGATACCTTTAATTTTGATGGTGAATTACAAAAGGTCCATAGTGTTTTGGATTCTCTGACTATGAATTTTAATCAACACATGTCGTTGTGTCATATTGACGAAAGAGATTTAGTAGAATAATCTAATGTTTTTTTTTAACTGATCATCGAAAAGTTTCACTTTTCGTACTAATATGTTTTTTTTTAAACAACAATAAAAGTTTTTATTGATGTACTTCTTGGGTAAAAGTGTTGACTACTTGATTGTATGACTGTGAAATTTCCACACAAGTATTATTAATAGGTAATAGCTATTATGTATCTAGTAATTTCATAAGGATAAAAATGTTTTTATTGGATCAAATAAAAGATTTCTCATAAAATTTCAGTATTTGATTTTTGAATATACTAAGAGTTTTTATATTCTCTACAATTTTCCAAAGAAAACCAAAGGTATCAATTATTTTATGGATCATTTTTAAATAATGACATATTTGTTGAGAGTTGTAGGGTCCAATCATAATATAATATTAATAATTGGCAAACACTGGTCTTTGCAAACTCTGGTAGGTTGACAAACAATGTAAAAGAGTAACTTAACACAACAAAATGCAATTGCTGTTCTTCTTCGGCCGAATTACAAAAATACTAATCAAATAATTGTTTTTTTTTCACTAATGGAAAAGTGGTATCTATATGGGTGTGGGAATAACTACCAAGGGAAGAAGATGGTGCTTTCCCTTCCGCAGATAGTTTATATCCAAGGGAGGAAACGCATTTTCCTCTTAAGGTATGAATCTAGTTTTTTTCTACTACTACTACTTTAAGAGTGAAGTTCAGTGATGCATTCGCCATTTCATTTTTTGATCAATATTTCTTATCCTTTACGCTTTATTAAAAAAGGGGCCAAGTACTCGTCCTTAAGTCGCAATTACCTACAGTCTTGAACTAAAGAAATTGATTGATTAATTAATTAATAAAAGCAAAAAGCGAAAATTTGTGAAATCTGTCCATTTTTCTTTTTATGCTTTTATTGATTTATAAATTCAAATTTGTTTAACTTTAAATTGTAGGTAATTATGCTTCAAATGTTGGTATTTGGCCGATTTTTGGATAAAAGGAAAAAGTAATGAATTATTGATCAAAAAACGAAATGGCGAAAGAACTCACTCTTAACTATCTCGATTTTACAGTAGAAGTTGTTTGGAATTAAAAGTTATACCTGGATTTTATTCAAAAAAATACTTATTTTTTGGTCTTACACTGTATAGAGATAAGATTGAAGAGATCAAATTATTTTACAAAGTTCTTTTTAATGTTAACTTTTAGAATATTGGTAAAATTTTAAATTTCTAGTTAGTTCTAATTTTTCTTAAACCATTCAAAAAAATTATGCTAAAATTTGTTTATTTTTGGAGCACTTAGGGTTAAACAAAAATTAATTTTAGAAAATATGTTCAGGATCTTCTTAAATTACTTAAAAATTCTAAAAATCAATTTAAGTTAAAAAATCTAGTCTCTATACGGGGTGAGAACCAAAAATAATTATTTTTTTCTTTTTTGAATAGAAGGCTGTGACTTCGTGTTCGGGCATAACTTTTAATTCTAAACAACTTTTACAAATGCAAATTGTATCTTAAAGGGAAAATAAGAGGACTTTACTCTTTAGCAATTTTTTAAAATAATTCTCTCTGAAAAGTTTAAGATAATTTTTGATAAAACCAAGTGAAATGGGAAAAATAGTATATTACATAACAAGTGATGAAAGTGATACTTTTCAAACGAGGAGATATTTAGCACGAGGCGTCAACCGAGTGCGGAAATTCTTGGAGTAACAATCACTTTCATACAAGTAATGTATACACTATTTTTCCTACGACCACAAAGAATTATTGAAAAAGCCTTTGACTAGTGAAAAAAAAATTTCAACACTAGTCTTGAAATTAGCATACTTAGAATTATCTTCTACTTAATATCTGGTTTCATATGGTGTCAATAGGCTTTTCCTTTATTTGTAGTTTAACTTTTTCATTTTTTTATATTTTGTATATTATAGGAAGAACTAATCCTGGATTGATTTCTAGATTAACCAGAATGAAAAATTTTAAATTTAATCAAGGAAAGATGCATTAAACATAAATTTAAATATCCACCCAACAAGGAAGATTTCAATTCAAAATAATTCTATACATTATTTAATGTTTTTATAAAAAAAAGTCAAATACTCCTGACGGGATTTGAACCTATGACCATGTGATCTGTAGGCTAGAGCTCTATTCTCTACGCTATGGCTACCAATAAACATTTATTGTTTAATACATGACACTTTCTTCAGCGCGATTTGTTTTTTCTGATAATAGATTTTCCAGTATATTATTAACATTTTTTACAATTTCAGATGGCGTATTTTCACACTCTAATTCTGAATCACTCGATAAATACATGATAAATAAGTTAAACACTTTACAATTACTGCTGTCTAAAATTTGTTGTTGTTTTTAATAAATAGGGGTGATCTGTCAAATTGCCACCATATGTTTAAATTAAATAGTGTGCCTCGTATTTCAACTCTAGAGTGGAAATATTTTTCCTCAACACGCGTGTGATATTCGGCGCTTTCGAGCCAAGCTAACCGTGCTTTTTTCTTATTTCCATAGGTGGCCGCAGGAAAATTAAAGTTTATGTAAAAAATGTTGACACCGATAGAAAGAAGGCAAGCCCCCACCCCGGCATCAAATATTTTATAAATATCTAAAAAAAAAGGAATAACAGAAAACAATTATTTTCTTTTTCCCATCTATATTTAACACAAAACTCGTGATCTCATATCAGCGAAAGTACTTACTCCGAAAAAGGAGTGCTAAATTGGAAATTTTCTCTCAATGTTTACCTTTTAGCAATGGATCTTTAAGGAAGTGTCTTAATGAGCGTTTGCACTACACCAATGCATTTTAAAGAACTAAAAACTTCGAAACGAGGGCAAATAAAATAAAAACTTTAACAACCGCATGTGTTTATTTTACTGTGTCGTTCAACTTCACGTCGAATCTAAAGAATTCATCTCCGGAACTGTCATAAACTCATAAAAGTGTTATATAGCATTATCGCAGGCAAAAAAAAATAATTTCACATTATATATACACGAAAATGTAGGACAAACGCTTTTAAAAGATGCAGATATAACTACTTGCTGTCCCATACAGAAAATCTCGGATCTTATTACCTCGTAAAAGAGAAAAATGATAATATATCTTGTAATTATAGCTATACGATTGTGTTTATGGTTATATTACCTATTTTTCTCCTATAAACATTGTTTCAACGTTATCCAGTTAACTTCAGTGTCCTAATATAATAGTTTGTACAACAAGAGTGGATATGATGTCTATATTTCACGAGGAAGTAAATTGCGATATGGACAATCCACTCAAGTTGAACAGTATATTCTTTCTACGACCAAACTTACGAACCTTATGTTAATTTAAAAAAAAAATAGTTTGCAGGTTACCGGCCTTGAACTCACGACCATTGAATCCAAAGTTCGTCGTTTTCCCGTTCGGCCACATGCTCATGTTAAAAATTATGATAAACCAACTAAATAATAATAATGCTGTATGAAATTAATTTCCTATGGACATTCAACAGGTTGCATTTTTGACCAAACTATTATAGATGCGTATATCTTTTCTTATATTGAACAAATTAATAATCTATTGTACCATATACATATAAATGATATAATTTATAGTGTCTTGAAAAAGAAGGCCGAGCCTCAGTAAATACAATAAACTGCGATTGGTCAGTACTTAAAAAGGAAGCCACAGAGAAATCTAATTGTTATAACAATGTTTTTAACTAATGGGAAACTTTCGGATTCATGAAATAATAAAATTCCGTCCAGTTCGCTCAATTTCGGTGGCGGCCACAGGCGCACGTAAATTTTGTTGTGCATTAAATTATTTATGATAACTAACTAAATTTAAAAAAAAAGATAATTTGATAAAGAAGGAACTATTAGCTATAGCAAATTTACACAAACATCGTTTTATGAAATATGCTGTGGAAGATATAGCTAAAAAACATAGTGTAACTGTGCTGAGCACACCGCCATATCATTGCGAACTAAATCCTATAGAACTTATATGGACGCAAGTAAAAGGATTTGTAGCAAGACACAACACGACAATCAAAATTAAAGACGTTAAGCTACTGTTTGATCAAGCCATTAAGGAAGTGACACCAGAGAACTAACGAAAAACAGTCGATCATATCATTAAAGAAGAGGAGAAAAAGTGAGATCTTAACCACCTGATCGATCGGACCGTCGACCCGTTAATTATAACATCAAGAGGAGATGACAGTTCCTCAGATGACGATGAATATTATGATTTTTTATAATTAAATTTCTGTATAAAGTATGTTTTGTGCTTTTTTTAAATATTTAATAAAAAATAAGTTTACCTAATACTATATTATAATGCACGCCTTTGTCACACCATTTTCAGTGTTTGTGAATGGATAAGGAATAGGCAAAACCCATAAATTGACCCAAACCCGGGTTGTACTACCTGCACTTGATGAAAATAAAGAATTTTGCAATGAAATCAATGCCAAATTATGAAAGTGGCTCCAATATTCGTTGGGTTACTCTGTAGTCCTTTTGAATACCTAATGGGCTTTATTACTCTACACCTTTCTGAAATAGACTATAGCTACAGTTTTTTTTTAACAAAAGGCATTTATTAAAGCATTAGTAGTAAAACAAATATAATCAACCATCCACCATTCGTATACCAAACAGTGCAGTGTTAATTAATATTAAGTTAAACCTTTCACTATTAAAAAAATAACATAATTTATTTGCAACAATTTTTTTTACCTGTAAAATTAGCCCACGCATAACCTTACCACTAGCACATTATAATTTCTTACAAAACCAACATTTGCAAAATGCAAATACTCCACGAACCCGTGGGTTCCTTTTCTTGATACTCCGTTCCTACCTTTCCGGTATTTTTTTAATCGCGATTCCGAATCAATTTGTAAATCCTACTATCTTTCGTCGTGGTTTTATAATGGAATCATTTAAATACGAGGTTTTATGATACCTTTGCTCAAGGCCAACGGTTTCTTTAACCAGTTTATTTTTTGGCCATAACAATTCACTAAATTTTGAGTTGGACCCTATCGTATAGAGCAAGAAAATAAATTATTGGACGCTTTCAGTTTAACTGAGAAAATAATTCAACCAAATACGCTCTTTAACAAAAACACGCGAAAAAACTTACCGACGTCACAACAATTCCATGCAATGGCAGAAGCGAATCGCCCTGTGAAAGACATACGTGTGATGACGTACATCTCTTCCCATCTTTTTTTAATTGTTTCGAGAAATTATTTGTGATACTCTAGGAAGATTTTTATTATTGAGATATATCTTAAATATGGTTTTGTTAAGGATGTTGGTATTTTTTTAACGAAAGACATACGTGTTTCACGGTGGATGGAACGTTAGACGTTTATGGAAAACGGGTGATACGTGTTCTTCAAAAATTTGGTTGCTCGAAACAGGTGGCAACATCGTTATTTTAAATGGAACACTATACAATTTCACGTATATTTTGTACAAATTGTCATATGTCTAAATGTTTTTGAGATATTGATGTTTAAAATATGCCATTTTCAGACTTTGACAGGCTGTAGCATTCAGGACCGGACTGGCCAGGTCCGCAGGTCCGCGATCGCGGAGGGCCCCGGGCCCGATGGGCCCCCCACATAACGTACAAAAAATCAAAAAAAAAAGTTTTTGTCTTGTTAGAAGTTATTTTGTGTTATTGGTAATGTTTTGTTTACATTTTCCAAAAAAAATTACATTTTCCAAAAGAAGAACACGTCCAACATTTGTTTATATTTGTTCTTACCATACTTCTACCCAAGTCACATGTGAACGAGTTTTTTCTAAACTTAAAATAGTTAAAAATCGACTTCTGTCGTCTTTAGGCCAAGCCCTTATGTCCAGTCTGCTTTTTATTAATGTTGAGAAGGATTTATTTTATGATTTGGACAAAAATAAAATAATAGATGAAGTAGCTTTAACAAGTGAGTTGCTTACAAAGAAGCTGTTACTTTAGGCCTAGGGGAGTAAAATGTTGAATCATCTCAGTTAATTTAAGCCCCTTCTATTCTAGTATAACAACATTGTAAACTATTAAATACACAGGATTTTTTAAAAAATGTTAGTATTATTTTTCTAATCCCTAAAATCCGTTTGTCATTATTTTTATTACACAAGTAATTTTGACATAATTCATTAATACTTTGGGGTGAATAAAATACTGCACTTTATTTTGAACTCCGTTGTCATTATTAGCATTACAGCATGTGTTTTGTAGTGTTGTGGTATCCTAAAAATACTGTGAATTTCTTATTTTAATGAATAATAAAGTTAACAAAAGTCGAAAATCATAATATTCGTATAAAAACCTAGCGTAAAAACGCGTTTTCATTATTATCAAGCACCTAATTTTCAACACCCAGATCCCCCGGTATAGGGCCCCTTTACAGGTTTTAGCTGAGGGCCCAAAATGGCCCCAGTCCGGGCCTGGTAGCATTGAAACGGTGCATTTAAGAAAAAATGGGTTTCTCCTCCCTTTAACATGTAAAACCGTAAAACCACCTTTTTGGTTTAACATGTTAAACCGGAAATTGTAACTTTTAGATAGAGATAAAAACTGAGATAGGGAGGTGAAAACCATTTTTCTCTAAGATGCGCCGTTCCAGTGCTACAGCCTCTCAAAGTCCGAAAATGGCATATTTTAAACGTCAATATCTCAAAAACATTTGAATTTAGACATATATGACATTTTATACAAAATATACGTGGAATTGAATAGGGAATTAGAAAATAATATAATATATAGGGTGTTCCATTTAAAACAACGGTTGTTTCGGGCAGAAGCGGCCACGCCGCATTGCTGAAAATATGTTCAAACCACAGACCATGGTTTTTTATCTAAGCAACCAAATTTTTGAAGAAACCGTATCACCCGTTTTCCATAAACGTCTAATGTTCCATCCACTGGACTGGTGTAATATTAAAAAGCACCAACTTTATTTATATGGTTCTTGCCACCTTTTATCCGATTCGTAAAACTGATGATAAACCAAACCTTATATAAACTGCTGGACAATTGCTTTCGAGCAAGAAAAATTTCGCCTTGATATCGACCTAAGGTTTTGAATGGTTGATAGATTGATCCCTTGGAAAACAATTGCCAATGTTGGATTTTCTTTAACTGTCAGAAAATTTTATATACAGGGTGTTAAAGAAAACGATGATTTTTGCTTCAATTTTAGTGGCGTGTAACTTTCACAATAATATTTTTAAATTTTATCACTCTACGTCAATTGAATCATTGGTTGATAGCAAGAAAAGTAATTTTTGATATCTGCTATATTTTAAGAAATACCGATTTTTTTGGAAAACCTTGCTTTATTTCAACTTATTGGTACCTAGATCTCACTGTGCGTTGTATCATGCAAACTTTGTGAGTGATTATTATACCTTATGAAAAGCTTGATTATGTTCAGTAACAATAGTTGTACCTAAATGTTATGATGTACAGTGGCGTACTTATAAACACTTATATGTCTATTGTTTATGAGTAGGTATAGTGTTAGAAAGTTAAAAATTAACAAATACATTTTTTACAAAAATTAAATTAAAAAAATTATCTTTGTTAAAATTTTGTAAACACACTGTATAATATACCTGTAGTGCGATATGAAAAACTGAAAAATAAGAAAAAATTCACCTAATCTAGGGGCGAGTACTTTCCAATATAAAACAATCGTGAAAAATTGTGAGATACTCATAAACCATAAACATATAGGTGTTTATAAGTACGCCACTGTACATCCTAACATTTAGGTACAACTATTGTTAGATACTGAACATAATCAAGCTTTTCATAAGGTATAATAATCACTCGCAAGGTTTGCACAATACAACACACAGTGAGATCTAGCTACTAATAAGTGTAAATAAAGCAAGGTTTTCCAAAAAAATCGGTATTTCTGAAAATATAGCAGATATCAAAATTTTAACAAATTACTTTCTTTGCTATCAACCAGTGATTGAATTGACGTAGAGTGATAAAATTAAAAAATATTATTGTGAAAGTTACACGCCATGTATACAAAATTTTCTGACAGTTAAAGAAAATCCAACATTGACAATTGTTTCCCAAGGGATGAATCTATCAACCACTCAAAACTGTAGGTCGATCTCATATCTGGTTCAGAAAATATTAACTGTTAAATTTAGGCGAAATTTTTCTTGCTTGAAAGCAATTGTCCAGCAGTTTATATCTAACATAAAGCCACTCATGAAAGCAAGTATTGTTTATTTTTGCCTACAGATATTTGTAACACCTACCAAAGGTACATGTATGCTCTGTCCACGGAGGTTTCTGATATTTATCACTTACGTTTGTTTTATATCAACAACATTTATATATATATGCGCTATCTTAGATTCAAGCAGTCGGTGCGTAGGATTTGCAAATCGCTCGTTTTTGGGTTTCGGGTAGAGGACCTCTGTTATACAGAGTATTACTCAGTAAATAATTTGTGGTAGAATCAGATAAGGTGACATACAAAAAAAAAGAATAAAGAAAAGATCCATATCAAGTCAAAAAGTTTCTGAACAAGGGCTTGGCCGTAAACTGTTCACGAATAGAGACGGGTCAGCTCAGGGCCGGGTTTATAATTTTTCCGGCCATAGGCTATTAAAGAAGCCTTAACATTTCGTAATTCACAATTTGTTGCAATGAGATTAACGAATACAGGGTGCTAAAAATTCGTGTGCAAGGGAATCTCGAAAACGGTAATAAATACGAAGATGGTTAAATTGAGGTAAAGTTGCATATTTTGTTGCTTAATAATTTGGTGAAAGAAATTGTAAATATTCCGAATACCTTCGGAGATATTCGAAAAAAAACCGAAATTTTTAGTAGGTAATGGTTTTTTTAGCGCCTTCATTTTTGACTTGGAAAACAAACAAATCACTTTCTTATAGCCGTTTTTTATGTTTAACAAGATGACGTTATTAGTTTTCAAATTCGACGTTTCGTTCTTTAGATACCAACCTCAAGTCAATTTTTTTAAATAAGGACCCGGAATTTCAAAAACAGTTTTAAGGGACTTCAAAGTTTTAGAAATTTAATAGATTTTTAAATTTTTAATGTTTTGTCATCAAATAACACATTTTTTAAATTATCTTTTTATATCATTACGGTCCTGAACATTTAGAGCCAAACTAAATTTTTTTTTTTTAAATCCGACCATTTTTTACTCAAAGAGGCCTGATATTTAATATTTTGTAAGAAGAAATACCTCAAATACAGTGTTCCGCGGATGGGGTCCCCAAGGGGGAAAAAATCTTTATTATTCATTTTACGACCAAAAGTCATTCTTTATACAAAGTTCTGCTTGTTGAGAAAATGAATTCACGATAAAAAAAATGTCAGATCAGATGTACAGGGTGTTAATAAATTAGGAAAATATGAAAATGCTTCAAGAGAGAAGTAGGTACCATTATTTATTATTTTTTACAAAAATTTTATAAAACAAAGTTGTTTATAAACTAACGTAGTCTAAATACAAATCCGAATTTTTAAAATTAAATATTAATATTAACATCTATAGCGTGTTGATAAGACACATTTCCAATACCATAACATTGTATTAAATAAATACGCTCTTCTTTGGTTAACATTTTTGAAAATGCCTTCACGGAAATAGAATACTGACAGATGTAAATAAAATTCTGACATGAACATGAACTTATACAAAATCTTGATTCTTTTGTAAAATGAAACTAATTAAATGAAAATAATAATTATTAATATTTTATTTTAAAAATTCGAATTTTAATTTCAAAATTTGTATTTAGACTTTACGTTAGTTTATAAACAACGTTGTTTTATAAAATTTTTGTAAAAAATAATAAATAATAGTACCTACTTCTCTCTTGAAGCATTTTCATATTTTCCTAATTTATTACCACCCTGTACATCTGATCTGACATTTTTTTTATCGTGAATTCATTTTCTCAACAAGCAGAACTTTCTATAAAGAATGACTTTTGGTCGTAAAATGAATAATAAAGATTTTTCCCCCTTGGGGACCCCATCCGCGGACACACTGTATATTTCTATCTGTTTATTTTTGTTGAGAAATAATTTTATTATGTATTGGCATTTTATTTATTTTATTGTTGTAACATTTTAGGTCCTATGATTATTGCCTTAGACCTATACGGAAATACAGTAACACAGAAAAAAATTAATGCTCCCGAGTGAAGAAAAGGTAACTGGAGTGTTAGTTTAGTTATGTTACTGCTAAGCGCTTATGTTTGTTTCAAAAACAATTTCAATAATTTTTTACTGTTTATAAGGTCTGATGATGCTAGTTTCAGACGAAACATGTAACAAAAATAAACAGACAGAGAAATAGTTGAGGCCAAGACTTTGGGGTGTCTTTTCTTACAAAATATCAAATATCAGGCTTCTTTGAGTAAAAATGGACGGATTTTCCATATCAGAAATCTTTTTTTTAAAGTTTGGCTCTAAATGCCCAGGACCGTAATGATATAAAAAGATAATTTAAAAAAAATTGTTATTAGATGACAACTCGTTAAAATTTTAAAAATATTTAAATAACATTAAATTTATAAAGCTTAGAAGTCCCTAAAACTGTATTTAAAATTCCAGGTCCGTGTTTAAAAAAATTGAATTGAGGTTGGTATCTAAAGAACGAAACGTCGAATTTGAAAACTAATACCGCCATCTTGCAGAACTTAAAAGACGACTGTGAAAAAGTGTTTTTTGTTATTTTGAAAAATGAAGGCGCGAAAAATTAAAACGCGAAAATAGAAATTTCGTTTTTTTAGGATATTTCCGAAAGAATTCGAAATATTTAGAATTTTCTTTCACCAAATTATTAGGCCCCAAAATACGCAACTTTGCCTCAATTTAACCTTCTTCGTATCTCTTACCATTTTCGAGATCCCCTTGTACGCACACGAATTTGTAGCACCCTGTATAGTTTGAAATTCTGCCGCCTTAGGCTGTAGCCTACTCAGCCTATTGGTAAATGGCCCTGGGCTAGCTACTTACTTCAAGCTTTATCTTTGTGTATGAATAGGAAATTATCACGCTAAGTTTCATTCATTCTCAAAATGGCCAAAAAGAAAATAAATTTACATACGAAGTTATTGTTTTAAGTTGTTCTGTGTACTAAAGGCCGGGACACAATTAAAAAATTAGCAATATGCAACAAGAAACAAGTGATAAGAAATAAAAAAATATAATATAAATATTAATTCCTGTTGCTTGTTGCTTAAAACTTGAGATTGTGTCTTGATTGATTTATTTGTACGTGTCAAAATTTATTTCTGTTGCTTGTGCTCATCACCTAATGCATAATTTTTAATTGTGTCTCGGCCTTAACCAACAAGATTCTATTATTTTTAACAATATTGAAGGAAAATTAATCAAAAAAAAGTTTGTCAGAAGTGGGATTCGAACCCACGCCCTCAGAGAGGACCAGAACGCTCGAAACCTATTGAATAGGCAAGGAAACCTTGAGTCTGGCGCCTTAGACCGCTCGGCCATCCTGACATGAGAAATATTTCTACTATAGCGCAACGTACGCTATACAATGCATTGCATGACGAAATTTATGTTATATTTAGCGGTCATTACTCTTTAATCGCTATTTATTTTTAGATAATACAATAAACGTACATAATTGATAAGTTGATGACGACGGGTATTTTTATTTTTTAAAATGCGTACCTAGTGGGTGTTAAAAATAGGCTATTTTTTGTATATTATATATAGGTACAGGGTGTTACAAATTCGACATACCAGCATTGGAATCTCGGAAACTATAGGAGTTAGAGAAACGGTTAAATGGGGGCAAAGTTGTGCAATTCGGTGCTGATTATAATGCCGCTTTAAAAGTTTTCAAATTCCGAATACTTCCGATTTTATTCGAAAAAAAAACGAAATTTTGCTAAATCGTTTTTATTTTTTCCTGAGCTCATTTGACTAGCTATTTAAAAATAAATGACACTTTGTCATTGCCACTTTTTCTCTTCTACAAAATGACGTTACTAAACTAAAGATCCACCGTTTCGTCTCCGAGCGGCCATCACCAACTTTCCTTTTTTAAATACGGACCTCGATTTTTTTAAACCGATTTTTAAACCCTCCTACCCTCAAAATATAATGGCGATATTACTTTCTCATAATGATGAATTGACCTTGCTTATTTTTTTAAATTCATATTTTTTACACTTCTTGTCAGTCCAGTCCTGGCAACGAATTAGAGTATTAATTAAAAACTTTATTTTATTTAAAACCTTTACAAATAAATTTCATGAAAAAGTTTGTCTAAAGTTCATGTTAGGTATATTTACATACAGGTTGCATGTGGAAGGATAAGGAGAAGATCGGTTGAAAGGGCTGTCGCCCAAAATTGGAAGAAAAATCGATCTTTGTATTGGGCACAACGGCAATATCTGTGAACATTTAGAAAATTAGGATTTATAATTAGTAAATTTAGAATTATTGGAAAATTCTTCTAAAATAAATTATACTACTTATGTATGAATGTTTTAAATAATATAAAGTTTTTAATTAATAATTTAATTCGTTGCCAGGACTGACAAGAAGTGTAAAAAATATGAATTTAAAAAAATAAGCAAGGACAATTCATCATTATGAAAAAGTAATATCGCCATTACATTTTGAGGGTAGGAGGGTTTAAAAATCGGTTAAAAAAATCCAGGTCCGTATTTAAAAAAGTAAAGTTGGTGATAGCCGCTCGGAGACGAAACGGTGGATTTTTAGTTTAGTAACGTCATTTTGTAGAGGAGAAAAAGTGGCAATGACAAAGTGTCATTTATTTTTAAATAGCTAGTCAAAAAAAAATAACGATTTTGCAAAATTTCGGGTTTTTTCGAATAAAATCGGAAGTATTTGAAAAGTTTTAAAGCGGCATTATAATCAGCACCGAATTGCACAACTTTGCCCCCATTTAACCGTTTCTCTAACTCCTATAGTTTCCGAGATTCCAATGCTGATATGTCGAATTTGTAACACCCTGTATACAGGGTGGAGATTTTAAATGGAACTCCATGAAACGCCATGAAAATAAGATTTCTCTAAAATCCAAAAATACGTTCCAAAAGATTTTTTATGGGCCTCGCTGTTGTTATGTAAAAACAATGGGACCCCAAGGAGGGCGTGCAGCACTAACCAACTTTTTTTTTTTCAAAGTAGAAGATACCACTTGTAGCACCTTTTGGGAAAGCTTATCGAAAAAGGAATTTGTCCATATTTATTTTTACATCTGTCAAACCATGTGTAGGAAAGTTATAGTCTATTTCAGAAAGGTGTAGAGTAATAAAAGCTTATTAGGTATGCAGAGTAACTACAGAGTGACCCAACGAATATTTAAGCCACTTTCACAATTTGGCATTAATTTCATTGCAAAATTCTTTATTTTCATCAAGTGCAGGTAGTACCACCCGGGTTTGGGTCAATTTATGGGTTTTGCCTATTTTTATCCATTCACAAACACTGAAAATTTAACAATTTAACATTATAAAAAATACAAAATATAAAAAATACATTATACAGAAATTAAATTATATAAAATCATAATATTTTCGTCATCTGAGGAACTGTCATCTCCTCTTGAGGTTATAATTAACGGATCGACGGTCCGATCGATCAGGTGGTCAAGATCCCACATTTTCTCCTCTTCTTTTTTGACATGATGGACTGCTTCTCGCCAGTTCTCTGGTATCACTTCCTTAATGGCTTGATCAAACAGTAGCTTAACGTCTTTCATTTTGAATGTCGTGTTATCTTGCTACAAATCCTTTCACTTGCGCCCATATAAGTTCTAAGGATTTAGCTCGCAATATGGTGGTGTGCGCAGTACAGTTACACTATGTTTTCAGCTATATCTTCCACGACATATTTCATAAAACGATGTTTGTATAAATTTGCTATAGCTAATAGTTCCTTCTTTATCAAATGATCTTTTTTTTTTCTTTGGTTAGTTATCATAAATAATGTAATGCACAAAATTTACCTACGCCTATGGCCGACACCGAAATTAAGATTTACACATACAAATAAATAAATAAGTCACCTACCGGCCTTGTAACGTAAAATACTATCTCTGATGACTCACACCTACATGGGTGATTCTTGATAGACATTTTTCTGGCTTTTCGATTAGTAAAACCGAATTTCGCGTAGAATACCCCATTTTTTAAAACTTGTTGGGCCAGGTGGATACCGGCTAAGCTGTTTGATGTCGGCAACCTTTTTATAAATGAATGATGGTCTCTTCTATACACAGGTAAATCTCAGAAACATATGATATATTATATATATTACCTATTTGATATTTTTTTTTACAAAATTTGGTGCAGAAGACGCCTTGTTTCAAGTACTTGCTACAGTGTAAATATTACAATCCCGAAGCGCAAAAAGAAACACGTCCACATACATAAGATTAGCGGCAATTACATCTCTAGGCCTTAGCATTATCCTTGATGACAACTAATAACCAATAATTGTAAACCATCAATTTGTTAATAATTGCCATAGATGATCGAGGAGTTTTGAAACCAAATAACTAAATTACTGTGAGAACTTGAGACCACACATGAGGTTACCCAATTAGAATAATATCAGTCGGTATAAATGATCATGGCATTATTATTATCAATCAGAGTTATAGTGCATCCAATTACTGGCTGGATGCACGTCACAACTCGCAAATACATAATTATAACAGAAACCAAAAATAAGGTAGGTCTTTTATTAATTCAAGGGTCCTGTCAACATACGCAAAATTCGTTTTTTTTTTATGATAAAACACCTGCACTGTAGGAAAAATCCTTTAAGGCGCTCTGGGAGCAGTGCGTGTGCGAAGAAAGCGATTAACGTTGGTCTTGAAACGATGAAGATTGTATTCATTGGGAAACACGACCTCAGGAAGATCATTCCACAAAGATGACGTTCTTCAGATGAAAGAATTCTTGAACAATGAAGTTCGAGGAGTACTAAGCTAAACAACATATGGATGAGCGGCAGTGGTTCGCCGTGTATTTCTGTTTTGCATTGCTCTAGGTGGAATCAAGTGGGCAATGTCAGTCGAACACCTGCCATGGAAATATCTGTAAAAGAGAGCCAAATCACCAACCTGTCTTCGATGCTCCAGGCTATCGAGGGTCTTGGTCAGCTCGGGGTCGCCGATCAGACGAACGGCTCTTCTTTGAATGGAATCCAGTAGCCGAAGGGTGTGCTTGGGTGCAGAGCTCCAGACATGAGAGCAATATTCTAATGATGGTCGAATCTGGGCTTTGTAGAGTGTCAAAAGTTGATGAGGTGTGTACAACCTTTTGGTGCGGAAAAGTACACCAAGTTTCTGTGCAGCTGCCTTGGCAATTGCGGCAACATGATCATGCTAAGACATATTACCTCCCAGATTACCCCCAGCAAATTAATAGACGGTGCCAGGGGAATTGCGTGTCCTGCCATGACTATATCCGGTTCTGCAATGTTAACCTTTTAGGAGAAGACTGCTGCCTGGGTTTTCTTAGCATTAAATTCGACTTGGTTACTGTCACCCCAAGCCAAGATTTCTTCCAGGTCATTGTTGAGGCGCAATACTTCATGCTGCCTGCGAAGATGTGCGTCGGCAGCGGATGTTTGGGGAGTCAAGGTAAAAGATGAGACAAGTGTGCTGTCATCAGCAAAGCTATAAATTGGATTTTCACTAGAAGGTCGTTAATATATAGTAAAAAGAGGGTAGGCGACAATATGGACCCTTGAGGAACACCGGCATTGATGGTGAAGGTGTCTGAGAGAAACCCGTCAATCGCCACTTGCAGAGAACGGTTCTTAAGGAAGCTGGTTAACCATAAACAAAATCCATTAGGCATACCGTAGGATCGCAATTTACTTAGAAGCCCATCGTGCCAAACACGATCAAAAGCCCTAGAGATGTCCAGTGTAACAGCCCGGGATTCTCCATGATATTCGATGGTGTTGCTCCAAAGATGGGTGACATATGCCCGAAGGTCACCTGTTGATCTGGACTTACGAAAACCGTATTGATGGTCGCTGATAATGTTAAGCCCTTCCAGATACTTTAGGAGTTGTTGGTTAATAGCTTTCTCCATTACTTTTGAAATTACTGAAAGCTTGGCAGGGTCTTTTTACCTTTCTTGCGATTGACCTAAGGGAATGTTGGGTGGTGGTTTTTCCTGAAAGTCTACAGTGGAATGCGAGGAAAACAGTTCAGCAAGTAGGTTTGCTTTATCCCCGGCTGTGGTTGCTATTGTGCCGTCGGAACGTGTTAGAGGTGGAATAGTTGACTTTGTAAAGTTTTGGCTGACGGCCTTAGCGACTGACCAAAAGGACCTGGATCCGTTAGGACTGGCAAGAAGTTTGTTTTTGATTCTCTCGTTATGAGCTTCTTTGCTTTGATCTATCATTTGCTTACATTGGTTTCGGGTGGTAACAAAGATGGTGCGATTCTCAGGAATAGAGTTTTTACGCCACTGTCGGTGATAACCTTTGCCACATCAAAGAACTTTATAGTCTATTTCAAAAAGTTGTAGAGTAATAAGTAGTAACTGGTAATTTCGGAGAAGAATTTAGAAATATTTTTCGGATCCACGTACGTCTTTATGTAGTTTTTATTTGTATTTATTATTTTATGTATAATTATAATAGGGTTATTAATGATGCTGCGCCTCCGATTCAAGAATAAGGATTGGCATGTCTTTTCTATAAAAATCTTCAGAATTATGTTTATTTTGAGTTAGTAGATAAATAGAAAAGGTTTGACAGACCATGACATTTTACAGAAGCACGGAGAGGTTCGAGATGGGTGCGAAAGTTTTAGTGACTATGACGCTAACGGAAAGTCTCCTACAGTGTACCAAGCCGAAATCTACCCCATATTACAGTGTGCATATGAAAACAGTATGACAATCAAGTAGCCCTTAGATCGCTAATAATAGCTGCTTGAAATAAACACGAACCAGCTGAGAACAATTACAGAAATTATGACAGGACACATGGCTGTCAAGAACCATCTGCACAGAATGCAACTGTACAATGGAGACCTTGTCTGCAGATTATGCGGATAAGTCAGGGAAACTGTACAGCACATAGTTTGTCATTGCGAGTCACTAGATCGGAAGGGGCAACAAATACTCGGGAAACCAAAACTGGAACCAGAAGACATCCTTACCCTCTCGCCAGTTGACCTACACAAACTAGTACAAGGAACTGGGATCACGGAGTGGGTGTAAGAATCAAACAGGGTGAGCACAATGGGCCAAACATGGACTAAGTATATCCGGCGCACGGACTGGTCCTCGGAAAAAGAAACTGGTAATAAGAATACAACCTTTTATAAAATTAAAACTTGATGACACTGTCAAGAACCATCTGCACAGAATACAACTGTACTATGGAGACTTTACTGCAGATTGTACTGTACTGTTTGCCATTGCGAATCACTAGATCTGAAGAGGAAATAAAAACTCGGGCAAACAAAACTGGAACTAGAGGACATACTGACTCTCTCCCCAGTTGACCTACACAAACTAGTGCAAGGAACTATGGACAGGATTCGCTTCAAGAGAACGCGATGTTTTAAATATACAGGGTGTGTCAGTAAGGTGTCTGTCTTAGATAGCACCTAAACTATTAAAGATAGGGAAAAAAATGTAATGCAAAAATTAAAGGGTTTTTTAGGATACATAATCTAAAAATATTTTCTAATCTACAGGGTGGTCCTAATAAGTGGCACTGAATAATAAAACAGAAAATTAAATGGGACACCCAGTATAATTTTCTAGAATATGATTCAATGGAATAAGGAATTTGCAACCCTATTAAAATTTTTGAAGTGAAATGCAACGTTGCCAAGTAATTAATTTTTTTCCGAAATTTTTGTAATTTTAAGGGTATTGTTAAAAAGTCATAGCAACCTGTGAATTAACCCTAGGCAAATATAATTTACGTTGTAAGCACTTTAAGGTACGATATATTGATCTATAATAATGTTTTTAAAATCTCTTATACAGAACGTCCATTACAAGTTGGACAACTCGATAGTTTTAAAAATGCTTTATTTCAATTTTTTTAAATGGGACCCCCCTAATTTTTTTAGACAAAATAATTTATCTTTCGAAAACCTTATTTTTTTGTAAAACATGTCAAATATCTTAGTTTTTGAAATATTTTAGGATTTGTCTTAAATCAGGGTAAAAAAGGAAAGTTCTAATTAAACAATTTAGTCAAGATTGCTTTGGAACAAAAAATAAATAATTTTCTTTGTCACAGCTGTCATTGCAAAATTATTTCGCCACATTTTGTGTTTAATTTCTGTTTAAAGTTTAGTTTCCCGAACTAACTTTATCGAAATAGAAAAATATGAGTTATGAATAAAGTTAGTTCAGGAAACTAAAATTTAAACAGTAATAAAGAACAAAATGTTAGCCGTGACAAAGAAAATTATTTATTTTTTGTTCCAAAGCAATCTTGACTAAATTGTTTAATTAGAACTTTCCTTTTTTACCGTGATTTAAGACAAATCCTAAAATATTTCAAAAACTATGATATTTAGATATATGACATATTTAACAAAAAAGTAAGGTTTTCGAAAGATAAATTATTTTGCCTAAAAAAATTAGGGGGGTCCCATTTAAAAAAATTGAAATAAAGCATTTTTAAAACTATTGATTTGTCCAACTTGTAATGAACGCTCTGTATAAGAGATTTAAAAAACATTATTATAGATCAATATATCGTACCTTAAAGTACTTACAACGTAAATTATATTTGCCTAGGTTTAATCCACAGGTTGCTATGATTTTTAAACAATACCCTTAAAATTACTAAAATTTAGGAAAAAAATTAACTACTTGGCAACGTTGCATTTCACTTCAAAAATTTTAATAGGGTTACAAAGTCATTATTCCATTGAATCATATTCTAGAAAATTATACTGGGTGTCCCATTTAATTTTCTTTTTTATTATTCAGTACCACTTTTTATTATTATTGTTGTTGTTTATGATTATGTATCCTAAAAAACCCTTTAACTTTTGTAATATACTTTTTTCCCTATCTTTGATAGTTTAGGTGCTATCTAAGACAGACATCTTACTGACACACCCTGTATATAGATATAATTTCACATGGAGCTAGTAACTTTGGAGAAGAATATAAAAATATTGTTAGGATCCACTTAATATTTTTCAAAAGTGCTGTATAATACAGATTCGAGAACGGATTTACACGCGGCCAACTCTACTTCTCTGAGAAACAAAAATGTAGCCATTTTGCAAACAATTCTACACCTGAAAATTTATTTATTTGCTATTTCATTGAATTGTATGCTAATCAATGAGCAGGTGTATAAATAATTAATGTTAATTATAGATGTACTTGGAAGTAATAAAATAATATATGTTTGTCTAGAGAGTAATGATGGTAATTATTAATTGTTGGGTAATACGAAAAAGTTCTAGCAACATGGTCGTCAAAATAGAAGCTCGCTTTGTTGTACACTGATAGAAATACCGAGTTTATCATTACTCTACCGTTGATTTCTGTTAAATTTATTTATCCAACACATGACAGATATGACTGCCATTATCAATGTCATTTTAGACAAGTAAACTATCAAATAACACACTAGTGAGTTATAATCCATATGGATTATAACCCACGTTCATATTTAAAATAGTATTCCATTTATTTATTACTATTACAAGCAGAATTTTTACACCAATTGATCGGGTTGACTGGAAATCCTTCTTCAAGTATGGTGAAACTTCTCGATTTCTTGGTTTTAGTGTCTGGCAAAACTACGTAAAAATATTTCCCTTTGTCTTGAATATTTTCTATTTTCAAATTGACCAATTCATCGCATCTACAAGCACCGCTAATCTCCATTATCAAAACCACTTTCATCAACAACAACGTCGTCGGGAGCTTCGTTCAAAAACTTCTCTATTTCAGGTCGTTCTAATGTCTTGGATTTCTTTGGTTTGTATCCCTGTGATTTGCTTTTCAAAAAGCTCGCTAGTTTGCCATAGTTTGAAATATCTTTTTTTTATAAAGGTGAATAGTTGAGCGAAGCATCGAGTATTTGGTCCATAGCGACAATGGGGCTAATTTTTTTTGCAAATGTAAAAAATAAGCCAATAGAACATTTTCATCAATACCTTTTATCTTCCGTGAATTCATCCAAAACTTAAACATTTTGAATTCCTTGTCGTAAGCATCTCCGGACTTTTCTGTCAAAATCTGCATTGCTGCTTCTTCCGCTTCCGTAAGGATATCCTCAGGAACGTAATTTTCATCGGTTTTCTCCATTTTCTATAGGTTTTTTTCTTCAAAAAAGCTTCCCTTTTCTGCAGGAAAAACTGACAAGTGTCAACATTATCTTAAACGGCTTCCATGCGATTACAAAAAAAATTTCCCCTCAACCCTCTTTAAGGGGCTCTAGCCCCCTAAAGAAGGATTTCTGGGGATATGTGTATAGGACATTTTTTGATGTACTTTATGCCGTAAAAATATTGCACGATAATTTCGGGAGACCCTATACAGGGTGTTCCTCAATGATGTGCTAATATTTTAGGGTGAAAAGTTCATATAAACATATGTCCTAAACGGCTTAAATTTTTTGCTACATGGTGTTGAATTTTTTTTTTTTTTTAATGCGTTTATTGTAATATCTCCGAAAGTACTTTAGATAATATTTTACTTTTGGCATGTGTTAATAGAACATAAAACCACATATTTAAGATATAAAATTTATTTTTTTGTCCCACCAGTGGCAACCCTGGAAACATTTCCTCTGATATTTTTTAGAAAAAAAGTGGCACAGCACTGACATTTTTCCATGTGGATATTATTTCTAATTAGCCTGGTCAATTCGGCATAAAAATGGTCTCTTGCGTTTTTCTCCTCAGGCACACCGTTCTAAACTAAAATAATTAAATTAAATTAGACGGGCGGAAGCATGCCTATTAAATAAAGTGGTAATTTCCAACAATTTTTATAAAACAAAATTTCGTATTATTAATGTTAATAATAATAGATAGTAGAGCTATTTTAATTAAGAACGGTGTGCCTGAGGAGAAAAACGTAAGATACCATTTTTATGCAGAATTGACCAGGCTAATCAGAAACGATATCCATATGGAAAAATGTCAGTGACGTGCCACTTTTTTTCTAAAAAATATCAGAGGAAATGTTTGCAGGGACGCCACTGGTGGGACAAAAAAATAACTTTTATAACTAACACATGTGATTTGATGTCCTATTAGTACATGCCAAAATTGAAAATATTTTCTAAAGTTCTTTCGGAGATTTACAAAAAAATGCATTAAAAAAAATAATTCAACACCCTGTAGCAAAAAATGTAAGCCGTTTAGGACCTATGTTTATATGAACTTTTCTTCATAAAATATTAGCACGGCATTAAGGAACACCCTGTATAGTAAAAAAGTACCAAAGAAGGAATTTTTTTTAAAAACAATGCAGATTACTTTGATATTTTCCCATTCGTTTGAGAAACGTGTAACCTCACTCTCAACATGCAAAGAACAAACATTCGAACAAGGCTTAATAATAGAGTGTATCGCACTGAATGGCCTTATCAATTACACGATCTTTAGAAAACTAATGCTATTCTATGCCCCAGGAGATCTACACCAGGTGTTTATGGGCTGAGAGAACAACGTGCCGCCGTTGTGTAATGGACACGAACGCATGAACACTGATTGCGAGTGCGGTACCCGCGCAATTTGCCGAAAGCAGATATACCTTGACATAAAAAGGTAAATAAGTTGTCCACTTGTGTTGTGAGCGAAAGTATTTATCTCGGGATCGGGATCAAACAAAACTAAGGTCCAAAAAGTAACTTGAATATAAATAATTAAATAGATTCGACCACGCTAAAATTTGGCGTGTTGAAACGCATGAAAACCCTAAAAATAATTACTAAAGTCCATATTTAAAAAGTATAAAAATACATTAATAAACGTGGTCAGGATTAGAGCCAAGAAAACAGGATATTTTTGGTCTGTCTTGTCATTAAAGAAGAGGAGAAAATGTGGGATATGGACCACCTGATCGATCGGACCGTTGACCCGTTAATTATAACGTCAAGAGGAGATGACAGTTCCTCAGATGACGAAGAATATTATGATTTTTTATAATTTAATTTCTGTGTAATGTATTTTTTCTGTTTTGTATTTTTTTTATAACGTTTAATAAAAAATAAGTGTACTACATAATACTATGTACATAATGCACGCCTTTGTCACACCATTTTCAGTGTTTCTAAATGGATAACAATAGGCAAAACTCATACTGACCCAAACCCGGGTGGTACTACCTGCACTTGATGAAAATAAAAAAATTTGCAATGAAATCAATGCCAAGTTAAGAAAGTGGCTTAAATATTCGTTGGGTCACTCTGTAGTCCCTTTGCATACCTAATGAAATTTTATTACTTAACACCTTTCTGAAATATACTATAAAAAAATGTTTCTACTCCCACATGGAAATTTGCTGTTTCCTTTACACTTAAGTGGCAGGTAAAGCAGTTAATAGTGCGGCAAAATTTCATATCCATCCTACTTAGGTTATGAAACTGACCAATCACAGTCAATTACAGAGAAGCCAAATTTACATATAGTAAATTCGTTTTCTGACAGTTGAGAGAAGTTGGGTTAACAATATGCTTCAAAAATATGCAAATCTGTCAGATGAAATTTGTTCTTTTTAAATTTAAATCAAAACATTTATCCCAGAGTCTATGTATACACAATATTTTTCTAAAGAGTACACGAAATGGTGCAAAAATTGAAGGTATAATAACAAAATTAATACCAAAATATATTTCTACCAAATTATTGTTATTTTCTGACCGAACTAAAGGTTTGCACACAGACCCACTTTCTTATTTCAAAAATATCTTTATTTCGACTTATTTCTAGACTATTACTAAAAACTTTGCATAAAATGTACTATATACCTACCAAATGAACGTTTTCTTACTAACCTTGGTAATTTTTTTCCATATAATAATGTATATTATTATAAATATTTGTGCACGGGGATATTTTCCAATATATTTTGAACGGGAATTCAACCCCAATTGATCTTAAAACTTTTATTATACGCAACAAACATAGAAAATTTACTGATAATTCTTCCTTAAATGGTGGAACATAAAGATAACCCGATCAAACAGACGAAATTATAAGATTTCTAGAAAAAGAATAAATTTTTTAATTAAAATTTGTAAGGTTATGATATTTCTACTTACACTATTGCCACTTTTATTTCGACGTTAACAGTGTTGCTAGTTTGTAAATTGGCGATTATTTTGAAAAATTTGACCATAGCGAACGTTAAAAATTCATATTTATTTATTTATTTATTACAATTTATTGGCATCTGCCAAAGGGCTAACGACCGGGGTCTTCCTGCCCAGGATGATTACTATTATATGTAGGTGTTGCTTGAAATATATGTACCAAAATTAATTTTTTCAAACTTCAGTTATACAAAAAAAAAAAAAAAAAAAAAAACAAAACTTAAACAATACTATTGCACCTAAATAAGCACAAAAAACTAAATAAAAAAAAAAAAACAAGTAAACTAAATATTTACAATAAACTATAAACTATGAAATTCAAAACAATCACGAGAGATCCTATTGGGTTTGTAAAAAGTTGATTGTTTCCAATAGACTCATTGCAGGATATTTTCGTCTTGGCTGGATGTTTTCACTGGGAGGTATCATGAGTCTTTGCATTATTTCTCTATTGTGTTGTTGTTTGGAGAACTTCAGGTTCAGCTTGTGGAGGCGTTGGTCGATTGGAACGATTTTTGTTTTTTGGTAGAGCAGAATGTTTGAGGGATTATGGAGTGGATTCTGGGGGTGACGGATTTTTGTGATCACACGCAAACAACTTCTCTCACCTACTTCCAGTGGCTGTACTGTTGGTTTTCTAGCGTTACTGTACAATATGTGTCCATACTCCAGCAACGGGCGGCATATCATTGAGTAGATGTTAGTTGCGGTCTGTACAGTAATGCCTAAGTCTTTATATGTTAGTGACCTGAAATGTTTTGCACGGGTAATAGCTTTCTGTTTTGTTCTGTTTGTGTGTAATTTAAAGTTTAATTTACTGTCGATTGTGATTCCAAGATATTTGCAGTGGTTCATTGGTTTAACTATGTTATTGTATAGACTAATAGAGGGATCCTCTTCTTTGACTTTGTGGTGAAAGATCAAAAATTGTGATTTTGTTGGGTTAAGTAGAATACGCCATTTATGCATCCAGAGGACTATTAAGTTTAGGAGGTGTTGAAGCTTGTTTACTGCGTTTTGTATAGAGGTTCCATGTGCTAAGAGAGCTGTGTCGTCGGCAAATTGGAGTATGTATGATGTCAGGTCAATGTTATTGTTATATATATGATTGTATATGTCTGAGCAGAGAATGTTGAATAGAAGTGGAGAAAGGGGTGATCCCTGGGGGACTCCTTGTTCAGGTGTGAAATCGTCCGAGTATGAGTTTCTGACTTTGACTTTGAGTGTCCTTCTTGATAAAAACTTGTGAACTGCATGTATTAAGTAGGCTGGGCAGTTGAGTTTGTGGAGTTTGAATAATATCCCTTGGTGCCAGGCACTATCAAATGCCTTTTTGATGTCTAGAAAAAAAGCAGCCGAGTATTTACCATATTTGTTGGATGTCTGAATGTTTGATGTCAAGATAGTCAAAGGGTGAATTGTTGAATTTTTTGCTTTGAATCCGAATTGATAATCAGGAATGTGATGTCCTATTTCTTGTTCCAGTCGATTTTTTAGAATTGATTCAAACACTTTTCCAACTGTTGGCAGGAGAGTAATGGGACGGTAGTTTTCTGCTTGTGAGTGGTCTTGGTTGGGTTTAGGAATTGTGATAATTATTCCGTTCTTCCACTCAGAGGGAAACAGCGCATTTTTTAGACAATGATTGAATATTTTTATTATTTGCTGGTGGACTGTAGCATTAAGTTTTTTTAAAAGTTTTCTCGGCACGTTGTCATATCCAGGGGCTGAATTTTTTCCTTTGTGGAGAGCTTGGAAGTATTCATCTTCTTCCAATATTGGTACAGGTGTAGGGTTGCCTAGTTGAAAGTACTCTTGATGCCACTGGTCTATTTCTTCTAAGTGATTTTGATCGAAATTATTGTTATTAGAGAATGCATATGTGTTGCTAAAGTATCTTCCAAAAATATTCGCTATGTCTATGTCCTCCTTGTATTCGATGCCATTATCAGTCAGGTACTTGGTGGTATTGTGAGTGCGATATTTACTAAGTTTAGCTATTTGTTGCCAGTAATTTCTGCCCTGTAGTCTATTAATTTCTTCACATGCTTGTAGGTATGTTCCTGTTCTGTATTGTATGATAAGTTTTTGTATGTTCTTGTTTATTTCATTGTATCTTCTTTTTATTTCATTGTTGGAGTATCTTTGTAAGTCTCTGTACATTCTTTTTTTGCTCCTTATTAATGCCAGTATGTATGGCGGAAGTGTTTGTGAATAGTATTTTTTGGTAGATTTGGGCGTGTGTTTCAGTATTGTCGAAGAAAGAAAATTGTGAAAGTTACTTATGTATTCTTCATTAATGGGTCCTTTGTCTTGTTCAATGTAGTTTGCCATTTCTCTGTTGATCTCCTCGGTATTGCTCTGTTCGAAGTTGTATTTAATTTCTTGAGGCACAGGCGTGGGAGGTATCGTAAAATCGAAGGAGAATTCCATTGCGAGATGATCTGAGCCGAGGTCTGGAATTAACTGGATGTTATTTATATTTTGTTTTATGTTTTTGGTACAGAAGAGCAGATCTGGTGTGGAGTTTGGATTGTTGTTCATAATAAAGGTGGGAGGAGTGGTTATCTGTGTAAAGTCTGAGTTATTTAGGAATTGTTCAATTTGCCTCTTTTTTCGGTTATTTGGATTGAAATCCCCTATAATTATTGCATTTTTATACTGAGCCGCTTTGACAAAGATGTTTTCTTCAATGGTGTGAGCAAGGGGATGATTGTATACCAGAAATATGTGCAGTTTTTCTTGTAGGAACGGCATGGAAACGTGAAGGGTTTCATTCAGTGGGTTGTTTAGGTGTGGAGGGTTGGCTTTGCCCATTCTAAGACTTTTATCGGTTTGAATTAGACTACCTCCTCGAGTATTTCTGTTGGCCACTGATCCATATTTGTATATTGTATTCCAGTCCCTGTAGTGTATGTTGGTATTTTCTTTAATTTTTGCCTCCACAAAGAGAGCACATTTTATGTTGTTTCTTGCTATGTAGTGGTCGATAAGGATCTTTTTTGAGGAATAACTATTGATGTTGCAATATATTATCTTGTTAGCCATTTCGTGCTTCTATTTGTTGTCCTTCTATGAGTTCCGTTGGTGTACTGGTATTGGGTTCTAGGATGTCGAACATTAGAATATACATTTTATTTCCTGAGAACACGACAGCCGTGTCTATGTTGTATGTGTCGATGAATTTTCTTTTTAATTTTAGTACTAACTCCTGTCTGTTATTGTTTTTGGGATTGTTAATTTTTGTTACATATGTATCTATTATTGTGTCATGGATGGTTACTGGAGCGTGGATGCGGTTGTTCTTTGTTATGGAAGTGTCGATTTGCTGTGATCTTTTGTTGATAGATTTTATTTTTACATTTGGGATACCATCAATTGGTTTCATTGGTCTTTGAGGACATTTGATTGACCAGGCTCCATGGTCTAGAGCTCCACATGCTAGGCATGAGGGAGGAAGAGTTGTGGTACATTGACTTTCCCTGTGGTTTTTTCTACATTTGGTACACTTGATGTCATTGGGGCAGTATTCTGTTGTGTGAGAAAATTCTCCGCATTTATTGCAAGGCACCGGAATTGGAATAGGAGGTGCACTGGGCTGTGCTAGGTAGTGTTTACATCTGTAGTATATTCCTGAGTTTAACAATTTTTCGTAGGATTTTAGGCAACTTGTTATGATTCTAAAGTGTGAGCAAGGTTTGTTAGTACTTCTGGCAATTATTCTTTTGCAGAAGTTGTGAGATATATTGCAGGCTTGTAAGTGATTGCTTAATATAACATCCTCTATATCCTTTTCTACCCAAAGTATTACTGCAGAGTATGTGTTATCTGGCTGAGATTTCGTGGACGGGGCTTTTATCTTTTCTGTTGTTTCCTGGAAGTTTTGAAGGACATCGTTTTCTTTTAAATCTTGAAGAGTTTCCATGAGTTTATTTTTTTCCAAGTCGCTCTTGAGGCAAAAACCAATTTTTGTTTGAAGGATTACATCTTGGGTTGAAGGAAACTTTTTACTCCATATATCTGCTAATTGAATTCTATTTATGTTTGTGGATGTTTGAAGGTATATGTAGTTTTTATATTTCCTCTCGTTCATTGGCTTTGGTATGTTAGGTTGGGGACCAACAATTTTTTCGTTTGATTTTGGATTGTTCGTCCTGATTTTGGCAACATCCCGTGAAACATTTTGTTGGTCGAGTGTTTTTTCATTGGATTTGATTAATGTTAGGGTTTGTTGTCCATTTTGACTACTCTGTTCTGGTTTGTTCTTTTTGTACGCCTGTTCAGGAGAGGAGGCAGTTCCTATAATATCAGCAATTTGTTGTTTAGTAAGGCTTTCTTTACCTCGTTTACGCTTTTTGTACTCCGCGATGATCCATCCCAATTCCTCGTCTTCTTCCGGGCTTGAACAGGAGGAATTCATTGTTTACAATGAAGTAAGTGTCTTTTTATAATGTTGCTTCATTTCACAACTCAGTTCGGCAAAATTATTATGGCAATGTAATTCTTGTCACTCTGGCAACAGCGCGCCGATGTTGACGTTTGAATCTGGTTTTTAAAGGGTTTGTTTTGATTCTTTTTGCAATTTTCGGTCACTCTTTTATAATTCTTTTGTTTACAGCGCACTATTGGAGACTAATTGACGTTAGGAAGCTCTCTTATGAATTTTCTATTTGCTTTGAACTCGTTAAAATCGATTTATAACTTGACCAAAACAACAACAGAACGTGCGGCGTTGCCGGCGTGCTTAAAAGTGTAAAAATTCATATTAATGCACAAAATCCATTTTTAACTGTTTAAAACGAATTCTACAGCTATTTTGTTGTACTTTCGGAGTTATAATTTATATGCAAGCAGAAATAAACCCGGCAAACCCTTTTTTCTTCTGTGCAATTCAGTAAAATTAAAATACCTACTGTTGAGAAAATAAATTGTTCGTGTTTATTAATACATATATCGCTTTTTGTCTGTTATTCTGCAAAAAGCCGAATGTGAGAGAGATAGATATATTCAAAAGTGAGTATGTATAAATATAAGAACTTACCCATATCGATAAATATGTTACAGTGTAATTTGGGCAATGGGCTTGCCATCAAAATGAATTTTTGTTCAATTGTTTTTTATTATCGTTCTCACAAGTTCATGGCCTACTTAAAAGACAACTTATGATGCCTAATTTAAATAATTTTTAAAAATTCTTAGCATGAAGTTCGGATGTTAAGTCGTAGAAAAATATACTGTACAACTCGAGTGGATTGTCCATATTGCGCTCGGAAGTTTGAGCACGCCGCCTACGGCGTCGTGCTCAATTTACTTCCTCGTGCGATATGGACATCATATCCACTCTTGTTGCACAAACTACTAATTTACTCTTTGTCAACCCACTCTGGATTTAACTGACTCTTATTTGCCTGGACTATAACGCTAAGCACGAACGCAACAGATACTCAACCATAGTCAACCAGACATACATGTAAGTAAAATAAGCAGTGGCGCGGCACAACGGTTACTCTTTATTTTAACTAGGTACTACGTGTACGCAACACACATAACAGCTATACAGCATTTGTTGCCTACAGAAAGGCAGCATGCAAATATTAATTTTACTTTAGAAACTATGAACATTTTTAATATCTCTGTTTAATAATTATTATTGTTTACTAATGTTAATATGATATCTTATCTTACCACTTCAATGATCTCGGTAGTAGATAGTCGTTAATATATTGCTTACCTGCAAAAAAAACAAAGTTGATTTTTGGAACAAACATTTACAAATATCTATTTTTATAAGCAATGTTTTATACAACTTTTAGGTGTTAATGTTAGATTTTTTTTAATTGCATACAGAGACGAGTTGAAAGTACTGGGTGACCACTAAATCTGGATGCCGCCCGTATCTTGGGAACCATTAAGAGTGAAGTCTATTGGTGCATTCGCCATTTCATTTTTTAATCAATATTTCTTATTCTTTTCGCTTTATTCAAAAAGGGGCCAAATACCCGTCCTTAAGTAACAATTACCTACAGTTTTGAACTAAAGAAATTTTTATTCATGAAATAATAAAAGCAAAAAACGAAAATTTGTGAAATTTGTACATTTTTCTTTTTCTGCTTTTATTATACTTTATAAATTCAAAGTTGTTTAACTTTAAATTGTAGGTAATTATGCCTCGAATGTCGGTATTTGGCCGATTTTTGGATAAAAATAAAAAGTAACGAATATTCATCAAAAAACGAAATGGCGAATGCGTAACTAGACCTCACTCTTAAGAGTCTAGAGCAGGGATGGCAAACCATCGGCATTCGTGCTATTAATTGAGGAAGTTTTATATCTACATAATATTTTTTTATTAGACTAAAAACTTTTGCCCGATTCCTAATATTAATAGTTTTTTAAAAACTTTTTAAGAGTAAGGTCTAGTTACGCATTCGCCATTACGTTTTTTGACGAATATTTCGTTATTTTTTCCTTTTATCCAAAAATCGGCCAAATACCGAAATTTGAAACATAATTACCTATAATTTAAAGTTAAACAAGTTTGAATTTATAAAGTAATAAAAGCAGAAAAAGAAAACTGGACAAAATTCACAAATTTTCGTCTTTTGCTTTTATTAATTTATTAATCAAAATTTCTTTAGTCCAAAACTGTGGGTAATCGCTACTCAAGGACGGGTATTTAGCCCCCTTTTAAATAAAGCGAAAAGGATAAGAAATATTGACCAAAAAATTAAATGGCGAATGAATCACTAGACTTCACTCTTAAATATTTTAACTTTTTCTTAGGTTCTACGTTTAAACTACATAATATCAAACCATCTGTTCCGAAACAATTTTATCAAAAATACATCAGCCGTAAACAATCAAACAATTCATCTAAATCAGACATTGGAATGTGCTTTCGCTACTACTCCGGTCAATATTATTAACTATTTATTTCAAACAAGTCCAATGGTCTTTAACCCAAATTATTATTGCCAATAAAAAAATTAGTCACAAGAATAGCTTAGCAGTAGCTTGATAGAATAAAAATCGATAATAGAGAGATAGAACAAGACTGAATAGAAACACGTTAACGCTAATATTGAATAAATATTGATGACCAGGCCCGGACTGGGATCATTTGGGGCCCTCAGCTAAAACCTGTAAAGGGGCCCTCTACCGGGGGGTCTGGGTGTTGAAAATTAGGTGCTTGAAAATAATGAAAACGCGTTTTTACACTTTTTTTTGGCACTTATAAAGAAGAATAAATTCAGCTAGGTTTTTATACAAATATTATGATTTTCGACTTTTGTTAACTTTGTTATTCATTAAAATAAGAAATTCACAGTATTTTTAGGATACCACAACACTACAAAACACATGCTGTAGAACTGCTAATAATTACAACGGAGTTCAAAATAAAGTGCAGTATTTTATTCTCCCCAAAATATTAATGAATTATGTCAAAATTATTTGTGTAATAAAAATAATGACAAACGAATTTTAGGGATTAGAAAAATAATACATACATATAATACATAACATTTAAAAAAAAATCCTGTGTATTTAACAGTTTACAATGTTGTTATACTAGAATAGAAGGGGCTTAAATTAACTGAGATGATTCAACATTTTACTCCCCTAGGCCTAAAGTAACAGCTTCTTTGTAAGCAACTCGCTTGTTAAAGCTACTTCATCTATTATTTTATTTTTGTCCAAATCATAAAATAAATCCCTCTCAACATTAACAAAAAGCAGACGGGACATAAGGTTTTGGCCTAAAGACGACCGAAGTCGATTTTTAACTATTTTAAGTTTCGAAAAAACTCGTTCACATGTGACTTGGGTAGAAGGTATGGTAAGAACAAATTTATATGCAATATACAGGTTGGTAAACAGTTCAGATTGAGTAAGTTCAAACAGAACAGAAAAAGCACATGTCAAACACTGGAAACATTGGCTATTTTCAGTTTCAGAGCGTTTTTTGTACGTTATGTGGGGGGCCATTCGGGCCCCTCGGGTCCGGGGCCCTCCGCGATCGCGGACCTGGCCAGTCCGGGCCTGTTGGTGACATTATGCCAACCAACAAAATCCCGCTAATTGAGTTTTCAGTAGCTAAAATCTCCGCACTGGCTGATACCTAACACGGGATTTTCGATTCGCTGGAAATAATTGTACAGGGTGATTCCTAAGTTGATACTTCTTTTTTAGCTGTGTATAGAAGGCATTAAAATAAACAACATTTTTAAAAAACTCAAAAATAAGGTACCTACGTATACATTCATTTATTTCACTATGGATCAAATACGGTCCTGCCGAACTTGCCTGTTGAATTACATTAAGAAAACTTCTTAGTTTAGGATGAGTCCGCAAGGGAAAGCATTCTGCGTATAATCTCGAAGCAGCAGCCGCACTTTGACGACACTCACCCTAAATTAGCACCATATCTACTAGTTCATTGTTTTCAAATTTTACCATTTTCACGTGTCACCAATTTAAAATGAACTTGCTTCAGAAAAACATACCGCAGCGGATTACTCAACACCGCCCGTAAATTGCATGACTAATAAGAGATAAGAAAAACAACATAAAGTATAGTGGGCTACGTTTTAATGACCAGGCCCGTACTTAGATCTTTTACTTCTGTATCTCGCCGATTTTTCTTACCATCGAGAAGGCAATGATTAAAGGGATGGGACCTTTAGAAATATTTTCCCTCGAATGTTGTCATATCAGGATTTGGGGGTTTACATATAATTTACATAACTTATGGCCTTCTCAATGTTTAAAGCGCAGAAAGGACAGAATGGTTTTCTTGTCGTCACGCTCTTCGAGAAGACCATGACATGACTGTATGTATTGAGCCGATTCGACTGTACCTCCCTATTAGTAATTATTACAATAATCCTTCTGCAGCAAATAAAATGCTGATGAACAGTTTGGTGTTTATTTATTATGCGAAAAGGTAATTAAAATAACACTTAAATAAATATCGTAGTAGGCTGCCGTTAGGTAATAATAAAGCGAATATAAATGTTTAAAGATTGGCCATTAATTAAACGAAACCATCTTTGTGTAATTTTATAGCCTATAAAGTATTTCAATTAAGAGTTTTAATATTAAATCAAAAATAAATAAATGCGTCGAGAAATATATTATCGAGATATTATATGTTTGTGTGTTTTTTATACCTGTTTTTATATACAGGGTAGCTTTTATGTATGGAAACGGTCGATTATTTCTTAAAGTAAGATAGCTATAGTATATTTCAGAAAGGCGTGGAGTAATAAAATGGGAAATTCCGCCCAGTTCGGCTCAATTTCGGTGTCGGCCATAGGCGCAGGTAAATTTTGTGCATTAAATTATTTATGATAATTAACCAAAGAAAAAAAAGAAGATAATTTGTTAAAGACGGAACTATTAGCTATAGCAAATTTAGACAAACATCGTTTTATGAAATATGCCGTGGAAGATATAGCTGAAAAACATAGTGTAATAATTGTGCTGCGCACACCGCCATATCATTGCGAACTAAATCCTAGCGAACTTATATGGGCGGAAGTGAAAAGATTTGTAGCAAGAAACAACACGACATTTAAAATAAAAAGACGTTAAGCTACTGTTTGATTAAGCCATTAAGAAAGAGACACCAGAGAACTGGCGAAAAGCAGTCCATCATGTGATTAAAGAAGAGGAGAAAATGTGGGATCTTGACCACCTAATCGATCGGACCGTCGACCCGTTAATTATAACTAATTATAACGTCAAGAAGAGATGACAGTTCCTGAGATGACGAAGAATGTTATGATTTTTTACAATTTAATTTCTGTATAATGTAATTTTTGTATTTTGTATTTTTTTATAATGTTTAATAAAAAAAAGGGTGTACCTAATACTATACAGGGTGTTTTTTAATTGAGTGCCGATACTTAAGGTTGTGAATCCTTGGGTGATTTTAGGAAGAAAATTTATTATTAACATATGTCCTAAAGCTGTTTATTTTTGAGCTACAGGGTGTTAACATTTTTTAAAAAATATAACTTTTTTATTATAAATATTATATCACTCTTAGATATTTTTATGAAATTTCGTACACACCTCTTAATAATTAAGGAGCATTTTTTGACTTAAAAGATTTTTTTAAACCAGTGACGTCCGTACGGGGTTTGAACTGAATATTTAAAAAAAAAATTGTACGCCACTGATTTTTTTAAAAACCAAACTTATATTTAAAATCCTCATTTATTTTGGAGCAAATTTGGTCCATAGACTTACTCTCGTGTGATGCATCCTTTTTGCATAAAAAAATAAAAACAAAAAAACAATTTTCTTCTTCGGTTCATTGCGACTGCTTTCGATATATTGTTGAAAAAAATGAATGAGCTTTAGAACATATGTTAATATTAATTTTTCTTCTTAAAATCATCCAAGGATTCACAACCTTAAATATCGGCCCTCAATTAAAAAACACCCTGTATACATAATGCCCGCTTTTTTTCAGTGTTTGTGAAGGAATACTACCTGCACTTGATGAAAATAAAGAATTTTGCAATTAAATCAATGCCAAATTATGAAACTGGGTAAAATATTCGTTAGGTCACTCTGTAGTCATTTGGCATACCTAATGAGCTTTTATAACTCTACACCTTTCTGAAAAAGACTATAGCTCCATAACAACCTTCTTCTTGTCAAATTAAATGGTGAATGCATAGCTAGCACCAATAAACGTAATAAAATAATACATGCTTCTACATTTAAAACGAAATACATCAAACACAGTTATTCTACGATAAATAAGTGGACAATCACGTATCAACGTACTTGTGTGTGTACTGTTACTTATGCATTTTAATTACTTTAATTTTCCCGAATGGAACAACACCATTAACTACTTTTCCCGCTAAGGAAGAAAGCTTTCATTGTTTCGGTCGTGATTAAAAGATAATGTTACAAGGAAGTTGTGAATTTATTTTAATGCAATGTTAACCGGTGTGTCGGCCTTGAATTTGAAAAATAATTGCAATGTTTGTATACAGTATCCTAAGAAAGTATTTAAATGGACACTATTCTGAACTAAACTGCTGGACAATTGCTTTCGAGCAAGGAAAATTTCGCCTAAATTTAACAGTTAATATTTTCTGAACCAGATATGATATCGACCTACGGTTTTGAATGGTTGATAGATTCATCCCTTGAGAAACAATTGTCAATATTGGATTTTCTTTAACTGTCAGAAAATTTTATATATAGGGTGTTAAAGAAGACGATGATTTTTGCTCCAATTTTAATGGCGTGTAAATTTCACAATATTATTTTTAAATTTTATCACTCTACGTCAATTGAATCAGTGGTTCATAGCAAAGAAAGTAATTTGTCAAATTTTTGATATCTGCTATATTTTAAGAAATACCAATTTTTTTGGAAAATGGTTAACTGTGCGGGAATATTTCATTTCCATCCTAGATAGGTAATGAAACTGACCAATCACGGTGGTCAATTACAAGGAAACCAAATTTACATGTTACAATAGGATGTACAGTGTTGCAACCTTTAAAAATAAAATTTACCATTTTTATAGAAAATTTTCACGAATACAAACAATACTGAAAAAGTATTTTATTAGCAGATTACAACCACAAGTGATCCTAAAGAATATTCCACAAATATAACACTGTGCGTAAAAATTTCCTTTTTCCCTTTGGAGACAGTGCCGACCTGTCATTCCTCTGTGCTTTGTTCTAACGAACCCGGAAATTTTCCATTAGTTGACAACACTGTTATGTAAATTACATTTCTTTATTTTCTTTGTGGTGTATTTAAAAGCACTGACCAATCACAGTATATTATATTTACTGAAGATCCGCCTTCTTTTTCAAGACGCTAAATTATATAATTTAAATGCATATGGTACAATTTGTTATTAATTTGTTCAATATAATAAAATCTAGACGCATTTGTAATAGATTTATTAATAATGCCACCGGCTGCATGAGCATAAAAAATTAATTTCATGTAGCATCATTTATCAGTTGGCTTTCCCACAATTAGCTTAAGGTCTCCATAGTCGAGAGAGTTAGGGCGTTGTACTATGGATCCAATGGTCGTGAGTTCGAGCCCGGCAACCGGAAAACTTTTTTTTACATTTTTTAGCATAAGGTTTGTAAGTTTGGTCGTAGGAAAAATATACTGTTCAACTAGAGTAGATTGTCCATATTGCCCTCGGAAGTTTGAGCACTCCGCCCACGGCGTCGTGCTCAATTTCCTCGTGCGATATGGACATCATATCCACTCTTGTTGTACAAACTACTATTCCTAGGCAAAACTATGCACCAAACTGCATTTTGCGTGTTAGATTACTGTCCCACCTGTAAAAAAACTCACACAAGTCGCGCCTGAATAAAACTACCAATAATTACTTTTTCGTTCAAAAATTAATTATTAAACTAACCCAATGAAAGTAAATCGGCTAATACTGAAAACCTATCAACAAATCAGTCACGGTCGATTGCGATTCCATGATAAAGAGTTATAATAGAATCTACAAGCGCCCTCAAATTAATTGTAGAAAGTTCAGTCGAACTAAAATATGTAGTTTCTAAAGATGGTTTTTATGATTAAATCTGAAATTTGTCATACAGATAAAATCTACTGCAAAACGGCTCCAAAAAGGATTATACTTATATTATTTTAACAATTTTTTTTAATGGCGGCCCGTAGATATTGAGTATGGGTGGGCGCAGATCATCTAGGGACGGAAAATTAAGTGGTATATTTTTCTAATTTTTGAGGAAATGTCTAAAATGCATATAATAATAATAATAATATAATAATAATACATTTATTATTTCCACAAGAAAGAAAGATAAATTACACAATGTAAGTAAAAAAATAACCTAGGAAATAATAGGCCCTATTCGCAGCATCCCATGCAAGCATAGGTAATAAGAGAAATGAGCAACGGCACGAAGAGATCATTTTTATATTAATAAAAAATTATTTATGTAACCTAATGATGAAAAAATCTTGATTTTATTTTCTTTTTAAATGTAATAATGCTTGCAGAAAAGTCATTTATTTTATATTTGTTAATAAGGGAAGCTATATTGTGACTAAATGAATTTAAAAAAAATTGTTTATTATGTGAGGGAATTGTTAGAATAAGTTGTCGACGAATATTTAGAGTATGTATATCAGTTCTAAACCTAATTTTGCTATTCAGATATGGAGGCTTTTTAAATTTAATAATTTTATAAAAAAACATAGTGAATGCAGAGTACGCCTTTCATACATATTCAACCAACCTAGTTCAATCAGTTTATGTGAGATTCTCTCTCTACGACGTATTCCACAGGCAAATCTCATGCAGGAGTTTTGTATTTTTGTATTCGTCTGCTATCAATAGCGTCCAGAAAGGGACCATAAATGTGATCGCAAAAATTAAAGTGGGATAGAATAAGAGAGTCACTTAACAGCGCCTTGGTTTTCTGAGATAAATATTGCCTATGAGAATATAAACCTTTCAAAACTGAAAATGCTCTTGTTATGCACACCGTAATGTGTTCCTTGAATTTTAATTTATTATCTAAAACAAGACCCAAATTTTTAGCAGAATTTTTAAATGAAATTAAATCTTGCCCCAAGTTTAGTTTAATACTATCTAATAAAGAATTTCTTACATTTTCGTTGCAAAACAGCAAGGCCACAGATTAATATGACATCAAATTCATCTCGAAAATATTAGACAGGAAAATTGGTCACGATAGGATTCACGTTTCTTTATTTTTTACGACCATCCGAACAGTGGCGGTTCGTCAGGTGAAGTAGGTGAAGGGGCTCTTCACCAAAAAAAAAATAAAACCAGGAGGAAAGTTTTTCGACAATATTAAATATTAATGTACCAATACAGATACCATTTTAGCCCTTAAAAAATAATTATGTTCGAATTAATAATATTAATTTAATTCGAATGTAGTTATGCATAATAGGGCCACGGTTAACTCCGGTGGACAATAATTATAAACACTCGTGCATTTTGATGCGCCCAAGCCGATCGTGTCCGTTAGCTCAAAGCGATGAAGACCCAAAGCCCAACATGGCTTTGATATTCACCGTTGCTATGGTTACGTGACGTCAATCACGCAAACAGCATGTAACGATTCGCATTATGATGAAGGGCAATTTAAAAATAGATCAGTTCTATGCACCATTGTTTTAGCATTGGTTCGCCTAACTTTAAGGTATTTATTTTGAGGGTTCGCGAGACTTACGGTTATAGATATCGTTTTTACGTGATTTACTGTGTGATTAATAAGTTTTGTTTTTATTTTTCAGTTAATTCAGTGGTGAACGTACCTACTTAGTTGGGTATATTAAAAATTAACCCAATTAATGACATAGTTTGTAATTTTTTGGAAACTCCATTCAATCATTGGACAGATGAGGATAAGAGAGACGTTTTCTTACACGGGTTTTTAGTCAATGTTTAGTACCCACACTATACCTAGCTCTTCACCATTTTTTAAGACCGCGAGCCGCCACTGCATCCGAACAATATTTCTAAATAAAGTTAAGTTACAAAGTTACCAGCTTCATGCGAAATTAGATCTATAATATTAAAAACATTGGGTTCTCCCCAATCCTCGCTAATTTTTACTGATGGATTTTTGAAAATTTTTTACAATTTGGCCTCGAGAGGAATGTGAGAAAGTTATTTTCAAGAATCATGATAACTAAAGTGGCCATAAGAAAATCCTGGAATTTTTTTTAAATTCCGCATTTTGCCGCAAGAGGGCGTAATTGAAAAGTAAATTATAAAAGTTTATATATCTCCGAAAATTCCACATTAAGGTATATCTTTCATAACACCATTAAAAAGCTTGGACAATTATGCATCATTTCGGTCCTATGCTCATTGGCGTACCGACTTTAATAAGAGGGGGGGGGGGGGGGGGGGTTAAAAGTGTAATCAGTTAATCAGTTAAATCGCTGTAACTTATAAAACGACTTACCCGATTTTAGCAAACTAAAAACTGTTTGGAAGAGAAATGTATGCACTTTCACCAATCGTATTTAGTTGTCCATAATAGTTCTCAAAGAAAAATGCTAGAAGACGCAATTTGTAATAATAACACATTTTTTGATTTTACTCCGAAAAAATAAATCATACGGTATAATTATAATACCATAATCAAAAAGTAGATGCAATTTGCTAGAAAAAAATAATAAAACCGCAGCTCGATATCTCCGTTCGTTTTAGCGTTATCGCAAATAGAATAATTTAAAAAAATTTAAATAAAGAATATTTTTTAGTATTTCTGATTAGCCTGGTCAATTCTGCATAAAAATGGTCTCTTGCGTTTTTCTCCTCATGCCCACCGTTCTTTATTAAAATAATTAAATTAAATTAGCTCTACTATTTATTATTTCTATTAACATTGATAATGAAAAGTTTTGTTTTATAAAAATTGTTGGAAATGACCACCCCGCCCGTCTAATTTCATTTAATTATTTTAATTAAGAACGGTGTGCCTGAGGAGAAAAACGCAAGATACCATTTTTATGCAGAATTGACCAGGCTAATCCAAAATAATATCCACATGGAAAAATATCAGTGGCGTCCCACTTTTTTCTAAAAAATATTCTTTATTTAAAATTTTTAAAATTATTCTATTCGCGATAACGCTGAAACGAACGGAGATATCGAGCTGCGGTTTTAATATTTTTTTTCTAGCAAATTTCATCTACTTTTCGATTATGGTATCATAATTATACGGTATAATTTATTTTTTCGGAGTAAAATAAAAAAATGTGTTATTATTGCAAATTGCGCCCTCTAGCATTTTTTTTGAGAACTATTATGGACAACTAAATACGATTGGTGAAAGTGCATACATTCCAAATAGTCTTTAGTTTGCTAAAATCGGATAAGTCGTTTATAAGTTACAGCGATTTAACTGATTACACTTTCAACAGCTTCCCCCCTCTTATTAAAGTCGGTACGCATAAGACCAAAATGATGCATAATTGTCCAAGCTTTTCAATGGTGTTATCAAAGATATACCTTAATGTGGAATTTTCGGAGATATGTAAACTTTTATAATTTACTTTTCAATTACGCCCTCTTGCAACAAAATGCGGAACTTAAAAATTATTTCCAGAATTTTCTCATGGCCACTTTAGTTATCATTTTTTTTTCCCTGAATTTCTATGCCTAGTAGTTTCCGAAATATGGCCGCTCATCACCCTTAATGAATCACCCGGAACAGGATATCCAGAAAGTATGGAATATTGCTAATATTTCAAAACCTTTTGAATATAAATTTTTGAAAATTGGCACATTAATCGTATAGTTAAAAACAATACACGGAACCTTTTGCGTCTCAAGAAAGTTTCAAATTACTGTTTGGATTAGATAAGAGAACATGCTAATTGCCCTTTAAATCCAGCAATTATCACTCTCAAACAACGGTTAAATATGTGCAAATTACCACTATAAAATGTATTCAAATATTGAAAAGTATAAATTTGCATATTACGGCACATTTTAATTACATGAATGTGTATGTTACACTTTATTGTGGTGCATGATATGTCGTTATAGAATTAACAAGGATCTTATGTTTACGATTTACTATAGTTTAAAGATGTCTGTTTAAAGGTTGGAGACAATGACGTTTCTTGAACGGCAGTAGAGTTTTGGACTTGCGTTGCCTTTATTTGTTTTGAATCACTACGTTTCAACTGGTAAGCATCTCCAGTCGTCTTCAGGTAAATACTAAATAATGTAGTTCGTACTTATTTAGTATTCACCTGAACTGGAGATGCTTACCAGTTGAAACGTAGTGATTATAAACAAATAAAGACAATGCAAGTCCAAAATCTATCGCCGTTCATAGTTTAACGATAATTGGTGACATTTTGCCAACGAACAAAATCCCGCTAATCGATTTTTCAGGCGCTAAGATCTCGGCAGTGGTTGATGCTTGAAACAGGATTTTCGATTCGCTGAAAAAAATTATGCTTGCCGCTGAAACAGGTTTTTAGAAAAAAAAAGAGAAAATCACCTTTGAAATATTGTTCAGCGGGATTTTGATGGCTTATAGCGCCATTTTGCCAAACAACAAAATCCCGTTAACCGATATTTCAAACCAGTGGCGTAGCCCCCCCCCCCCCCCCCGGAATCCAAAAAGATTTAAAATATCATTTGGAAACGAAATTACGGCAACCGCACCAAATGAAATAACACATCATCTTACATAAAATGTTTGCAACACAAACTGACATCCACGCAAATCTTTAAACTTTTAAATACATCCGCGGCGCGCAACACCCTCTTCGGATTTTATTTATTAATTTAAAAAATAAACCTTATTTTTAATAGAAAAGAAGGTTTTTTAGCGGCAGGCAGACAAAGTAGTGCAATACGTTAGGCCAACACACCAGTATAGGCAACATTTATCGCATCCCTACAATTTTTCTACAGATTTGTAGATCTGGTGTGTTGGCCTAATTTGGTTTATTGTTGCTTTCGTCGACGACTATCTTTTGCATTGAGTTGATTCCTATAGATGGCGCTACTGAGTTTTCATCGCATTTTTATTTCTTAAAAATATCTTGAAAACAGAGTCTCGCTGTATTCGGGGTCGCTTACAGGGTTATGGCTTTCTGATGAGTTCTAATAAGAACGAAACAGCCTGTCATTATCTACCTGTGCTCCAGGGAACCCATTGAATTTGGCGTCCCTGTGTACTCAATGCAAAAGATAGATGCACTACTTTGTCTGCCTGCCGCTAAAAACCTTCTTTTCTATTTACTTATACGGACACTAAACTCTACTACTTTATCTTATTTTTAATATTTTTTTGCTCAGTTATGCTTATTTCATAAAGTTTTTTTATATTTTTTAAATTATTTATATTAGTGGATTAGTATAAGTCCCTACAAGTGTCTTTAAAAATATTATATATTTTTCTAGTTTTCAATTTTTTTTATGGTCCAAAAAAGGGGTTTTTGGGTGTGCGTAGCCCCCGAAAAAATATTCGTCCTGTTTCAAACACGAATTTTTCAGAAACTACACAAACATTATAGTTTAAAATCTGCACAAGTTCGTTAATCCATGCAGTTTCTATACAACCTTCAGTTCCACTATCAAAAAAAAAAGGAAGACCTTGAAAGACAGAAACGCGGAACAAATAAATAAAGGAGCATAATCAAAAGCACAAAACTGGGTTAGTTTACATTCTTATTGTTTATAATCTGGACGGCTTAATTATTAGATTAAAGTAAGAAACTAGGATATAAAAAGTTTGGCGAGTGTAAAATTGGAAATTATTATTTATTTTTTATTATTTGTTTATCACTTCGACTGACCTACAATTTCGAGTATGGCGGGAAGTAGTGTTTGATTATAATAAGGAAGTAAGAAATGCACTTCTAGTTGAAGATATTTATAAATAGATACTACGGCTTCATTGGATTTAGGTTGTCATTCCATGAACTCCTTTAGGAGCATCCAACCGTTCTCAACGCAGGATTCCATAGCATCTCAACTACTCAACTTTTTACTATTTTTTAAAAACAGAGGACTTAGATTTTATATTATACAGGGTGTCGCAAATAGTCAGGGCACATCCAACATACTTTTTTTAATGGAATACCCTATATATTATTTTCTTGTGTTTTACTGTGGATGAAACGTTAGACGTTTATGGAAAACGGGTGATACGTTTTCTTTAAAAATTTGATTGCTCAGATAAACAACCATGGTCTGTGGTTTTAACATATTTTCAGCAATGCGGCGTTACCGCTTCTGTCCGAAACAGGTGGCAACATCGTTATTTTAAATGGAACACCCTATATATATATAATTATCTAATTCCCTATAAAATTCCACGTATAATTTGTATAAAATATCATGTCCAAGTTCAGTTTTTGAGATATTTACGTTTAAAATAAGGCATTTTCGGACTTTGACAGGTTGTAGCACTGGAACGGCGCATCTTAGAGGTAAATGGGGTCCACCTTCCTATCTTAGTTTTTTATTCAAAGAGACCAACTTTCGGTTTATCATGTTTTACCGGAAGTGGTAACTTTTAGAGAGAATAAAAACTAAGATAGGGATGCGAAACCCATTTTTTTCTAAGATGCGCCGTTCCAATGCTACAGCCCGTCAAAATCTGAAAATGCTATATTTTAAACGTCAATATCTCAAAAACGATTCAATTTAGAGATATGCCATTTTATACAAAATATAAAACATATTTATAACTGGGTGGACCGTTTTCAATGATTTCCTCCCAACAATAAACAATTTTTTGGAAGCAAAATTATAAATCTCAGTATTCTAATATGTACATTTATTATTACAACAGGATGGTATGTGGTATGACGGCAAAAATGATAAACTGTGGTTAGCCCACACACACCACAGGATGACAGTTGAATAATTATTAAAATAAATTACCGTTTATTATTCAAAAATGAAAATACCAACATAAAAACTTGAAATTTTGGAAATGTCCTATACAAAATTTTGCAAAGCACCTGCTCTATGTAGTTTAGTAATAAAATGTTTTTTTCTAATCCCACAAGGATATTTGCTGTTTGCTTTACAGTAAAGTGACTGGATAAATGAGATATTCTAATTAACTGATTGATAAAATTTTATATTTATTCTTGTTTGTGAGGAACAGTGAACCTTTAAAAATAAAATTTCCCTTTTTAAAAAAAAAATCCAACGAATGCACAAAATACTGAAAAAGTTCACAACCACAAGTGGTCCTAAAAAAAATCCCAAAAATACAACACTTTGAGTAAACATTTTTCTTTTTCCTTGCGAGACATGGCCGACCTATCATTCCTCTGTGCTTTGGATCTTAATATTTCTCACGAAACCGGAAATTTCCCCATAAGTCGGCAACATTGTGATAAAAATGAAGTTTCCCATTGAATTACTGACCAATTACAGCTTTTGTTTACTGTGGCTCAGCCTTCTTCAATGATACTTAATTTTTTTTTAGCAAAGTCGTTTGGTCGAGTGGTAGAGTTGTGACCGTAGAAGCCCAAGGGTAGTAAATTTGAGCACTTCGTCTATGGCGTACAGAGTCTCTAGCAAAAATCGACAACAAAATTCCCGACTAATTCCCGGTCGGTTTAGGAAAATTTCCCGGCTGGGTTTTTCTAAATTAACTACACTTTTGTTGTTAAATTTTAAAACATTTATTTGAAAAACACATGGCTTAAACACAACCAAATAATATAGTTACTTTTTAATCTTACGATTTTGTTCTATAGCTGCCAAATCTTTTTGTGATTGTTCGATAATTTTTTTCTTTGTAGTTTCCAGTTCTTCTGCTTGCTTTTGAAACTTCATTTTTTCAGCTTTTTTCAAGTCGCTGTCAACCTCTTTTGCCTTTTTATATTTTTGTGCTGTGTTGTACCTTGAATAGGCATTTCCCATGGAAAGTATCATGGATTTTGTAATGTCCATAGTTTGAACTCCTCCAATTTTTTGTAGTGAATCGTACACTTATCTTGGGCCTATAAGTGACTTTTCTTTTAAATTTTTCACCAAAATCTCCTTATTAACAGAAAATCCCCTTTCTGCTGTGGCATTTCAATGAGAAATTGTTAGAAGAAGTTGCACCACGTTTTTTTAACTATCATTTGTGATGATTTCCATCCAAAAGTCATCTACTCTGTTATATCTGGAATAATTTTTCATTTTATTTATAATAGTCTGATCAGTAAGAATGTCTCTAAATGCTCTATCTGCTTCTTCCAATTTAGTCGCATTGCATCTGTTTGAATTTAACAAAATTTCAAACGCTTTGGACATCAGTTGCAAAGATTTTTTTTGGATCTCTGCCAGTTTTATTGGGGTGAAGGAAACTTATAGCTTCAGTTAATTTATATGCTAACGGACCTTTTTCCAAAAGTTTGGAAACTGTATACATCAAGCAGTTTCGACAATCCTGGCGAAAGATCATCATTTCTTTATCGTTAACTCCGACGCATTTTTTGATAGCCGCTCTAGTTCCATATCCTAGATCAATCTCTTGGACTTTTTTAAGGTTGCAATACAAACCATTCTTGTCTTTTTTCGAATGCAGTTTATAGGAATAAATAAGTACCTACTTCATTTTTAAGTTTGAAATTATCTGCTCATTCAAAATTCCCGGCTTAAACTTGATTTTTCCGTCAAATCCCTGGTTTTTTCCGGCTTTGTAAAATTCCCGTTTTTTTCCCGGATTTCCCGGTTTTTCCGGCTCCTAGACATCCTGGGCGTAGAACCAATTACAATCATAGATGTTCATTTAAACCGTGCGATAGTAAATTCCTCCCATAAATTGTAATACAGCAAATTGTATACCCATAAATGACCTGGTTCTAATCCTGCAACTTGAGATCCACCCACATCTTCACCCAGAGAGTGCCCATGGGTTTACTTTGATTGCCCAAATTACAATCTTGCAGCACGCTCTTACTTTTTCTATTCCGATAGTCCAAAGTAGAACAAACCCATTAAATAATGCCATAAAGAGAAAATAAAAGTACATTTCAGAGGCTTCGCTAAAGTGCAATTTACTAGACATTACCCACTAACCTTTTACCGGTCGTTATAACGATCATGTAATATGTCAGTGGCGTGCGCATTTAGAACTCAAAGGGTAAGTTGTTAATTAAAGTAAGTACCTAAGTATACATGCGTTAACTAATATAATGTTAACGAAAAATGATATTTAATAAATGGCAAATAAAACCGTATCGAAAATATTGATTGTAAAGTTTAGCCAGTAAGCACGTATACCAGATTTGTTTTGGGATTTATCAGAAAGCCATAACCTGTAAGCAATTCCTAGTACAGCGAAAATATGTTTTCAAGATATCTTTAAGAATAAATATATGATGAAAACCTAGTATCGCCATCTATTGGAATCAACTCAATGAAAAAGATAGTCATCGACGTGAAATCAACAATAAACCAAGTACGATAGGCCAACACACAAACACGGCATTGTATTACGGATTGGTGTAGCACCCAGTTACTACAGCGCGATCTATATTTGAATCTACAAACCCGTAGAAAAGTATAGGGATGGGCAAAAACGTTCCTATACTGTGTGTTGGCCTAACATACTTGTTTTATTGTTGTTTTCACGCCTATGGCATTCTTTTGCATTGAGATGATCCTTATAGATGGCGATACTAGGTTTTCATCATATATTTATTATATTGCTTACAGGTTATGGATTTCTGATGAGTCCCAATAAGGACGAACCAGCCTGTCATTGTCTACGTATGTCCCAGGGAACCCATTATCTTTGGCGTCCCTGTGCACTGTGCAAAATATAGATTTTGTTTTTTTGCTTTGTCCGCCTGCCGTAAAAAAACTTTCTTTCTATTTACTTATACGGACACTAAATTCTACTACTTTACTAAAAATAGGATTAAGAATTGGTCCCACTAAAAATTAGATGAACATAAGGTTAAAACAGTTGGTCTCACAAAAAATAGGATCAAAATAGTTGATCTCACTAAAAATAGGATCAAAACAGTTTGTCTCACCAAAAATCGGGTAAAAAGGGTTGATCCTACAAGAAATGGGATCAAAACGGTCGGTTCCGCTAAATATCCGATGAAAACATTTGATCTCAATAAAAATAGGATCAAAACAGTTTGTCTCGCCAAAAATCGAATCAAAACGGTTAATCCTACAAGAAATTGGATCAAAACGGTCGGTCCCGCTAAAACTCCGATGAGAACAGTTGATCTTAATAAAAATAGGATCAAAACCGTTTGTCTCACCAAAAATCGGATCAATACGGTTGATCCTACAAGAAATTCGATCGAAACGGTCTTACTAAAAATATATTAAAAGACTTGATCTCACTAAAAATCCGCTGAAAATAGTTAATCTCATTAAAAATAGGATCAAAACAGTTTGTATCACCAAAAATCGGATCAAAACCGGTGATTCTACAAGAAATTAGATCAAAACGGTCGGTCCCGCTAAAAATCCGATGAGAACAGTAAGTTGGTCTCAATAAAAATCGGATCAAAACCGGTGACCCTACAAGAAATTGGATCAAAACGGTCGGTCCCGCTAAAAATCCGATGAGAACAGTAAGTTGGTCTCAATAAAAATAGGATCAAAACGGTCAGTTCCACTAAAAATCCGCTGAAAACATTCAATCTCGTTAAAAATAGGATCTAAACGGTCAGTTCCACTAAAAATCCGCTGAAAACATTCAATCTCATTAAAAATAGGATCTAAACAATTGGTTCAACCAAAAATCTGAACATATATCGACTATAAACTGTCGATCTCGTTAATCCTTATGCTAAAAAGGTTATATCTTTACTGTACGCCAATGGAATTCATTCTTAAATATTAATAAGATGCAATAATCATCGTGCCGAGGAATTCTAACTGAAACCTGTTCGTATAGGTGCGATTTTTACAGTACCTGAAAACAATTATAGCTATTTGATTTCCTACTATGGCTGCAGTTTGCATTAATCCAATTAATTCCGCTCATTTATGGAATTTTTCTATAACTATGTGACGCTTTTTATGGAAGGTTAATAAATAAATCCTTTGACAGTCATTGATACGTAATTTTAGAGCATCGAGTAATGTGGAAAATTATCTGTTGCCTTTTAAAGGCGATTCGGATTATTTTTTGAAATTTAATTAAGCCGTATAAGGAATTGTCAATAAAAATAAATCAAAACGAAGTTAATAATGTGAAGAAAAAATGTATGCAAGAAAAATTATATGCACTAAACAAGTATAGTGTAATGTGAACATTTTCGTATGCATTGTCGCTTAGGCAGTCGTCACACGGGGAAATTGTAGTAGCTGGGGAACTAGGAGACTGGGCGTTTAGATCGCCCTGCATGTAGCTTTGAATGGCGCTTCTCACACGGCGATATCAAAGTTGCTGGGAATGTGAGACCCGGTATGCTGGGTCGCCAAGCTACTTCAGTCTCTTGAGTGACGCTGAAATTCATAAATGTGCGGCCTGCGTGACTATAGTATCGGCCGTGTGAGGATGAGAGGCAACTGAAAAAGCCTAGTCGCCCAGTCACCGTTTTCCCTTGTGAGGACTGCCTTAACGAGCGATTTTCACTTACCCTCGTTGATCTGTTGAATCTTCTACTCCCCGATCTCTTCAGAGTTCCGCCCCTGATGTTGGCGTCGTCCAATTCAACTTCGCCTCCATCATGAGCAGATCTTCTACTGAGCTCGCTTAATTCTGCTACTGGCTGAACCTATGATAAAAAAGGAAAATAATAGTTTGTACCACGAGAGTGGATATGAGGCCCATATCGCACGGGGAAGTAAATTGAGCACCATGCCGTAGGCGGAGGTGCTTAAACTTCCGAGCGCAATATGGACAATCCAATCAAATTGTACAATATATTTTTTCTACGATTCACTACTAAGAATTTAAAAATAGTTATTTACGATATAAGTGTTGTAAAGATTCATATTACAACACGAGATGTTAAAGTTGTCAAACGAGGCGTCAGCCGAATTTAATAAAACATCGAGTGTAGTAATATGAATTTACAACAAGAATATTGCACACAATTTTATCTACTTTCATCTATGAATAAAAATATTTTTAAAAATAAAAATGCACCTGTAAAAATGCACCTGCTATTAAATTTACTAATCAAGTTTTTTATGTTACCTTTCGCATAGTTACTGTTTCGCATGGTTACTGTCGAAACTTTGTCAAACAAATTCAAAAATATAAAAAGCGTTTTTCAAAATGAGCGATTCTGATGAAAGTTTACCCTCTGATATAAAAGCAGCGGCAAACGAAGCGATCTCAAGTTTAGTTCCGACAAAATCCAAGGCGCGGTATGAGTTGGAGTATCAGAAGTTTAAAGATTGGTGCAAATCTAACAAAATAAAGGAGGTGTTTGAGAAAATCCTTTTGGGTTATTTTTCCGTAAAGCAACGTTCCCAGAAACCATCTACACTATGGACTCACTACTCAATGTTGAGAACTATGATTTCAGTCAAGAAATATCAAGATATAAGCAGATTTTCTCAACTAATCGCATTTTTAAAAAGAAGTTCAGAGGGTTACAAAGCCAAAAAGTCTAAAGTTTTCACAAAGGAAGACGTATGTAAGTTTCTTAGTACTGCAGATGATGAAACATATTTACTTACGAAAGTTGTTATGATAATCGGCATTTTTGGGGCTTGTCGGCGCGGAGAACTAGCTAAGTTAATGTTGGATCATATTGAACACAATGATTTGTATATAAAAATTGTGATTCCATTCTCGAAAACCAAAATTATGCGAGAATTTGTTATAACAGAAGGAAATGTGACAGGTGTCAACTGTTTAAGTATTTTTCGAAAGTATGCTAAACTTCGTCCTCTTAATGCAACTCACAGGCGGTGTTTTGTATTCTATGGAAAAGGAAAATGCACCTCCCAGCCTGTCGGAATTAATAGTTTTGGAAGTATACCAAAAAAGATGGCAACAAAACTTGGATTGAATAATCCCGGCTGAGGACCTCCTAAAACAATGTCCACTGTACATTGTTTTAGGAGGTCCTCAGCCATCATTCTAGTTGATGGTGGTGCAGATATGCAGATGTTAAAGCGTCATGGGGGCTGAAAATCCTCTTCTACGGCAGAAGGCTACGTTGAGAATTCTTTAGAAAATAAGAATCAAATAGCAAAGAAGATCATGGGGTCAGACACGGATTTAATGATTGGAAATTCGAACGTAAAGGGCTCCATCACATCCATTTCTGGTATACAAATTTCTAACTGTAAAAAGTGCATTATTAATGTTTATAATAAACCTTAAGTGTTATATTTTAATTAATAATTGGTAATTAATTTTATAATTGTTAATAATAAATCATTCTTCTAAAAAGTGGGGTTTTATTTAACAGCAAAATTTTAATAATACCGTTTTTTTCCATTACAGCACTAGTGCTGTAAAGGCATCTATTACAATACTAGTGCTGTAATAGATGCCCTTATAAAACGATTTACAGAACTGTAAAATTCATATTACTAAATGAAAGTAGATAAAATATATTTAAATTAGGTATTATAACTTGAAAAATATGATCAAAAACAATTGAAAAAAAATGTATTTCGTTGGAAAACTCTAAAAAATAAAACCTTCGAACTTGACAGTCCCATTTTTCATCTTTACCTTTCAAGAGTAATAATTTAAAACATACGGGATCGATTTCACGGTACATTCTTCGGGAATGTTTTTTTTTTAATTAAGATGTTATTTGAATGGCAGAAGAGTTCTTTACCAATAATAAACTAACCAGTTACTTTGACTATGAGATAAGTGATATTGGTAGGCATTATTTAATCACATTCCAAGTTGCCTAACTAGTATATCAAAAATTAGGCTAATGGAGCAGCTTTGACTGATGTGAGAAAATTATGTCACCGTCAAAGTTGCTGGTTGGCTAATTATAGTTAAAAAAATCTGTATGCAACCCGACATAATTATTTCATGTCTACTGCTTCTCGTTTAATCAAAATTTCGGAATATTTAGTATCAAATACCTATCACGTCGTACATAAATATTTTTTTTATCTAAAATTCATATTTATCAATATTGAAAATTTCACTATCTATTGATATACTCGCCGCTGGGGTCAACACAGTGTGAAATGTATTTTATTATATCTGGCCCATTAGCTCAGTTGGTTAGAGCGTCGTGCTAATAACGCGAAGGTCGCGGGTTCGATCCCCTCATGGGCCACAATTTTTTTTCATAGTTTTCAAAAAACACGCGGATATTATGAATCACATAAAAACACTAGATGTAATACTTAAACATAGATTGAATATGGTAAAAGAAAAGATATTAAAGATTAATCCACACAGAGAGTGACAAATTTAATCACTTATTGTTGAAAAACGTAAATAAATCATCACGACCTTACATCATACCGACCTTAATGATATTATATAATTCTGTTTCGGAAAGTTCCCTTTTGTCTTATATCAGCTCATAGTCCCTCTATATTGGTTGGCTAAAGGCGGGAGTCAGGCATATAGTCCAGCGTCCAACCTTCTTACACTTTAGTCTCGTAGCTTATTCTGCTAGTCCATTAGCACAGAGGCAAGAAAAAGAAGAGATCCGCTTATAGCAGATGTCGATTCACGGAAATCTTTCGAATTAGACTTTTTACCACTCCGTTCGCTGCCAGGGCCATGCCCGAGGGGACTTACAGCTTAACGTGGGTTCCGAACCACGAACCTAAGTCACGCGACACTCCCCCCAAGGGCTATTAACTCCTGGTTTCTTGCGTTATTGCATGACCTATTGATTGGAGAAAGTGTACCTTCTTCCGCACCCCACGAGATGTCCGATCTCGTCCGGCCTTACCGGCGTTAATGGGGTGGGTTGAGAGATTATACATTTTACACTCTTCCCTGCATACTTAAACCTACTAAATTTCGGATATACTTCTTTATTGTGCGTATGCCCACTCCGAGGATGGAACTCGGAACGCAACGGTCGAATGCCAGTAGTAACTCACCACTGAGACACCGCCGCAGTTCGCTGGGGGCTCTTATTAAGCGTTAGAGCAGATGGTTACTTTATCAACCATCCAAGCAGATTAGGGACATTCAGTAAAACTATGACAAGACAATTAAACTAAACTGACGACTTGGCAACACCTATATGTAATTTATATTGGATTCTTGACCCTAACAATAATCGTTAACAGAAGCAGACGACCGCCTAGACTTCCCATCTTGTACCAAATAGGTAAATAATGGTTTGTTGGCGTGTTGGGGACCTTAATTTATTTATTTTCTGGGTTTGCGAGAGAACAGGTTAATGCTATTATATTCAATGACTCATCGCTTGTGGCATGAATGGATAGTTTTTATGATTTAATAAACAGCTGTTAAATAACATATTATTTATGTAAATTATCTGTTCCGCCCCCAAACTAAATAATAGTAATAATCTAATAATAAAAGATATACTTTTAACTTGTGTCATATTTAAAATTCTGGTTCCAGAAGTTGAGTCACTAATTTCACTTTTATATCTGTTCTTGCGATTATCGTACTGAAATAATAGTATATTACATAACAAGTGATGAAAGTGATACTTTTCAAACGAGGAGATATTTAGCACGAGGCGTTAGCCGAGTGAGGAAATTCTCCGAGTTTTACAATAATCACTTTCACACGAGTAATGTACGCTATATGACCACAAAGAATTATTAAAAAAGCCTTTGATTTGTGAAAAAAATATTTCAACACTAGTGTTGAAATTAGCATATTTAGGATTATGTTCCACTTAATATCTGGTTTCATAGTTTGTCAATAGGCTTTTCCTTTATTTGTAGTTTAACTTTTCCATTTTTTTATATTTTATATATCATAGAAAGAACTAATCCTGGATTGACTTCTAGATTAACCAGAATAAAAAATCTTAAATTTAATCAAGGGCCCTCTATTCAAGAAACGAAAATATTACTTATTTTTTGTCTTGTATAGAGACTAGATTGAAAAGATAAAATTATTTTTAAAATTTCTTTTTAATGTTTACTCTTAGAATATTGGTCAAACTTTAAATTTCTCGTTATTTCCAATTTTTCTTAAATCGTTCAAAAAAATTATATACCGAGTGACACAAGAAAGTGTTTCGAATTTTTTCCGTAATTTTGAAAGAAAAGATTTAAAAATGTGAATGAAAAGTCGATAAATTGCCATTTATCGGCCAAATATTTAGCACGAGGCGTCAGCCGAGTGCGGAAATTCTCCGGGTTGTGCGTACACTATTTTTCCTACGACTACAAAGAATTATTAAAAAGCCTTTGATTTAAAAAAAAATATTTCAACACAAGTGTTGAAAAAGAAATATCAATGAAATTAGCATACTTTTAGGATTATGTTCCACTTAATATCTGGTTTCATAGTTTGTCAATAGACTTTTCCTTTATTTGTAGTTTAATTTTTCCATTTTTTTATATTTTATATATCATAGAAAGAACTAATCCTGGATTGACTTCTAGATTAACCAGAATAAAAAATTTTAAATTTAATCAAGGAAAGATGCATTAAACATAAATTTAAAAAATCCACCCAACAAGGAAGATTTCAATTCAAAATAATTCTATAAATTATTTTATGTTTTTATAAAAAAAAGTCAAATACTCCTGATGGGATTTAAACCTGTGACCTTGCGATCTGTAGGCTAGAGCTCTATTATCTACGCTATGGCTACCGATAAACATTTGTTGTTTAATACATGACACTCTCTTCAGCGCGATTTGTTTTTTCTGGTAATAGATTTTCCAGTAAGTATATTAAGTATTAACATTTTTTATAATTTCAGATAGCGTATTTTCACACTCTAATTCTGAATCACTCGACAATTACCTGATAATTAAGTTATGCACTTAAAAATTACTGCTCTTGTTTTTTTCCTTTTTTTTTTGTTCTTTTTAATAAATAGGGGTGGTCTGTCAAATTGGCATGGTATTAATTAAGAGTTTATTTTCAATATTTATAATATAATAAATTTGTTTATTTATCTTCCTTAATAAACTTCTTCTTTGATATTAGGTGTTTTTCAATTATAGTTTCTTAAAGAAGGGCATTTTCTGAGTCAAAAATGTGTACTTGATTGATCTTAATATCTTCAACGGTTTTCGAGATATTTCCCTTTAAACATCCCAAAGCATAAAAAAACATAGTACATAATTAAATTAATATTTTAATAATAATAAGAGTTTATTTTTCAATATTTATAATATAATACATTTGTTTATTTATCTTCCTTAATAAACTTCTTCTTTGATCCCCTGAAGACGTGCTTGTTAGGGGCAAATCTTAATATTTTAAATTATAAATATATGAGATTATTAAAATATTTTGTTTAAATATTTGTTAACTTTTAATATATGTATATAAATATAAAAATATAAACGCAGTTTTTTGAAGATATAGGTATAATTAAATTTTGAAAAATATATTAATCATAACAATATCAATTAAAACATTTCCAAAAATATTTTTAAATTATCCGTTTCCAATATCCATGCTTTTATTTAGACTTTATATTTTTTTAATGAAATATATTTTTTAATTTTTGTTGGTAAATAATCGTTTAAATAAAAACATAAATATTTGAAATTTTTTTGTCCTATGGACTTATTTATTTTAGGTTTTATGGTTATTTCATTTTTATGACGAGTATTATGATTATGGTTTTTTAATTGTATAAGATTTTTATTTTTAAATATGTTTATTAAGATATTATAAATGTAAAGTTGTCTAATGTTCATTTTCTTTGTTTCAGAATATAATTTTATTGAAGGATAAAGATAATCTTTATTAAATATAATTTTTAGAAATCTTTTCTGTGATATTTCTAATTTTTTAACTAAAGTTCTATTTATTCCTCCCCAACCTAAAATTCCGTAATTTAAATAAGTTTTAACTAAAGCATAATATAATATTTCCAGTTGTTTTACGTTCAAAATTTTTTTAATGTTTCTAAAAATTGGTAGTAAACTTCTTAATTTTTTAATCAAATATTCTATGTGAAAATTCCAATTTAATTTACTGTCAAAGATTATTCCTAAATATTTTACTTGATTAACTTTTAAAATTTCAATGTCATCAGTTATTTTAATACTATTCATATTTTGTGGTGTTATTTGGATTTAAAGTGAAAGGTAGATAATTAGTTTTATCAAAATTAATGGTTAATAAATTTTTATCAAACCAATTTTTTATTATTTTAAAATCTTTTTTAATTTTGTTATTTAAGTGTTGAAATATTTTTTTCAACACGCGTGTAATATACGGCGCTTTCTAGCAAAATTAACCGTGCCTTTTTCTCATTTTCTCATCCTGATAATCTACAATATGTTTTATATTTATGTTTGTTATTATTGTTATGTTTGTTCCTATAGGCACCATAAACAATACCACCCTAAAATTGTGCATATCTACCATGACCTACTACATGCCTTAGAGTAGAGCACAATACCCAGAACTTGCGCCCACAAGACCAAATGCCCATATGAAAGATATAGAGGTGGTGGCGTCGCTATTTTAAAATAATTATCGACAACGATAAACATTCACATTTCAATGTTTCAAAGACAATAGAATCCGTCTACCCGATGTACTTGACCTTTTAGTTATTTTTATCGAATTTACGCTGTGATAAAAGTATGTAACCCAATATTTGCCCGCCTATTGACTGTAACAAGAAGTAATAACAAATAAAAAAATATACTCATGATCAATAAAAGACATTTAAATAAGTCAACATTCCTTGTTTATTGTAAAGAGATAAAATAATATTACGTCTAGACCGAATCAAATCACGATCAGTGGTAATATAAACAGACACCAACCTTATTGAAGAAGAAAGATTACCGGTGACAATCCTTGTCTTATCATGATCTCAGGAAGCAACATTACTGTTAATAGTTTTACATTTTCACTTTAATTATAGTCTTTAACATTGTCCATCAACATTGGTACAGTTAAGGTACCGTATTTTCAAATCGCGAAACTTATTTGATTGGTCACCTCAGGTTGACATTAATTTGTCAATGGTAGCTCCAATCGATTATCAATTAAAACCTACTATTAATTTCTTTGTGGTCTATTACCTTAAAGTTTCCAAAATCCTGTTGATTCATTGCTATGCCGTATTTTCACAACGTCTTTTGCTTACTTTCCTTCCTTGTATCGACACTACATTTAACTGCTCCAGAAAGACCTTAATACCATATACAATATACAGTCCTTGGATCAATGGTTCTCCATAAAAACATTAGTAGGCACAACTGAAGCGTTATCCTAAATTTGTAAGCAGAATCAAAAGATTTGTGGTTGAAATAGTTAGAGAAAATTCAGAAGTGAGTAGATATGCTCGTCATGATCGATGAGCTTCGAAGTCTCCTTCTAACTACTCGTTCTCAACAGTGCCGTTTCCAATTTGCTTCTTATTAAAAAATGACAATTTATTGAATCCACTTCAGACTTATCTTAGCTCTTCGTAATTGTGCGCAATAACTTAAATACATTATTAGAAACTTCTTTCTCGCTGCTGAAAGTCGATAGATCTGAGTAAAGCCTTGTCTTCACAATGGGCCTCACCAACAACATTGGTGGTTATGGTTAGACGACTTAACACCAGACCTAGTGTTTTAAACGACAACCCTTAGGATGATGTTTTTTCTCCTTATCTATTACATCTGAAGGAAACACATTTTAGTAATAAGTATCGCCTATATTGGACATAATCGTCAGTCCATCTAGTGTAAGGAATGTATTGAATATTATATTAAATCGAAAAAAATAAGCCTTTTTACTGCAATCTATGACTACTCATCCTCTTGTTCCCTATAAATGTTTGGGCGTACGCCTCTGAGTTCTTAGGGAAAGAAATATCTGCAAGTCATATTTTATCCATCATTTAAGACTTTCAGCAAACATTAATCTTGGAAATGGCAGGAAACATTGCGGTATTGACACGCTATTGCAATAAACGGAGACTTTTTTGCTGACAGACATTGGTAAACATATAGGGGCTTTTTTATACGTCAGATATGATATATGCATATGCAAATATTGTATGTGTAGATTAAATAAAACAAGGGACTGGTATCAATAAGAAAAATAATGGGAATGGGGTAATTTTTTGTTGATGGGCGCCTAGAGAAGATTATAGTCATTGCAAACGGAAGAATCTTGATCAGATCAGAATCCAATTGCAATTTTATTGTAGATTTGATGATTGACCTGTCAAATAAACTAGGGGCCGGGGCAAAGGGTGCGCTACTTGCCTAACTTTAAGTCTCTATTATTACTAGGTGTAAAAGTGCTATATAAAAAAACTTGGTAGAACAATAAACCGGCAAACAAATTAGTAATTTAATAATATACCTTAAAACATCAATCAAACTAAGATATTCTTTTGTAAATTTGTTCTTTTACACAGCAAATTATCCACACGCGTTTCTCTCATCAACCATTTAATCTGCTAAGTGTCAAACGTATTAACAAATGGGATGTTTATTTGGATTCAGACTCTCAAGCAATCAGAGCGAAAACCTAAACACATTGTTTTTTTTTGTGAAATAATGCCATCAGCGTGAAATATCCGCGTTTTTAGACCATGACACAGATTCTACCTTTTTTTACTATTCGGATTCAGTGTTGATAAGGCAGCATCTGTTTGGCAAATTGATTGTCAATCTGCGACTTTGACTTTACTGTGGGTTATTCATAGCTCGATTTATATACAGGGTGTCAGGCAAGTATGGGGCAAATTCTCGGGAGCGTATAGGGAACATTAGGTCTAGTTGGAGACAGTAGAGTTTTGGACTTGCATTGTCTTTATTTGTTTTGAATCACAACGTTTCAACTCGTAAGTATCTCCAGTCGTCTTCAAGTGAATTCGGAGATTGATATAGTTGTAAGAGAGAATAATGCATGAAATTTTCAGTATTCCACGCAATACTCTTTTAGATTAACTAGAAAGTTTTGTTAAACTAATTTATTATTATCAGAGGCCTAATTCTCGAAATCGAGGTAGAGTCTTCTCATGAGATGATTCGCTTCCACGCCAGTGTCACATACGATTTTAAAGGTTTCAAACTAACTCTGCCCATTTATCTCACGAGAAGGCTGTTCCTTGATTCCGAGAATTAGGGTTCAGGAGGTAGACACTTTGAGCACCCTATAAAATAGGATTCCAAATTGTTGTTAACTAAAACTTATTGTCTTTTTCTTTTCTGATTAATGAGCAAATTATATTCAGAACTCGATATCTCGAAAACGGTCCTCCGGAAATGGACACGCCTACAAGTCCTCTATACAGGGTGATTCCTAAGTTGATACTTCTTGTTTAGCTTTTAGCTGTGTATAAAAGGCATTAAAATACACAACATTTTCAAATACCTTTTTTCAAAAAACTTTTAAATGGGCAAGATACAGAAGTAAAAAATCTAACCGCGGGCCTAACGTAGCCTGGTATACTTTATGTTGTTTGTTTTATTAGTCATGGTGAAACGTGAAAATGGTAAAATTTGAAAACAAGTAGACACCAGTAGATATGGTGCTAATTTACGGTAAGTGTTGTCAAAGTGCGGCTGCTGCTTCGATATTATGTTTAAGTTAGGCAGGATCCATAGTGTAATAAGTACCTTATTGTTGAGTTTTAGGAAAAAAGGTATTCGAAAATATTGTTTATTTTAATGCTTTCTATACACAGCTAAAAAAGAAGTATCAACTTAGGAATCGCTCTGTATAAACCAAATTTTTTAAAAACTTTTTAACGATTGTCTGGCGCCCCGAAAATCATGTTTACGGTGATAATGCTCTCGTATTGCATGTGTGCCCTTAATAAATAATTTATTCTGTTTAAAGTATTTTACCACCTAAAAAACCCTCCACACGCAACCTAACTTTCGACAATAAACCTTGCCCTAGACGTTTTAATACCCGTACTTACACTATGCAATTAATTTTTTTGAAACACGAAATGCTAAAATTTTTGTAACTATATTGAACATATCAAATATACAGGGTGTTTTTTAATTGAGTGCCGATACTTAAGGTTGTGAATCTTTGGGTGATTTTAAGAAGAAAAGTTAATATTAACATATGCCCTAAAGCTCTTTATTTTTGAGCTACAGGGTGTCAACATTTTTTTAAAAATATAACTTTTTTATCGTAATTACTTACTACTCTTAGATATTTTTATGAAATTTTGTACACACCTTTTAATCATTAAGGAGCATTTTTTGACTTAAAAGATTTTTTAAAATTTTTACCAGTGACGTCCGTACGGGGTTTGAACTGAATATTTTTAAAGAAAAAAATAGTACGCCACGGATTTTTCTAAAAACCAAACTTATATTAAAAATCCTCATTTATTTTGGAGCAAATTTGGTCCACAGACTTACTCTCGTGTGATGCACCCTTTTTGCAGAAACAAATGAAAACCAAAAAAACAATTTTTTTCTTCGGTTCATTGCGACTGCTTTCGATATTTTGTTGAAAAAAAAAATTAAGAGCTTTAGGACATATGTTAATATTAACTTTTCTTCTTAAAATCACCCAAGGATACACAACCTAAGTATCGGCACTCAATTAAAAACACCTTGTATAACTATATAGTATATTTCAGAAAGATGTAGATGTAGAGTAATAAAAGCACATTAGGTATGCAAAGGAGCTACAGAGTGACCCAACGAATATTTAAGCCACTTTCATAATTTGGCATTGATTTCATTGTAAAATTATTTATTTTCATCAAGTGCAGGTAATACCACCTGGGCTTGGGTTAATTTATGGGTTTTGCTTATTGTTATCCATTCACAAACACTGAAAATGGTGTGACAAAGGCGTGCATTATGTACCTACATAGTATTAGGTACATTTATTTTTTTATTAAACATTATAAAAAAATAGAAAATACAAAAAATACATTATACAGAAATTAAATTATAAAAAATCATAATAATCTTCGTCATCTGAGGAACTGTTATCTCCTCTTGACGTTATAATTAACGGGTCGACGGTCCGATCGATCAGGTGGTCAAGATCACACATTTTCATCTCTTCTTTAATGACATGATGGACTGCTTTTCGCCAGTTCTCTGGTGTCACTTCCTTAATGGCTTGATAAAATAGTAGCTTAACGTCTTTCATTTTGAATGTCGTGTTGTGTCTTGTTACAAATCCTTTCACTTGCGCCCATATAAGTTCAATAGGATTTAGTTCGCAATGATACGGCGGTGTGCGTAGCACAGTTACATTATGTTTTTCAGCTATAACTTCCACAGCATATTTCATAAAACAATGTTTGTCTTAATTTGCCATAGCTAATAGTTCCTTCTTTATCAAATTATCTTCTTTTTTTTCTTTTGTTAATTATCATAAATAAATTAATGCACAAAATTTACCTGCGCCTACGGCCAATACCGAAATTAAGCCGAACTGGACGGAATTTCTCATTTTATTACTCTACACCTTTCTGAAATAGACCATAGATATTTTAATACCCGTAGTTATATGCATCTATTTTTTTTGAAACACGAAATGCTAAAATTATTGTAACTAATTTTACTATATACTACTGGTTCATGGTTTAATCCGGAACATACGTACTATCTAAATATTATGTACACAACAATAGTATTATGTTAATCAAGGTGTTAAACATAATTTCGTGACAAACGTAACACACCCCTGTATTATACCATCGGCAATAGATTCTTCCTACTCCCACATGGATGTTGTTCGTTTCCTTTATAACCAATTAAATAAACGGGCTATACCAGTCAACTGAATGGATATAATTTCATATCCATCCTTGATATGACCTTAAAATTTTTATTGTACGCAACAGAAATAAAAAAATAACAGATACATTTTCCTTAAATAATGGAAAATGAAGACGAGTAGGTACATAATATCAGATGAAACGGACGAAATTATAAGATTTGTAGAAAAAAATCAATTACATACTTTCTATTAAAAGTGTCAATGATAATAGGTATAAGTGGAGCATGTCGAAGAGTTGAGTTTAAAAAACTTAAGGATAGAAGTTGTACACGATGAGGGGGTTGTTTTTCGAATATTCATACCTAGTACAAAAACCAACGTTCCCCGAGAATTTTACGTAACGCCTGGCGATGTCGAAGGAATAAATATGGTGCAGCTTGTTCGGACCTATGAGATCCCCCGATGCCGAAGTTTCTCGTTTTTTTCTATCATTTAGAAACAATAAATGTACAAAGCAACCAGTGGGTATACATACTTTCGGAAATATGTGCAAAACGATCGCTGCTTTTTTACAGTTACCCCATTCCGCCGAATACACAGGTCACTGTTTCCGGAGGTCTTCAGCTTCACTTCTGGCTGATTCAGGAGTCGATCTTCACACTATTTAACGCCATGGTGGCTGGAAAAGGGACACAGTTGCTAAAGGATATATAGAGGACTCTTACGAAAACAAGAAAAGAATTTCATCAGCCATTCTCGGGAAGAAATCATTATCGAGTGTTTCATCGACTGTCGTTCCCTCAGAAGAAACCATGGAAATTAAAAATCACAACAATGCAACAATTTTAACTCCTATGTCCAACACCAATTTAACGAATTGTAATAATGTTACTTTTAATTTTAATCATTAAATGTTGTTCCATTTTGTTTTAAATAATTTTTTTAATTTTTGCGTCTATTTTTCATTCATATAGGCAGCGTTCCATTTAAAATCCCCACCCTGTATATGTGTGTAATGCAGTCTTATAAAGGTTTTCAGTATCCATATTCATAATTAATACGTACATAAATTCACAGTGCCTCCCCCATAGAATTCTCTTTCTAAGGGCTCGTACGGTGGCACTTGAAATATTATAAAGCTTAGTTTTAATCATCGTTATAAAGCTATCTGGTTTTGGCATTTTTACATACTGTTGTACGTATTCCTCACCACTTCAACAATTAATTACACTGATCTTTGTACGATATTCAAGAAATGCGATGCACTATTGTAATAAAATCGAAAATATAGACAATTTTTGGGCAGTCATTATTAAGTATGCCGCAAAGTTTTTGGCACACTCTAAAATCTTTCTTTTTAAAAACAGGAAAACTAAATTAAACTTTGTATGTTTTATATGTGTACATGGTGAATCATTTAACTAAAATCCATTCCCTGAAAAGTTCTTGTGTCGCCCGGTATACTCTATGATGATGTGATCGGTCAGTTAATTTTGAGTGAGTGATTATTGGTCAGTATAAGGACGGTGATTTAATAAACTTAAATTAAATAAATCTAGTAACTTTCAAGGATTTTTAAACACAAATTGCTTGGCCAAAAAAAAGTTACCAAATTTCGACATAGACTTATCGAATTGCAATCGCAGATCATAAGATATAAAAGCAGAATCGTCTTAAGAACTAAAATTCATCATTTAAAGATTTAAAACGCAAAGCTAATATTTTGTCATTCTTATTTCGGAGCTTCTACAAAACATCTTAGCTTAATCATTATTTTTTTTTAAAAAGGGACTACTAGATTAAGAAATATAAATAATGATATCGTCAAAATATTCATTAATGGCATAATAATCTTTTGCCATAATAAGAATGACAGCATTACTTTCAAAATATGAATATACAGGATGATTCCTAAGTTGATACGTCTTTTTTCGCTGTGTAAAGAAGGCATTAAAATAAACAACTTTTTCAAATACCTTTTTTCAAAAAACCCAAAAATAGGCGAGATGAAAAAGTAAAAAATCTAAGTGCGGGCCTGGTCACCAAAACAAGCCCGCTATAGTTTCTGTTGTTTTTCTTATATCTTATTAGTCATTCAATTTACGGGTGGTGTTGAGCAATCCGCTGTAGTGTGTTTTTCTGAAGCAAGTTAATTTTAAATTGGTAACAGGTAAAAATAGTAAAATTTGAAAACAATGAACTAATAGATATGGTGCTAATTTACTGTAAGTGTCGTAAAAGTGCGGATGTTTCTTCGAGATTATACGCAGAACGCTTTCCCTTGCGGGCTCATCCTACACCCAGAAATTTTCTTAATGTTATTCAACGGGCAAGTTAGGCAGAACCGTATTTGATTCGTAGTGTAATAAATAAATGTAAGTACTTTATTTTTGAGTTTTTTGCAAAAAGGTATTTGAAATTGTTGTTTATTTTAATGCCTTCTATACACAGCTAAAAAAAAGTATCAACTTAGGAATCACCCTGTATAGTTTGTCAAAAATGGTAAAAAATCAGGTGTAAGCGGACAGCTCTAAGAAAGCATTTTCCCTAAGCCAATACTGTGTGATATAACTTTTTGTCAAATTAACATGTTGCTAAATAACTGAGTCACTATTCACTATTTTGTGTGTGTCGCGATGATGCATACATACAAATTAACGAACAGGCACACATGTGCATGTAAAGGACTCTTGTAACAACTAATAGACCTACATATATTTGACAGATAGAGTTAGGAAATTTTCCGTGATCCAAATAAGAGCCGGATAAATGCTATATAATTAAAATCTTACCAAAGATAGGGGCATTTTAATTGAAAGTAATTTTATCTAATTGTTTGGAGTGACTAGGAGAATTTATAGATCTTATAGATGCCGGCTGGCACAGTCAGAACGTCAGAACTATTCGTTATTATCCTTAATTAAATCGAAACATTAAAAGCTTGCATTATATGAACGAAAAAAATTATATGCCTATAATACAGTACGTTTGCCATATGTCCATACTATAAAGGTATGTAGAGAAAATGACTTTTGCTAATGCAAGAAAGAGTTGAATATGAATAAAAATATACAAGGTATGTTACTCAAAACGATTTGGGTTAAATAATTTTTGTGATTGGTGTGTGTAGTCGAACGTCGCGACGTCATAAAAATTGCAATCGATGGTAAGGATCCAGTGGCGTAACCAGAAAATATGCTTGGGGGGAGCTTAGTGGGCGTAAGTAGGACATTTTTTGTTCTGGAGAGAGAGAAACAGTCGGGACTATATGTATTTCATGATATTGTACCTAGCGAAGAAGGCGGAAAAGCGCCGCAGGCGAAAAATGTTCGGGGCCACGCCCAAAGTTCGTTTAAAATTCACCTAACTACTATCAAATTTTGGTTTTGTAGATTTTATTACTTTTTTTTTGATATTCTAAGCTGGCTCTTTATTAAAAAAAAAACATTTTTTATATTTGTGAAAAATATTGGTGTCAATCCAAAACTTTAACATAATGACCATGAGTATGACTAACCAGCGTTTCTCGTGCTCGGTTTTTCAAGATTAAAAATAAAGTAAATATCGCTCACCACGGCAAAATTAATGATTTTTTCAGAAATAATGTATTTTAGGAGCGTACATCTAAGAGCTGTTTTTGGTGCAAATGCTTAGGTTTTGAAATACCCCTTCTTAAGTGCCGTTTTGTATATTCATAATTAAGCATTCTCGTTTCTACCCGCACTAATTATTTATTATAAACTATCACACTTTTTCCATAAAAAATGTTTCAATTAAAATGTTTACTTTAATTTTTCTCTTTAAAAATAAATAAGTAATTGTTATTTGTTTTTGTTGTAAAAATATTTGATTGCGTTGGGTCATATTTTTGTTGATTTAAAATAGCTCTAAAAAAAGGAAAACGGAACAGACAAGTATATAATAGAAAAATACTATTTATATTATTCTTGTTAATCGTTTTCTTTTAAAATTGCATCATAAATCAATAACTTAAACGATATTCGTCTGAAACATTAATCTCTATATAAAACAGGACTTTTAGAAGAAGTCTAAAAACCAAACGTTTCCTACAAGACCTTTGTAATCTAAGCCAAGAATACATTGTTTAAAGATTTAAATTAAGAGACCAAGCGTGAGACGAAAAATTTGGTTGCAATTAGACTTTTAGACCCGAGCTCCTATGCTTACCAAAATTTTAAATAGGAAAATATAATTTTATAAGTAATTACCAAAAAGTTCATCCAAAAGTTTTTTTAAACAACTTCCTATTTCGACACATAAACCTTTTATCAACAAAAGATTCATTGCCACTGAACTATTTAAAACTCTTAACAATGACCTTTAGAAAATTGTACAATGCACCCATATCATTAGGTCCATTACCAAACAATGGTCAAATTTAGGTAATTAACGACATAACATTCTGATGTTAACAATAAATATTTGTTAGAAGCAACGGAGAAGTCGAGTTGGGTTCGAGGATCGACAGACCGGGTCTGGTACTGGTTGGGGTTGGTGGCAGAGCACTTACCAGTCCCGTATAGAGACATTTTTACTTTAAAGGTCGTAATATAAAAGTGTTCCAGATAAATTTCTATGGGTTGATGGCCAACAGAGCTGTACTACATAAAAGCTCATTAGGTATGCAAAGGGGACTACACAGTGACCCAACGAATATTTAAACCACTTTTATCAAGTGCAGGTAGTACCACACGGGTTCGGATCAATTTATGGGTTTTGCCTATTGTTATCCATTCACAATCACTGAAAATGGTGTGACAAAGGCGTGCATTATGTGCATAGTATTGGGTACACTTATTTTTTATTAAAAATTATAAAAAAAATACAAAATACAAAAAATAAATTATACAGAAATTAAATTATAAAAAATCATAATATTGTTCGTCGTCTGAGGAACTGTCATCTCCTCTTGACGTTATAATAAACGGGACGACAGTCCGATCGATCAGGTTGTCAAGATCCCACATTGTCTCCTCTTCTTTAATGACATGATGCACTGCTTTTCGCCAGTTCTCTGGTGTCACTTCCTTAATGGCTTGATCAAACAGTAACTTAACGTCTTTCATTTTGAATGTCGTGTTGTGTCTTGCTACAAATCCTTTCATTTGCGCCCATATAAGTTCTATAGGATTCAATTTGCAATATGGTGGTGTGCGCAGCACAGTTACACTATGTTTTCAGCTATATCTTTCACGGCATATTTCATAAAACGATGTTTGAAGAAATTTGCTATAGCTAATAGTTCCTTCTTTATCAATTTTTTTTTCTTTGGTTAGTTATCATAAATAATTTAATGCACAAAATTTTTAAATTTTATATGAGAATAGGGTACAGATAATTCATAAAATAAAACAAGTCTTTTAAGGCACTCAATAAGTTACATTGTGTATTTCGAGGATCCAAAATGTTCGCACACATCTCGATTCCCCCACAAAATATTGTGTTGAAGCAGAGTTACTTGTATAAGTGATGCGTGGCACCGAAATTTTGAAGGTGTGTTCCGTGTAACAGATAGTCTGTCTAGTGAAACACCTTAATTTACATTAGAACATACATATTACAGCATTTGTTTGGTTTTACATTCTAGCCTAAAATTTCAATAATCAAGTTATTAGAAAAAAAAGAACTAATTTAACTAAAAAGGAAAAAATATACATGTACATATGTAGATAGAAAATATTTACCTTTCCAATTACTTTTTCTAGATGTGAACATAAAGAAAAGTGGCAACACCATCCATACTTCAGTGTACAAGAAACCTACGCATACAGGTCAATATCTGAATTACATTTCAAATCACTCAAACAGCACAAAACATGGCATAGTAAGAACGCTGGTGGATAGAGCAATTACCATCTGTAATTCAAATGAAGCTCTCAAAGAAGAAACCAACTACATCAAGACCGACCTCAACAAAAATGGCTACCCCAGGCATTTAGTTGATAAACTATTAAAAATTCGCAAGAATCGGCTAAATACACAAAAGAAGCAAGAGTTTCAATCAACACTCAACATTCCGCATGTCAAAGGTGTATCTGAGAGAATTAGAAGACTAGGACAACGATACAACATCAATACGGTATTCAGCTCGAAAGACACTTTAAGAAGCCACCTGACGAAAACGAAACCAACAAGTCAAAAAGACAGGAAGAACTGCGAATGTGGCCGATCTTCCATTGGTGAGACTCTAAGGCCACTTGAAACTAGAGTCAAGGAACATAGAGACAACACGATTAAAGGAGAGACCGAAAAATCAGGTGCAGCTGACCATGCCTGGACACACGGTCATCACATCAAGTGGAAAGAAGCTTAAATCCTGCATAAAGAACCACATTGGAGGAAGAGGAAGTTCAAGGAAGCTGCTACCATATACCAGAAACCAGATTGTTTTAGTAAGCCATCATTAGATATAAGAAATATCTGGAACCCTTTGTTAGGTAGATTTAAACTTAAAATACCGCACACGAACTAAACGCATGACTGCACCCATCTCAGTCATCTAGCTAGTATTCACCTGAAAACGGCTGGAGATACTTACCAGTTGAAACATTGTCATATAAAACAAATAAATACAACACAAGTTCTACTGTTTGATCAAGCCATTAAGGAAGTGACACCAGAGAACTGGCGAAAAGCAATCATGTCATTAAAGAAGGAGAAAATGTCGGATTTTGACCACCTTATCGATCGGACCGTCGACCTTTGTAATTATAACGTCAAGAGGAGATGACAGTTCCTCAGATGATGATAAATATTATGATTTTTTATAATTTAATTTCTGTATACTAATGTATTTTTTGTATTTTGTATTTTTTTATAATATGTGAACATAAAGAAAAGTGGCAACACCATCCATACTTCAGTGTACAAGAAACCTACGCATACAGGTCAATATCTGAATTACATTTCAAATCACTCAAACAGCACAAAACATGGCATAGTAAGAACGCTGGTGGATAGAGCAATTACCATCTGTAATTCAAATGAAGCCCTCAAAGAAGAAACCAACTACATCAAGACCGACCTCAACAAAAATGGCTACCCCAGGCATTTAGTTGATAAACTATTAAAAATTCGCAAGAATCGGCTAAATACACAAAAGAAGCAAGAGTTTCAATCAACACTCAACATTCCGCATGTCAAAGGTGTATCTGAGAGAATTAGAAGACTAGGACAACGATACAACATCAATACGGTATTCAGCTCGAAAGACACTTTAAGAAGCCACCTGACGAAAACGAAACCAACAAGTCAAAAAGACAGGAAGAACTGCGAATGTGGCCGATCTTCCATTGGTGAGACTCTAAGGCCACTTGAAACTAGAGTCAAGGAACATAGAAACAACACGATTAAAGGAGAGACCGAAAAATCAGGTGCAGCTGACCATGCCTGGACACACGGTCATCACATCAAGTGGAAAGAAGCTTAAATCCTGCATAAAGAACCACATTGGAGGAAGAGGAAGTTCAAGGAAGCTGCTACCATATACCAGAAACCAGATTGTTTTAGTAAGCCATCATTAGATATAAGAAATATCTGGAACCCTTTGTTAGGTAGATTTAAACTTAAAATACCGCACACGAACTAAACGCATGACTGCACCCATCTCAGTCATCTAGCTAGTATTCACCTGAAAACGGCTGGAGATACTTACCAGTTGAAACGTTGTCATATAAAACAAATAAATACAACACAAGTTCTACTGTTTGATCAAGCCATTAAGGAAGTGACACCAGAGAACTGGCGAAAAGCAATCATGTCATTAAAGAAGGAGAAAATGTCGGATTTTGACCACCTTATCGATCGGACCGTCGACCTTTGTAATTATAACGTCAAGAGGAGATGACAGTTCCTCAGATGATGATAAATATTATGATTTTTTATAATTTAATTTCTGTATACTAATGTATTTTTTGTATTTTGTATTTTTTTATAATATGTGAACATAAAGAAAAGTGGCAACACCATCCATACTTCAGTGTACAAGAAACCTACGCATACAGGTCAATATCTGAATTACATTTCAAATCACTCAAACAGCACAAAACATGGCATAGTAAGAACGCTGGTGGATAGAGCAATTACCATCTGTAATTCAAATGAAGCCCTCAAAGAAGAAACCAACTACATCAAGACCGACCTCAACAAAAATGGCTACCCCAGGCATTTAGTTGATAAACTATTAAAAATTCGCAAGAATCGGCTAAATACACAAAAGAAGCAAGAGTTTCAATCAACACTCAACATTCCGCATGTCAAAGGTGTATCTGAGAGAATTAGAAGACTAGGACAACGATACAACATCAATACGGTATTCAGCTCGAAAGACACTTTAAGAAGCCACCTGACGAAAACGAAACCAACAAGTCAAAAAGACAGGAAGAACTGCGAATGTGGCCGATCTTCCATTGGTGAGACTCTAAGGCCACTTGAAACTAGAGTCAAGGAACATAGAGACAACACGATTAAAGGAGAGACCGAAAAATCAGGTGCAGCTGACCATGCCTGGACACACGGTCATCACATCAAGTGGAAAGAAGCTTAAATCCTGCATAAAGAACCACATTGGAGGAAGAGGAAGTTCAAGGAAGCTGCTACCATATACCAGAAACCAGATTGTTTTAGTAAGCCATCATTAGATATAAGAAATATCTGGAACCCTTTGTTAGGTAGATTTAAACTTAAAATACCGCACACGAACTAAACGCATGACTGCACCCATCTCAGTCATCTAGCTAGTATTCACCTGAAAACGGCTGGAGATACTTACCAGTTGAAACGTTGTCATATAAAACAAATAAATACAACACAAGTTCTACTGTTTGATCAAGCCATTAAGGAAGTGACACCAGAGAACTGGCGAAAAGCAATCATGTCATTAAAGAAGGAGAAAATGTCGGATTTTGACCACCTTATCGATCGGACCGTCGACCTTTGTAATTATAACGTCAAGAGGAGATGACAGTTCCTCAGATGATGATAAATATTATGATTTTTTATAATTTAATTTCTGTATACTAATGTATTTTTTGTATTTTGTATTTTTTTATAATATGTGAACATAAAGAAAAGTGGCAACACCATCCATACTTCAGTGTACAAGAAACCTACGCATACAGGTCAATATCTGAATTACATTTCAAATCACTCAAACAGCACAAAACATGGCATAGTAAGAACGCTGGTGGATAGAGCAATTACCATCTGTAATTCAAATGAAGCCCTCAAAGAAGAAACCAACTACATCAAGACCGACCTCAACAAAAATGGCTACCCCAGGCATTTAGTTGATAAACTATTAAAAATTCGCAAGAATCGGCTAAATACACAAAAGAAGCAAGAGTTTCAATCAACACTCAACATTCCGCATGTCAAAGGTGTATCTGAGAGAATTAGAAGACTAGGACAACGATACAACATCAATACGGTATTCAGCTCGAAAGACACTTTAAGAAGCCACCTGACGAAAACGAAACCAACAAGTCAAAAAGACAGGAAGAACTGCGAATGTGGCCGATCTTCCATTGGTGAGACTCTAAGGCCACTTGAAACTAGAGTCAAGGAACATAGAAACAACACGATTAAAGGAGAGACCGAAAAATCAGGTGCAGCTGACCATGCCTGGACACACGGTCATCACATCAAGTGGAAAGAAGCTTAAATCCTGCATAAAGAACCACATTGGAGGAAGAGGAAGTTCAAGGAAGCTGCTACCATATACCAGAAACCAGATTGTTTTAGTAAGCCATCATTAGATATAAGAAATATCTGGAACCCTTTGTTAGGTAGATTTAAACTTAAAATACCGCACACGAACTAAACGCATGACTGCACCCATCTCAGTCATCTAGCTAGTATTCACCTGAAAACGGCTGGAGATACTTACCAGTTGAAACGTTGTCATATAAAACAAATAAATACAACACAAGTTCTACTGTTTGATCAAGCCATTAAGGAAGTGACACCAGAGAACTGGCGAAAAGCAATCATGTCATTAAAGAAGGAGAAAATGTCGGATTTTGACCACCTTATCGATCGGACCGTCGACCTTTGTAATTATAACGTCAAGAGGAGATGACAGTTCCTCAGATGATGATAAATATTATGATTTTTTATAATTTAATTTCTGTATACTAATGTATTTTTTGTATTTTGTATTTTTTTATAATATGTGAACATAAAGAAAAGTGGCAACACCATCCATACTTCAGTGTACAAGAAACCTACGCATACAGGTCAATATCTGAATTACATTTCAAATCACTCAAACAGCACAAAACATGGCATAGTAAGAACGCTGGTGGATAGAGCAATTACCATCTGTAATTCAAATGAAGCCCTCAAAGAAGAAACCAACTACATCAAGACCGACCTCAACAAAAATGGCTACCCCAGGCATTTAGTTGATAAACTATTAAAAATTCGCAAGAATCGGCTAAATACACAAAAGAAGCAAGAGTTTCAATCAACACTCAACATTCCGCATGTCAAAGGTGTATCTGAGAGAATTAGAAGACTAGGACAACGATACAACATCAATACGGTATTCAGCTCGAAAGACACTTTAAGAAGCCACCTGACGAAAACGAAACCAACAAGTCAAAAAGACAGGAAGAACTGCGAATGTGGCCGATCTTCCATTGGTGAGACTCTAAGGCCACTTGAAACTAGAGTCAAGGAACATAGAAACAACACGATTAAAGGAGAGACCGAAAAATCAGGTGCAGCTGACCATGCCTGGACACACGGTCATCACATCAAGTGGAAAGAAGCTTAAATCCTGCATAAAGAACCACATTGGAGGAAGAGGAAGTTCAAGGAAGCTGCTACCATATACCAGAAACCAGATTGTTTTAGTAAGCCATCATTAGATATAAGAAATATCTGGAACCCTTTGTTAGGTAGATTTAAACTTAAAATACCGCACACGAACTAAACGCATGACTGCACCCATCTCAGTCATCTAGCTAGTATTCACCTGAAAACGGCTGGAGATACTTACCAGTTGAAACGTTGTCATATAAAACAAATAAATACAACACAAGTTCTACTGTTTGATCAAGCCATTAAGGAAGTGACACCAGAGAACTGGCGAAAAGCAATCATGTCATTAAAGAAGGAGAAAATGTCGGATTTTGACCACCTTATCGATCGGACCGTCGACCTTTGTAATTATAACGTCAAGAGGAGATGACAGTTCCTCAGATGATGATAAATATTATGATTTTTTATAATTTAATTTCTGTATACTAATGTATTTTTTGTATTTTTTTATAATGTTTAATAAAAAATAAGTGTACCTAATATGTACATAATGCACGCCTTTGTCACACCATTTTCAGTGTTTGTGAATGGATAAAAATAGGCAAAACCCATAAATTGACCCGAACCCGGGGGGTACTACCTGCACTTGATGACACTAAAGAATTCTGCAATGAAATCAATGCCAAATTATGAAAGTGGCTTAAATATTCGATGGGTCACTCTGTATTCCCTTTGCATACCTAATGAGCTTTTATTACTCTACACTTTTCTGAAATAGACTATAGTCTTATGTAATATTGTTTTCTCAACTCTTTCTGATTCAATTAATCATCAGTAATCGATACAGGTCACCACAAAGTTGTCTTGTTCCATTATTATCATTGTAAAACTAGACCGAGTTAAATAAACATCAAAAAAGCAAAAAAACCTGGAACTTGTAATTCATAAATTAAAGAAAAATAGTAAAGATGCTTAATTAGAGTCCAGAACGAAACCATTACCCTACAGAATTACCTTCACGTCTATTTTTCAGACCATGAATAAGGCCTCAGGCCGTTTTTAACAATATAACAGGCATAAATTAACTTATTTAGCAATAAAACAGTTAAATTGATCCGCAAACCGAAACAAAGTTGCTTAACAGCCGGAAACGAGGAAACACGGTGAATTATGCCGCGGCTGCCAACAAATTACAGTGGCAGTTCCTTGGGGAAAACGCTAAAAAAGATACAAAATGAAAAGGCAACAATATCTAGGTACCTGTCAAATGTACTAGATCACTGATAGTCAAGAAATCCATCACAAGCCAACCTGTAAGTTTTGAAACGTAAAAAATTTGACATACGACTTATCAACAACACGATTCCTGTGCAGAAATTTGCAATTACTTCTTGTTTTCAATGTTCAGACAAGTAGAAATTGAAGAAATCGTCCATATTTCTCAAAGAGACCGGATATAGATTTAAAGGAAAAAAGGAAAGACAACAAAGTCTCGGTCTCAGCAAATATAATTGTGTGGTTACACGTGTTTCACCCTTTCGGGCATCATCAGACCTAAAACAAGAGACCTAACTAACAGATACACGAATAATTAAAAACCACTAATTACCCAGAATTTAAAACAGAAAAGAAACAGTTATAACATATTAAAATTTAAAAATGTAAATACCAAAAACAAAAAATCAAATGTCAGAGAGCAGTCGGGTCAATTGGATCAATAAATCCAGTGAAACGAATGCGACGGGATCTAACTATGTTCAAATGCCTGAAAATATGAAAGAAGATGAGAGCGTAGCCAATCTGTTCTGTGCATTAAAAATTAGCGAAAGGTGACCGTCCCGATATCAACATCGGGTTATAAACAAAACAAATCATAACCAATTCATTTACTAATATTGTTAAAAATCAAATTAGGTTCAAAATTAAACACGTCGTTGACACAAGTAAGTATGGGACTTTTTTTGGCCTTAGTAATCTCCATTTTCTCCAACAGATCCAACTTCACACCCTTAGAACATTCGTGTAAAACCTTGATATTTGTAGGGGAAGAGAACTGGTGTCCAGAAGTTAACAAGTGATTAGCGAATGCAGACTTAGTCTCGGTGAAATCCGAATATTTATACTTATTGACAAGTCTGCATTCGCTAATCACTTGTTAACTTCTGGACACCAGTTCTCTTCCCCTACAAATATCAAGGTTTTACTTACACGAATGTTCTAAGGGTGTGAAGTTGGATCTGTTGGAGAAAATGGAGATTACTAAGGCCAAAAAAAGTCCCATACTTACTTGTGTCAACGACGTGTTTAATTTTGAACCTAATTTGATTTTTAACAATATTAGTAAATGAATTGGTTATGATTTGTTTTGTTTATAACCCGATGTTGATATCGGGACGGTCACCTTTCGCTAATTTTTAATGCACAGAACAGATTGGCTACGCTCTCATCTTCTTTCATATTTTCAGGCATTTGAACATAGTTAGATCCCTTCGCATTCGTTTCACTGGATTTATTGATCCAATTGACCCGACTGCTCTCTGACATTTGATTTTTTGTTATTTACATTTTTAAATTTTAATATGTTATAACTGTTTCTTTTCTGTTTTAAATTCTGGGTAATTAGTGGTTTTTAATTATTCGTGTATCTGTTAGTTAGGTCTCTTGTTTTAGGTCTGATGATGCCCGAAAGGGTGAAACACGTGTAACCACACAATTATATTTGCTGAGACCGAGACTTTGTTGTCTTTCCTTTTTTCCTTTAAAAGTAGAAATTGCTTTGCCAAATTTCACCTGATGGCTAAAGTTGGTCGTGTCTAAGCGCCTGCCTCAGCTATTCTTGAGGATAATTTACATTCCTCTGGCTACGATTACTTCGTTCTATGATTGCAGACTTTCTCTAAGGGTTTTCCAGTGCGAAAAATTAAGCCAGAAAACCTTCAAAAACCCGACAGCGCAGCGGACAGGCAAGGAGTCCCAGTGTATTATCTTAATGGTTATTGGTTATTAACTAGGAGGGTGGACTAGCACAACAACAGGTTTAACGTTTGGTCAGAGTCCTAGTAGTGACCTTTGGAGAATTTACATGTTATCCAATTTGGACGGTTTTCCTGTGTAACTTACCCCATGATACTTCTGTATCGTAACCAGCTTCCAAGTATCTGATAGTTTATTGCGCATAACCACTTCCACTTCATAATATGCCAAGATATAACTGATCGTATGATAATCTAAAAGTATTATAGTTTCGGTTATGGTTCCTAGAATCCTAGGGAAGGTTCAATTACACCAAATCACTCAATCCTGATTAAATCAATCCTTATTAGTCACGAACCTGCACTGTATTGGTATGGTTGTACTACCTTTATGAATTATTAAATAAATAGGAAGAATTTACAAGTTATATATAAAAAAAAATAATTTTTTACTAAAATCAGTTTCAACAAGTTGCTGTAGTAAATATAATGATGGTTGATTCAGTGTTATTAAAATGTATGTCCGAGGTATATCATTAGTAAGTGTATCTTGCGGCTTAACTTCAGCTAATTTATATGAATTACCAAAAGCTGTATTACGTTTCAGTTTGTTCATTGAAGTTAAGCGACGCCGCGCCGACGACAGAGGACAAGTTAAGTACTTGGATGGGTGACCGCTTGGAGACACAGTGTACCCTTGTCACGGTTTGATGTAGGCTTAAGCAAAAATAACTTTGATCAAAAATATTGTATTATAAGCGCAATAAAGATAGATTAAATATTTTTCAAAATAATCCCGACAACAATCACGGCTACATTTAAATCAAACGGTACCGTAAGACATTAAAAAGCCCAGATCTCGATAAGACTTATTAAACTCCAATAGGACGAGCAATCCTATAACTCATCCCTATCTAAATTGCACCGCGATTGTATAAAACGGCTTTATCTGGCGGTCTGTAAGTGAAACATGTTTTGGTCTAGCTAATCCTTTTTATTGCATTCCTAGGATCAATAAAATGTAGGCACGCAATCATTTATACAGTGACGGACTGCATTTTTTGAAAGATAATAATTCCTCAACATAAAATTTGTAACAGAAATTATGTAGTCCTTACTTGCGCGATAAGTAAATACCACTTTACGTGTTTAAAATCTATCTATAGCAGTGGCGGCTCCTCGAAGGAGGTCAGGGAGGCTGAGCCTCCTCAGTAATTCGTGCCCTCCTACACATTTTCTTGGTTTATTACTTAAATAGTAACTTCTTAATTTATTTCCTTATTTGCTATTTTTCCACTATTTTTTTTTTTTTACAATCTGACAATATGGCATGAGGCTGGTGGCTGTTAAGTCTCCATGGTTTTTCCTAAAAGCCACATTAATAAGCGCTGATAAACACAAAATTGTGAGAGGGAAATAGTAGTTTCTAACATTTTACTACAATAAGTGGCAACGTCTACTGGCAAGCAGCCTCAGACCAATCACGAGTGTGATCTCTCCCACGTGCAAATCGATCAACTGTTTTTCAACGCCTGCTAACTCGTCTCGTGTGTCGTAAACCAAATTAGCGCCCGCTCTTCTGGTATTTGTTAGGTTAAATATTAGAGTTTTCGCGGTTTCGCCGGGTTTGTGAAGTGGACATCGCATCGATTGGATATTTTATTTAGTTTAGCCGTTTAGTGATACTTTGGATTACCTATAATTTAAAAATGAGTGCCGCCAGCTTTTATTAAGACTGTAATTTATATAACGGAGACCTGAGCTGCAGACTAGCAAGACAGGAAAATATTTTGCCACTACGAATCACGGAAAAGGCAACCAAAACTTGAACCGCAGAATATCCCGACTCTCTCTCCAGTTGACCTATACCAACGAGTGTAAGGAACTGGGATCACTGATTGAAATCAAATCCGACAATGGAACAAGCTCATTGCTATTGACAGTTACTCCGCAATGCAGTTAGTTGTTCGTATTATGGTCAAAAGTCAGCTAAAAAACTTTTTTTAATTTTAATTCAAGATGTTTAAAATTTAAAATACCAAAAAAAGATATTTCTTTGTAGCTAGTCCGGCACTGTCAGTCAACCCCATGCTTATTCTTATTTTTATCGAGAATATCTAAAGTTGCAGTGAATGTGGGAAAGTATAGTTTTTATGCAGTTCTACACTCGCAGAATTTACTGCTTCTGTTACATGATATATTTCATTAGAACTATAATTTGTGAGAGTTCAACACCACAATTTATTTTATGAATAGATCGTTTCGGTTTTTATATCTAGACATAATTATTATGGATTTACAAGAAATAATTAAAGTAAATGTATTTTATTTAAATCAATTAAAGTTACTGCCATTCCGAGGAAAATAAAAAAAATCTATTGTTAGTGTGAGAGTCACTTAAAAATGTATTTGCATTTACTTGATATTAGGTAGCATGTAGTAATAGCGAAGAGGTTTCGAAGCCTGGCAAGTAGACCAACAGCGATTCTGTTTGTCTACTCCAGAGTCTTCCCTCAATCCATCTAACCAACGCCTTGGGCCTTGCCGAATCGACTCTATCTTATTAAGGAGGTGAAGATATAGCACCAGGTTAAGATGTCGATTTCTTCTTTGTATAGAACCGCTGATCCTAATTAGTACCTGATCTCTGAGCAGTCGCAGGCACCGAGTATAGAGGTGTCTCCTCTTCATTCAGATATCCAGCATTGTTAGTGTGAGAGTCACTTAAAAGTGTATTTGCATGTACTTGATATTAGGTGGCATGTAGTAATAGCGAAGAGGTTTCGAAGCCTGACAAGTAGACCAATAGCGATTCTGTTTGTCTACTCCAGAGTCTTCCCTCAATCCATCTAACCAACGCCTTGGGCCTTGCCGAATCGACTCTATCTTATTAAGGAGGTGAAGATATAGCACCAGGTTAAGACGTTGATTTATTCTTTGTATAGAACCGCTGATCCTAATTAGTACCTGATCTCGGAGCAGTCGCAAGCACCGAGTATAGAGGTGTCTCCTCTTCGTCCAGATATCCAGCATTGTTAGTGTGAGAGTCACTAAAAAGTGTATTTGCATGTACTTGATATTAGGTAGCATGTAGTAATAGCGAAGAGGTTTCGAAGCCTGGCAAGTAGACCAACAGCGATTCTGTTTGTCTACTCCAGAGTCTTCCCTCAATCCGTCTAACCAACGCCTTGGGCCTTGCCGAATCGACTCTATCTTATTAAGGAGGTGAAGATATAGCACCAGGTTAAGACGTTGATTTATTCTTTGTATAGAACCGCTGATCCTAATTAATACCTGATCTCGGAGCAGTCGCAAGCACCGAGTATAGAGGTGTCTCCTCTTCGTCCAGATATCCAGCATTGTTAGTGTGAGAGTCACTAAAAAGTGTATTTGCATGTACTTGATATTAGGTGGCATGTAGTAATAGCGAAGAGGTTTCGAAGCCTGGCAAGTAGACCAACTATATTCGAAAAAATCGTCCATTTTCTCAAAGAGACCAAAGTAACAACATAAATAGGAAGACAAGCGATTCTGTTTGTCTACTCCAGAGTCTTCCCTCAATCCGTCTAACCAACGCCTTGGGCCTTGCCGAATCAAGGTGAGGATATAGCACCAGGTTAAGGTGTTGATTTTTTCTTTGTATAGAACCACTGATCCTAATTAGTACCTGATCTCTGAGCAGTCGCAGGCACCGAGTATAGAGGTGTCTCCTCTTCGAGCATATTTGGTCTTCTTCAAAAGCGATTAACACTAGATTATTTGTCAGCTTACAGTGTTTGGTCAAGATCGGAGTGGGGACAATGTCCCGTGGACGGGATTTTTTCTAGATATAGTTTTTATTGTTAACTGGGAGATAATAAAGTAATTTTTGAAAAAATTCGGTGAAACTGGAAGAAAAAATGGTGATCTTCTTGCATGCTGTTATGAAGACTATACTATTTTAAATTCTTACAATTTATTATGATCAAATTGAATCTTAAAAACAAAAAACAGATAATGGTAAGTAAAAAATAAACTTCGAGACATACGACCCTTTTTTGCGAGCTCTTATGATATTGCTTTGGCAAAATAACGCACTAGGGAATTCTTTGACAGCCGAAAACCCTGTTTTACGATTTCATGTGTTTGGATTTAAGGGGAGAAATCACGCTATGTGTTCACACGATAGTTTTGTAAGTCTGTTGTTGATATCATTTTATTTGGGTTTGTTCTACGTTATGGCGTGAAACATTTTTTTGGCGAATAATTATTCTTAGTTAGCGCAGTCGGTAGGATTTCAACGTTCATCGTTTATAAATAATTTTTTTCTACCCTCACATGGATATTGTCATCGTTATTTTAAATGGAACACTATATTATTTTATAATTCCCTATACAATTCCACGTATATTTTGTATAAAATGTCATATGTCTAAATTCAATTTCTTTTGAGATATTGACGTTTAAAATATGACATTTTCAGACTTTGACAGGCTCTAGCATTGGAACGGTTTATCTAAGAGAAAAATGGGTTTCACCTCCCTATCACAGTTTTTTATTCTAAAAAAGCCTTTGATTTGTGAAAAAAATATTTCAACACTAGTGTTGAAATTAGCATACTTGGGATTATGTTCCACTTAATATCTGGTTTCATAGTTTGTCAATAGGCTTTTCCTTTATTTGTAGTTTAACTTTTTCATTTTTTCATATCTTATATTCATAGGAAGAACTAATCCTGGATTGACTTCTAGATTGACCAGAATGAAACATTTTAAATTTAATTAAGGAAAGATGTATTTAACATAAATTTAAAAAATCCGCCCAACAAGAAAGATTTAAATTCAAAATAATTTTATAAATTATTTAATGTTTTTATAAAAAAAAACCTGTGAACTTGCGATCTGTAGGATAGAGCTCTATTCTCTACTATATCGCTACCGATAATGATTTTTTGTTTAATACATGACACTCTCTTCAGCGCGATTTGTTTTTTCTGGTAATAGTTTTTCCAGTATATTATTAACATTTTTTATAATTTCAGATGGCGTATTTTCACACTAATTCTGAATCACTCGACAAATACATGATAAACAAGTTAAACACTTTACAATTACTGCTTTCTAGAATTTGTTTTTTTAATAAATAGGGGTTGTCTGTCAAATTGGCACCATATGTTTAAATTAAATAGTATTAATTTTTTTTCAACACGCGTGTAATATACGGCGCTTTCTAACCAAATTAACCGTGCTTTTTTTCTCATTTTCATAGGTGGTCGTAGGAAAAATACTATGCAACTCTAGTGGATTGTCCATATCACACTCCGAAGTTTGACCACTGAACTCTTGTTATACAAACAAACCACTATATCCCAGCTCGACAAAAGGCAAGATATAAAGATACAAAAATGTACATACCTTTAATGTTACACTGTCCCCAGACGCCTTAATCATATCGATAATTTCTTCTCTAGTTCTGTCTTCGACGGGCACCATATTAACTTCTAAAAGTTTATCACCAGGAAGCAGTCCGGTTTCGTTATGGTGCTGTACCATCGCGCCGGGTTCAGCAAATATCACAGCTCTCATACTTACACAACCTAATTGACATAATATTACATTAAAAATAATGTAATTGAAAATAAAAAGGATGAAAATGACAGTATGAGCCAAATAAATGATCTATATGATTTCAGGTAGGGGAGTATAATATATTTATCTCGTTAAAAGGGAGATGGGTATGTTCATCAGTGGCGTGCAATGCTGTTCTAATTAGGGTAGGCAAAAATTGTATTTAAGATTAAAAAATTTACCTTCCGTAGCTTCCAAACATCTAAATTTCAAACTTTCTCACAAAATGTCTTGTTTTTTAATTTGTGAAAAGAACTTTGTGGCAGAAGAAGAAAAAAACGACATTATTTGTAAATTAGTTTAACACGGCGGTCTTTAAGTAAAAATTCGTTTAAAACATCGTCATAAAAATTGGTTTTGCGTTTTTTATCCTGCAAAAGATCGCTCTCCAGAGAGATTATTGTTAATTTACTTTAGTGTGTCTCTCCTTGTGTGTTTCGTAAATAAGTATGAATTATTTTTAATCCAGAAAAGGATCGTTCTGCAGAAGCACTGCTAGCCGGAATAATAACAATTAACGCCTGCATATTTTTTTTCCCCCGAAACCCGTCTAGCGAAAGGGCGAAAACACTAATTATAAATTAAAAATCATACACCTAATTTAACCAATGTTGCCAAAAACGAAGTCACTTATTATGTGAAATATGATAATAAGCTTACTGATTATTAAATATTATTAAACTATCAGGAAAAATTATTTTAATTGTCACAAAAGTGCTTCTTATTTTACGATACCTTGCCCGTATATTCCAAACTACTGTAAAACTTGAAGATTGGCAGCAATGCACACACCAAACGCGTGCTTTCTTGACACGGGCTGATAGATGAAGGAAGGTCGAAGGTTGCGACTGGTTTATTTGTTACATCTCTTTCTACCCTACTGCCTACCGGCTCTCTCGCTTACTTCCACTCGTACAAAAGCAGTGCTTTTGCTTTTGTATAAGACGCTAATGTACAACGAGATCTTTGCTTTTAAAACGGTCTTACGGAATGCTTATACAGGGATTTGGTTTACGATATAATAAGCAAAGAATGCGTTCGTGGAAATGATATAGGATTCAGTCCTATATTATTATTTATTATATAAATGTAGATATAAATTTCTAAAGTTGGATAAAAACTGAAATACAAAAAAAAAATTGTTTCTGTTAGTTTTATTGTTCCCAGGGTAGGCAATGCTTTTTTGCCTATTATGCACGCTACTGATGTTCATACAATGTGCCAAGCAGTATGAAAGCTCCGGACATTTAACGCTCAAGTTCTATAGTTATGGTTTTGCCAGTTTTTTCTTTTTGATTTCTAGAGCTTTGAAATGTGTGCAGGACATATTCAATCTAAGGCCAAAAATGTATACATAACTTATGGGCCATAGAGTAACTGGAGATACTAGACATCAAACTAAGCCGATTATGTCATATAAGTTTTTTCGAATTGTTACTCGTTCTAGAGATACAGGGTGTTGAAAGTAAAAGTTTATTCTCGAAAATAAGCCATAATTTTAAAACGGTTTAATGAATCGAATTGAAAGTTGGCAATATTATGTTTTTATGAGCAAGACATAAGAATTTGTAGAAATTTTTAAGTTTCAAACTAGAGGGCGCTAGTTGCATACACTGGGCTTCATAAATCTGATTTCTTACCTGTGATATTAGGTGTTTTTCAATTATAGTTTCTTAAAGAAGGGCATTTTCTGAGTCAAAAAGGTGTACTTGATTGATCTTAATATCTTTAACGGTTTTCGAGATATTTCCCTTTAAACATCCCAAAGCATAAAAAAACATATTACAGAATTAAATTAATATTTTAATTATCAAAAAAATACTTATATGACATAATCGGCTTAGTTTGATGTCTAGTATCTCCAGTTACTGTACGGCCCATAAGTTATGGGACACCCTGTATATTCTCTGGAAGATACTAATGCCTTACCTTCTAAACTATTATTATTAAATCTCTCTAAAACCATAGCTCTGCGAAGAGAGAACCCGAAATCACTCCTCGGTGGCTTCTGTCTTTGTACTACAAGAATTCGCGGTTTTGGTAGAACCATTGGAACAATATCGGGAAGCGGTAGGTTGGCGTCATCGAAATTAGAGGTTCTAGACCACCTGAAATAAAGAATTAAGGGCAATAACGAGTCCATTATTTTTTAGTATTAATTCTGCGCTCTTTTCTCTTATTATAGCTATTAATATAACGAGATTATTATGCGATTTATAATAGTTGAGGACATTACTAGGTGACGAGGCAACAGCCGAGTCACCCGCAATGTCCGAGACGGTGTTAAATCGCTAATAATCGAGTTGTATTCAAAGCTTTATCGTATCATTGACAACGGCGATGCGAAAATAAAAACAAGGTTTTATGTCATTTCATTTTGGCATTTCAAAAAGTCATCATTAAAATCATGCAAGATTTTGATATTCCTGACGATATATTAGCTGCAGCCAACATTATAAGGTTGAACTTGCTTCCGGACAAATCCAAAATCCATTATGAAAAAGAATATCAGCAATTTTGTGAGTGGCGAAACAAAGTACATGTTCAGAAGAAACGGTATTGCTGGCGTATTTCGCAAAACTCTCTGAGGAATACTCTGCTTCATCCTTATGGCTGAAATATTCCATGTTACGAGCGGCTTTAGAACTGAAGGAAAGAGTGGAAATCGACAAATACGGCGCCTTAATACGTTTCATCAAGAAGAAAAAAAAAGTGTTATGTAGGTTTTAGTACGTTTATGATGTTAATAATTATTAATAAAGAGATCATATAAAAATGACTTAATCTTCAATGATACGATAAAATATTTTCAAGGGGCCTTCGGCAAACATTAACTGAGAAAACAAGGGACACAAAATACCGATTTTCTTAGAAATAGGTAATACATACAGGGTATCCCACCGGGAACCGCCTTAATCTAAACTGGTGGACAATTGCTTTCGAGCAAGAAAAATTTCGCCTAAATTTAACAGTTAATATTTTCTGAACCAGATATGATATCGACCTACGGTTTTGAGTGGTTGATAGATTCATCTCTTGGGAAACAATTGTCAATGTTGGATTTTCTTTAACTATCAGAAAATTTTATATACAGGGTGTTAAAGAAGACGATGATTTTTGCTCCAATTTTAATAACCTGTAACTTTCACAATAACATTTTTAAATGTTATCACTCTACGTCAATTGAATCACTGGTTCATAGCAAAGAAAGTGATTTGTCAAATTTTTGATATCTGCTATATTTTAAGAAATACCGAATTTTTTGGAAAACCTTGCTTTATTTTAACTTATTGATAGCTAAATCTCACTGTGCGTTGTATCGTGCAAACTTTGCGAGTGATTCTTATACTTTATGAAAAGTTTGATTATGTTCAGTAACAATAGTTGTATCTAAATGTTATGATGTACAGTGGCGTACTTATACACACCTATATATCTATGTTTTATGAGTATCTCACAATTTTTCACGATTGTTTTATATTGGAAAGTACTCGCCCCTAGATTAGGTCAATTTTTTCTTATTTTTTAGTTTTTCATATCGCACTACAGGTATATTATACGGTGTGTTTACAAAATTTTAGCAAAGAAAATTTTTTAAATTTAATTTTTGAAAAAACTAACTTTCTAACACTATACTCATAAACCATAGATATATAGGCGTTTATAAGCACGCCACTGTACATCATAACATTTAGGTACAACTATTGTTACTGAACATAATCAAGCTTTTCATAAGGATAATAATCACTCGCAAAGTTTGCACGATACAACGCACAGTGAGATCTAGCTACCAATAAGTTAAAATAAAGCAAGGTTTTCCAAAAAAATCGGTATTTCTTAAAATATGGCAGATATCAAAAATTTGACAAATTACTTTCTTTGCTATGAATCAGTAATTCAATTGACGTAGAGTGATAAAATTTAAAAATATTATTGTGAAAGTTAGACGCCATTAAAATTGGAGCAAAAATCATCGTCTTCTTTAACACCCTGTATATAAAATTATCTGACAGCTAAAGAAAATACAATATTGACAATTGTTTCTCAAAGGATGAATCTATAAACCATTCAAAACCGTAGGTCGATATCATATCTGGTTCAGAAAATATTAACTGTTAAATTTAGGCGAAATTTTTCTTGCTCAAAAGCAATTGTCCAGCAGTTTATAATATGAAAAACTATACATAGAATAATTTTGAAAATTTGACAGTCTGCTAATAAGGTGTAATATTTTTAATAAATCTAGTTTTGAAAAAACTTTATCATTTAATATTTCCAAAAGAATACAAGCTAGTATTTCCTCAATATTAACTAAAAACATCTTACATGGCAAACAGACTTTCTATCTTAATACTTAGATATCCAGTGACACCGCCAAATAACTACACACTGACAAATACAGGGACATCTATCTATAGGTACTATAATTTGAGGTACTTTTTTAAAGCATAATCTTATCAACAATAATTTATATAGATTATCTAAAATACCGCTAGTTTTCAATAAATACAGATTTCTTGAAAATGTTTACGAAATTCTATTTTCACTTATCAACTGATATGATAACGCAGAGCGTGATTTAATCACTTTTTACAGTTTAAAAGAAAAGTATTTTAAAATTAATATCTCGACAGGCAAAACCGTTTTAAAAATAGCTGCCACCTAGTAGCTGGTAGCAGTAGCAAAGCCGAAAGCATAACTACATATATACCCTAGTAGTGCCCTAACCCGATTGGGACTTTTCACTCTCGATAAAATAAAGCATCATATGAGGATCTGGCCAAGTTCAACAAGGCCGATTTCCTTACGCGTCAGTAAGAGAGGGCGATATATTCATTGGTGTTAATATCTCTCTCGTACGCTTAAACATCGGGCCAAATACACAGTTGGCCGGAGCAGCGTGTCGGCAGGGAATTTTCGCGGCGTCACCTATACATTAGGTAGTTTTTGCATAGTTAGGCGTTATCAGATATCAACGTCTTAAATTATAAACTACTCACATTTACAATAAGACTGAAGCGTAGGGGGACAAAGTAATAATAATTGTGAGTGAGAAATAAAAAGTTTGGTGTACAGGTAGGTAGGCCTATGGCACTGTGGCCCTACTATACGAGCCGACACTGACTGACACAGGACATACAAGAGTAGAAAAACTCAATTACCTATGGAATCCTTGCGATTCTCCAACAGGACTCAACGAAAACGGAGGTGTGGCAAAGGAACTATTCGTTGTATCCGTTAGACTATCCGCACTAGGCGAAGTGGACGTGATCACCAACAACTGACTACTCATACTTTTTACACTATATCCATTTTGTCCAGGTACATTTTGATACGCGTATAATTCATTCTGCAACGTATTTCTGACTAAACTCACATGATCCGTATTATCATGTCCATTTTCACCATTCTGGTCATTCTGACCGTTGTCTTGCGTTAAGGTAACTTTTGGTGTTTTAAGAATCCCCCTCTTCGGGGGTTTTGGAGGTAGTGGAGGTACGTTTTTTTGGTTGATCGAGTTTAAACTGGTTTCCGAACTGTCCGATTGGGTGTATCCACTTTCGAAATTGTTGGATTGATTCGGGGATCCGAGTAATGTGGCTTTGTATGAGTCAGTCCGTTCTAAGCTAGCCAGAAAACTGGCGGTATAATCCGCGGTTATACCGGACGGTAGCTTTTCTTTGTCTTTGCGACGTCCGCGTAGTTTTATCGATCTCCTTACCTGCAAAAAAGAAGAAAGAAAAGGATTATTAGGAAGATGGATTCAATATGTTAAGTCTGGAGAAAAACAGTAAAAACTGATTTTTATCTGTAAAATTGGGACACATTTTTCAAAACAATAGAAGCTACAGATAATAATATGATCTGCTACATAGTCTGGACTAAACCAATTTTCTCTAAGAAGTTTGGACCGCAGCGCCGAAAGTGTTTGCGTCTACGGCGCCTTATCTTTTTACGTTTGGGCCGCAGAGTTTGCGAAATTGAATAGAAGAGAAATAGAATATTGTGGGGAATTAGAAAATTATATAATATAGGGTGTTCCATTAAAAAAAAGTATGTTTGATATGCTCTGAGTCTGAGCCTGTCAAAGTCTGAACAGGGCATATTTTAAACGTCAATATCTCAAAAACAATTGAATTTAGGCATATGATATTTTATACAAATTATACGTGGAATTGCATCGGGAATTATAAACTAGTATAATATATAGGGTGTTCCATTTAAAATAACGATGTTGCCACCTGTTTCGGGCGGAAGAGGCCACCCGCATTGCTGAAAATATTTTAAAACGATATACCATGATCGTTTATTTGAGCAACCAAATTTTTGAAGAAAACGTATCACCCGTTTTCCATAAACGTCTAATCGTGAAACACCCTGTATTTCAATCCACCGTGAAACACCCTGTATATACTATGGAATCTTGCGTTGAGAGCGGGCCACCCTGTATATTAAATAAGCCCAAAAACGGTGTGTTCTTTTGGCCTGAATCCTGACCATGGATTTTTAAAAACTTTTTGTATTCGGACTCTACAGATGTTGAAAACTGTCACAAAGTTATTTTTATTTAAGAAATAATTTTCAATATTTTTTACAATTAGTGATGTAAATGAAAAAAAACGTTGATGCTTTTTTTCAAAACTCGGACTTTTTATTTTGAAAAAAAAACATAGGAGTATGTTTTTTTTTCTAAATTACATTTACAATAATATACATATATAATAATCTGTATTATCTTATTGAGTTTTTTAAAGTAAAGTGCAAACAACACGAAAATATTTTTACATTATTTGTCATCATTCTATCAAAGTTATCAAAAAACGGGATTTTTAAATGATGCCTTTATGAAAAAAAATATGTTTTTTTTTCACGTGGTCAAAAAACCGTTTTTTTTTACATCGCTATTTACAATACTAGAACCTTATTATTTTGAGAGTTTTCATTGGCTTTATATCTTTTTTTCTGCATGAAAATAAACTTTTTCACATAGATACCACCTTTTAATGATAGTTCTTTTGTAATTTTGGCTCATTTTAACACTATCTATTTGGTTCTTCCAAAATATACAGGATGTTCCATTCCACTAGAAAGTAAGTAATTTTTTGACTAACTCTGTACAATCACAGAAACGGTTTCGTCTTTTTTTTGCGACAATTTAAAAAAAATATATTCAGAATTTTGAAAAATTTACAATATTCCATACTTTTTCGACGCCACGTAGATTACCAAAACTCCAATAGTCCAACTCTGATCTTATTATCCTCCAGTTCCGTATTTGTTGGCAATAAAATGTAGGCCACACAAATAAAAATCTGTCATTTCACACAGATTTCATTCGGATTTTACGCTTGCCGATAAAATAGCAAAAAGGCCTTGACAGAAAAAAAAGAGCTAATTATATACTACCGGAATTGGCATAACACCAATTAGTTTTGTTTCCTTTTGAATTTTGTCACGGATAACATTAATAACTCGAATAGAGAGGCAAATAAATTGAGTTAGGAAACGCCGCGTCTAGTTTAAAAATATTTATTCTCTATTCTATTAGTCACTTGGACAAGGTTGTGATGATGACATTTCGCTCATTCGATCGCGTTTTGCGGTTTCGTCTAAATTAAATGAATATAGAAAATTTCTTTTTTTAATATACATTTTTTTAATTACTGCACAGGAACGTGAACGTTCATCTTCAGCGGATCCGACTCTGTTAAAATTTGCCGTGTAAATTGCGGTTATTCTTGGTCCTAATTACAAGCCAGAGGGCCCGGGGAAGTCAAGGGACCCGATGACGGCGAATCCAGACTACTACTATGTATAGCCATGTGCGTCCATAAGGTAGGGCCGTTGCGGCCCCCTTAGATTCTGAAAAAGGGTTTATAGTCTATTTCAGAAAGGTGTAGAGTAATAAAAGCTCATAATTTGGCATGGATTTCATTCAAATAAATAAATTACAAAATTCTTTCTTTTCATCAAGTTCAGGGTTTGGGTCAATTTATGGGTTTTGCCTATTGTTATCCATTCACAAACACTGAAAAAGGTGGGCATTATGTACATAGTATTAGGTACACCTATTTTTTTATTAAACATTATAAAAAAATACAATATACAGAAAATAAATTATAAAAAATCCGGGAAAAAATCATAATATTCTTCGTCATCTGAGGAACTGTTCTTGACGTTATAATTAACGGGTCCACGGTCCGATCGATCAGTCGGTCAAGATCCCGCATTTTCTCCTCTTCTTTAATGACATCATGGACTGCTTTTCGCCAGTTCTCTGGTGTCACTTCCTTAATGGCTTGATCAAACAGTAGCTTAACGTCTTTCATTTTGAATGTCGTGTTGTGTCTTGCTACAAATCCTTTCACTTACGCCCATATAAGTCCTATAGGATTTAGTTCGCAACGATATGGCGGTGTGCGCAGCACAGTTACACTATGTTTTTCAGCTATATTTTCCACGGCATATTTCATAAAACAATGTTTGTGTAAATTTGTTATAGCTAATAGTTCCTTCTTTATCAAATTATCTTAATTTTTTTTCATTGGTTAGTTATCATAAAAAATTTACCTACGCCTATGGCCGACACCGAAATGGACGGAATATGCTATTTTATTACTCTACACCTTTCTGAAATAGACTATAGATATACGGTAGCGAAAACTTTTTTGTAGACTACTTTTCAGAAGAGGATAAATGACGAAGACTTTTCATTTTAAGAACGGCGGAGGCGTTTCTTTAGAACTCATTTGAAAGAGAAGTTTTCCAGTTTTTTGCTCTTATCATCGTAGGTTTTTAAACTTCCTGCTTTAGCGCCGGGTTTTTAATTATTTCTAGAAAAGGTTTATGATACTCTAGGAAGATTTTCATTGAGACATATTTTCAATAAGTTTAAGTTCACCATTGTTAGTGCTGAATATAATAAATTCGATTATAGTGCAAAAGCCCATTCGTTATCTTGAATAACTTAAGTTACTACATTACGACCATCTATTGGGGACATTTTGTCAACCAACAAAATCCCGCTAATCGATTTTTCAGGCGCTAAGATCTCGGCAGGGCTGATGCCTGAAACAGGATTTTCAATTCGCTGGAAATAATTATTCTTGCAGCTGAATATGAAACAGGTTTTTTACAAAATTGTTTGGGTGGACTCAAAGAAAATCACTTTTGAAATATCGTTTAGCGGGATTTTGTTGTTCGGCAAAATGTCACTAATAAATTGCTTTACCAACCGTAAAAATTTGGTCATCATACCTAACAATAACACGTAAAACTAAGCTGTTAATAATTTTGGAACACAAAACACGCCCAAAAAACAACTAATTGTTTAATTATATTTTTCTGGTCTATTACATTTTTTTAATACCGTATTTAAATACCGCGACTTTATCGGCTTAAAAATTACATCATAATTAACTGTAATATATAAACAGACATGTTACAACTGTTATAACTTGTATACCAAACCCACAATACGCTAATTTAGGGTAAAGTAGAGAAAGTAATAAAACTACTACTTTTAAAAAAAAATTGTATATAGACATCACTTAATTTAGGTTGTCTATTGGCTATTTCAGAAAGGTAGAAAGGTGTAGAGTAATAAATTGGGGAAATTCCGTATAGTTCGGCTCAATTTCGGTGTCGGCCATAGGCGCACATGGAAGCAAAAAGGGGTTTTTAAAAGAAGGTTTGCTAACCTTTCAGTCGTTCAATACGGGAGATTACCACGAGGACATAAATTCAAATGTTTTTGAGGACAATTTATTTTTGGTGAAATGATAAAATATCTTCCAGCTGATTCAGTTGTAGTTATGGATAACGCAAGCTATCATTCACGACGCACAGAAAAGACTCCAACTTTATCTTGGAGAAAACAAGAAATTATCGACTGGTAAACCACCAAAAGTATTGAATTTGAAGATAATTTGATAAAAAAGGAACTATTAGCTATAGCAAATTTACACAAACATCGTTTTATGAAATATGCCTTGAAAGATATAGCTGAAAACATAGCGTAACTGTGCTGCACACACCGCCATATCATTGCGTACTAAATCCTATAGAACTTATATGGGCGCAAGTGAAAGGATTTGTAGCAAGACACAATACGACATTCAAAATGAAAGACGTTAAACTACTGTTTGATCAAGCCATTAAGGAAGTGACACCAGCGAACTGGTGAAAAGTAGTCCATCATGTCATTAAAGAAGAGGAGAAAATGTGGAATCTTGACCACCTGATCGATCGGACCGTCGACCTGTTAATTATAACGTCAAGAGGAGATGACAGTTCCTGAGATGACGAAGATTATTATGATTTTTTATAATTTAATTTCTGTATAAGTAATGTATTTTTGTATTTTTTATAATGTTTAATAAAAAAATAAGTGTACCTAATACTATGTACATAATGCACACCATTTTCATTTGTGAATGGATAACAATAGGCAAAACCCATAAATTGACCCAAACCCGGTTGGTACTACCTGCACTTGATGAAAATAAAGAAGTCTGCAATGAAATCAATGCCAAATTATGAAATTGGCTTAAATATTCGTTAGGCCACTCTGTAGTTCTTTTGCATACTTAATGAGCTTTTATTACTCTACACCTTTCTGAAATAGACTATAATATAAATTATATCTATATATTAGACCAAAAACATTGCGTTCCCTTGGCCTGAATCCTGGCCATTTTCATTAATGGACTTTTAAATTTGGACTCTACAGATATTAGAGAATTCCAGATAAATATTTTTTTCAATAAAATAATTATTTTTATAGTTTTCCTTTGCTTATATCTTTTTCTTCGAATTTTTTTGTGCATGAAAATAAATTTACTGCACCCACATAGCCTTTCCTTGGTTAAAAAAAAAACTAGTTTAGTTTTTTTTTGTAATTCGGTCTAAGTATAACCGCAACTTAACATCCCAAATTTTTGCCCGTTCGGATCCACTTAATTTATTTAGCACAGGATAAAATTTTTATCTTTTTCGTCCATTTCTTTTAAATTTTACAAGAACACACACCGGCCCGTATTACCCCACGTCCGGCGTTGTCCCGCTATCCCCTAACAACTGTTAAAATATTTATACCAAACCCACAATAAGCAAATACCTCAGCAAGTGCACTTTCCATTGCTATTAGCATTTTAAAGTTAGCATTATTATGCGCTTTGCCGTTATAAAAAAAATAAATGTTTATTATCTTATATAATAGACTGTAAAATTGGTTTATGAATTGCAATTGATTATGAACGATTGTTGTGTTATTTAATATGTCGATTGATTTAATTAATAAAGCGTATCCAATTTTATTTAATAATGCTAAAGATTTGTAAAATTGATCAAACTAAAAGTACTTAGAGTACGTTTTAATGATCAATTTTTATTATACCAGCTCCCATTTGAATCAGTGACGGCTCGCGGTCTTAAAAAATGGTGAAGAGCGGGTATAGTGCGGGTACTTAAACAAATATTGACTAAAAACCCGTGTAACAAAACGTCTCTCTTATCCTCATCTGCCCAACGACTGAATGGAGTTTCCAACAAATTACAAACTATGTCATTAATTGGGTTCATTTTTAAAACACACAACTAAGTTACTGAATTAACTGAAAAATAAAAACAAAACTTTTTAATCACACAGTAAGTCACGTAAAAACGATATCTATAACCGTAAGTTTCGCGAAGCCTCAAAATAAATACCTTAAGGTTAGGCGAACCAATGCTAAAACAAATGCATACGACTGATCTATTTTTAAATTTTCCTTCATCACAATGCAAATTGTTCCTGTCCTGTTGGGCGTTGCGTCTTCATTTGCTTTGAGCTTACGAACACGGTCGTTTGTGTGTTCTTAATTAAAATAATTAAATTAGCTCTACTATTTATTATTATTAACATTGATAATACAAAATATTGTTTTATAAAAATTGTTGGAAATGACCACCTTCATTTAATAGGCATGCTTCCGCCGGTCTAATTTAATTTAATCATTTTAGTTAAGAACGGTGTGCCTGAGGAGAAAAACGCAAGAGACCATTTTTATGCAGAATTGACCAGGCTAATCAGAAATAATATCCACATGGAAAAATGTCAGTGGCGTACCACTTTTTTTCTAAAAAAATATCAGAGGAAATGTTTGCAGGGACATAACTGGTGGGACAAAAAAATAACTTTTATAACTAAAACATGTGGTTTTATGTCCTATTAACGCATGCCAAAATTGAAAATATTATCTAAAGGGCTTTCGGAGATATTACAAAAAACGCATTAAAAAAATAATTCAACACCCTGTAGCAAAAAATTTAGCCGTTTAGGACATATGTTTATATGAACTTTTCTTCATAAAATGACTTTAGGAATCATACCCTAAAATATTAGCACATCATTAAGGAACACCCTGTATATAGTGACTTTATTTGAAACGTTTCTTATTAAATATATATTGTATATTATGATGTTGAATGGCACGGTAGTTTCAAGTATGCAAGAAATTAAGAACAAAATTGGCCATGTTCATGACCTGACGAACTGTCGCCGACGCCCGTTGCAAGATTCCACTTCATAAACCCGGCGAAACCGCGAAAACTCTAAAATTTAACTTAAAAAGTATCAGAAGCTTAATTCGTTCACGACACACGAGAGGAGATAGCAGGCGTTGAAAAACAGGTGATCTAGTAGCACGTGGGAGAGATCACACTCGTGATTGGTCAGAGGCTGCTTGCCAGTGGACGTTGCCACTTATTGTAGTTAAAATGTTAGAAACTACTATTTCCCTCTCACAATTTTGTGTTTATCAGAGCTTAATAATGTGGCTTTTAGGAAAAACCCTGGAGACTTAACAGCCTGCGATATTGTCAGATTTAAAAAAAAATATTAAACAGTGGAAAAAAGCAAATATAAGGAAATAAATTAAGAATCCGAATGAAAACATATTACATATTTGCTTGCTGTAAAACAAAAGTTACTATTTAAGTAATAAACCAGGAAAATGTGTGGGAGGGCAAGAATTGCCGAGGAGGCTCAGCCTTCCTTGCCTACTTCGAAGAGCCGCCACAAGTAGTATCCCCGCCATTTCATCCATTTTCCCGGTCGTCCCGATTGATCCCCCCCCCCCCCCCCCTCCCGCCTTTTGAGGATGGGAGACTAACTATGTATGCACAAAAGTGGCTTTTTTATAAATGGAATACTTTGTCTAGGAAAATTGGTCTGAGGAGGAACATAGGTTTGCATTTCAGCTTTTGTTTGATTGTCTTGATAAAGATATCGCTATCCTCCTAGGTCCTCACTGGTAAGAATCTACATCCAAGGGTTCCAAATAGGTGTGAAAAATTATGAAGGAAGATAGCGGTAGACTTCACAGTAATTAAATGACAAAATGATGTTTCAAATCTTAAAACAGAGATTTTGTATTTTTTTTTAAATGATATATATTCAAAGATTTTTAATCGTGAAGGAAGGTGGCGCTAGCGTTTTTATGAAACAGTGATAAAAACACAATAATACTAAAAATTTCTTATAATTAAGACAATGGCAGAGAGTGAAAAATATAGATATTGAAAAACACTTGCTGTGATGAGTCCTAGTCTAATCTAAAATGCCATTCCTTAATTGCTTAATTGTGTTGTCTCGTTTTCATATCCACTGACATTGCGACCTTTAAAACGGTAAATGAATCATTACCGTTAACGCCAGACAATAGTTCTATCTTCTATCTTATTTACACTTGTATCATCAAAATGATATTGTTAATCGCGAGCTTTCGTCATATAGACATTGTCCCCGTGGAATATGAAACACACAATTTTATTTAAACTGATTCACAAGAAGAAATTTTGACGAGTAATGGGCTTTTTTCTACTTCCACATGGAAATTTGCTGTTTCCTTTACACTTAAGTGGCGAGTAAAGTAGGTTATTCCAGTTAACTGTGCGGGAAAATCTCATAACAATCCTAGATAGGTAATGAAACTGACCAATCACAGTAGTCAATTACAGAGAAGCCATTGTTGTTCTTAAAAGTACTGACCAATCACAGTATATTATTTTTACTAAGGCCCGCCTTCTTTTTCAAGACACTAAATTATATAATTTAAATGCATAATATGGTACAATTTGTTATTAATTTGTTCAATATAATAAAATCTAGACGCATTTATAATAGGTTTATCAATAATGCAACCTGCTGAATGTGCATAGAAAATTAATTTCATGTAGCATCGTTTATCAGTTGGTTTTCCGATAATTAACTAAACGCTTCGGTAGTCCAGACGTTAGAGCGTTGGACTATGGAACCAATGGTCGTGAGCTCGAGCCCGACAACCTACAAACTTTTTTTTTACATTTTTTAGCATAAGGTCGTAGAAAAAATATACTGTTCAACTCGAGTGAATTGTCCATATTGCCCTCGGAAGTTTAAGCACTCCGCCTACGGCGTCGTGTTCAATTTACTTCCTCGTGCGATATGGACATCATATCCACTCTTGTTGTACAAACTACTATTTCCTACGACCACCTATGAAAATGAGAAAAAAGCACGGTTAATTTGGCTAGAAAGCGCCGTATATCACATGCGTGTTGAAAAAAAATATTTCAGCACTAGTGATGAAATACAAGGCACACTATTTAATTTAAACAATATGGTGCCAATTTGACAGACCACCCCTAATTATTAAAAACATTTTAGAAAGCAGTAATTGTATAGTATTTAACTTATTTATCATGTATTTGTCCAGTGATTCAGAATTAGAGTGTAAAAATACGCCATCTGAAATTATAAAAAATGGTAATAATATACTGGAAAATCCGGGAAAATCTATTACCAGAAAAAACAAATCGCGCTGAAGAGAGTGTCATGTATTAAACAACAAAATGTTTATCGGTAGCAATAGCATAGAGAATAGAGCTCTAGCCTACAGATCGCAAGGTCACAAGTTCAAATCCCATCAGGAGTATTTGACTTTTTTTTTTATAAAAACATTAAATAATTTATAGAATTCTTTTGAATTAAAATCTTCCTTGTTGGGTGGATTTTTTAAATTTATGTTTAATGCATCTTTCCTTGATTAAATTTTAAAATTTTCATTCTGGTTAATCTAGAAGTCAATCCAGGATTAGTTCTTCCTATGATATATAAAACATGAAAAAGTTAAACTACAAATAAAGGAAAAGCTTATTGACAAACTTTGAAACCAGATATTAAGTGGAACATAATCAAAGGCTTTTTTAATAATTATTTGTGGTCGCAGGAAAAATAGTGTACATTTCTAATTAGCACTTTTTTAGTTTTACGGGACGCAGAAACTTTTATCAAGAATATATTTTTCTATTAAATGCATGCATCACAAACCCATGTACTCACTTCATCTAATCTCAGAAGTTCTTCCGCCGATAACGTGGCACGATCCCGTTTTTGTTTGTCCTTCCGGTCCTTCTTGTCCCTCTTCTTTTTCTCTTTGTCATCTTTGTCCGATGTTACGCCTTTTATGAAGCTCTTGAACATCGCGGGATTTATCTATAACAATAAAACTATTAAATTAAAATTGTACTGTTTTTATTTTCTTTTCATCAACATCTAGGCTATAGGCAGTTTTAAAAATGGGCACTTTCGAATAATAACATGAGACCAGTGACGGCTCGCGGTCTTAAAAAATGGTGAAGAGCTAGGTATAGTGCGGGAACTTAAACAAACATTGACTAAAAACCCGTGTAACAAAACGTCTCTCTTATCCTCATCTGTCCAACGACTGAATGGAGTTTCCAACAAATTACAAACTATGTCATTAATTGGGTTCATTTTTAAAACACACAACTAAGTAGGTACCGAGGTAGGTACCATTGCGATCAAAAAAAAGTAGTACAACAAAATATAATTTAATCTACTGGTCTATTATAAAATATTTTCTTTCAAACTGATAACTCAGTGTCACCAGAATTCTTGTGTCAGTGTCATATAATTTAAAAAAAATGCCTTTAACTTCAGAGCAAAAATCGATCATATTTACGCGATTAAGGGATGGGGTTCCCATAAGGGACATTGCAGGCACATTAGGGATAAACAAAAAAACAGTGTTGTTGGCTAAATCCAAAATTCGAGAACATTGAAGTATTGTGAGAAACCCAGGTTCTAGTCGCCCAAAAGTTTCCACCGATGACGAAGATACAACTTTAATTAATTTATTTAAGGGACAACCCATTCGGGACTGCTATTTAGGCTAAAGAAGAAACCCATTTTCCGGATCTTCCATTACAACTCGATAGGTGTTCTGCAAACAAAATATATTAAACAGAACTAAATAAGCAAAGACGAGTACAATTTGCTCACGAATACCAAAACCAACTGTGGAAGTCTGTAGTTATTTCAGATGAGAAAACGTTCCAGTCCTGCAATAATGGAAAAGTACGAGTATATAGACCCATAAACACAAGGTATGATGAAAGATATACGCACAAGACAAATCAAAGTGGACGTTCTTCCGTAAATGTGTGGGGTTAGATTAGTGCTAGAGGCCCAGGAGTTTGGCAATTTGTGCAAGGGCGGCTAACTGCAGGAAAATATTGCAACATATTAAATAATGTTATGATGCCGTCGGCATCGGTTGAAGCCATATTCGGTGATCAAAATTATATTTTCCAACAAGATAATGCTCCTATTCATACTGCCCGCATGGTAAAAGATTACTTTCGACAAAATAACATCCAAGTTTTACCATGGTCTTCGAAGAGCCCGGACCTCAATCCCCTAGAAAATGTCTGAGGAGAAATGACCAAGTTCATGTATAAACATGACTTTCATCCAAGAAATGAAGAACTGCGCCAGGGGATAAACGCAGCATGGGATAATATAACCCAAGAGTATACAAGAAGCTTAGTCTTAAGTATGCCGCGTCGGTTACAAAAAGTAATTGAAAACAACGGCGCAATGACTAAATATTAAACAGCTGCTTTTAAGTATATATTATTTTAGGGTGTTGCATTTAGAAATCTTTATTTTTGGTTAAAATTTTGTATTTTTACTGTTTTTCCACTTTTGGCTTTTGTTGTTTTTGGATTTTTTTATATTCAATATATAAATCGATAGTTGTTATACATACTCTATTATTTTATTTAAAAACTTAAAAAATTGTCCATTTTTAAAAGGTAGGTAAATTTTTTAAAGCACCTTTATTACAATACTTTTTTTTCGCCACGTATATAGTAGATAACCAAATTCAAGGTAACGCCTAAAAAGTTAGGTGGCATAATTATATTGTTTGCATAGTGACGGCGATATCCACTTCTCGATATCCTTATAGACCAAGAGTTCTATCTGGGACTACTAATTCTTGTACTACTTTTTTTTTATCGCAATGGTATAACCGTAAGTTTCGCGAAGCCTCAAAATAAATACCTTAAGGTTAGGCGAACCAATACTAAAACAATGGTGCATACGACTGATCTATTTTTAAATTGCCCTTCATCATAATGCAAATTGTTACATGCTGTTTGCGTGACTGACGTCACGTAACCATAGCAACGGTGAATATCAAAGCCATGTTGAGCGTTGTTAAGAGTTAACCGTGGCCCTATTATGCATAGCTACATTCGGATTAAATTAATACTATTAATTCGAACTTAATTATTTTTTAAGGGCTAAAATGGTAGCTGTAGTACATTAATATTTAGTATTGTCGAAAAACTTTCCTCCTAATGGTTTTATTTTTTTTTTTGGTCACCTACTTCACCTGACGAGCCGCCACTGCATGAGACGTTAATTGGTTCATTTGTAACGCCTGGTGTATCATATTTTCTGTGAAAATTGAGTAGTTACCAGAAATTAATGTTTGTTCGATTTAAAATTACTTACCCACTCTGGTAAATTAAAAAATGGATGCTACAAAATATTATGACAACACTACAAAATTCCACAGCCCACATCAATAGAAAGTGGAAATGAGGGTAATGGAGGTGCTAATGGACCATATTAAAGTATTATTTACTTTAATATTGCGTAAAATTCATAGTTTATCTACGCCACGCCACGTCTACTTATTTAGTTTTGCCAGAATTTGGACCACTTCCCAAATTACGGGAGATCAACAACAAAACTAACTTAATGTGCAAACAAATGTGTTAAATATCTAAAATCGTAGGAATTTTTAGATTATATACAGAGTGTCTATTTTAACATGTAAATATCATTTGATCTTATAATAAGTGGGAATAATATTTCTGTAGGAGAAACTTCAAATCTCTTTTTTTTTAGTAATTCATAATATCGTTCTGAAATTCCAGCAGAGTTTCAGAAACACTCGCAGCTGATTCTAAGGTTTTTCAAAATTGTCTTCATTATCCGAGTAGGATGATTTGTTAAAGTACAAAAATGATCTATTGTTTTTTACTTTAATAATATTCTGTTACCTACTTTTCCACTTTGATTAAAAAAAACATATCTACTCTCCATTACTGTTGGTGGTACAAATAATATCAATATTCTGGTTATGGTGTCTATCTGAACTGTTGCACTTCCTTGAGAGTAAGAAGTACAATGCTCTTTGGCTTTGTCTCTCTATAAATTTTGACAGCTACAATGCAATGTGTATTTTTTTAAATTATCATTTTTAATCAACATTCCGCCATTTGCAATCTGCACTCTGCAGCAGCTAAATTATGTTTTTCTTTTGTTTAACATTTCGGCGACCAGAACCAACTAGATAATAAACAAATTTTATTTGTTTATTTTCATCACAAAGCATAAAATCAAAAACGCATAAAATTTTATTACAACTCTGTATCTTCCATTTCCGATTTAGTATTAGATACAAAGTGAAAAAAGGGAAAAATTATCTCTGAATCTTCTTAGTTTTTGCAAAAAATGCAAAAAAAAATGTCAGTATCAGTTTCATTATAGACAAAAGAGCTACAGACTTTTGTCTATGAGTTTTATTGTGACAAATTATGGTATAATATTTACGAGAATATTTATTACATCTTATGCTCTCTAAAAAAACAAAAATATGTTAGTTAGGGCCATTATGTTCAATTGAAATAACATTCTTCAATATCTGTAGAGTCCAAATTTAAAAAGTTTTTAAAAATCCATTAATAAAGATGGACAGGATTAGTGCAAGAGAACAGAGAAGAGAACACAATGTTTTTAATATAGGATATTTATACTAAGTACTGGGTTTTTCCTGTAAAATCCAAATCGATGTTGAAATAGGTGAAATTTTGTAGTGTCTATTGAGTTTAGGAATATAATATAAATATGACCTACATAAAAAATGTTCTGAATTTTTAGAAGAATTTAAAAAATGACTAGGGTTGTCCTTTAGAAATTTTTGGGCTTTCCAGTGAAACTAGAAGGGACTGCTATCTGTTTTTTTACTTAAAATGTGCATGTTACTCAACCCTAACAATGACAAAAGAACCTATCAAATTTTTATTCTTTTAAATGATGGCCTGGATAAGTAGGTTTATCTCATCACCCGGTATAATAATTAGGTATTTAAGGAAGGGTATTTAAGTATTAGGTGTGAAACTGTAAATTTATTAAATAATTACTTATTTAATTGGACAAGAGAATATCTACGGGTAGGTATCTAAAACAAGAATTTACTGGGTAAGACTTTTTAAATTGGATTACTTAAGTATATGAGAAAAATGTGTGAGGAAGACTTGAAAATATCAGAATTATGGTAAGGAAATTTCTCGACAAATTCAAGGAAGTATTTTTACAATCACAATCAAATTCCAGGTACGAATAATAAAAATATGGCTGATTGTTCATATGATGTGCACCCGAGTGTGCACCATATATGGCCCAATAAAACCAAATATTTTTTAAATTAAATAAAAAGTGTACTTATACATAAGTACCTATATGGTGTGTTTATCATATTAACAATCAACCATATTATCATTATTTGTACCTGGAAGTTGGTAGTGACACACTCACACAGTTAACATTGTAAGGAAATTGCAGAAAAAATGTTTGCAAAAAGTTAAGCAAAACATAAACATGCGAAGAAAGAGGCAAATAATATTATGGGTTTCTATGATTTTAGATTTTTATTGACCGTGACCCAGTAGGTTTTTCAACCACTTTTACTAGGTATGTACCTATTTCTAATGAGAAGAGTTAAATCCATTGAAAAAAAATACATCAATATAAAAATCCAAAGGACCAGGAGGTAAAAATTTATAATTTTTTTAAAGAATGTAGAAAAAGTAATTTTGTACCTGCTCGTTAAGAATCAATACAATAGTCCAAAATAGCTTAAAAGTAGAATAGATTAAAATCTATAGCTAATGTTATACGACGAGAAATAACATAATAAAAGCTGTGTTATTGTTTGTTCTTCAGTACAATATCGACAATAAATAATACACACCTTTGTTGGTAAATTCCTGAATTAAATATCGTATTAAAATCCTAGGGTAGTAAATCACTTTAAACACTTATCACAACACAGCGCATTTTAATTCGCACGCAAGAAAACGGCACGAAAAAAATACGAAAATCTCGAAAAAAATCGCCTTTTGCAGTCTATTTTGACAGTTCGATATACACATACGCGCACCCACTAAAACATTGGTCGTTCAACTGTTTTTACTATTTTGCTTTTGCTTTACACACATTTCCCCTGGTGGGTTTTGTCTTTATCTTTCACACTGATAAGTGCCTGAAGATGAAAGTAATGAGAAAGACAGAGGGAAGGTCAGATACCGTTACTAGCGATTCAAAGTATAAAAGATAGATGGCAAAAGAAAAGTTTTAATCAATATTTAGGTTATAAGACAGGCAACCAGTTATACTAACGAGTATATTAAGTGACAGCAGATTAGGCTGCAAATCAAATTTCTTTTCATTATTTGAAAATATCGAACTCTTCAGGAGTTATTTGGTGTCAAAACTATCATGCCGCTTTGAATTACTTTAACTTTGTTTGCTTTGGTTCTTTTTTTAGCGTAAATATAATAAAATATTTTCTGAACCGCAATATAAACAAAAACGCCTAAATAATCCATTATTAATTTTGACAGATGACGTCATCATAGCAAAATGGCGATGTTCTGAAGTGGAAACGTCACAATTTTTTTTATTTTACGTTTTTTAACAGGACTTCTTTTGTGTTTTTTCCTTATTTGTGCTCAGATCGTTTCTAAAAACGGTAAGTTTATGTTTAAAATATCCTCTATTTAGTTTCTCGTAATAATATCTATATAAAAAATGATTTAATTGTTGATCTTTTATCAACATACTCAAAACTTGCTCTTGTGACTAATACAATTTTTCCTAGATGTATAGTTCCTTTAAATAAGAAGCTTTTTGTTTAATTTTACAGCTAAACATGGATAATCCATCAGGATCAAAACCTCCATCTAAACTGGAGCAAACCCAGCAACAGGTGAATGAAGTGGTTGGGATTATGAGAGTCAACGTGGAAAAAGTGCTCGAAAGGGACCAAAAGCTTTCCGAGCTGGACTCTAGGGCTGATGCTCTGCAGGAAGGTGGAAAAAGGTTTGAGCAACAGGCCCAAAAGCTAAAGAGAAAATATTGGTGGAAGAATATAAAGATGATGATCATTATTGGGGTCATTGGAGTTATTCTTTTGATCATTATTATTGGTAAGTGTTTTTGCATTGTTTTATCTTATCTTTGGAATTAACAGAAATCATTAAACATATTTTTCCTCTAACAGGTGATTGTGATGTCATTTTAAAAATTGCCTTTGTTATTTTATTTTTATTTAAAAACCAAGTAGAGAGGTACTTCCTTCTTTATGATTTTTCTCACTTCTAATGATATATTGGTATTAATAGACATTAATTGATTAGGTCATCTAGTTTCCTGATTTTTTATTGTTAAAATGTTACCTTGTCTGTGTTTTATCTTTATAATTTAACTAAGATATAAAACAAATACCTCATCTTTAATAAACCTAATCAATTTAATTCCTTTTAACATCTTAAAAACAAAGTATATAGATAAGTACATTATACTTCACAGTCCGCATACCAAAAATTAATCCATCTAAAATGTATATACTGATGTGGAAGTGGTTTCTGTAGCAAATATAGAGAGACCTTAAACCTTATTAAGACTGATTGATCTTTATTTTTGTTACCCACTTTACCTAACAATAATTCTTTGACTAATAAACAGTTTAAGTGACTTCCTTAGTGATTGCTTATAGAAAATAATAATGAATGAAAGACATTTTGTTGGAAATCTTGGTACATCTTTAGTAACTGCAGATGTCTGACATTGGTATGGAGATACACTGAAAATTTTACAGAATACTAGGCAGAAAAGGGGGACACCATTGCATCTTTGATGTAATGACACAGTCCTTTGAGATTTCTATGGTGCATTGGTGCATAGAGGCAGTTGTTGGGGTCCCTGAAGAAAGAGAATTTACTGTTGATGTTTTTATCACTTTTTAAATATAACTTACAGCTGTTAGGACTTCAAAATTTTGCAGAACTTTTTTTCATCTAATCAAAAAGAATATCTTTCTAAAAAAATGTTATTTGTGGGTAGGCAACTACTCCTATGTGCCTTCATGGTGCTGAGGTCATCTGATAAAATCCCATACCTCAATTCAATATGAAAGCTGCAAACAACAACTCAAAAATGAAGTTATTATTTATATTTTAGTGTCTGTATCGGGTGGAAGTAGCAGTAGCTCAGATTCCAGTTCAGCTAATACCAATGCTGCCCCAAAAGCGGTAGAGGCAGCACCTACAGGGAATACTCCCTAAGTTATATCTTTAAATACATAAACTTGTGTATGATAAAATGTCAGTCACTTTATACATGGTATCCCAATAGCGCTACAAAGTAAAATAACTGTATTTTTGTTGGAGATACAAAATATTTTATAAAAATAGGACTTAAAATGTACATTTTAAAATGATTGTGAAATATAGACAGAGGATGTCCAAAAATGAAGATCAATATAAAGTTCTCTATAATACTTAACCTACCTAAATCCTAATATTACATTTCTGGACATCCATAAATTTAAAATGTGTTCTATTATGTTCCTTACAATTCTATATAAAATGTTTTTGTATCTCTAGGCACATAAGAGTTATTTTAGCTTATTGGACTATATAAAGACTTACTGTAGGTGAAATTCTGGTTTTTAATTCATTTAATCCAGCATTTGTGGAACAATTTTTATTAAAAAGTTATGTTTTCTATTATATCTATGGAATTACCATATATATACCATTGTTATTATATTGACTGAATAATTTAACACAATTACACAAAAACAACAAATACAATAAAACAGAGTATCTATAACCTGGAGGCTTTTTATTTAGTGACTTCTGCCCTTTTGAGCAATTTACCAGGAACCTAAACTAAAAACCAGATTTTCTACTCTACCATCATTTTTTTTTTAAATAAATGTATTACTTAAGTTGTCAGTGTGTTAACTTCTTCATTGATCTGGAGATGTTTTCCTCAAACTTTTTTTTGACAACAGAACATTTAATAACAAACACAACGTTTTAAATGCTGTAATATATGTATAATGCCTTGTTAATGCATTGCTTACTAATCTGGGAGTTAAATATATAAATATTATTGTATGTAAACGTGAATAACTTAAGTTTATGTATTTAATTTATATATAAACAATTTATTAATAATCGCAAGGTTTTTTTGTAGCTTGTATTAATAGAATCCTTGCAGCTCCAAAAAAAATCGCTTATCTAAATCAGTCATAGGCCTGTGACGTTACTACCACAGATGACTATCAAAGATTGAGGTATTTACATTTGGCAATGAGGACAGACGGCGGTCACAGTCTAAGAATTGACGATAGTTTGTGACCACACTTCCCTGCATAATACTTTGCCTATTGCTTAGTCGTCGCGAGTGGTATCCCCTCCCTTTTCATTCGCCGCATCTTCTCCCCTTATGTAGGGGGATAGCGATTTTTTTTGTCCACATCTATACAAGTTACAGAAAATTAGAGTATTATTTTCCTACAATCTTAATCTGACTTGAGGTGCCTTAAAAATGTGTCAATATTTCTATCTTATATTCTTATCAAATGTAGTGCACAAATCAAAATATAAAAAAATATTTTCTTACTGTTATTCTTCTATCTACTTTTTTATGTCTACTTATAGTATTTAATGATTATTATTAATGAGGTGTTTTCTTTTATTCACTTTTGGATATACTGGTTACAGTAGAATTCAATTTTTAAAGCAAATCGGCACAATATAAGGATCCTATTAATAGGAGACTTGATTGGGTGTGTTTCCTCCGCTAGCATTGAATTTTTTCGACTTTAATTATATTTAATAACAATAATAATACTTGAACGGCAGTAGAGTTTTGGACTTGCATTTTCTTTATTTGTTTTGAATCGCAACGTTTCAACTGGTAAGTATCTTCAGGTGGATGATAATACTAATAATAAAATAGATTCTCAAGCGAACATTGACGTCAAATTTAATAATCCATCTTTCTCTTCATGATATTTTTCAGTATAATCAAGCCTGATTTTTAAAGAAATCTACTAATTAACAGTTTTTTTATTATTACATCAGTAATAATTTTCAATATGGAACTTTTACAACAACTTTAACCTCTAGATTCACAGATGAATAAAAGAATCTTACCAAACATAAAAAATGAATGGTTTCAGTTCAATATAATAACTGTTGACAATGTTAAAAATAATAGCCTTATTATAGACAATATTAATTTGTTCATGCTGAAATTATGCATATTTTATATTAAATTTAGTGGTTTATTGTGATTTTTGTGAAATTTAATTACACAAATAAATATTATTATTTATCCATTTGTTTTATTTTGTTCACACATACTTACTTACTGGGTGGTGCATCATGGTTGGAAACATAAGAAATACCATGCAAGTTTTAGATTGTCCAAATATTAGCTCCCCTGTTGACTTTAGATCGGGGTTGTAGGGATACTTTTTTAGCGTCACTGTGTGATGAGTGCACATGAGGAGTTTAAACAATTTTTGACAACCCGATCTTAACTTATTTGAAAGGATTGTGGTTAGTTTTTCATTGGAATTCAACAGGCGATACTGCGGTCACCAGCATTAATTGGACTTGTCAACCTGTGGTTTGTCATTGTCAAATGTAATTTGACCGTATTAGATTTTTTACTAGTAATAATTTTTTAAGTAATTATTATGAGTTATAAAAAGGCACTATGATAAAATGGTACTATGCGAGGCAAAGCTAGTTTGAGGCGAAAGGCACTGTAATAAACAACTGCAAATGCACAGCACAGAGGCATGAGAGAGCTGAAGAAAACAATGATAGAAATCTTAATATTTTACTTCACGTTGAAGAAAATAAAAATATCAGTACTAGAACTCTTGGACAAGGGATAGAAAAACATCACGCCACAGTACTGCAAACAATTATTAAATAAAAGGGTGTTTAAAAATAAACGAATTATTTTTAAATACCCTCTTTTTTCTTCCCCTTTTAGCAATTCTTGATGATTTTAATACTATTTAATAGGTTTTATTGTAAGTAAAATAATTCGTTTTCTATTAAAAGATCAGTTTTGAAAATAATGTTCGTTTTATTTGAAAATATTAGTTAAACCCAGTGTAAAATCTCTCTGTTAAAGATTTTTAAAAAGCCTACCGTTTGCAAATTACGTTTAACAATGACGAATCACAGGTTAACGAGTTTAATCAATGCTGGTGCCCGAAGCATCTTCTGTTGAATTCCAATGAAAAACCAACCGCAATCCTATTCAATTAAGTTAAGATCGGGTTGTTTAAAACTGTTCAAACTCCGCATATGCACTCACTACATAGAGACCTTAAAAGTATCCCTACAACTCCGCTCTAAAGTCAACAGGGCAGCAAATATTTGGACAGTCTAAAACTTGCATGGGATGTTGCTAACTTTTTGCCGGCCACTGTATATAACATCTAAGTGTTGCATAAATGGTGACCAGTTATTGAAAGTGATAAATCTGTACTTGTAGAAATTCCTGGTCAACTTGTTTGTGAAAAGAAAACCTTCACAGGTGTTTGATAATGATAATCGACCAATGTCATGCATGTAGATAATTTTTATGTGAATTCAGGTGAATAATAAGTATAACTTGTATTAATGTATTGAGCAAAGATAATTATAAGTCATAATGGTTACGTTTTCCTGTTTTGTGAATTATTAATTCAATAAAATTGTTTAGGAACAATTTTGCAAGAATTGAATTGTCCTGTGTCCATTGACATTATGTGGTTACAGTAAGTTAGACAGAGGTAAGATTTTTCTCTTCATACTATTTTTTTTAAAATAATTGTTTTTGTATAGGTACTTATACATACAATCTAGTGCGTGGAATATGCTGAAGTAAGTTTAGTACCCTTGATTTTTCTGTGTTATTAATGAACGCTAAGATTAATGTTTCAAAAATTACAGGCCGTCGCTAAATATCATTAGAAAATTCAATTCAACAAGTTATAACTGGACAAAAAATACACGAAAATGATGAACTATCCAGTTCTGTTCGCGTCGATGCAACATCTGGTTAAATGTCTTGTTTATGTTACATATTCCACACGCTCACAAACCTGAATTATGTAATGTGACCTGAACACGACATAATAGGAGATTCATTTGGCGAGAGGCTGAGTGCGCGCCATTATGGTCTATTTCAGAAAGGTGTAAATTAATAAAAGCTCATTAGGTATGCAAAGGGACTACAGAGTAAATACAGAACGAATATTTAAGCCACTTTCATAATTTGGCAACAGACCCGGGTTTGGGTCAATTTATGGGTTTTATCCATTCACATACAAGGTACCTACACTTATTTTTTATTAAATATTATAAAAAAATTAAATTATAAAAAACCATAATATTATTTGTCATCTGAGGAACTGTCATCTCCTCTTGCCGTTATAATTAATGGGTCGACGGTCCGATCGATCAGGTGGTCAAGCTTCCACATTTTCTCCTCTTCTTTAATGACATGATGGACTGCTTCTCTTCTCTGGTGTCACTTCCTTAATGGCTTGATTAAACAGTAGCTTAACGTCTTGCATTTTGAATGTCGTGTTGTGTCTTGCTACAAATCCTTTCACTTTGCCCATATAAGTTCTATAGGATTTAGTTCGCGATGATATGGCGGTGTGCGCAGCACAATTATACTATGATTTTCAGCTATTTCTTCCACGGCATATTTCATAAAACGATGTTTGTGTAAATTTGCTATAGCTAATAGTTCCTTCTTTATCAAATTATCTTCTTTTTATTTCTTTGGTTAGTTTTTATAAATAATTTAATGTAGAAAATTTACCTGCGTCTATGGCCGACACCGAAATTGAGCCGAACTGGACGGAATGTCACATTTTATTTCTCTACACCTTTCTGAAATAGACTATAGACATTTAACATTTTATACAAAATATGCGTAGAATTATTTAATAGAGAATTTTAAAAAAAAATATTTTTTGTGTTTATATTGGTTATAAATATGTGCTATAATGATTCAGTCTTCGAATAATAGCCTTGTCGCAGCCCTGAAAAATTGAAGGTTCCTTCCCCGCCTCAACTTCCGAAAATCACTTTGAAAAACGCGATTTTGAATAGAGCGCGTTTTTTTAAATTTAAGAAACTCCTTTTGGTAGACGTTTCTTGGAACAGAGCGATTTTTTATTTATTTTTAAAAGTCACTTTTTGTCAAAACCCTGACTACTGACCTAAAACTTACATTTGGTCCTAATTTGGAGCAATTTTGTAAATGAAATAAGGGATCTTTGAAAGTTTATTGTCATTTATTTATATATAAAAAACGTTTTATTTTTACAATAGGAACCATAAATAATCTATTAATCAACTTATAATAAATATAATACAAATAAATACTATAATACATCTTTATTCCATTTTATTTAGTTGTTAACAAGGTTATTATTATATCAAACGTTATTTTGGAATTATCTGATTAATGCTGTGGCAAATATTATTTGTTTTTTATTCATCTAAGTAAAAGGTGCGTTGTGCAAAACATATTTGTTTTTGAAAAGCGCCCGACTTACTAATTAATTTTTACAACTTTGACGGTAAGTTTCTAAATATTTGCGAGTTTCATACATTTCACAATATGCAAGTGTTAGAATAACTTTTATTCGCATTTTTCTATTTGAAGGCTCAGTTATAAAATCTAAATTATTTTTTTAAACTAATAATGCACACACATGCACATATTTTTTTTGATATAACTTGTAGGTATGTACCTACTTACGTACCTACTTACGTATGCGTACAAAAATAGAACTATACCTATATATTACGAGTATCAACATTGAATAACCAAAAATTTTTATGAATGTAAATATCACACTGGTTATCAATATTGTTCCTTTTACAGAATTTTAACCATATTTGTGATTGGCACAACCGTCATAATTTAAGTATGGAATGAAAAGTTTGCTATCAATATGAGAATGGTAAAGACGGAGTTGTACCAATGCACGCGTGCGAAAATCTATTTCATAGTTAATCGATTCTTCTAGATGTACTTTGTTCTAAGAGCCGACTTTATACAAACAATTTCTTGTGCAATAACTAAAAATCGTCGTTATTTTTTGGCCCTCTCGATTCGTCTGGAGGACCGCCATTACTTAACCCACCTCGACCTCTGCCTCTCGGTCCGCCTCGTCCTCTCGGACCTCCCCGACCTCTTCCTCCTGAACCTCTGTAGTCTTCGTCGTCGCCACCGTCCTCGTCGTCATTTTCGTTATCTGTTATCTCTTTTATGACGGTTCCGTTCGTTAAGGCTTCATTATTCTCTAGTTGTTGTTTCCACATGCCTGCGTATATGCCTTCTTCTTTGGCTACTAAGTCGACATGTCTGAAATTGAAATTAATGTTACAAGATCTAAGAATGGTTAAAAGGGATCTCTCCCTAAAAATCCGCCACCGCTCCAATTTTGGAAACAATTTAAGAGAAAATAGATAAAAGAGTTTGTCACATCTTGCTCACCTTCCTCTTTCGACAATTTCTCCGTCCTTAATAACCAAAATTTCATCAGCATTAATAATAGTGGACAGTCTATGGGCTACTACTACGGTGGTTCTGTTAGCGCACATTTTGTTCAACGAATCTTGTATGTTTCTTTCCGTGTGTGTATCCAAAGCACTAGTGGCCTCGTCTAAAAGAATAATAGCTGGGGCTTTAAGTAACGTTCTTGCAATGGCTACCCTCTGTTTTTCTCCTCCACTTAGTCTGAGACCTCTTTCTCCAACCTATAAAATAATACGTTTATGTACAACTTAAAAATTACAAAAATTATGTAGAGTAACTGAACAAAACACTATCCTTGTTTAGACCGCCTGAACAGCCTCACTAAGGCAGCCTAAGAACATGTGGGGCATGGAATATACTTCGCTGGAGAACCATGGCAAAGTATTTATATTCTTCACAGCCTCACTAAGGCAGCCTAAGAACATTTGGAGCATGGAATATACTTCGCTGGAGGTCAATGGCAACGTATTTATATTCTTTAAAATTGCAAAACCAAATTATGTCTGAGAGATTCATCTTTCTAAAATATTGTTCCGGCCCCATAACAGAGGATCCTTCACCCCCACTTAAAGTGGAGTTAATACTTGCATCGACAATGCGCTACTAATGTATTCAAAGATTATTAAAAAAAGCCTTTTACATGAATGAGTGTTCTTGGTCCTTTGCACCTTTTCATCTGCGGTTTCAACGATGCGATGGTAAATATGAAATTTTTGACACCGTGAATTATAGAAATTGTAGCTAGACTTACCGCTGTGTCATACTGTTGTGCAAATGACATAATTCTGTTATGAATATCAGCACCCTTGGCTGCTTCTATGATGTCAGGCTCGTCGGCCGTAAGCCTTCCGTATTGAATGTTGTATCTAAAATATAAGTACATTTTAATGATGTGCATGCTTTAGAAAAGAAGTTGACATCATTTGAAAATTAGGTGAGGTAACTCATGATGATGATGATTATTGTTTTGGCCAGTGTCTAAACCTTACTTTATGGTATTGTTAAATAATACGGTATCTTGTGGCACCACTCCGATGATTGCTCTTAGCGACTGTTGCGTTATTTGGGTTTTAACATCATAACCATCGATTATTATCGACCCTGCCTCCACGTCATAAAATCTGAAGAGCAATTTTACAATGGTACTCTTGCCGCTACCAGATGGACCAACCTAAAATAATATTAAATGTTATGTGAGCCAAACGACTGGTTTTTATGTTTGATTTCTAAAGCAACTATGATTTTACAGACATCAGTTTTGCGGTAGCTTTGACAGTGGCGGCTCGTTCAGGTGAAGTAGATGAAGGGGCTCTTCACCAAAAAAAAAAACAGGAGGAAATTTTTTCGACAATATTAATTTAATCCGAATGTAGCTATGCATAATAGGGTCACGGTTAACTCCGATGGCCAATAATTATAAACACTCGTGCATCTTGGCGTGCCCCAGTCGACCGTGTCCGTAAGCTCAAAGCAAGTGAAGACCTAAAGCCCAACATGGCTTTGATTTTCACCGTTGCTATGGTTACGTGACGTCAGTCACGCGCCAGCATGTAAGAATTTACATAATGATGAAGGGCAATTTAAAAATAGGTCAGTCGTATGCACCATTGTTTTAGCATTGGTTCGCGGTATTTATTTTGAGGCTTCCCGAAACTTACGGTTATAGATATCGTTTTTAAGTGATTTATTGTGTGATTAAAAAGTTTTGCTTTTTTTTTTCATTTAATTGAGTAGTGTACGTACCTACTTAGTTGTGTGTTGTAAAAATGAACCCAATTAATGACAAAGTTTGTAATTTGTTGAAAACTCCATTCAGTCGTTGGACAGATAAGGATAAGAGAGACGTTTTGTTACACGGGTTTTTAGTCAAGGTTTGTTTAAGTACCCGCACTATACTTAGCTCTTCACCATTTTTTAAGACCGCGAGCCGCCACTGAGCTTTGAACTAATCCAAAATGATAAAACTCGATATTACAAATCACTTTTCACTTACCAATGCTAAAGTTTTTCCAACCGGCACTGAAAAGCTAATATTTTTAAGTATAATTTTTTCTGGCGAGTATCTGAATGTAACGTCTTTAAATTCGATACTGGCTCCTTTCGGTACCAGTTCCACGGCGTTCGGTGCGTCAACCACTTCTTGTTCTTGACGCAAGAGATCGAACATGTTTTCCATATCGACAAAGTTGTTTTGAATTTGCCTAAAATTAAATAATCAATATAAGCCAGTTTAAAAAATGTATGATAAGTATCTCCATTTGAAATAATTTAGTAAAGTCTTTACAGTGATACGCCACTGGTTTGCCGAAAATAGGTGGGTCAATTTGAAAATTGCTAGTTGCAGGGTGTCTAGGAGCCGGGAAAACCGGGAAAAAAACGGGAATTTTACACAGCCGGAAAAAACCGGGGATTCGACGGGAAAATCAAGTTTAAGCCGGGAATTTTGAATGAGCAGATAATTTCGAACTTAAAAATTTAAAGTAGGTACCTATTTATTCCTATAATCTGCATTCGAAAAAAGACAAGAATGGTTTATACTTATTGCAACCTTAAAAAAGTCCAAGAGGTTGATCTAGGATATGGGACTAGAGTGGCTATCAAAAAATGCGTCGGAGTTAAAGATAAAGAAATGATGACCTTTCTCCAGGATTGTCGAAACTGCTTGATGTATACAGTTTCCAAACTTTTGGAAAAATGTCCGTTAGCATATAAATTAACTGAAGCTATAAGTTTCCTTAACCCCAATAAAACTGGCAGAGATCCAAAAAAATTCTTGCAACTGATGTCCAAAGTATTTTAAATTTTGTTAAATTCAAACAGATGCAATGCGACTAAATTGGAAGAAGCAGATAGAGCATTTAGGGACATTCTTACTGATCAGACTATGATACATAAAATGAAAAATTATTCCAGATGTAACAGAGTAGATGACTTTTGGATGGAAACCTCACAAATGGCAGTTTAAAAAACGTGGTGCAACTTCTAACAATTTCTCATGGAAATGCCACAGCAGAAAGGGGATTTTCTGTTAATAAGGAGATTTTGGTGGAAAATTTAAAAGAAGAGTCACTTATAGGCCAAAGATTAGTGTACGATTCACTACAAAATTGGAGGAGTTCAAACTATGGACATTACAAAATCCATGATACTTTCCATGAGAAATGTCTATTCAAGGTACAGGGATATTATTTTAAGTGTCTCACCCGATTGGCGACTTTGCTATCAACTACAATAAAAAAATTATGTAATCCCCAATAGCTTATAGTGAATAAGCCAAATTTGATGTAAAAAAAAATCTATGTTTTCAAATTTGAAAGATACGACGCCATATTGGATTTTCTTAAATGGCAACCCTACCTTATAGTAAGCCAGCTGCATTCGCTTATTTGTTCCAACATTAAAAATGTATAATTGTCAATATTTATTTTCAGCCGTTCCGGAGATACGAGGCTTCGAAGTTGGTGATTTTATTATCACCGAATTAACAGAAGCTTTGAGATTAGAAACTCAATTTTATCTGGAGATACGTAATTCTTTATGGTGGAGCCACCCATGCTATTGTCATATATGTCAGATGTCAAAAATTGACAGTTACGACGCCATTTTGAATATTTTTAAATGGCGACCCACATTTATAACTACGTCGGTGTATTGCATTTCACGGTCCGATTTCAAAAATATATAGTTGTCGATATTTATTTCCAACCCTTACGGAAATACGACCGCATCAAAAACTGCATCGTTCGATTATGTGTTTTAAGTATCTCACCCCATTAAAAAATAGAAGCTTTGTGATTATTTCCGTAACGGTTGGAAATAAATATCGACAACTATATATTTTTGAAATCGGACCGCGCAATGCAATACACTGACATAGTTATAAATGTGGGTCGCCATTTAAAAATCTTCAAAATGGCGTCGTAACTGTCATTTTTTGACATGTGACATATATGACAATAGCATGGGTGGTTCCGCCATAAAGAATTACTTATCTTAAAAAAAAATTGAGTTTCTAATCTCAAAGCTTCTGTTAATTCGGTGATAACAAAATCACCAACTTCGAAACCTCGTATCTCCGGAACGGCTGAATATAAATATTGATAATTATACATTTTTAATGTTGGAACAAATAAGCGAATGCAGCTCGCTTACTATAAGGTAGGGTTGCCATTTAAGAAAATCCAATATGGCGTCGTATCTGTCAAATTTGTAAACATAGATTTTTTTTGACATCAAATTGGGCTTCTTCACTAAAAACTATTAGGCAATACATAATTGTTTTTTTATTGTGGCCGATAGAAAAGCCGCCAATCGGGTGAGACACTTAAAATAATGTCCCTGTACAACACAGCACAAAAAGATAAAAAGGCAAAAGAGATTGACAGCAACTTGAAAAAAGCAGAAAAAAGGAAGCTTCAAAAGCAAACAGAAGAACTAGAAACTAAAAAGAAAAAAATTATCGAACAATCACAAAAAGATTTGGCAGCTATAGAACAAGAAATCGTAAAATTAAAAAAATAACTATATTATTTGGTTGTGTTTAAGCCATGTGTTTTTCAAATAAATGTTTTAAAATTTAACTTTAATTTAGGAAAACCCAGCCGGGAAATTTTCAAAAACCGACCGGGAATTAGTCGGGAATTTTGTTTTCGATTTTTGCTAGACACCCTGTAGTTGGGGTCACCGTCATTATAAAAGTGATACATTTTTCTTTACAAAGGTATAATGAATAAGAAACATTTTGGGACTTTGGGCTAGTACATAAGATAATTTAAAAATATAGCTTAAAAATTACCTGTATTGCATACCGAACATATTAAGCGGAGCATACAATTGCACAATATAAGATGCAAACAAGACATAGTCACCAACTTTAAACTCATCCGTATTGACAACATAGTATGCGCAAAGTAAGCTCCCAGCTAACAATCCAGAGTTGGCGATAAAGTTCTGGGCTGAACTCATCAAGTTCATCGTTACTGTCGATTTATATTCTTCAACCTGAAAATAAAAATATATGTATAAATAAGTATTATAATTTACAAGCATACAGTATAAGTTGGTATGTCTCTAGAAAATTAACGACATTTATTGTTATTCTTTTATAAAGAAAATGCGTTGTCTTCCCTTTGCTCCAATTAAAAAAAAAATTGAGAGTATCAACTAGTTCTTGCATTGGTTATAGGGAACCAGAGCTGGGCAGAGCTTGAAGGCTTATAAGTTGAAAAAGGCTTCAAGCCCTTCTAGGGATTTCAATTCCATGACTGAAGTTCTTGTGAAAATATTGAGTGATAAATGAACTTGAAACCCCTTAAAGGAGCTTGAACCTTTTAAGAGAGCTTGAGGCCCTTAAAAAAGTCTTAAAGCCTTTAAAAAGGAGGTTTAAGCTCTTTTCAAAGGCTTCAAGTTCTTTTCAGAGGCTTCAAGCACTTTTAAAGTGCTTCAGGTTCTTGTCCAGCCTTTAAACCCTTTGCAACAGGGCTAGTCACTTTCGGTCCAATTGATAATGAGTTGAAAAGCGTTCAAGCCCTTATAGGGATTTCAATTCCATATAACTGAAGCTCTTGTGAAAATATAGAAGCCCTATAAATGAGCTTGAAACCCCTTAAAAGAGCTGGAACCCCTTTAAAAGAGCTCAAAGCCCTTTAAAAAAGCTTAAAGTCTTTAAAAAGGAGCTTCAATAGCATCAAGTTTTTTCAGAGGCTTCAAGCTCTTTTAAAGTGCTTCAAGCTCTTGTCCAGCCTTCAAACCCTTTGCAAGAGGGCTTGTGACTTTCGGTCCAATTATTTTTTAGGCGAATTGGGTATGTAAAAGCCCCTTATGTTTAAAAAGGAATTGTGGCTTCGAGCTTTCAAGCCTTTTTAAAATAGCTTGAGGATTTAAGTCCTTTTGTCGAGGGCTTTGCTCAGCTTTGCCGGGAACATTTTATAAAAAAATGAAATCATGTAATGGAGGTGGTTACTGTCATTCAAAAAAGTATTCGTTTTGACAAACTGCGTTTTTTGACCTACCGGGGTACTGAAAAGTATGCATGTTGTTACATAATATAAAGTCCAAGCCAATTTTCTTACACGACGAACGTGCGTTGCCTTCAAATTTTCTAGATACTAACTAGATACCAACTTATTCATATATGCCCTAAGAATAATGTTAAAAGGCTATATCACCTAACAAAAATATTTCATAGGTAATAAACTAGATGATAAAATATGACATAATATTTTGTAAACTCACGATTTAGTGTGAAATAGCCTTCTACCTGTCACAAATACCTTAATCCTGACGGTATCTTCCAAAATATACTAAACACTTCTCTCAAGTCAAATAAATGTGTATCTGACAGTGAAGTCCACTGTAATACAATGGGTCAAAACTCAAGAGTGCCTATAAGTACAAAATTTAGCAAAGAAGAAACTCAGAATATCTTAATTTACTTAGCCATGAATCTATATCTGTCAAATTAACACGTGACAAATCGCACTAATAGTCCTATGAGTCTGGGCGTGGCTGCGTAAGATGGTGATTCCTAAAATAACATCACGTTAACCGCGCGTAGTATGTTAAGATTAGTAATCATATCTTACCAAAATAAAGTTCAGGTTCTGCTAATTTAAAATACACCAGGCCGGGCAAGTTACTTTCTTTTACCGAATAAGAAATTAAATTGTAATAAAACAAGAAATGGTATGCATTAACAAGAGAACAGTGGCGTAGTCAGAAAATATGCTCGGGGGGGGGGGGGGGGGGCTCAGTGGGCGTAAGTAGGACATTTTTTTGAAAAGAGGGACAGTCAGAACTACATGTATTTCATGATATTGTACCTGGGAAAGAAGGCGGAAAAGTGCCTCTCCCCCTCTGCATGGTTGGATTAAATTTGTTTTTGTTAATTATTTTTTCCCTCTTTTTGTCATTTCCAGCTGGCTCTTTATTTAAAAAAAAAACATTTTTTATATTTGTGCAAAGTATGAATATTGGTGCCAATCCAAAATTTCAACATAAGACGTATGTATGATTGTAACCAGCGTTTTTCGGGCTCGGGTTTTCATGATTAAAAATAAAGTAAACATCGCTCACCACGCCAAAATTGATGATTTTTTCAAAAATCATGTATTTTAGGAACGCAGATCTACGAGCAGTTTTTGGTGCAAATGCTGAGGTTCCCTAAATGTCGTTTTGTATAGTCAGAATAAAGCATTTTCGTTTCTTCCCGCACTATTTTTTATACTATAAATTATCACACTTCTTCCATAAAAAATGTTTCAATTATAATTTGTACTTTAATTTTTCTCTTTAAAAATAAATACCTAATTGCTTTTTGTTTTTGTTGTATTTTATTGCAGGGGTTATATTTTTGTTGATTTAAAATAGCTCTAAAAAGGGAAAACGGAACAGACAAGTATATAATAGAAAAATACTATAAAATATTATTCTTTTTACTCGTTTTCCTTTAAAATTGCATCATAAATCAATAACTAAAACGATATGCGTCCGAAACCTTAATCTCTATATAAAACAGGACTTTTAGAAGGAAAAGTTTAAAAATTAAACGTTTCCTACAAGACCTTTGTAATCTAAGCCAAGAATACATTATTTAAAAATTTAAATTAAGAGGCCAAGCGTGAGACACGAAAAATTAGGTTGCAATTAGACTTGAGCTCCTAGGGGGGGCCTGCAGCCCCCCCCCCCTCGCCTCCTTAAATACGCCCCTGCTTGTTCTACTCCATTTTTTAGTGAAAACATATTAATATTTGCCAAGCCCTGTATATGTTTACTTAACAGCCCTATACTTTCTTGATTACTATCTACAGCGAGATTTACCTGGAATTTTAATATTGCGTCTTTAAAAGCATCAACTTCATACTGCTCGGCTCCGTAATATTTAACGGTTTCAAAGTTTAGTAAAGAGTCTACACTTCTGGCACGCGTGGCATTGTCGGCTAAGTTCATGCGTCTTCTGAATTTAGCTCTATATTCGGAAATGCTGATAGTAAATACTGAAAAATAAATAATAGTATTGGTGGAGCAGGTGAATGTTTAAATTAATTCGAAGGCGCTATTCGGGATAACTATAGTCTATTTCAGAAAGGTGAAAAGTAATAAAAACTCATTGGGTATGCAAAGGGACCACAGAGTGTCCAAACGAATATTTAAGTCACTGTCATAATTTGGCATTGATTTCCTTGCGAAATTCTTTATTTTCATCAAATGCAGGTAGTACCACACGAGTTTGGGTCAATTTATGGGTTTTGCTTATTGTTATCCATTCACAAATACTGAAAACGGTGTGACAAAGGCGTGCATTATGTACATAGTATTAGGTACACTTATTTTTTATTAAATATAAAAAAATACAAAATACATTATACATAAATTAAATTATAAAAAATCATAATATGCATCGTCATCTGAGGAACTGTTATTTTCCTCTTGACGTTATAATTAACGGGTCGACGCGACGGTCCGATCGATCAGGTGGTCAAAATCCCACATTTTCTCCTCTTCTTTAATGACATGATGGACTGCTTTTCACCGGTTCTCTGGTGTCCCTTCCTTAATGGCTTGATCAAACAGTGGTTTAACGTCTTTCAATTTTAATGTCGTGTTGTGTCTTGCTACAAATCCTTTCGCTTGCGCCCATATAAGTTCTGTAGGATTTAGTTCGCAATGATATGGCGGTGTGCGCAGCACAGTTACACTATGTTTTTCAGCTATATCTTCCACGGCATATTTCATAAAACGATGTTTGTGTAAATTTGCTATAGCTAATATAGTTCCTTCTTTATCAAATTATCTTCAAATTCGATACTTTTGATGGTTAACCAGTTGATAATTTCTTGTTTTCTCCAAGATGAAGTTGGAGTCCTCTCTGTGCATCGTCATAACTACTACTGAATCAGCTGGAAGATTATCATCATTTCACCAAAATAATCCTCAAAAACATTCGAATTCATGTTCTCGTGGTAATCCCCCGTATAACGACTGAAAGGTTAGCAAACCTTTTATAAATCCCTCTTCGCTTCCATGTGCGCCTATACACCTTGCTGAAATAGACAAGTTAATTTATATCGATACTTACTGAGATAGAATGTCATTGTTGCAGTAACAATAAGACCAAATATCCAGTTAAAGGCAGAGAAGAAGAAGATGATGGCAATAAGCAAGTCAATGACTGTCGGTCCCAGAGAGAACAGGATCATCTGTAAGAGACTGTTAATACTTTCAGTTCCTCTGTCCATAATCCTTAATACTTCCCCGGTTTTTCTGTTCAAGTGCCATCTTAGAGATAGACTGTGTAAATGTCTGAAAAGTTCGACCTAAAAAAAAAACGAGAGTTATTAATGCTTACAGTGGCGTAGCCAGAAAATATGCTCGGGGGGGCTCAATGGGCGTAAGTAGAATATTTTTTTTCTGGAGAGAGGAACAGTCGGAAATATATGTATTTCATGATATTGCACTTAGTGAAGAAGGCGGAAAAGCGCCGTAGGCGAAAAATTTTCGGGGCCACGCCTAAAGTTCGTTTAAAATTCACCTTCAACTACTATCAAATTTCGAAAATATAATTGTTTCCTCTCCCCCTCTGCATGGTTGGATTAAATTTGTTTTTGTAAATGTTTCTTTTTACTTTTTTTTTTGATATTCCCATTCTTTATTTAAAAAAAAACATTTTTTTAATTTGTGAAAAATATGAATATTGGTGTCAATCCAAAATTTTAACATAAGACTTATGCATGTATGACTAACCAGCGTCGGTTTTTCATGATTAAAAATAAAATAAATATCGCTTACCACGCCAAAATTGATGATTTTTTCAGATATCATGTATTTTAGGAGCGTAGATCTAAGAGTAGTTTTTGGTGCAAATGCTTAGGTTTTGAAAAACTCGTTCTTAAGTGCCGTTTTGTAAATTCATAATAAAGCATTCTCGTTTCTTCTCACACAATTTTTTTTATTATAAATTATCACACTTCTTCCATAAAAAATGTTTTACTTGAAATATATTTACTTTAATTTTTCTTTGTAAAAATAAATACCTAATTGTTTTTTGTTGTTGTAAAAATATTTTATTGCATTGCGTTATATTTTTGTTGATTTAAAATAGCTCTAAAAAAGGAAAAACGGAACAGACAAGTATATAATAGAAAAATACTACAAAATATTATTCTTTTTACTCATTTTCCTATAAAGTTGTATCATAAATCCATAACTAAAACGACACGGGTCCGAAACCTTAATCTCTATATAAAACAGGACTTTTAGAAGGAAAAGTTTAAAAACTAAACGTTTCCTACAAGACCTTTGTAATCTAAGTCAAGAATACATTATTTAAAAATTTAAATTAAGAGTCTGAGACGAAAAATTAGGTTGCAATTAGACTCTTAGACCCGAGCTCCTAGGCTCCCCCTAAATACGTCCCTGATTGCTTACGTCATATAAGAAGCCCGTATTCTCTTAAAGTGTTGTTAAGCGGTAAGAAATCAAAAAACAAATTAATAATTGTGGAGTACCTCAAGGCTCTGTTCTTGGTTGTTTCTTATTTTAAATTTATTTAAATGACCTGCTGAATATTTTAACGGCGTTGCTTTTATAGACGACAGCCTCCTGTCAAAGCAAATATCCTTTTTGGAAAAGTATAATAATAATAAATGTAATACCTACTCCTGCAATAGATTATAAAAGAGAAAAATGTATATTTATCTAATTCAAGTGTAACTTGAAACAATGCTAATTGCTACTGTTATACATACTTATGGTTAGATTAAATTGTTATACAAATTTCAATGTCAAAATGTTAATACGCTAAACTAAAATAAATTTATAATAATTTGTGAAACCTTTGGTAGATGCAGTCACTTACCTGAACTTCCTTGGTGGTATATTGTTGCACTCTTATCCATAAGAATGACCTTAAGTTATTGAGGAATCCCATTCCTCCTCCTCCGCCCCCTTGTAAAAATTTAAAGGCCACATAAATTAGGATAAAATCCCACCTGAATTCTAACGGATGTAATGGTGTTTCGGTCAATGAGTCCACTAAAAAAATTGTAAAATTTTTAAACCTGAAACGAGCTGTACAATACACAAAAATGTATTATAAATCTATAAAATATTTCTTGACACACGATTGAATGCTTTTCGTCTCGGCGGTTTGGTGCTGCAGACCGCATATAATCCGTGCTAGTAACGTTCTGGTCGAAAGAAAGTTCATATTGCCAAAAAGAAAATACAGAAAGATATAAATCTATAAGTTAAATAATCCACAAAAGAAACTTACCAATCCACTTGTTATATATTGGTATGTACAAGTTAACGACTCTACCAAATCCAAGTAATACAAAACAAAACATAACTCGCATTTGCAATATGATAGATTTTCTTGGCCACAAGAAGGGCGCTAACGTTTTCAGTTTTTTAAATAGTCCTCTCCATGTCGATTTGTTTTCGTCTTTTGTCTAAAAGAAATGTTAGATGAGTTCGTTGTTGTTTAACAAAATCATATCTACTGTCCAGAAGGGTCATCGTTAAAGCAAACTTGTCCTTCACCTTCTTTAATATATTGTAAAAACAATTACTGCCTACGCGTTTCGGTAAAAAACCATCATCAGGGCTAGCAGATCATGTCTTGATTGTCTATAGTGACTAAGTGTTTGACTGTGTTTTCGTCACAATAGTATTTTTGGTATACAAAATAGAATAGCAGAACTAAAGGACATATTATATGCATGTAATATCCTTAAATATGCTTTCTTACCTTAAATTTTAGTTTTACGTTTATATTGTCAAATTGTACTTTATCTCTTTTTGGTTGGTTCGGATCTGTTGCCTGTTCTCTTTCCCCTTTTCTGAAAAAAAAAATCAATTAAATCTTTTTAGAATGTCATTTGACTATGCAAAAACTCCTTAATGTGTGGGTGACACCGCGAAAATTCGCTGTCGCCACGATGCTCCGACCAACTCTGTATTTGGCCCGATGTTAAGTGCGTATGAGATAGATAATAACACCAATGAATATTACCGCCTTCTCTTAATGACGCGTAAGGAAATCGGCCTTGTTTGGCCTGACCAGATCCTCATATGATTCTTTATTTTATCGAGAGTGAAGAGTCTCAATCAGGTTAGGGCACTACTAGGGTATATAGTTATGCTTTCGGCTTTGCTACCGCTACCAGATACGAGGTGGCAGCTGGTTTTAAAACGGTTTTGCCTGCCGAGATATTAATTTTAAAATATTTTTCTTTTAAACAGTTTTTACCGAGGTTTTTACTATTTAACATAAATTATTCTTGTAGGTTAGGTTTAGGTCAGTCCGTCAGTGGATTATATTCCTGATTCCGGGTTTATAGGTGTATGAGTTTTAAAATGAATAAAATTAATGAATAAATGTCTGCCGAAAAACATTTTGTAAATAATATGGCTAACTTCAAGAACAAAAGTGATTGAATCATTTTCAAATAAGAAACAATGACGTATGGAGTTTTCTTATAAGAAAATTTGAGTGTTTTGTGCACATGTTTTGTTAGAACTACTGAAATACTTTATTTAATGCTCCATTTAATTAGTCGATAAGTTTTTTCGATTTTTTTATATACAGGGTGTCCGGTAACTTATGGGCCGTAGAGTAACTGGAGATACTAGACATCAAACTAAGCCGATTAAGTCATATAAGTTTTTTCGGATTGTTACTCGTTCTAGAGATACAGGGTGTTGAAAGTAAAAGTTTATTCTCGAAAATAAGCCATAATTTTAAAACGATTTAAGGAATCGAATTGAAAATTGGCAATATTATGTTTTTATGAGCAAGAAATAAGAATTTGTAGAAATTTTCAAGTTTCAAACTAGGGGGCGCTAGTTGCATACACTGGGCTTTATAAATCTATGATTTTTTTTTTCTTACCTCTGAAATTAGGTGTTTTTCAATTAAAGATTCTTAAAGAAGGGCATTTTCTGAGTCAAAAAGTGTACTTGATTGATCTTAATATCTTAACGGTTTTCGAGATATTTCCCTTTAAACATCCCAAAGCATAAAAAACATAATACATAATTAAATTAATAATACATAAATTATATACACCCTGTAACAATCCGAAATGACTTATATGACTCTACGGCCCATAAGTTACCGGACACCCTGTACATGAACATTCAAATTCAAATACATTCAAATCAAATTTCGACGACTTCCGGAGATATCCGAAAAAAAAACGAAAAACTTGTTTTATATTTTTATGGCCAAATAAGTAGATTATTTTTAAAAACCAAGAGAACTTTCTTAACGCACTTTTCAAGATAATAATTTTAAGAGGTGAAAAGCTACCCAGTGATTTTTAAAAAATTCAGGTCCGTAGGTATTTAAAAAAATTAATTTTATATGTATCTAAAAAACGAACGTCGTAACTGAAAAATAAAATTATGTTCTTGAAGAGCATAAAAAAAATTGTCTTAGCAAGTGCTCCTGGTTTTTCAAAATAATCAATATTTTGTCGTAAAGAAAATAAAAACAAAAATTTATTTTTTTGTATGCTTTGGAAGTCATCGGAATTTTTTAAAACATTTAACCAAATCTCTAACTCTTATAGTTACCGAGATAACAATGTTAATGCATCGAATTTGTAACACCCTGTATTCTCATTAAAGATTTTTGACTTGATATTTTGGCCCCACCTGTATCGACTATCACGAGCTGCCACTGATACTCTCCAATATTGTTAGAGTCCAAATTTTAAAGTTTTTAAAATCCCATGAATATACATGGCCAAGATTTTGGGCCGAAACCTTAAAGAAGAACTTAGAAATATTGGCTCTCAAAATAACCATTTTTCTTTTTACTTACTTTTTGTTTTGTTCATCGTACATGTAACTATTTTCATTTCCTCTACCCCCTCTGCCGCCACCACCGCCACGCATCATTTGTGATCAATTTAAACCTTTTATTACACCAAACAAGTTAAAGGAAATATTTTTTAAACTTTTTTGACGTTAACGTCGCGGAAATTTGGGCAAAACTAACCTTTAATTTCAAATACAACATATATGAATGAAAATTATGTTTATTTTTGAAAATATAATATTTGTAAAGGATTACTTTGAAGTGTGTCTATATATATTAGAATTAGATTTTGGTCACTTGCGTTCATTGTCTTTAATTTTATCTTTTCTGTGCAAATAATTATATCACTCCCAAATATAGAAATAGGATCTCAATAAATAGAAAATTTAATAAGTTTAAGAATATGAGGGTAGAATTACTTTTGGACTATGCAATTAGTTACTTGATTGCAATATGTTTTTACAAAAAGAGACCAATATAGTCCTTATCTGGCTTAAACAACATTCTGCACGACGTAACCACTGTTCCGTGAAGGCGCGTAATATTCATAATGCCGGATCAACAATTATCAAAGTTTATTCTAGTGTAAGAAATATGGAAAACTATTTTTTTTAATAAAAATACCTCTCTGACACTCCAATTTTAGTAGAGTCCAAATTAAAAAAAAAATTTAAATATCCATTTATGTAAGTGGCCAGGATTCGGGCCAATAGAACGCAATGTTTTTGGTCTAATTCGATTTATGACTATATAATGTCGTTTGGAGCTGGTAAACTATAAGAAGAATTTTAAAATATTGGTGGGATTTGATCCTACAAAAATATACAGGATGTTCTATTTAAAATAAAAAAATTAGCATTGTTTTTGACTAACCCTGTACAGTTACTGAAACGGTTTCTCGTCTTTCCTAGATGTGCCATTTTTACTAAATGAATTTCCCAATTTTCAAGGAATTTAAAATATGGTCATAGGCGCAGATAAATTTTGTGCATTAAATTATTTATAATTACTAACCAAAGAAAAAAAAATCGCTAAAAAAGGAACTATTAGCTATAGCAAATTTAAACAAACATCGTTTTATGAAATATGCCGTGGAAGATATAGTTGAAAAACATAGTGTAACTGTGCTGCGCACACCGCCATAACATATATCCTATAGAACTTATATGGACGCAAGTGAAAGGATTTGTAGCAAGACACAACACGCCATTCAAAATGAAAGACGTTAAGCTACTGTTTGATCAAGCCATTAAGGAAGTGACACCAGAGACAGGCGAGGAGCAGTTCATCATGTCATTAAAGAAGAGGAGAAAATGTGCGATCTTGACCATATGATCGATCGGACCGTCGACCCGTTAATTATAATGTCAAGAGGAGATGACCGTTCCTCAAATGACGAAGAACATTATGATTTTTTATAATTTAATTACTGTATAATGTATTTTTTGTATTTTTTAATGTTTATTAAAAAATAAGTGTACCTAATAATTATGTACATAATGCACGCCTTTGTCACACCATTTTCAGTGTTTGTGAATGGATAACAACAGGCAAAACTCATAAATTGACCCAAACACGGGTGGTAATACCTGCACTTAATGAAAATAAAGAATTTTGCAATGAAATCGATGCCAAATTATGAAAGTGACTTAAATATTCGTTTGAAATGTTCGAAATTATTAAAGTGGCTTAAATATTAATTGGGTCACTCTGTAGTCCCTTTCTGAAATACTTAGACTATAAACATGCATTTGTTATAATATTCCAAAAATTTGTGATTCCTTGTACATAAAGGTTTAGAAATAATATGACAAATATAAATATCCATATAAAAAAAATATTTTTCTTAGGCTATCAAGTGGTAATATTTCGTATCATGGTGTAACATCTTTTAATTAAATATATTCATTGAATAATATTTGACAAAAAAATTAATTCAACTTACGTTAATAATGACAGCTGAACATCCATATCGCGGCCGCGGCCCCCGCGACCCCCTCCACCTCCCGGACCTCCTCTTCCTCCCATGATTCTAAGATCTGCAACTTTTTAATTAACACTACACAAACAATAACCTAACCTCGCCTTCCTAAGTCGAACTGAAACAGATCCAGGAATGAATTATAATCAATATTAATATTGAAACACGATACTGATTAATTAATACTGAAATGGTCGATAAGATAAACACAGCCTCAATTGTACAATTGTAAAAATTAATGTAATTTGATGTTTTTTAACTTATTGTTAATCGAGTGTTGTGATAAAATGAATATCGAATTCCGGTGTAGTCGCATTGTTCTGTTCAAGGCAATCAGTCTATTTTTAAAGTATCGATTCAACTGTCGCTTGGATAGATAGATCACTACAATATTTTCTGCGAATTGTCATGAGACGGTATAGCAGGATTTCTTATAGGCGAATTTTTTTTTTAATTTTCACAATGTTGGCGATTAATTTATGTTAGATACTGCGTTCACCCCCCACCGATAACCATTCTGCTGTGTCCTCATTGTTTACCCCAATAGCAACTATTGTAAATACAATATTGCTGTGTCTCATGATGGTCAGGATACTCCTAAGTTGAAATGGTAACCTTGGAGAAAAATTTAAAATTATTGGTCAGATAGAAACGTTTTGGTTGAAAAAGTCTTAATACATAACATTGTAAAAAAAAATGCAAAAGGACACGGTAAAAGTGGCAAAGCCCTGTTGAAAAAGAGTATTCAGCTCTGCCCACGAATTTTCATGAAAATGACATATGGTACTGTTTTGTAGTTGTCAGGATATTTACTATGGAAATGGCTTTTACCAAAGAGGGTACAGGAGCGGGGATATACAGAGTAAGACCGGAGAAAAATGCGTTTGTCTGTTGTGGTTAAATATTCACTTTTAAAAAACTACACTCAGTATTTTTTGTCTGCACATTACTATTATTTCTTCTACAATCCTTTTCTGTTTATTTCAACAAAATAGGTAAATATTTCCTTTCTCACAATTGGTACTAATTCTTTTCTGATATGACTGTACAAACATGGAATGACGTAAAACGCGTAATTATACGGATAATTCAAGGCTGCGCTCATAAAATTATTTATATAATTATGAATGTGAGTGTTAAAATTGCGCAATTATGTCTAAAATATTTACATCGCAAATAAATAAAAAAGTCCGCCACTTTAGGAACAATTAAAATGTAATCGCGTAAATACAATAGAATTATTCGTTGTTATCAACTCTTTTTTTTTCTTGAGCCTTTTCTCAATGATTGTACTATAGCTATCCAAACATAATTATATATACAATTATTGATAATAGAGATAATACATGGAATACCTACTTTGTATTGATTTTTTTTTTCATCAATGGAAGGGTGATCTCTATGTGGGTGTTGAAAAGTTATTTTCAAGCAGAAAAAATATGTAAAGTAGTTATTGATTTATGATGCAGTTTTATAGAAAAACGAGTAAAAAGAATAATTTATAATAATTTTTCTCCACGACCATTACTGAATGCAATAGTTCCAAAATCATTTTTGATAATAGAATGTAAAAATTCTCGCTTTCGAGTTGGAATATTTATTCTGAAACACTTGCTTCTTATGCGTTTTGCGTGTGTTTTCATTCCATAACAAGATAAGGAATGAATATTCTGTAATTGATCTAAGCGACACAGGTTGCCATGAATTTCGAAACTGTCAATGTCAGCAGACAAATTTTAGTACAAGTCAAAATATGAGTGAAAAATCGGATGAATCAGTTATGAAACTGGATAATACTCCACCTGGAATTACAAATATTGCGAATAGTATTTTTGGTCGTGGAGAAAATATAGTCTGCTACTCGGTTAGAATGAAAATTCGATACTCGTGGTTCCTCATGCTCGCGTTCGGAATCTTCCCCCCCAATGCATTAAAATATTTTTACAATAAAAAAAATTAGATATTTTTTTTATTGTAAAAATTGTTTCCACTTGTCCTATTTAAATTTTTTATATTAATAAAATTTAAAGTGAAAAGTTTTAAGAAGTTGAAAAGTGAGATTGTGCGTAATCTGCAAAAACTATAAAGTAAATAAAAACTTAAAAACCGTATTACGTAGTTTTAAAAAACGTTATAAAAGAAGAAATCTCTAACATATAAACTTATTTGTAGGAATTTTTTAAATCTGAAAAAAAGCCTGTTGTTGAGAAGTCGCAATAGATTAACCCAATTGATCCAGTTGAATTTAACATTACTCAAACGCGATTTATAAGTTGAAAATCCACTTACTCCAGTATCTGGGGCAAATGCGTTCTATGGGTATATTTTCGTAACACTTTTATGTTTAAATAAATTTTTTGGATAAATAATTAAACAAATTTTGTTGTAATTGTAAATATCAATAAGTACTTCCTGTCTAAAGCGCATCTCTGTAACTCGATCTGTAAAAAAGTTATGTGGTTTCAAAGGCGACCTTTTATATTTTTAATCCCCACTTACCCCACTTCACCTTATATCTATCTTTTAATAGGTGACCAAAATAATCGTCTAGACGAATTGTACAATCAAATTTTTGAATATTTTCTTTTTTAATGAAAGTAAAATATTCAGTCTTTGCTTTCTCAGCGGTATCTGCTGTTATGCGTCGCATCTGTTTCAGAACAACACAGAACAAAAAAAGGAATTAAAGTATTGTTACAAAAATTATTTTTTCCAGGTTTATGTATTAAATTCCCTGACTTTCCATGACTTCCCCGACTTCTTTTCAAATTCCCTGACTTTCCAGGTTTTCCAAAAAAGTGGGAACCCTGTATTATGAATATACAAAACGGCACTTAAGAAGGAGTATTTCAAAACTTAAGCATTTGCACTAAAAACTGCTCTTAGATCTACGCTTCTAAACATGATTTCTGAAAAATCATCAATTTTGGCGTGGTGAGCGATATTTACTTTATTTTTCATCATGAAAAACCGAGCCCGAAAAACGCTGGTTAGAGTCATACTTATGTTAAAATTTTGAATTGACACCAATATTCATATTTTTCACAAATATAAAAAATGTCAGCTAGGAATATCAAAAAAAAAAAAGGAAAAAAAACCCTTTACAAAAACAAATTTAATTCAACCATGCAGAGGGGGAGAGGTAATAATTTAATTTTCGAAATTTGATAGTATGTAGTTATAGTAGGTGAATTTTAAACGAACTTTGGGCGTGGCCCAGAAAATTTTTCGTCTGCGGCGCTTTTCCACCTTCTTCACTAACACCGACTTTGGGGCTACCTCTGGGTGATGAAAAACAAATTAATGTCGTCATTTTAGTCAATCACAATTGAGACACAGCTGATAATACACGTACTGGTCTTCTGTCTTCTCCGTGGACGTGGTTCATATACTTTCTGCCTGTAACTGTATAATAATAAAACCACAATAACAAGTAAAAAATGTATATTTTTACTCAAGTAACCTTGTTTAGTTCAAAAACAATATCTGATGTGTGTTTAGTACCGTTCATTTTATCTTTCTATCAAGAACTGCTCTAAAATTTCACGGGAACAAATTAGAATATTTTACATACTCCCTATATTTTCATTGTACTTTGCCTTTATCTTTATAAACGTAACCTACATATTATTATATTATATCACCATTCACAAGTTCCCTGTTTTATCCCTTTCCAAGCATTAATTTAAAATAATATCTACACATTTTTCAATTTTAAATTCAATTCAAATCGTCTTTTACACAGGGTGTCCGGAAATTTCATTTGTATATTTCAAAGGGAGATTCTAAAAGCATGAAAAAAAATCATATCAATGTAGATCCTGCCTGCAATGATTTACATACATCCTTTTTTCTCCTAAACGAACTGGGCAATAATTGTTTACAAGAAAACCTTTTTTGTGTAAAAATTATGAATAAATAACCCCTAGAAACCAGGAATATTCAATTTAGTTTATTTAAAGCTCCCTGGAGTTAAAAATGAAAAAATTAGGTTTCTTTTAAATAATATAATCATCAAAAGAAACTGAAAGGTATTAAGGAATCTACTCATGTTCAGTCGGCCGTCTACCGGACGTCAGTCCGTGAACTGTCCGTCCGCCGGTCGTTATTGATAGTCACCCTTCAGTTTTGTCCACCGGTAATGGCCGGCAGTTCATTGCCGGTTGTTGTCGATTTCACTATACACGCACAGTTATTTATAGTCAGTTCAAACATGTCACAAGAAAAGTGTGCGCAACGGCAATTGTTATTATATCACACGAACAGAAAAAAAGGAAAAGAAAAACAATTTGGCTGAACGAGTGGTTGAAACTTGTTCCTACATGGAGCTTATACGAGAACTCAGACAATCGAGTGCAAGTAATTTAAAAAACTTTTTTAGGGTGACTGATAATTATTTAGAGTAATTCTGCTTCCCTTTGATATTTTAACCTTTTTAAGTTCTTTCAGCCATTTTCAATTACAAAATTTTCGTCTGAAGTAACGGTAGGCCTGCAGGCCAAAGCCGGCCGGCAAACAACTACACACGTTCAGTTTTAATCACCGACAACCGCCGGTCGGCCCTGTCCCGTTATTTAACTATGTGTGTGTGTGTGTGTGTGCGTCTGTAGCGGAATCGGCCTCCGGCAAATTACGGTCGGCCGACTGAGCCTGAGTAGGCTACTTTAGGTATAAAACTCTAGAGGCAAAATTTATTAGTAAAAGTTGGAGTTGCATGCGATATTTTATCAATAAAATAATTGATAAAGGGTACTACACCAACACTACTTTAAAAAATACATAAACAATATACATATAAAGTGTATAACATCTACAAATAAGAACTAGCAGAGTATCAGCGCCGGCAGGAAAATATTTTTATAAAAATAGAGAATATTATAAGCCAAAAAAATTATACGTAAAATGTTATAACTGCTGAACATTTATAAATTTGCCACATAATTGATAATATCTTTTTTATGAACCGATTATCCGGTTTGAATATTTTCGTTTTGAAACTAGTGAAATACGAAAACAAATTTGACATGACAACTTTAAAACATTTGTTGAGACAATGCTTGAAATGTCAAAATAGGTCCCCATCCTACTTGGAAAACATTTAACAGAATAAATGCGATAATAAAGTTTTAAAAAGTCCAATTTTTTACAAAAGAAAAATAGTTTTTTCACAACTGATTATGGAGAAATCTACAATGGTCTAGGGAGAAGTTGTAAAAATTTGAAGGGAAAAATATATCCCACTTCTGAATCTCCGTAGGCTTTGCATTCCCTTTGAAAATAAGTTATACAGTGACTCCTTATCAACAATTTAAAATTATTTTAAAGAGTGCAAGGTGCCGCAATTATAACATAATCAATTTTTTATATTGATTATGTTTTTCAACTAAATTACAGAAATATTTTCATTTTCAGATACTTAACCGAAATTTTAATCAATGAGATTTAAATAACTTGAAAATCCATAGAGATTTTTAATTCTACCATGTCTATGTATTTTAAAAACTGTTACTATTATGAAATCGTGGGTTACCCTGTATATTTGATTTTCAAATATTTAATATAACTCTAAAGCCTCCCACACACGTTCAGGCCTTTACTGCGTCCAAACTGCGCGGGCCAAGCGTAATGGTGTGATTATGTGACTTTATAGCGATAAAAAAGGTCCGGTGCTGAATATAGGCGAACTGATTTATCTACACACCACCCGATATGCTAGCATACATCTGATTTACGAAGGCCTGCCGTTGTAAAAGCCTGAACGTGCGCGGGGCCTCTAAATTCACCGGTTTACATAATATCAGATTCTACTAAAAATACAATTCAGTTATGTATCTTAAGAACTAGGTACAAGTGCGGGCAAAGAAATGTTTCGTCTCACCCACAATCTAACCGCTCAATAAGACGTATGAATCAGATGACACTTTTTCTTTGACAGCAGCGGTACTGAAACTTATTCTATGTTCTTGACGTAGTGCTTTGTTCCAAGCTATTTTCAGTGGAAGAGTTGTCTTTGTGTTCTAATTGCTGTTTCCACATGTTGGCGTATATGCCTTCTTGGCCTATCAGATGTTCGTGCCTAAAAACGGAATAGAACCGATGAAAGTCAGAGAGGCGACCGCATGAAACTCTAAGCCTACGTCCTCTTTTGTTTCCTATCTTAGTAGGGCACAAGAAATAATTAATATCTATCACACAGTAGCAATAGTTTTATACAAAAATTGAAAGACTTATAAAATCTAAAACCACCTCGCTTATGATAGATCGAACAGCTAACTACACGAATGACATAAGTGTCGTACCAATATGGCGCAGGTAGGGTCACTTTTAGTCACGTGATGTCGTCTCTTTGTTTAATCTATCTCAATGGTCGACTTCCAGCAACGACCAGCGAAAATGTGAATTTTTGTCATATTTTATATACAAATATTGTTGTATTTTAAGCCTGTTGTTTAAAATGTTACCTATTCTAATCTTTCTTTATCAAAGTTAACGTAAGACATACTATGGTAATAGTATATTATTTGTGCATCTGCAAGTTGACCTGCAGGGCTTTTGTAATCTCACCCAGATAAGTACTTAAAATTTAAAAAAATAACAATATTTGAAATGCTTATGTATCGCTATCTTGTTATCAATGAAGTAGAGGTATTTCTTCATATCATAATTCTTCTAATGACTGACGTCACTGTTTTTCTAAAATGACGTAGACTTTTTAAAGAGGTACTCGTCAGTAATTAAGTTGTGACATTTTCAACAACATTAAGGTCCGGCTTAAAAAATAATCCCAACTAGCAAAGTAGAACTTTAAGGTCGGGTTGCACAAATAATTTTAATCATAATGAACTAACCAGCAAGTTTGACTGTGACACACATGACATTGGCAGAAATAATTTTCTCACAATAATACTGACCCGGTTACCTTAATTTACTAATCAGGTACCTTTGATTGTCAGTTCATAATACCTGTCAATTACAGTTATGTCACAGTCAAACTTGCTGGTTACAGTAGAACCCCGATTATCCGTGCGGCATTTTAAATTTCGGGGAATACCCCATTTAGGTGTTTACTTATTATTTTCGCCAACTGCCGACCGACTCGTTAGTTAAACGTAAACAGTCGCCCAAAATGCAGCGTACCGGTGCTAATGAAAAGCGTAAACGCAATGTTTTAACTATTGAACAAAAAATGTAAATTTTAAAACAATTTGAAAATAACATAAGTGTTGCTGAATTGGCTAAAGCATATAACATTGGAAAACAAACGGTTCGTGACATTGTCAAGAAGAAAGCGGAATTACAGAGCTTTGTAGCTAAATCTGACAGTGCAAAAGCTATTTCTGACAGGAAATCTCTAAAAGGGTCTACTTTTCGAGAGCTTGATGATGTTATGACCAGGTGGGTCTTGCAGAAAAGATCCGAAGGGGTTCCAATATCAGGACCTATGTGTGCTAAGCAAGCTCAAAAATTTCACGAGCAGTTGAAAATCAAAGGAAACTTCTCGGCATCTTCTGGTTGGGTTTACACGTTTAAAAGACGTCATGGAATACGAGAATTAGCTGTTCAAGGGGGGAAATTAAGTGCTGATTATGGCGCTATGGTAGAATTTTGCTATGCTTTGGAAAACCTTATACAGGAGCACAACCTAAAACCAGAGCAAGCGTATAATGGAGACGAAACTGGACTTTATTGGAAAGCGATGTCAAAAAGAACACTTGCTGCAGGCTTAGAAACTAGTGCACCAGGTTAGCTTTACATACATATTTTTACGTGTATACAGTGTTTTTTTAAATATTTTTTTTTAGGTTTCAAAGTAAGCAAAGACCGTGTAACAGTATTATGCTATGCTAACACATGTATTTTTTAGAATAAATAAAAAAATAAAAATGAGGTCTTTGGATTATCCGTGTTTTCGATTATCCGGCGAAGGCTCGGTCCCGGCTGGCCCGGATAATCGAGGTTCTACTGTAGTTAATTCTGGTTAAAAATCAATAAACTTGATTTTTCGATTAAATCGTGATTTTTTTATTTTTATCAATTTATACTGATTTTTTCCTTAAATGTGGCAATAATAAACTTAAAAATCACTTATTTTTATTATTTTGTCTTTATTCGCCCAAAAATATTTGTTGTCTAGATTTACAGTTAGAAAATCTCCTCGGCGACTTACAAAATAACTTGTGTTGACATGACAATTTTCGGCAGCGTGTAGCGTAATTTATAAATATTTTTTACGCTGGACTGATGACGATTGGTTATGTTTTTACACTTACATAATGTATCTAAACACTTCGTTTTAAATAAACTATCTTCCTTTTTTTATTTCCTGATGAGTTATGTAGTGTATTACATAAATTGAATAGTAAACAGGTATAAATAAAGATGACGAAGACACTGTTTCCCTGCCTTGCATAACGACTGAACGAGAGTCAGTCAATATACGACCGAGAACCAGTGAGCATCGTCTGCATAAGAACGTTGTTATTATTATATTAGAAGTGATCCAAATAGTGATAGTGATATATATAAGGATATGATGCGTAATCAGGTAATGTCCTACTGTTAATTTACGATAATTTTGGGTAAAACTAAAATGTAGTAAGTAATATATCTTACCGTCGAATGACGATAAATTTTCACAAAACTCAAGGAAGTCAGAATGAGATTTCGACTTCCCCGGACGCAGGCTCGTTTTTTAAAGCCGTGCCGGTTAAAAAACTATCACGGGTATTTTTGATTAGTTTAAAGTTAGAATCCGGTAAAAAGATATTGAAAGTGCACTAATCTGGCTGGTTATATAAATGTTTGAATTTGTGGAAATCAAAGGGGATTATTCAAAATATAATCGCAGTGAGTAGAATAGAATTTCTTCCTGGGTTGTTACCTCTCTCTGGGAATTTAAGGGGGGCCGAATATTTTATTTATTTTGGGAGTTCTGGGGATTCATGGAGTTGTAAAGTTTTGAAGGAAAGAGGCTCGGGGAGCCGATGAATCTAGTTGTGAACTCAGGGTTAAAGTATTCGAAGGAGGGCCCGGATGAGTTATAGAATTTGAGAAGGGGGGGAGAGCTCAGGAATATTCTAAGTTTTAATGTAATTTATAGTTGCCTTCGATTTATAAAAAGGGAATATTAAATGGGGAACGGGTCAGCTTAGTGTGCAATCGGGAGAATTTTTATTTGTTTTGAAGATATGATTTTCGAGTTGAGAATTTAAAAAATCAGAAAATAATATTTTATTATTATTATTAGAAGTTAAGTTGTTTTGTTTGATCATTGATCAGTTAAAATTTATCATTGTTATTTGTTTCGTTTCTTTGACAATAAAAATTGTCGTTTAATTTCAATTGTTCTTTGATTAAAATAAAATGGAATAAAAAAAAGATAGTTAAGGGGGAAGTCCACCCAATCGGCGGAACCAGCGGCCAAGGGCCGCCACGTTTTGCCGATGAGGTTGGGGAATAATGGGGAAGTAAGCTGCGTGCAGCAGTGTATTGGAGAAGCCGGACAGAGCGGCGACGCCTTCAGCGTCGACGGCAAGAGGGGCGACGGCGTGCCGCCCAATTTCCCATTGTGGATAAAGGGGGGAATAAATGTTATTATACTCAGGATGGGATGAATCGTTTATTAGGGAAGGAAAATGATGTAATAAATTCAGGGGAAAGTAAATTAAGGAGATTGTTATTACCATCATCGCTTTGTTCGCCTGTGGCGCGAGAAGCCGTCCAGACTGGTTCAATCCGAGGCCAGATCTGGACCCGGGATGAAATTAGAAGATCTTTAAGCCCGGATAATTCAGGGGCAGTCATGCCACGGGGGAGCAGGGGGGATGATGGTGAATACAAAGATTGTAATTTAATTTGTCAATTATCAGGGCGGGAGGCTAAGGATTGTGAAGCATGTTTAATGTCTAGTGTTGAGGGTGGAATGGATGCCCGTCCACCTTTATTAAGTATTGCCGATCGGGCTGTATTGCGGCGAAATAGAATTCGAAAAATCGTAAGTACTATTGGCCAACCCGAGACTCAACATGAATCCAGTGATGACATAAGAGATCCTCTGCCTACTTGCCGGCTGTTTAAGTTCAATCGACCCGGAACTAGTAATCAATACCAGAAAACGACCCTGAGAGTTCAAGAACAAGTACCGACGGGTGTCGGGTCGAACCCGCTGGATCAGATACTACAAGTTATTTGCTTTAGCGACTTGTTTTTACAGCAATTTATAATTTGATTTAAATCACGATTAAAATTGAAAAAATTAGTTGATTTAAATCGTTGCAACCCTGGCGAGAACAAAATCGATCGTGTTCGTGAACTGACGAACTGGGACCGAAGCACTTTATACTACCCTATTTTAAGGGTGGAAGTCTTGTATCGCATTGTAACAATGTGGTATTTTTTGAATCTAAAATTGAAAAAATACGATTTTTAGAGTTTTAGTTTTTAAGTCGACTTTTTCTTATTTCTATCTTGACCGCAATTTTTACAATATTAATTATTTTTGAAGGATATTTTTGTACCCTTAAGAGTTATCTCCTCCAGTACCATTGTGTAAATTAATAAAATTAATGTCGGTACTTATAGATAAGCTACCGTTTGTTCTTCTAGAGCATTGTAATTAGTAGATTTGTTTGCAGAAACACTTTTAAAAAGTGGGTCCATAGTTTACTAATTGGCCGTTTTTTTAATCAAAAATGAGGTAAAAAATTAAATAATTTTATTTTTTTATCTGCCATTAATGATTAGTGCTTTTCACTAAATTTTGATTTTGGTTGTAGTGTATAAAGGAATAAAAATAGTATATTGTATACCTAGTAGGAAAAGCTGAACATTCCCGGACGATCGTAAAAATTGTATGTCGAGGCGCAAGCCGAGACTGACAATACGGAGTCCGGGAATGTGGCTTTTTCTACGAGGTATACATACTATTTTTCCGAAAATCGAAAATTATTTTAAAGGACATAACTTATTACAATCAACTTGTTAAAATTTTGAAATAGGCATTATTAATTTTGTTCACAAATAAAGGATGCCAGAAAACTTTTGTGTTGTAACTATGGAAATAAAGTAATATTGAATTGATGCAAAAAACTATTGGAACAAAAACATGCACTTAATCGAATATAAGTCATGAAAACGGCAGCTTGACAATGTTCCCTAAAGTTTTTACATTATAATACAATAACAAAGTCTGAAAATTAATCCAATAGAAATAATTGTCAAACAAGGTAACACGGACTTCTGCGGAAAAAAAATCAACACATTATTTCCAAATTGTTATCTGTTTTTTTCTTAAAATAAGTTAATAAAGTTCTAGAAACAAAATATATTATTTAACTAGCATAAAAGGTTTCACATGTGGCAACACCGAAATAATTGACAGAAGACCAAGCTAATGAAATGACAGTTGGAAAAAGTTTAATCTAAGTTGTTTGTCGATCTTTCTCCTCTATGAACAAATAAATAAAAGTTATTTTAAACAAAAATACATCAATATTCCGCAATAGGAATTACGTGGGATGTAAACCAAAACATCGACATGACAAGTGAAAGATCGGTAACGATGCTCACTGTAAATTTTTATCGGAACGACGTCATCGAGTAATCGCGCCAGTTTTGAATTTGTAAAATATGTAGAAATTGTGCATGTTTTCAATGATTTGCAAAAAATTCATGGTATGACCTTAGCAATAGTTTTATTGGTGATAAACTCCTATTATAGCACAGACCTAACAATTTAAATGCCAAAACTTACTTTCCCCGTTCCACTATTTCTCCATCTCTTAATACTAATATTTCATCTGCGTGGATGACAGTCGACAGTCTATGAGCAACAATAATTGTCGTTCTATTGGCACACATTCTATTTAAAGAGTCCTAAAAAAAATAAAGACACTATAATGAATTGGTCTCGTCGTCGCATCCATAAATCCATTCAGAAAATTTGTCGAACTAATATTTATATTAAGTCGTGAACAACCAGGGCCGTAGAAACTACAATAAAATGGTTTTTTGGACTTTTATAGACCCCAACATATTGTTAAAAAAATTTTAATATTTTTTTTTAAAGTAACACAGTTTATGTCAAATGTATCTAAACTTCGTCTATAGTTACAAGTTACGGCAAAAATGTTTAAATTTTTTTATCTGTACTAATTTAAAACTTAAGTTCTAAGTTTTTATATTCTCAAGTTGTAATCATCAAAGTTATCTCTTGTATTTTTTTAACACCTCAATTTTTCAGGTTTTCAATTTTAGGTCCATAGTTCCCACTTGCCCCGCTTTTTTTTAGTGGGGTAAGTGGAGATTAGTTCCCACTTGTCCCAATTAAATTTTTAATATTAATAAAATTCAAAGTGAGAAGTTTTAAGAAGTTGAAAAAGTGAGATTGTGTGTATTCTGCAAAAACTATAAAGTAAATAAAAACCTAAAAACGTATTAAGTGGTTTTAAAAAAAAGTTATAGAAGAAGAAATCTCTAACATAAACTTCTTTATTTTTAGGAATTTTTTAATCAGAAAAAAGCCTGTTGTTTGTGAAGTAGCAATAGATTAACCCACTTGCTCCAGTTGAATATAACATTACTCAAACGCGATTTATAAGTTAAAAACCCACTTACCTCAGTACCTGGGGCAAGTGCGTTCAATGGGTACATTTTCATAACAATTTTTTGTTTAAATGAAATTCTTGGGTAAATAATTAAACAAATTTTGTTGTAATTGTAAATATAACTAATTACTTCCTGTCTAAAGCGCATCTCTGTAACTCGATTTTTAAAAGTTATGTAGTTTCAAAGGCGACCTTTTATATTTTTAATCCCCACTTACCCCACTTCACCTTACATAAAAAAAAACATTATTTTTGGACCTATCACAGGCAAATTATTCGGAAAAAACACCACAAAGTGGCAAAGCAGTATATATATACATTTTCATCTTTCGTTTAAGTGGTAGCATGTGTTTTTTCTCTTTTGCTTACAGAATTATTTTAGTTGTATTAATTGTTCTCGAGGGATGCCACCAACTCTGCCGACCGAAGATTTTGAGGGGGACGAACGGAAGAGGTATTCCGCTGCCGTTGGCTCCGTTACGTCTCTAAATAGATTGCTTATTTGGTAGTGTTTATAAAATTAAGCTTACTTGAATATTTCTTTCAGTCTGAGTATCCAAGGCACTGGTTGCCTCGTCCAAAAGTATGATAGCTGGCGCTTTAAGCAAGGTCCTAGCGATGGCTACCCTTTGTTTTTCTCCGCCACTCAGTCTTAAACCTCGTTCACCAACCTAGGAAAAATACGAAGAATTCATTCATTTTCTACTCAAAGAGACCTGATATTTGATATTATTAATGTGGGATCTTGACCACCTGATCGATCGGACCATCGACCCGTTAATTATAACGTCAAGAGGAGATGACAGTTCCTCAGATGACGAAAAATATTATGATTTTATATAATTTAATTTCTGCATAAGTAGTGTATTTTTTATTTTTTATAATGTTTAATAAAAAATAAGTGCACCTAATACTATGTACATAATGCACGCCTTTGTTACGCCATTTTCAGGGTTTGTGAATGGATAACAATAGGCAAAACTCATAAATTGACCCAAACCCGGGTGGTACTACCTGCACTTGATGAAAATAAATAACTTTCCAAGGAAATCAATGCCAAATTATGTAAGTGGCTTAAATATTCGTTGGGTCACTCTGTAGTCTTTTTGCATACCTAATGAGCTTTTATTACTCTTCACCTTTCTGAAATAGGCTGACTATAGATCAGGGGTTCCCAAACTGGGGGGCGCTAAGCAGCATTAGAGGTGGCACGAGAGCTCTGAAAAACTGCAAAATTAATACAACTTGTATCTGTATAATGGAGGGGGAGGAAGGCGCGACCATTTCTTAATTCCCAAAAGGGGGCGCCATAGAAAGAACTTTGGGAACCCCTGCTATAGATGCTATGGAAACCTGCGTTAAGAGCGGGCCACCCTGTATAAATATAATTTCACATGGAGCTGAAAGTAACCTTGGAAAATAATTTAGAAATATTTGTCGGATTAAATGGCAAACAAAGTCAGTCGATATTTTTATTGTATTGTGCCATAAACTAGAATAGTTTATAGTTATTTATTAAGTATTACCAAAACCGAAAATACGTATTTGACTTTTTTGTTACTTACCTGCGTATCATATTGCTCTGGAAATGTCATAATTCTGTCATGAATATCAGCGCCTCTAGCGGCTTCTATTACATCCGAATCTGTCGCGGTTAGTCTGCCATATTTTACATTATACCTATAAATGTTAAAAGTTTGCTCTATAATGAAACATTTATTCATAGGCAATTTTCGAAAAATAATTTATTACTTATAAAAAAAGGCATCGCCCGGATCACGGAAGAAAAGCGCGTAAGTATACTTACTTTATAGTATTATTGAACAGTACAGTATCTTGGGGTACAACTCCTATTGCTCGTCTAAGCGATTCCTGAGTCACTATCTTTATATTTTGACCATCTATTATAATATCACCGGTTTCGACGTCATAAAATCGAAACAACAATCTAATTATTGTACTTTTTCCACTACCAGAAGGTCCTACCTAAAAAAAACTCACACATTACATTAATGCTTAAAATGGTCAAAAAAAAATTGAGAAATTCATAGTTTTGCAGATGATACTGCAATTTTTAATACAGATACAAATTGAAAATATTTGATTTATAGGAAAACAATTTGAATTAATTAAAAGTTATCTAAAAGATAAACCAACCTTTGTTCAAATAGATACAGAAAAAAGCTACCCTTAGTAATTAAATATGGTGTTCCTCAAGGAACCATTTTAGGACCATTATTTTTAATATCTATATTAATGATTTATTTAATGTGAATTGTGATGGAGAAATTCATAGTTTCGCAGATGATACTGCAATTTTTATACAGATACAAATTGGGACAACTTAAATAACAAAGTTAAAAAAGATTTTAAAATAATAAAAAATTGGTTTGATAAAAATTTATTAACAATTAATTTTGATAAAACTAATTATCGTTTCTTTACTTTAAATTCAAATAACATACCACAAAATATGAATAGTATTAAAATAAATTATGACATTCAAATTTTGAAAGTTAATCAAGTAAAATATTTAGAAATAATCTTTGACAGTAGATTAATTTGGAATTTTCACATAGAATATTTGATTAAAAAATTAAGAAGTTTACTACCAATTTTTAGAAATATTTAAAAAAATTTGAACGTAAAACATATATGGAAATATTATATTATGCATTAGTTAAAACTCATTTAAATTATGAAATTTTAGGTTAGGGAGGAATACATAGAACTTTAGTTAAAAAATTAGAAATATTACAGAAAAGATTTCTAAAAATTATATTTAATAAAGATTATCTTTATCCTTCAATAAAATATTCTGAAACAAAAAAAAATGAACATTAGACAACTTTACATTTATAATATCTTAATACACATATTTAAAAATAAAAATCTTACACAGTTTAAAAACCGTAATCATACGAGGGCACCGCCGCCACTATAGCGGATTCGGGTTTGTTGGTGTCATTGAGATAGAAATCTCGATGGTTGGTGTAAACATGTTCGTGTACCGCTTTGTATATCGATCCGCCGCCGGCCGCATAGGTCGCGGCAGCGGAACTTTTGCGCGGGTCTGCGGGATTCTTAAAACTTAGATAAATTGGAGAAGAGTACCAAATTCTGAATTTCAGGCAAGCAGATCTGTAAATACTTACTCCAAGCGAGATTACTCGATTTTACAATTGAACACGAAAATCTCACAAGGAGCGCCCTCAGAGAGCAGTAAATTTAAAACAATGACCACCCTATTAGTCACGCGGTCCTCTAAAAGCAATGTGGAAGTAAAAGGAGAAATAAATGGAATTGCTATAACCACTTTCACTTACCAAAGCCACTGTTTTACCGGAAGGCACCGAGAAGGTAACATTTTTTAGCACTAGTCTCTCAGGTACATAACTGAATGTGACATTATTAAACTCGACAGAACCTTTTTTGACAACCAAAGGTCCAGCCCCTGGTGCGTCGATAATTTCTTCTTCTTCCTTTAATAAGTCGAACATGTTTTCCATGTCGATAAAGTTTTTCTGAATTGATCTAAAACAATTATAATAATGATACGTTTATTGTCATAAAAATTCAAAAAGTTGAACATGGACAACGTCAGTGAATATCGACAACGTCATAAGGCATTAAAATAAACAACATTTTCAAATACCTTTTTTCAAAAAACTGAAGAATAGGCGAGATACAGAAGTAAAAATTCTAAGTACGGGCCTGGTTACCAAAACGTAGCCTGCTATACTTTATGTTGTTTGTCTTATCTCTTATTAGTCATGCAATTTACGGGTCGGTGGTCAGTTATTTGGCAATCCGCTGCGATGTGTTTTTCTGGAGCAAGTTAATTTTAAATTGGTGAAACGTAAAAATGGTAAAATTTAAAAACAATGAACTAGCGATATGGTGCTAATTTACGGTGAGTGTCGTCAAGGTGTGCCTGCTGCTTCGAGATTATGTTTAAGTAAGGCAGGACCGTATTTGATCCATAATGTAATAAATGAATGTAAGTACCTTATTTTTGAGTTTTTCGAAAAAAGGTATTTGAAAATGTTGTTTATTTTAATGCCCTCTATACCCAGCTAAAAAAACGTAACAACTTAGGAATCACCCTGTGTTGATAGTTGATTTTTTGTAATAACTTACCTATAGTATGTTCCAAACCAATTCAGTGGAACATACAATTGTACAATATAAGTTGCGAATAGCACATAATCACCAGCAGTAAGTGTATTTGCATCAACAACCAAATATGCACAGAGTAAACTTCCTATCAATAATCCAGTGCAAATTATAATGTTTTGGGCGGTGTTTAGCAAGTTAAGAGTTACATTAGCTTTCCATTCTTCACCCTACAATAATAAGTGTACGATAGCAATAAATTAACAATTGTAATGCTAAAACTATGAAATTTGGTAATGCACATTACCAAAAACAAATTTTTTCTATAGTTACGATCAGGAAGAGTAAATGCTTACCTGAAACTTATAAATAACCTCCCTAAAAGCATCGACTTCATAAGTTTCAGCTCCATAATACTTGACAGTTTCAAAATTTAACAATGAATCAACGCTTCTAGCTCTAGTTTCATTGTCAGCTAAATTCATTCGTCTAATAAATTTTGTTCGCCATTCTGTTACCCATATAGTAATACCTAAAAACGTATGGTAGTAGTAGGGTTATAAATACAGTTCACATGAATAAATCCATAATGTTGATGATGACAGCCCAATCCCTTTGTTTTTTTGGCATAATAATAATAAGTTTATTTTTAATATTTATAATATATTAAATGTAAATTTATCTTCCTCAATAAACTTCTTCTTTGATCCCCCGAACACATGCTTATTAGAGGCAAATCTTAGTATTTTAAAATGTAGGCATAAACTTAGTATTTTAAATTATAAATATATAGTTAATATTATATAAAAGTTAAATTGCAAATAAAAAACGTTTAAGTGTATGTATATAAATATAAACGCAGTTTTTTTGAAAATATAGGATAATAAAATTTTGAAAAATATATTATTCATAACAATATTAATTAAATTATTCATTAAAACATTTCCAAATTTTTTTTAAAGTTATCTGTTTCTAATATCCATGCTTTTTTTCGACTTTATATTTTTTTAATGAAATATGTTTTTTAATTTTTGTTGGTAAATATTCGTTTAAATAAAAACATAAATATTTGAAATTTTTTGTCCTATGGACTTATTTATTTTAGGTTTTATGGTTATTTCATTTTTATGACGTGTATTATGATTATGGTTTTTAAACTGTATAAGATTTTTATTTTTAAATACGTATATTAAGATGTTATAAATGTAAAGTTATCTAATATTCATTTTTTTTGTTTCAGAATATGATTTTATTGAAGGATTAAGATAATCTTTATTAAATATAATTTTTAGAAATCTTTTCTGTAATATTTCTAATTTTTTAACTAAAGTTCTATTTATTCCTCCCCAACCTAAAATTCCGTAATTTAAATGAGTTTTAACTACTTAATGCATAATATAATATTTCCATATATGTTTTACGTTCAAAATTTTTTAAATATTTCTAAAAATTGGTAGTAAACTTCTTAATTTTTTAATCAAATATTCTATGTGAAAATTCCAAATTAATCTACTGTCAAAGATTATTTCTAAATATTTTACTTGATTAACTTTCAAAATTTGAATGTCATAATTTATTTTAATACTATTCATATTTTGTGGTATGTTATTTGGATTTAAAGTAAAAGGAAGATAAATTTAATTGTTAATACATTTTTATCAAACCAATTTTTAATTATTTTAAAATCTTTTTTAATTTTGTTATTTAAGTTGTCCCAATTTGTATCTGTAAAAAAAATCATTAAAAATAATTTCTATGATAAATAAAAGGTTCCATAAACAACCTACTGCAGGAACAACACAGTGTATTCTACATGGTGTGTAATAATTACAAAAGGAAGTGACATGTATACTTACCAATATACAAAATCATAGTCACAAAGACAATCAGTCCGAACCACAAATTAAACACTGTACAGAAATATGCTACAGCAATCAAAATATCAATCAGTGTAGGTGCAATAGAGAAAAATATGTAATTCAATAAATTATTGATGCTGTCCGTTCCTCTGTCCATAACTCTCAAAACTTCGCCGGTTTTTCTACCCAAGTGCCATCTCAAAGAAAGGCTGTGTAAATGTCTGAATAGTTCAACCTAAAATAATAGATAAAAAGTCAGTCTATGCTAAAAGTAAAATGAATTATATATATTTAAAAGTGTAAAAAAAGATACCTCTATTTCCCTTGTAGTATATTGGGTAATTCTTATCCACAAAAACGATCTTAAGTTATTCAAGAACCCCATGCCTCCTGTGCCTCCACCTTGCAGGAATTTAAAGCCCACATATAACAGGATCCAGTCCCATCTAAATGCGGCCTTCTCATTATTCACAGGAGCCAAGGAATCAACTAAAAATTTTAACAGTGAGATGATAGAAGGCCTGCAGCCGCGAGCATAGGAGCTCGGGTCTAAAAGTCTAACTGCACCCTATTTTTTCGTCTCATGCTTGGACTCTTAATTTAAATTTTTAAATAATGTATTCTTGGCTTAGATTACAAAGGTCTTGTAGGAACCGTTTAGTTTTTAAACTTTTCCTTCTAAAAGTCCTGTTTTATATAGAGATTAAGGTTTCGGACGTATATCGTTTTAGTTATTGATTTATAATGCAACTTGAAAGGAAAACGAGTAAAAAGAATAATATTTTTCTATTATATACTTTTTTTTTTTAGAGCTATTTTAAATCAATAAAAATATAACCCAATGAAATAAAATACTTTTACAACAAAAACAAAAAACAATTAGGTATTTAGTTTTAAAGAGAAAAATTAAAGTAAACATTTCAATTGATACATTTTTTATGGAAGAAGTGTGATAATTTAAAATAAAAAAAATAGTGCGGGAAGAAACGATAATGCTTTATTATGAATATACAAAACGGCACCCAAGAAGGAGTATTTCAAAACCTAAGCATTTGCACCAAAAACTGCTATTAGATCTACGCTCCTAAAATACATACATGATTTCTGAAAAAATCATCAATATGGACGTCGTGAGCGATGTTTACTTTATTTTTGATCATGAAAAACTGAGCCCGAAAAACGCTGTTTAAAGTCATACATACATAGTCTTATGTTAAAATTTTGAATTGACACCAATATTCATATTTTTCACAAATATAAAAATGTGTTTTTTTTTTAAAATAAATAGCCCGCTAGGAATATCAAAAAAAAACATTTACAAAAACGAATTTAATCCAACCATGCAGAGGGGGAGAGGTAATAATTTAATTTTCCAAATTTGATAGTAATTAGGGGAATGAACTTTGGGCGTAGCCCCGAAAATTTGTCGTCTGCGGCGCTTTTCCGCCTTCTTCACTAGGTGCGATATCATGAAATACATGTAGTCCCGACTGTCCCTCTCTCCAGAAAAAAAAATGTCCCACATATTTTCTGGCTTTGCCACTGGTTGTGTATGTCTTTTTTCTACTTACCAATATATTTATTGTAAACGGGAACATAAACATTAACGACTCTTCCACCTGCTAGCAACAAAAAACAAAGTAAGACCCGGAATTGTAGCAACACGTCTTTTTTTGGCCAAATAAATGGTAACAACGTATTCATTTTCTTCCAAAAGTTCCTCCATGTCGACTGGTTTTCGCTGGCTCCCTACAAAATAGAAATAAAAAACATACAAAACGTTAGTATTTCATTTTATTACTTTTTCTTTTTTTGACTTTTTAGCTTTTTCTTGTAGCTGTTTGAACATGTCAGAGTATATTTCAAATTTGACAATAAAAATGGCACAGGTCAAAACTAAAGTCATTTATACATTTATTGAGTTTTTTTATACACATTAGAGTGTGGTCTAGTGACGCATTCACCATTTCGTTTTTTGATTAAGATTTCGTTACTTTTTCCTTTTATCCAAAAATCGGCCTAATACCCACATTTGAAGCATAATTATCTACAATTTAAAGTTAAACAAGTTTGAATTTCTAAAGTAATAAAAGCATTAAAAGAAAAATGGACAAATTTCACAAATTTTCGTTTCTTGCTTTTATTAATTTATTATTCAAAATTTCCTTAGTTCAAAACTGTAGGTATTTGCTGCCTAAGGACGGCTATTTGGCCGGTTTTTGAATGAGGCTAAAAGAATCAGCAATATTGATCAACAAGTGAAATGGTGAATGCATCACTGGACTTTACTCTTAATTCGTATATTTAATGGCAAATTTTTTGAGAAATAGTTGCACATAAACTTGCAGTAAAATTTTGATGGACCTGTATTACAATGGGTATTTTCCAAATTCTATATTAGTAACGATATATAAAATTTTAGAATAAAGATAAGTGGATATAAGGACTTACCGGCACATTTCTTGTTGAATCATTTAAACTGAAGTAATCTATATTTTGAATTATTCCAGGAGCTTTCAAGCCCAATACAAATAACACCAAACATGATATGTATCTTAGGACAAATAAGGACATTTCTATTTTGTTAGAGAGCCTACAATATAAGAAAAATAAATCATAGAACTATTTTCGTAGAATAAAACAGCTAAGGTGGGGTTCTGTGAAGGATTAGTTATTTTGGGGAAGATCCCTGGACTGGAAACCTTAGTAATATGCATCAAAGTTTCCAACAAGTAATTAGTTTTGCAAATTACTTTGTAAACTGTTGGTTTATACAATAAACTTGATATTTTAAACTATTTGGTAGACAACTTGCGAAATAACACACAAAATTGACTATCTGCAAATTTTAATGTGCTGGTGAGATATGTATAATAGCTAGTTCAAACCTACCCTTTAAACTGGAACCACCAATCTTTCTGATCCAGGTTTAGGAAAGTTAAATTTTCAGAAATAAAAATAAGGGTCCAAAATAGTAACAATATTATGCCATGGCCTCTTGTAGGCACTGAAGGCAATAAATAATGTCGTTCAACTCTGATAATCCATATTGAATATAAATAAGCAAATATAGTTAATACTAATGAAGTTATCTAAAATAAAAAAATATTTTTTCATGCAGCAAAAACCAAGTAGGTATGCCTGTTAGAACTAAAAATAACTTACCATATAACCATATATCTTTTCATTGTCAAAAATGGTTGCTACCAGAGTAAATCTTACAGCCTCTAGCACAGGTAAAAATATAGTTAAAAATATCTGTAGGTGATATAGTTTTGATTTTGTCAAATGATTTGGAGCAACTTCTGTCCCATATTTTCGGTATATGCATAACTGTATTGTTCCTAAAAATATTAGGTAAATTCGTTTCTTCTTGTCCTGAGTCAAGAACCCGCTATATTCAGAAACATTTTTGGCAAAAATAATAAAGACATCAAAGATCTTATGATGTGAAACCTACCCACCACCCTACAATTGTATTTGGTCTCCTGTTTGTTTGTAATATTGTACAAGAAATAGGAATTGATTTAAAATATAAGGTCAAACAAGGCATTTTTATAGAAACATCTTCATTTTAGATTAAGTCGTTGCCCCTATGTTAAGTCTGGCACCATTTGGACTTGTAAATTATTTTATTTTCGCAATTTACAATGATTAAATAGTACCTATATTACATAACAAGTAATGAAAATGATACTTTTTGATTTATGAAAAAAATATTTCAACACTAGTGTTGAAAAAAATATATCAACACTAGTGTTGAAATTAACATACTTAGGATTATGTTCCCCTTAATATCTAGTTTCATAGTTTGTCAATAAGTTTTTCCTTTATTTGTAGTTTAACTTTTTCATATTTTATAAATATATTACAGAAAGAACTAATACTGGATTGACTAATAGATTACCCAGAATAAAAAATTTTAAATTTAATCAAGGAAAGATGCATTAAACATAAATTTAAAAATCCACCCAACAAGGAAGATTTTAATTCAAAATAATTCTATAATTTATTTAATGTTTTTATAAAAAAATTGTCAAATACTCCTGATGGGATTTGAACCTGTGACCTTGCGATCTGTAGGCTAGAGCTCTATTCTCTATGCTATCGGTACCTGTAGAGATTTGTTGTTTATTACATGACATTTTCTTCAGCACAATTTGTTTTTTCTGGTAATAGATTTTCCAGTATATTATTAAGATTTTTTATAATTTCAGATGGCCTATTTTCACACTCTAAGTCTGAATCACTCGACAAATACATGATAAATAAGTTAAACACTTTACAATTACTGCTTTCTAAAATTTGTTCTTTTTAATAAATAGGGATGGTCTGTCAAATTGGCACCAAATGTTTAAATTAAATAGTGTGGTTGTATTTCAACACTAGTGTTGAACTACTTTTTTCAACCTGCCTGTGATATACGGCGCTTTCTAGCCAAATTAACGGTGCTTTTTTCCTCATTTTCATAGGTGGTCTTAGGAAAAATAGATTTCGTTGTCCTTTTTTAAATTTTTTTTTTTAATAATGGCTTATTTTAGACCTCACAATAGTTAACAAAGAACTGGCACTGAGGCCTTATAATCATAACTACACCTCCTACCTGCAATAAGAATAAATCCAGCAATAATAGTACTTGTCAGTGTATTCATAAAGCACTGGTTAATCCCATGGTCCACCCATACATCCCAAATGGTTCCATTTGGAGGACAGTATGAAAAATTATAAAGGTTCATCCTGATTTTCCTAAAATAATTCGCAATTATTGTAAAAAAATCTACTATAAAAATCAAAAAAATTATGCATTGTACGAATTATAGGGGTAGGCGATTTTAGCAATATTATTTTACTTAAAAAGTCCAGTTCAAGAGCAAATATTTGTTTAAAACTAATCCAGCGAAAGTAAACATAGACAGTATTTGTTGAATTAAATCTAATTATTCTAAAAATTAATCTATCACGGTTACATTATCATTTACTTTTTACAATAACAAAGTTAAGCAAACACAAATACCTTATTCATACTGGGAAAAAGTATTTTGATTTGGTTGAATTCTTTTAAAAAGTTTAGTGGAAAGTTAAAAGAGGTACATACCTTTTTCTAATCCTGAGATCTAAGCGTAGACATACTAGACAAATAAATTATAATTTTTAAAGGATAACGAGGTAACGAAGGTATTATTTTTCTTTTTATTTATATTTGTTTAGTCACCGATAGTGCAAATGTCAAACAATTTTACAATTATTTTTAAGTTTAAGGTTATATAATTTGTCAGACCGGCACAGAGAAGTGTTGTTCCTAAACCCGTTCACAATAATTGTCGAGAAGTTAGCAACAGAGAGTCAAGTATTTTCAATAGTGACTCGATACGAATAGTGACGACAACATACAACGTCGCATTTAAGCAGAGATACGACCACAAAATATTACAATACCCTTTGGCGGCTGCAACCATCTTAAAGAGAGGATTGTTAGGCAAGGCTATGGAGAAATATGTTTTTTGGGTTTTCGATTTTGGTTAATTATTAATTAATAACAATGAACTGTTCTTCTAATATTAAACAATCACAATATTAACCCTTTACTTTACCAGGAAACGCGAAATCCCATGCTAAACATAAAACAGGATAGAAGATAATAAGTAGAGGTCTACCTGAATTTTATGAACCGACTCGGCTCCTCAATCAAGATTTAGGAGAAAAAAGCCAGATGGCACGGAAAAAAGTATTAGGGCCCGACAACCCTAACTCTGATTAATTAAATTGCCCGACCCGATGACGAGAATCAGGTCCGAACGCTTAGAGGCTGTGGTACAGAGAATGATAAAATCCTGGCCCTATAGGCTTCTAAGATAAAGTCAAAAATTGTCATGTCAAGTGGTGATACGCTCACTTAGCGAAATGTTTTTAAAAATCTGTTAATAAAGATGGCCATGATCCGGGCGAAGAGAACGTAATATTTTTGGTCTAATTTAATATAGATATAATTTCGCATGGCAGAGCTGGTAACCTTGGAAATGATTTTAAATTAGGTATTTTTTAGTAACTAAGACTTAAGATATTTGGCGAAATATCATTGGGAAACTTTACCTAAACTAACCTTCCCAGGCAAAAGCACTTTCCGAACAATACTTTTCAAGTCATTCAACTGTTGAAAGAATATATTGATCATATAATATGAGATCCATCAGCTTGTGATGGTCATGGGAGGCGTTACTAGACCAAAAGGAATAACAAATAAAACTAGTTTTATTTTAGTTAATTTATTTCTTACATTCAGTAAAGATACTATAACATTAAATTTCAAATACACCAATAACTCGAAATATTATTTCTAGATGTGTGCTCAGAAATCTTCTAATGTAGAGACAATCTATAAGTGTAGAAAAGAAAACTTATGGAAAAAATTCGTTGTGTCGAAAAATTTTCAGAAAAATAAGGTTTATATAGGTGATACAGTACGACACTTAGTAATATTTTTTCTTTTACCCTAATATGTAGATGTTTATTATAGACATAGAGTAACAATATATTTTATGTTCAGTTAGTTTTAAATGGGTCCTTCTTCAAATATCTTAACTACGTTCCTTAAAAATTTGAAACCTTAATATGTACAAATTGACTATTTACCATATTTCAGTACGAAAAAATATCACAGATACAAATATGGTGTGAAATAAAAGAAAAATAATATAGATAAACGGAACAGAGGAGAACGAAAATAAAACAATAGCAAATAAGTGAAAAAGAAAAAGTAATTTTTATTTAATAAAAAGTAACAAAAACCGATATTTTATAAATAATTACATTTTTTTTAACTTAGATCACAAGCTTATACAACGGAAGTACCTATATTGTACAAAAAAGTTTCTCAAATATAAACTTAACTAACATTTTAAAGCTTGTCTTTCTTACTTAAACACTAACCCAAACTGTTTAATACGTTGTACCAACTTTAACATAAAACTTAACTTCATGTAACCAAATATATGAAAATATAACATTTTCCGTATACAAATGTAAAACGTATACAACATACAACAGATTTGACTTTTGTGAGCAAACTGAAATTAAAACTGTTTTAAGTAATAACAAACACTTATGTCGGGTTGCACATAGAATTTTAATAATAATTAACTAACCAGCAAGTTTGACTGTGACATACATGACATTGGCAGAAATAATTTTCTCACAATCATACTGGCCCGGTTACCTTATTTTTAAATAAATAATCAGGCACCTTTGATTGTGAGTACCGAATGCCCGTCAAAGTCATTTATGGCACAGTCAAACTTGCTGGTTAGTTAATTATCATTAAAAATCTTTGTGCAACGCAACATTAGTTGTATTAAATAATGGACTACCAGACTGAAGCAAATCGTCTAGACGTCTAGTTACGTATTATAAACGCCTGGAAAAAGACATATTTTCGATATCCCATTTAATAATAACCACGTTTATTAAGAAAGGATAATTAATCAGTTCTTATTTTAAAAAAATACTCAAATTGTCTTTAGCTTAATCTGTACGTAACAGCTATTTTTAGGTTTTTTGGTTTATTATTTGTTTATGTATATTATTTATATGTGTCTTTGGATAGCGATTATTACCCATCAGTTTTATGACTTTAAACTGATATTTATTTTTCTTGGGGGCGAGGGGGGATGTTTATTCTTTTTTTTACTAGAATATGGCCCTATAGAAATAAGGATAAAATTGAATTTTGTTTATTGTGAGTTTCATAGTAAAAAAAGAGTGAATAAGTCATATGGCTAAAATTGAAAACCTAAAATATAAGCAGCATGGGCGTCCAAAGGAAGGGGCAGTTGCCTCTGCCCTGGATTCTTGGAAAAGGCTTAGATATACGGTAGCAACCACTTTTTTTGAGACTACTTTTCATAAGAGGATAAATGACGGGGACTTTTAAAGTCACTTCAAACTCAATTGGAATAGAAGTTTTAAAGTTTTTTTTGGCTGCCCCCCCCCCCCCCCCCCCCCTCCTTTGAACTGTACTCTGTGGGCGCCCATGATGATAAAGCAGTGGTCGTGGTCCAGGATAAAATGTCTCATAGTCATATTCTTTAAAAATTGTTTGTTGAAGTTGTTTACTTACTTATTATGATTGACAATTATATATTTGTAAAAATAATGTTTTACAGAAAAAGTGTTTATAAACTTAAAACAGTCTTATATAGTAACCAAGAGGAAAATTTTCATTGCAATGCTACGATTCGCAAAAGTAGATGAGACACACCGACTGATGTACAAGTGTGTCCACGTCAATATAGACTAATACTATTAATATTTGCACCAAAAACTTAAAAATATACAAATAGAATGTTTTAAACTTAAATTCCAGAATTCTTATGTCCGAAACCTTCGATAATTGAACCCTGAATCTGTGTCGGTTTTTAATTTTCGAAGTCCGAAAGAAACGGCGAGATTCACAATAAGGAAACCTAACAATCTACAGAGCTCTAGGAAAAAATATGTAAGTACGTATTATAATAAATTATATAATATTTGAGCTATAGCGAGTTTTAAAAGCAACCACTCTATATACGCTAATAAAACGCTTAACTAAAAAATATATTATAAAAATAAAATAAAAATTCTCCATTCGAGTGGTTGCCCTTAAAACAACAGTAGTAATAGTTAAATTAAACTAAATTATAAAAAAATTATAAATTCTGTACAATCTTAACTAAAAATTTATTCACAATGTCTTTATATACTTTTCCTATAAACAAATTTTTAGGCAAAAACCTTTAAAGAAATCATTTTATAAACATATTGCCTTTCCTGAGCAGTTTTCATGAGGGCCCCAATCAATACAATAAAAAGAAATACTACATTATACTATCTATGGAATCCTGACATAGCATCGGGGGTTCCCATTGTATATAATTTTGTAATTTCTTTCAAAAAATAAATCTATATTGGACGAAGTTTTAAAATCATGTTGTATCTAATAAGAAGACCGGCAGATCGTGACCGAAATTTGGTACGTATACGATAAATAAAGCATCAAAAGCTGCGTGGTTTTTTAGCTGCTGATATTAACATGAAGGGAGTTAAGACCTCTGAGGAACTTAAAAGTTCGGAAAAAACAATTTTAACTTTGTCTCTGGAAGAAGAGGGGATAGAATGAACCAAGAAGTAATATGTGTCTTCTTATTACTCTACAGTAGAAACAATTAAAAAACTCGTGTTTTCTATTTTTTTATGTAATTTAAAAGTTAGCCTCTAGTAATAACGTGAATATCAGCAGCTAAAAAAATGCGCCTTTTAGATTTCAATGTTCGTAGATAAAAAATTTCATTAAACCCGGTTACTACCACCTCTGTTGGTTTTCTTGTAAGAAAAAGGAAGGTGTACCTAGTAAGAACCACAAATATAACATTGTTATTTACATTTCCGTCTTCCGTAACAAAAATAAACGACAATACCACCTGTTGATATTACACAGGTTATTCAGTAAATTAATATAAATAAAACATTATATTGGTTCATGTTTAATCCTACCTTTCATAATAGAATATATTATTTTAACACTCCTCCATTTCTTTCTCTTCTACAGAAATTAACAAATTAGCACTTTCATCAAAACAATAAAACTAATCCTTTAAAACGTAAAATGTTCCAGTATGAATTTAGAAAATCCGAATCTGTAAATAATGACAGTCAATGTGGACTACAAGAAAGCCTATCTAATTAAAGTCTAATAAATATTCTATTGGCCTTCAAAGCCCATTTTACGCTTCTCATTTGCTTATTCAGTTAGAAATTGTAAAATTTAACCAGTCGATGGATCGTTGAATCTCTTTATCGTGATATATATGTTTCTCGTTCACAAAGAGGTCGCAATTTTTGTTGGAGTTTATATACGAAAGACGAAAATGTAAACAATAATGTTATATTTGCTGCACTTAGTCTACCTATACATTATTGCTTTGTGAATTTTTTAGTTTCATATGTAATGTAGCATATCTTCTTAAACCCCCAGAAAATTGGTGAATTCGCGGTAACTTAGTGAACGCTGAAAATAACTAGAAGTTTAAATTATAACCAATTCACTTTTTATAAAGTTTTTCTAATTAGGTAGGAATAAATTGAAATTTGTATTATTAAATATTTCGATAAAATAAAAAAGGTATGATTGAAAGACTAGTATAAAAAATCAATCTTAAAAACGTACATATTTCTACTTACAGTCCCATATACATCAGTGTCCGATCCGAGGTGAACTTCCCCTACGTAATCATCGAGGTTGGAGCCTGTCAATGTCAAACGAATAATTAATCTAGTATTTACGGGAATTTTTTTATAATTGCGCACGGTAAGTAGATGCTCATCATAAGTAACCTTTAACCAAAATAAACGGACAATTAGCTGGTCTCTTACGGCGTGTGAAAAAAAGGATATTACGAAACAATGAAGGAAACAACCAAATTATGGTGAATGAGTGGTTAAATATTTCGGAAAAAACTTCCTGTTTATAATAAAATATAATATGTTTAACGCTTGAAAAGTACCTACTGATGAGTGAGTGGAAAATATTCTTTGATTTTAAAATTTCATACTTGGACTAGATATTCCAAATGTTTGGAATACTAAATTCTATGCCAGTCGAATATAACAGAGTGTATCAAAGTTGGTGGTCCGCCAATATCCATAGGAGGACTCTTCTTCAGCCAATTTAAGAACAGATTTTTTAAAGTGTTGATATAAATCAGTGTTAAACATCTAGAAACTGATAGAAGAGTTCTGGACTTGCATTGTCTTTATTTGTTTTATATCACAACGTTTCAACTGGTAAGTATCTTCAATACTGGTACTTCAGTATTCACCTGAAGACGACTGGAGATACTTACCAGTTAAAACGTTGTGATATAAAACAAATAAAGACAATCAGTCAAGAAACATCATTGTCTCCAACCTTCAAACAGAATCTATCCAAAAGTTTCTTGCAAAGAGAAATTATAAATTAAATATACATTTAAGCAGTATAGACAAAAATTAATGACAGAAAAAATATTTATAGGTACTTTTCAAGTTATAGATGCAAAGCGAACAAAATTCTAAAATTTTGTAGCCTACCGCCCTTAACGGATGAACGCGGAAGAGGAAAGTACGGTTACGGTATTTGCAGGAAAGATCTTAGACCTTTACAAAATGATATTTGGAGGAAAGATATTTTGTATTACGTGTAGATGCATCTACAAGTAATACAAAGTCTTCCTCTTTCTTCCTTCAGCGTGTACACAGCCATAGCTAATTTTCTAAAATGATATTCGGCCATAGTAATGTTACAAGTGTAAAATAATATTATATAGTTCCAAAAGGTATCCCAGCCAAAAACAACCGTTTTGATCATCGCGACAAGCGACAAAGCGCTAGGCAAGGTACTTTAAGCCTTTCTAGAGAAATACATCCCTTCTTTCATATTTTATACTGTAACAATTACCCCTAAATCTTCTAACAACTCTGTAAAATGTTTTTTGATTAAATTAAATGATTAATAAAAAAATATGTGTAATATGAACTCTAACTTTGGCAACATTGTTCACTGAGTTACCGTCTCACCAATAAAAATCCCTAAATTAAACGTATGAGATCAACAACTTTTCAAGCCCGTCTTACCCCCGTGAAAACTCCCTCGTTTTACCCTACCTAAACTTAATCTTTCCTAAAAATTTATTTATCTTTTAATCCTCCTAATATGGAATGCTCCATCAGGCTCGAATTCGGTTGGTGAGCGTAATTCCTGATCTGGTGTAACGAAATCAGCTGATTGGGGAACCCGTTACTAGGCTGACTCTTCGGTATATCTAGACTATTCTGTTTTTGGAATGATAGGGCGTCGTATATGTAAGGCCTATTAGGCGCAAGCTGGTGGTTTAGGTGGTTCAAATGCCCTGACATGGAATTAATCGGTGTAAATGCTGAATTGGTGTTATTTTTGGAGATGGAGGTGTCATAGGAATTCCCTAGGTTCGCATTGGGGGTACCGGGGGGAGGTGGAGGGTTTTGGCTGAGCTGCTGCCGGATGATGACAAGATCCTCGTTCTGTTCGAGAAGTCCTCGGGGAATGTCGGTGGGGTAGTCGTGCATATTTTCGGCGCTGTCGGGAGACACTTTGGGCCAGTAAGGGTGATCCAGGCCTCGATGATTTAACCCTGAAAGAATAAATACATTTTTTAGTATCAACTGTTATCGCTGAATTACTATAGTCCATCAATTGAATGTTAGTAGCTTGGAAGCTGTTTTCTAAAGAAGAAAACTAGTTACTAGTTGATTACAGCTATGCGCTTACCTCCTAGACCACCAATGGGAGGCCTCTTATCCGTCCTTTCGGCATGTTTCTGCATGTGCTTCTGCAGATACGTCTCCTGAGTATAGCTTTTGCCGCAATATTGACAGATGTGCGTCTTAAGGTGCTTGCTCTCTTTATGCTTTGGTATATGTTCTAACAGCGAGGGCTCGTCGCTAAAACACTTGTAGCACGAATTGCATTTGTAGGGTTTGTCGGTTTGATGACACCTTGAGTGTGACTGGAGGTTGCTGAGTTGGGAGAATGCTTTTTGACAACCTGGATGTCGGCATCTGAAATAAAAAAAAGTTGTGAACAAAATTAAACGAATTTTTGTGATCGCAGCTCATTGAAAACGGAACCAGATGTTATCACGAAATGGATTTGATTTAAAAGTTATCAGAAAAGGGTTAAAACTATAAACTGTTTACGTTTCGTGTGGTAAGATTATTATTATTTTTTTAAATCGTTACAGATATACCCCTAATGTTTCGGTCTCTCCTTTTCAGATCCTTTAGATTTCTTTGAGCGAAATACCTAAATGTAAATCTACTGCATTGAAAGATTTGTACACATTATTTTTTATAGAATTCTTCAAAAAAAATGTGGTCCTCTGTCCGCTTAGAAATTTCATTTTTGTCACTGTTTAGCCGTACGTTAACGTTGCCCTCATCAGCACTACTTGGCTTTAGTGTTTTGGTAACCAAAGTAAAGTTGTCCTGTTGCACAAACAATTATTTTTTTATATGGAAGCAAAGATGAAAGGTATACCTTTCCTGAACCTCTTTGAATGAAATTGGTTTAAGGTTGAGGGGTTTAGGAGCTTCTAATTGCCAGAGAAAAAGATTTTAGTCTAGAAGCTCTTAACAATTAATTACCTAGCACTGATGGTAGTAGCAGCACATTATACAGTATTAGCGAGTTCAGTGGATTCGATCTGGCTGGTTCAGCGGATTCGCACAACCACTATAAAATATAACGTTTCATGGGATTTGCCAAGGACAAATAATATGGTTGCAAAGAAGATCTAGATGCCGCATGGCGGATCTGTTAAGGTAAGTTCTTGAACTAAGGGAAGAAATGGATGGTGCAGGATAATGACTGACGCATGTCTTATAAAGAGGGAACCATTGAATGTGGTGCAGAGAGCTGATAGTAATTATAATTGATAAGGGCATAGCTATATATTAAAATGATGTGCTCCTATCATTGATTGATCTTCACACATAAATTTGTAGGTTTCTTTTAGCTAATATGATCCAGACGTAACAATAGGTCAACAAAAAGGTTATTCTGTTGTATTTTAATATGTTAGATATGTATATATGTAGGATTATGAAGCATTGCAATCTTAGGATTGTTATACGTAGAAGATGCCTAATAGCCGACCCCGGGATTGCAATGCCTAGTATTGAAAATATTTCGCAAGCAAAACTACTTGACTGTGGACCACAGCGAACAGATAATCCTAATTCATTATTTTCCTTTAAAGCTCTACGCTAAGTATTGACTTCCGAGTTAATCTCAATCTCACGTAACTACGATTACATTTTCTTATAACCTTACACACATCTGCAGCCAAAACCATATAAAGAGAACCAACTGCGAAATCCTCGGAAGTTTACGCAAAAAGCCCGTACTGCTAATAAAAAACGAAAGTTCTTTTAAAATGCCATTCGGCCGGTAGATATCAACAGTTTGCCATTATTGTTATTACGCGTGTATACCGACCTTGACAGTAAAAAATGTAAAGCGCTCTGGTGTCGATAAATATTCATTATTGCTCTCGCACGTTACATGGTCAGGGAAAATCTGATTCAATTCTAATTGTTTGGTAAATTGTTAATCGGATTGGAACAAATGTATTCGGTTCTTTTGACATGATGGTGGTCTTTTATTATTCTGCATTGTCTATTATTTAATTAATTAAGTTTAACATGTATTATGCTTATGCATATATAGGCGCATAGGCATACATAATTTAACAAGATCATTGCCAAAGTCAAAGACAAATTATTGTTGTTATTGTTGGTAATTATAGTTGTTATGTTATAATTAATACATTTTTATAATAACTGTTTCTTTAATTTTATTATTTCTCCTAAAGTCGGTACCCTTGTACAGTTCTTAATTGGTTATGTAAATTTAACATGTTTTGAAGGTAGGTACTAAATATCGGTTATACTGGAGGATTAGACCAGTTTGCATGTTTAACAATAATCATAATCTATCCATCCATAGGTTTTTTTAGTAATTTTTTTTATTATTTAAGGAGTATGGATGATATAAAATTGCATCATACATCAATAACTAAAACGATATGCGTCCGAAACCTTAAACTCTATATAAAACAGGACTTTTAGAAGGAAAAGTTTAAAAACTAAACGTTTCTTACTAGACAAAGCCAAAAATACATTATTTAAAAATTTAAATTAAGAGAGCGTGAGACGAAATATTAGGTTGCAATTAGACTTTTAGACCCAAGCTCCAAGGCTCGGGGGGCTGCAGCCCCCCCCCCCCTTAAATACGCCACTGCTTGGAAACTTCTAGGAAGGGATACATTTGATTGTAAAATTGGTGCCGTTTTGACCAATGAACAGCATATAAACGTGTGCTCTATCGGATACCTGTGACCTGCCAAACATCCAATGGCATTCCAATTTATTTAAAATTACTCTACCAGTCTACCTCTACTACATTGTCGATTCTAAAATGGGTAAACATTTCGACTATATATATTAAATACGTATTTTCATTTAAACACTTCAAGTAATCAACAACAACAGTTATCTACGAAACGTCCTAACTGTTCATGATCGGCTTAACAACGCGACGAAACAAATCATGTAAATTAACCTTTGAGCAGTTTTTTTTAAAGCGGCAATCCTTTGCATTTGCAAGAACAATTTCAATAGCTCGATTGTTTTTCCGTACTTATCCGCGAATTAAAATGTGAAGAAAAAAACGGAACAATAAATGGACGGATCGGTTGTGTGACTCAACACCTCCGCTAGCTATTATATTCTAATGGGAATCTAGTTTGCCAAGGCGGTTTGATAATTGTAACAACAGGATAGGGCAAATGTTGCTAACATGATCTATATAAAAGGTTATTATTTGCTTCTATTTCTAATAGGCGAGCTAGCTGTTTCCTCATTAACGATAAGATTAATTCATGTAATTTTCAGCTTCATCTTCCTTAATAATAGGATTTGGAGATTGCAATAAAGCTGCTGATGCGATCGCCAGGAAAGGTGCAGGAATGCCAGCCAATCTAAAAAACAATACCACTGGGATTAGTCAAAGAAAATATTGATCGTGCAGCCAAGCAGCGCAAAACAAATGTACAGAGTTAACAATCTGAAGCACCTCCAGGCACCTGTTAAATGAAGAAGTTGCAGGAAGAAGAAAGTATTTAATATATTGTCTTGTGTGACTGTCGTGGCCTTGCAAAAAGAAGGTTCAATGCCTTGGATAAACCATTTTTCAATAGCCTGGAGGAAGTAGTAAGCAACGTAGAATTTGGTCGACTCACCGGGTTGATCAATAGTAGTTGCTGATTTAAATGAGTTGAATATGAGCCGCATTCTTTTTCTAGAGTAAGAACCGTGTGGAGGACAGTCATTGGCGCAACTAGATATTCCTGGGGGGAAGCTCTGATGTCGGATGGCTTAACTCCCAGCCCACCTGCTAGTAGCGCCAGTAAAAGGACTGTAGGTATTTTGTTTTAGCTTTGGGAGATCTGCCTTTCAGCCAGACACTGTGACTGTAGGTATGTCTACTGAAAACATTTTTTGTTACTCCGAACCATCCCTTGTAAGTAATATTTAAAATGAAATATATTCTTGGAGAAACTTCAAAACTGTCCTAAACAACTTTCAAGTATTGCATGTTCTTAGCATCTCCTTCTAAGTAATTGTTAATGAAAGTAAAACAAAATTCGTTCCCAAAATAATAAAATTTGAAAGAACAAAATAAACACGAGTCACACAGCAGCTAGATAAACACATTTTGATTATGTAAAACAAAATAAACGTCTTTTAATTGCGGTTGAAATATCCGATTTGAATAGTCCGAGCCCATATTCCACCAATTATTGTTGACATAAAAAAGTTGCCTTTAAAATTCCCGCTTTTTACATTAAGTAAAAGTTTTATATGTTTACATGTTATTTTAAAATATCAACTATAACATTAATGTCTACTCCCTGCTTGGTAAGTACTCCGTGCTGACACTGATTTGGCGGAGGGGGAATACTTAGACTAAAGTAAGTAAAAAAAAATAGACCGAAATAATTATTTAAAAAATACTAATTTTATTGAAAAAACCTTCTTTTCTATATACTTATACGGACACTAAACTCTACTACTTTATTTTAAAAACACGGCATTGTATTACGGGTTGGCAGCGCCCAGTGGGTATACTGCAGCGCGAACTTATTTGAATCTACAAATCCGTAGAAAAATTGTGGGGATGCGATAAATGTTGCCTATACTGGTATGTTGGCCTAACGTATTTGGTTTATTGTTGCTTTCGTCGACGACTATCTTTTGTATTGAGTTGATTCCTATAGATGGCGTTACAGGGTTTTCATCGCATTTTTATTTCTTAAAAATATCTTGAAAACAGAGTCTCGCTGTATTCGGGGTCGCTTACAGGTTATGGCTTTCTGATGAGTTCTAATAAGAACGAAACAGCCTGTCATTGTCTACCTGTGCCCCAGGGAACCCATTGCAATTGGCGTCCCTGTGTACTCAATGCAAAAGATAGTGCACTACTTTGTCCGCCTGCCGCTAAAAAACCTTCTTTTCTATTTACTTATACGGACACTAAACTCTACTACTAATTTTATTTTAGATAATAAGTACAGGGTGAGTCAACGATAGAGTTCCTTTTCGCCATTATCTTAAGAATTAGATAAACATCGAAATACAAAAGCTGTAGAGACCATTGAGGTGCATTTATATATTTAAACAATAAAAATGTTCTATGTCGGAACATTTTTATTGTTTAAATACCACCAATATCACCTCTATATCAACGGAACTCGGATAGAACGCGTAAACCGATACTGTTACCTTGGAAGTGTCATAAATGAACAATGGGACAATGCACAAGAAATAAGATGCCGCATAGGAAAAGCCAGGTCAGTTTTTAACAAAATGAGAGCCATTTTCAGGAGCCACAACATATCTCTCGAAACAAAAGTGAGACACCTAAGATGCTATGTCTTCTCAACGTTACTGTACGGCGTAGAAGCCTGGACGCTGACAGAAGCCACCTCTAAAAAACTTGAAGCATTCGAGATGTGGCTGTATAGGAGAATTCTCAAGATACCATGGACAGCTCGCATAACGAACAGGGAAGTGCTAAACAGAATGCAAAAAGAACTGGAAATCATGTATACCATCAAGCGCAGAAAACTCGAGTACCTGGGACATGTCATGAGAAATCAACACCGATACTCCCTACTACAATCCATAATGCAAGGGAAGGTCAAAGGAAAAAGAGGACCAGGCAGAAGAAGAGTCTCATGGCTGCGGAACCTTAGAACCTGGTTCGGAAAAACCTCATCAGAATTGTTTCGAGCCGCCACCAACAAAATTATAATTGCCAATATGATTGCCAACATTCGAAACGGATAGGCACCTGAAGAAGAAGATGTCGGAACAATTCGTAGGATCGACGCTTGGACTAATAATAAAGATTTTTTAATTGCGGCTATTTAAATGGTTTCGGGATCTACCTAATGTTTTATTAATGTCTTCGCGAGACACCTCGAGGCCACAAATTTATGCGTTATCTCGGGGATCTTTTAAGTTTTATTTATATGGGTAATAATGGCTATTAGGTATGATCAAAATTAAATCACACTTAAGTAATACCCTGGTGGAGTTTTGTACATAAACGTCATAATGTCATAAATGTACGAATATTTTCTTGTTGTGAAGCCTTTGTTTCTACCATTCAAGGTCACATCGGCTTAAGCACATTATTTAATAATAGCTCTTTAAAACCCCAACCTTAGAAGAGAAGGTGCGTCCACCTTATACCGTTAATACGGTGGTTAGTACTTGGTACTAAACACATATATACATACACTATATTGCTAATACCATAATTCAATGATGACACCACTGTAAGCAGATGATCCGGGGCCGTTGAGTTTGCGCAGCTCGGAAATTTGCTTCCTGATGTAAACATTTGACAGGACCGACTTTTAAAATATTTTTACAAGCTTTTATTTAAATTCACCCGTTAGTTTGGGTGTGTACAGTTTATGGTCAAATAAAACTAAGTAACCAATATTTTACATACCTGAAATACCTTATTCCTGGTATTGAACAGCGATTCGTGCAAAAAAGGATCATGCACTTTTTTCTACCCATCTAGAGACACAAGTCGCTAACAATAACAAAATGTCTGGTAAAGTTTTATACCTAAATTCGCACCCAAAACTTAAAAATAATATCCACAATCACACACGGAACATCCGAACGAACACAACGTAAAAAAAGATGGAAACGACTATAACTTACAAACTAACAAAAAAAAATGTCTAAAGTAAAGTTTTATAAATATTAACACCAAAAACTTGGAAATTATAACAACACACGAATGAACGAAACAAAAGATGGCGAGTAATAAGAATATAACGGCGAGCCGGTTCTGTTCAAGAGACCTTGGGTTCTGTTTACGTTCTGTTAGAAATCGTGTGGGTTGCCTAATTTTTTCCCTACTGCGCAAGCGCGACGGCCCACAACTCAGGTTATTTTGAATCGCACGATGGGTGTATTCTTGCTTCGTGCGGCTGCTTGTACTGCGAATATAGTGTATGTATATATATGGTACTAAACCGCTCAACGACTGGTTCCTCTACTTTCGTTCGATTCATATTTAAGCTGCGCTATACCATCAACTTTGTTGCTCGATGGTAAAGAAATTAATGGTCTATCAACGCTTTTGGATATGTCCCACTCTTACCTTACATTTATACCATTTACTCAAAAAGAACTACAAAAATTAACATAAAGGTGTGGAGGAGTGGAGGTACCTATAGATAGGGACCCCAACGAGGTATTCAAAATTTTGTAATCCAAATAAAAATGCTATATTTCAGAAAGGTGTGGAGTAATAAAATGGGAAATTCCGTCAGGTTCGGCTCAATTTCGGTGTCAGCCATAGGCGCATGTAAATTTTATGTATTAAATTATTTATCATAACTAACCAAAGAAAAAAAAAGAAGATAATTTGATAAAGAAGGAACATCGTTTTATGAAATATGCCGTGGATCTAAATCCTATAGAACTTATGTGAGCGCAAGTGAAAAGATTTGTAGCAAGATGCAACACGACATTCAAAATGAAAGACGTTAAGCTACTGTTTGATCAAGCCATTAAGGAAGTGACACCAGAGAACTGGCGAAAAGTAGTCTACCATGTCATTAAAGAAGAGCAGAAAATGTGAGATCTTTACCACCTGATCGATGACGAAGAACATTATGATTTTTTATAATTTAAATTCGGTATAATGTATTTTTTGTATTTTGTATTTTTTTAATAATGTTTAATAAAAAATAAGTGTACCCAATACTATGTACATAATCCTCGCCTTTGTCATACCATTTTCAGTATTTAGATATCAATAGATAAAACCCACAAATTGATCCAAACCAGGGTGGTACTATCTGCACTTGAAGAAAAGAAAGAATTTTTTAATAAAATCAATGCCAAATTATGAAGGTGGCTTAAATATTCGTTGGGTCACTCTGTAGTTCCTTTGCATACCTAATGAACTTTTATTACTATACACCTTTCTGAAATAGACTATAATAATGCACTTACTTATAAGGTTTGTCTCCTGTATGTGTCCGAATATGTTGCTGTAGATGACTTAGCTGCGTGAACTTCCTTTGGCATATTTCACATCTATAGGGCTTGATTCCGAGGTGAATCCTAGTGTGCTGTGAGAGATAGGAACTATTGGCGAAGGCTTTGCAACACTGTGAACACTTGTAGGGTTTGGCTTCGCGCATGTGCGCCTGCGTGTGGAGTTGGAGTTCTGCTTTGGAACTAAATACCTGGAAAAGAAAGGAAAGTTAGTCATGTGCGGTTTCTTAGTAATGTACTACAGATTAATAAAAGGTGTCTCATATTCAATGAATAATTATTGTTATACTTTATTCCTTTACTTTAGTATGATGTATCACCTAGCCTAGTGTATTTTTTTTTTGGATGTTGAGTAGATTATTTGGAAATTCTACATAAATAAACGTGCCTTTTAATAACCTCAACGTTGTTCTTTTGGTGTACTTTATCGTGTTTTCGTAGGAATTATTGTGGTTATGTCGATTGATACCGTTTTATTGATAAGTACCATTAGTACCAAGAATAACGATAATAATAGCTTACATGGCATAAGTATATCATTACATATCGCATCAAACAGGCGCCAGTACTGAGATGTAATGAATGGTCTTCATGTTGAAAAATTAAGAATTATTCCAGAGTCGATTAGGAATGAGGAATGAGTTACTGGGCTATTCCTTGAGAACGTGGGTGATCCGGCACTTCAAAACCAGAAATTCATCACCCTCCAGCTACATAATTAATTGATATTATTTATAAATTCTAATCATATGTTCAATGTATGAGACAGCTGAAGGACGATGCATTTCTGACTTTAAAGTTCCGGATCACACGTGATCAGTGGCGTATTTAGGGGCTGCCGCCCCCCCCCCCCCCGAGTTAGGAGCTCGGGTCTAAAAGTCTAATTGCAACCTAATTTTTCGTCTCACGCTTGGACTTAATTTAAATTTTTAAATAATATTTTCTTGTCTTAGATTACAAAGGTAGGAAACGTTTAGTTTTTAAACTTTTCCTTCTAAAAGTCCTGTTTTATACGTAGGTATAGAGATTAAGGTTTCGGACGCATATCGTTTTATTTATTGATTTAGGATGCAATTTAATAGGAAAACGAGTAAAAAGAATAATATTTTATAGTATTTTTCTATTATATACTTGTCTGTTCCATTTTCCCCTTTTTAGAGCTATTTTAAATCAACAAAAATATAACCCAATGCAATAAAATATTTTTACAACAAACCAAAAGACAATTAATTGAAAAAAAGAACTGTAAGCATTTATAATTAAAAAAAAATAGGGCGGGAAGAAACGAGAATTTCCAAAACCTAAGCAACCTGCAGCAAAACTGCTTTTAGATCTACGCTCCTAAAATACATGATTTCTGAAAAAATCATCAATTTTGGCGTGGTGAGCGATATTTACTTTATTTTTAATCATGAAAAACCGCCGAAAAAACCCGAACAGACCCGAAAAACGCTGGTTAGAGTCATACATACGTCTTATGTTAACATTTTGGATTGACATCAATATTCATATTTTTCACAAATATAAAAGGGGGAGAGAGATAATAATTTAATTTTCGAAATTTAATAGTAGTTAGGTGAATTTTAAACGAACTTTGAGCATGGCCCCGAGAATTTTTCGATTTCCTCCTTCTTCACGAGGTACAATATCATGTAGTCCCGACTGTCCCTTTCTCTGAGCCCCCCCCCCCCCCCCCCGAGCATATTTTCTGGCTAGTGAATGGATGGAGTTATTATCTTACTTGACAATAGCCTCTGTAAAATCATAGAGAAACTAAACTGTTGCTCAAAAGGTGCGCTAGAGACAATAATCAATATTTCCATTTAAACTTAAAATTCTAGGATACATTGCTCAATCTGTCTGAAATACCCTGTAGCTATGCTGTCTATATGATTTGGAAAAACAATTAAAACTAAGATATAATTATGTCTTCGCCGCACGTGGCAACTTTTAATTTCTGAAGAAAGGACAATTCTTTCCGGTATTTTTTATACAGTACTTGGGTCATTCCGAACTAATTAACAGTTTTTTAAAATAACATTGAATAAAAGGACCACAAGGAATGAGTCTTTCAACAACTTAATAAAGGCTGAGAAGGTATTTCAATATGACGGCGTTATTTCCGGTAAATCAGTAGCGTACCTATATAAAAGATATTATTTTAAATATATACATCAATCAATTGTTTTATATTTTATGGGAAAAAATTTTAATTTAGAAGCGTAGAATAAAATAAAGAGGGCTTAATAAACAAATTTTTTCTTTCTCTCTACGGTTCCCAGGATGAAAGTTCTTGACCTGTGAATCCCCATTTTTCTTACTTTTCTTAATTTTTCTCTTTGCCCAAACGGCCTCTTCTTAACCACTGTTACCTGTTGCCCATGGTCAGTGTTAAGACTTAAGTATATCAATTTTTTCTAATCATTATCCCATTTCTCAATATTTGATTTTCCATGGCTTGATGAGAGCTCCATCGAGGTTCACTACCACTCACCATTTAGGTTTGTTCCTCTTACTTATAAATATTTTCTCTTTACTTTTTGTTTCCTGATGATGGGTGTTACTACACCCGAAACATGTAGAGTATCTACCACCTTCTAATTTTATTTCTAATAAACCAGTGGAGAAAGACTTTATGTTTTTTTATTTATTTCTATAAATTAACTCCACTTTAAGAATGGACTACTTCTTCAAAATATAAAGTAGAAGTTTAGTGCTGATTCCTACAGATGGCGATACTATATTTTCACCATTTATTTATTTCTTCAGTAAGTCTTGAAAACTCATTTTAACTGTCTCTGAAGTTGCTTTTTGTTGTTTTGGCTTTCTGATGAGTCTTAATAAGGGCAACACCTGTCATTGTCTACATGTGCTATTTTGGTGTCTCTGTGTTCTTGCCGCAAACTTTTATTTCAAAAAAAAAATTTTTTAAATAAAAATTACTTGCTGATATAGATAGTTTCGCATGGACCTTGGAAAATAATTTTAAAATATTGATCGTGGTTATAGAAAGAGGAATTTCGTCCATTTCGACTCAATTTCGGTGTGGGCCATAGGCGTAGGTAAATTGTGTGCATTAAAATATTTATGATAACCAACCAAACAAAAAAAAAGAAGCTAATTTGATAAAAAAGAAACTATTAGCTATAGAAAATTTACACAAACATCGTTTTATAAAATATGCCGTGAAAGATATACCTGAAAAACATAGTGTAACTGTGCTGCGCACACCGCCATGCCATTACGAACTAAATCCTGCAGAACTTATATGGGCGCAAGTGAAAGGATTTATACCAAGACACAACACGACATTCAAAATATAAGACGTTAAGCTACTGTTTGATCAAGCCATTAAGGAAGTGACACTAGAGAACTGGCAAAAAGCAGTCCATCATGTCATTAAAGAAGGGGAGAAAATGTGGGATCTTGACCACCTAATCGATCGGACCGTCGACCCGTTAATTATAACGTCAAGAGGAGATGACAGTTCCTCAGATGACGAAGACTATTATGATTTTTATAATTTAATTTCTGTATAATTTATTTTTTGTATTTTGTATTTTTTTAATAATTTTTAATAAAAAATAAGTGTACCTAATACTATGTACATAATGCACGCCTTTGTCACACGATTTTCAGTGTTTGTGAATAGATACAAGGCAAAACACATTAACTGACCCAAACCCGGATGGTACTACCTACACTTAATGAAAATAAAGAATTTTGCAATGAAATTAATGCCAAATTATGAAAGTGGCTTAAATATTCGTTGGATCACTCTGTAGTCCCTTTGCATACCTAATGAGCTTTTATTACTCCACACCTTTCTGAAATAGACTATAATGGTTTCGGGCAAAAATAATAAGACTTGTAATTCCGTATTAGTTTGGAATGACCCACACATCTAGTACCTACATAATCGGCTGTTGGGTGGGAAACAAACACGTAATTAACATTCTCATTTGTGTGACTAGGCGCGATATATCATAAAAGTTATTCGCTTAAGTTAGAACAACACAACAAAGAACAACCATTCGTTGGCCTTCGAAAATTCAATACCATGGTCATGTTCAATGTCTCGTTCGCTCGCTGGTTCTCTAATCTCGGGCTCTTTTCTCTCTTTACTTCCCGGTTCTTTTAAGACTCCCAAACTTAAAAATATACGACCTCGAAGATGTTATTCGGTTAATTTAATTTTGGTCCAAATCATAGTAGGCATAAAATGCAGTGACGCATAAAAGCGAAGGGGTCAAACTACAGAAAAGGTTTTTGAAGTTATTGAAGTCTGTAGCAATTAAAATATACAGTTGATACTTCTTTTTTAGCTGCGTATAGAAGGCATTAAAATAAACAACTTTTTTAAATACCTTTTTTTTTAAACTTAAAAATAGACGAGATACAGAAGTAAAAAATCTAAGTGCGGGCCTGGTCATCAAAACGTAGCCTGCTATACTTTATATTGTTTGTCTTATCTCTTATTAGTTTAATTTGTTGGTGAGTTATTTGGCAATACGCTGCGGTGTGTTTTTCTGGAGCAAGTTAATTTTAAATTAGTGACACGTGAAAATGGTAAAATTTGAAAATGATAAACTAGTAGATATGGTGCTAATTTACGGTGAGTGTCGTCAAAGTGCGGCTGCTGCTTTAAGATTATACGCAGAAGGCTTTCCCTTGCGGGCTCATCCTACACTCAAAAGTTTTTTAATGTTATTCAACGGGCAAGTTAGGCAGAACCGTATTTGATCCATAGTGTAATAAATGAATGTAAGTACCTTATTTTTGAGTTTTTTGAAAATGTTGTTTATTTTAATGCCTCATCCTGTATAGTATATTTCCAAGACTCACATGAAGAGTTGGAGTAGGATGTACCGCCACACCAAAAAACATTCTCTTAAATCAAAGAATAATGCCAAAACCCAAGAGAATAGTGACTTAAATACAGGGTGTTTCACTGTGAATGGAACGTTAAACGTTTATGAAAAACGGGTGATACGTTTTCTTCAAAAATTTGGTTGCTCAGATAAACAATCATGGTCCATCGTTTTAAAATATTGCAATGCGTTTTTATATCAGGATTTACGGGCTTAAGCATAAGTCAATTGAATAACATGTTGAATGTGTTTTTTTCCGATTCAACTAAGGAAAAGACCTCTTAATTCGACATTTGAATATCACTTTAACGTATTAATTTACTTGATAATCAGTAATCTTAATCCGAGCGTTGTTCAATATGTATGATTTAAAAATGGGTTATTGTATGACTGCCAAGGTTTTGCCTTTTTTCCTTCACAAAAATAATTTATGTTTTTAATTGTTGTTTCTTGTTTCTCTATTATTCTTTTTTGAATTATTTTACTGTATCTGCAATCAATAGAGCGTGTTAAAGGTTACGCTAGAAAAACATACAGGGTGTCCCATGCGTGGATAATGGAAACAAGCTTATCTTATATCCTCGGTATATCTGAATTCGTTCTTTTAACTTTTAGTTAACTTATTGGCGTACGGATTTATGGAGGTTTTAAACTAATAATTTAAAGGGTAAAGTAGGTACCTTTAGAATAACATCGAAGAAACCAGATTAAATACGAAAAATCGATTTTTTTTTATTGTGTAATTGTTTCCTCTTTCGCTGCCAGGGCCATTCCCGAGGAGACCTACAGCTTAACGTGGGTTTGGAGCCACAATCCTCAATCATGTGACGCCTCCCAAGGTCTATCAACCCTTGGTTTCTTGCCATTGCATGACCTACCGATTGGGGAGTGTGTATCTTCTTCCGCACCCCACGAGATGTCCGATCTCGTCCGGCTTGGTTACCGGCGTAAATGGGGTGGATTGGTAGATGATACATTTTACACTCTTTTTCCTTGCATTCTTAAACGTGCTAAATTTCGGATATACTTTTTTTATTATGCGTATGCCCACTCCGGGAATCGAACACGGACCGCCATGGTCGAATGCCAGTACCTCACCTCTGAGCCACTGTCGCGGTCCGTGGGACACTTCTAAACGTTGAGCTAGCCCAGTGGTTCCCAAAGTGGTCCAGGTCGACCTCTAGGGGTCCACGGGAGACTCGAAGGGGGTCTACGTAGGCGTGACAAAAAAATGGGGGTCCACAATTCGTAAGCGGGGGTCCACGAAAATGTATGTGGTTTCGATAGTGAAGAACTAAAATGCTGGCTTGACTTCACCTAGGCAGATAATATTTTAAGAAGTTCAGCGACTGTTACTTGTAAAAACTTGCATCGAAAATCGATTCCATTCACAAACGTTCTTTCGGTGGCAATAGATGGAGCTCCTGCCATGGTCGGGCGATATCGTAAGTTTAAAAGCCATCTTAAAAGAATTATACTAGAGGTAACTGCAATTCACTGTGTCATCCACCGACAACATCTGAAATTTGAGTGATAGATTGCACCAATCGCTTCAATTTGTGATTAATGCAGTTAACAAAATAAGAAGCAATGCATTGAATACGCGTTTATTTGCACAATTGTGCGATGAAAATGATGAAGACTTCCAACGATTGCTCTTACATACTGAAGTACGCTGGTTGTCGAAAGGTACATGTTTAATAAGATTTTACTCACTTTTTGAATCAGTTTTAGAATTGCTGGAAAGTAAAGATCCAGATTTAAAAGAAAACCTGATCAGTTTGAAAGCAGACATCGCGTATTTGACAGATTTGTTCAAAAAATTTAATGACATTAACTTACAATTACCAAGGGGACAGCCTCAATTTAATAAAAACAAAGGGTGTAATTTCAGCTTTTCTTTGAAAATTGAAATTTATGAAGCAAAATATTAGTCGGCGCGAATTTTCCCAGTTTTCAAACTTATCACAAGTAGAATGCCTTGATGAGAATATTCAGACATACGTTCAACATTTAATTGCCCTGCATGATGACTTCAAAATCAGATTTGAAAATATTCTGACGATAGAAATATCACCATGGATCATAAATCCATTTGATGAAATGGAACTCGAGAATGTGATATTACAAGAGGAGCTATTCGAGCTTAGCACTAATGAGGAGCTGAAGATGAAATTTAAAAGGGGGCATCAAACATTTTGGCTGCAGGCAGAAATAACCAACAGATATCCTGGACTGTGGGGAATTGCGAAAAAGCTTTTGATAGCGTTTCCCTCGTCATATCTTGTCGAAAAAAATAAGAGTGTCGCTACAAACCTTTTGACGAAAATAAGGAGCAGATTGAATATCACAGAACGGGGGGATTTGTGGTTATTCCTAACAAAACTGAAGCCAAATATTGATAATTTGCTGTCAATCCATCAAGAACATCCCTCCTATTAAAATTTTAATTTTTTAAAAAGTTATGTTACGTTATTAATGTTTAATTTTAACTATATTATGACTGTTATTATATTACAATGTAATGTAAACACAAGAAAATATACAATTTTTCTTTTTATTTTTACCACTCCGGGAGTTTCTGAATAAAATAAGTGAGAATTGATTGGTTTCTTGTACTGTGAGTAGATGTCAAAGTTGGATGGAATCACTTTCTTGATTGGCCAACTTTATTTTTTTGACATCCACTTACAGAAAAATCAATTAATTTATTACCCAATCAATTCTCACTTTTTTTCGAAAACTGTTAATTCGTGGTTGGAACTCAGCAGCAACGCAAATTTTCATAGTTAGATCTAATCTTCACATTTTTTGTCAAGTTTTGGGAATATGGTAGAAATGTAGCTGTAAGGGGTCCACCGGAACTAGCAACATTTTTAAAGGAGTCTATGAGAAGAAAAAGTTTGGGAACCTCTGAGCTAGCCGAAAAGTATTTTTCACGGTTGCTTTGAAACTCCTAAACTTTTCCATCCAATTTATTCTCAAAAATTAAAAGATCTTTTTTTGTTGTAATTATTTTTTATCTAATTTTATATCTAAATAAAAAAACAGGTTTTAAAACCTTATTCAAAACTAGTATAGTTATAACCTGCAATTATTTTAGAATCTTAAGTTAAAAATAAAGGTACTCCGCTAAAAGCTTAATACTTTTAAACACAATAATCATGTAATCAAAATAATTCGTAAATCAGGTAATGTTCCACGATAAAAAAAAAACAAAATTTTACATAAATTAAAATAATTATTACAATCATTAACAATTTTTATTCTATTTCCTGAACTAAAGAATATCTCATCTATATTTACATTCTAATAGTATTTTGTATTTAATAATAAGGGTCACAATAATTATTTAAAATCATTAAATTCTTTCTCGCGCTGATATTTTTTGTAATAATAATTTTATGGCTAGTCCAGGGAGGTCCCGTACCCCTGCTTGCCCCTCTTCGGACGCCCATGGCAGTGCTGTTAAAGGACGAGAAAGATTTTCGTTTTCACTTAACTAAAAAGTGGGGGACTTCTTAATAACCACTCTTCTCTTTGCCATTAAAATTAAAAAAAAAAAAAATTATGGTATTTGATTGATTTCACTGCACAAAAATTATTTGCCCGGGCCCTCGGGCGTGATTTTTCAGTTTTCGTCGTTGTATCACTGATTTAAGCGCGTTTATTCGGTATAATATTTATCTTTATAAAGTAATAAGTGAGACTATTATAAACACAAAAGGGCTGAACAAGATAAAAACCCGATTACTATAAACTGATGGCATGTCCGCAAAATATGTTGGTTTTTCTCATATTAATGCGTATCATTATCAATGCACGGTACATGGTGTGTGAATGCGTATCATTATCATTATATTAATGTAGTTTTTTAAATATTAATTACTATAGTAGGTCAGTGGCGTGGTGAGGCGTAGCGTAGCCAGCTTTTTAGTGCGAAGGAAAAGACAACAGGATGAAAAATTTACCGCTATAGGTTAGGAATCGAGATTGTATTTATATTAACGAAATTTAGGCCCCCAAGGAAGAGGCGGATTCAAAAGAGGGGGAGCAACCCTCCCTCCCCCACCTAGCCTTAGAAAATGGTTATTTTGTTTACTTTGAGTCTTGAAACGTAAAGGTGTATAAAGGGTCAGTAAGAAGTAACTTTTTTGGCTTGTGCCTCCCCCTTCAGCCTCGATCCGCCACTGCTCTGCGGAAACTTTCCGTCGAAGAGAAATTTGTTCGGCCGGTAAAAATGTTTGCAAAATTCATACAAAATTAAGAACGTCTCTTGTTTTTCTAGACTTAGGCTCATTTGAAGCACGTCTTCGTGCAGTGGCAGGGGGTGGTTAAGCAGTGGGGCACCTGTCCTCTAGTTACGCTACTGTATTAGGCGATTTCGTGCACCGGCTAGACAGACAAACGGTCGTATATTTTAATAAAGCTGAAAAATGGTGGTGTGCATGTGCAGCAGTGCAATCTGCAGAAAATATCAAGGCTGCACCAAATATAGCGCGGTAGTGTGTACATTTTTTTGTTTGTGTGGTTGTGCTGTATTAATTTTAAACAGACACGACATGTCACAGTTCCTGTAATGACATGTATTCGTTTTATACAAATATTACTTTTTTAAATTATAGGTCGTTGGGATGGTATAACAAGGTGCAAATAAATAAACAATTTTTTAATAACGTTTTATATGATAGAGGAGGAAAAAGACAACAAATAGGAGTGTTTAAATTTTTCTGATGCTACAGAAAGGTGATGAAAAGGTACTTATCAGCGGAGCGGGGCAGTAATTGAATCGAAAGGGCTTCAAGCCAATGGCGTGCATACCATATAGGCAAAAAAGCATTCCCTACTCTGGGAACAAAAAAACAAACAGAAACATCCGTGTAATACAACTTTGACAATTTATCTTTACATTAATATAATAAATAATATAGGACCGAAAAATTAATCCTATATCATTTCCACGAACGCATTCTTTGCTTATTTATATCGTAAACTAGATCCCTGTATAAGCATTCCATTCCATTCTAAAAGCAAAGATCTCGCTGTACATTAGCGTCTTATGCAAAGGCACTGATTTTGTACGAGCGGAAGCAAGCGAGAGAGCCAGTAGGCAGTAGAGTAGAAAGAAATGTAACAAATAATCCCGTCGCAACCTCCGACCTTCCTTCATCTATCAGCCCGCGCCAAGAAAGCACGCGTTTGGTGCCAATCTTCAAGTTTTACCGTAGTTTGGAAAATAATTCGCTTTCTCAATATAAAATATTAAACACGTCTCTATAAGTTTTATTATTAATTAGTTTATTTAGGATATTTCTAAAGGGATAACGGATAAGGAATCTTAAAATAAGAAGCACTTTTGTGACAATTCAAATAATAATATTTAATAATCAGTAAGTTTATCATCATATTTCACATAATTTGGCTCTGGTTCAATCAGGTGGATGATAATTTTTAATTTATAATAGTGTTTCGTTAGACTTCACCCCGTCATGTTTTGGGAAAAAAAGAAATATGGAGGCGTTAATTGTTACTATATTCCGGCTAGAAGACGTTGTTTTACAAGATTTTTTACGTAAAGATCGCCGTATTGAACTAATTTACAAATAATGTCGTTTTATTTTTCTTCTGTCAGTGTTCTTTCCACAAACTTAAAAACAAGACATTTTATAACAAAATTTGAAATTTAGATGCGTGAATGCTGCGGAAGGTAAATTTTTTGTCTGAAATGCAATTTTTGCCTACCCTGGTTAAAACAGCATTGCACGTCACTGCTTAAGCACAATATACGAAATACAGTGCTCGGTACTTGGTAATTGAAGCCCTTTATACAAAGTACTTGGCGAATGGTAATTCAATTACGCATTTCAATCTATATTTAAAGTGCTAGTAAGCACTCAAAATTACTTTCATTGGTAATTTCATGCATTTAGAACATCAAAAGTACTTGGTGCTTGATGGTGGCAATTACTTTTTCACAGGGCATGGTGCTCGACCCAGCTCGATTCAGTGGCGGCTCGTCAGGTGAAGTAGGTGAAGGGGTTCTTCACAAAAAAAAAATTAAAAGCAGGAGGAAAGTTTTTCGACAATATTAAATACCAATGTACCAATACAGCTATCATTTTAGCCCCTAAAAAATAATTATGTTTCTAATTGATAATATTAATTTAATCCGAATGCAGCTATGCATAATAGGGCCACGGTTAATTCCGATGGACAATAATTATAAACATTCGTGCATTTTGGTGCGCCCCAGCGACCGGATACGTTAGTTCAAAACAAGTGAAGACCCAACGCCCAACATGGCTTTGATATTCACCGTTGCTATGGTTATGGTCAGTCACGCAAGCAGCATGTAACAATTTGCATTATGATGAAGGGCAATTTAAAAATAGATCAGTCGTATGCACCATTGTTTTAGCATTGGTTCGTCTAACCTTATGGTATTTATTTTTTATAAGGCTTCGCGAAACTTACGGTTATAGATATCGTTTTTACGTGATTTACTGTGCGATTTAAAAGTTTTGTTTTTATTTTTCAGTTAATTTAGTGGTGTACGTACCTACTTAGTTGTATGTTTTAAAAATGAACCCAATTAATGACATAGTTTGTAATTTGTTGGAAACTTTATTCAGTCGTTGGACAGATAAGGATAAGAGAGACGTTTTGTTATACCCAGCTCTTCACCATTTTTTTAGACGCGAGCCGCCACTGGCTCGATTTTATTTCATTTCAATAAAGAATTAATTTTTTTCCTCATAAACAAGTACTATTAGGAACTTTTAGATCACCCTGTACATCTAAATATCTAAATATCTATCAAATCTATCTCGAGTCGAGACATAACGAACACATACACAATATAGCCTGAGGGATCGCGCATTAAAAATTCGAGCTGTCTGTCCATCAAAAGTCTATGATTTTGGTTGTTTATTACAGACCGACCAACGAACAAAGACCGCGAGTATCTACGTCATCGAAGTCACAATTTACCGTGGTGCCAAGTTGTTTTTAACTACCTCCACAGCGATAGTTAAGCAGTTTGTTTGAAGTACATAACGGGCTTTTCAGTAAATTTTAATTTTGGTTATAGTGTCTAAAGGAACAATTACTTTTTGATATTTTTTAGCGATCACAGAATTCAGGGTGTCCCACCGGGAACCGCTTCGATCTATATATGGGAAAATTTTGAAAATTTGACAGCATGTTAATGCTAATGAATAGCGACCGAGCTAAAATATTTTCATAATGATGGCACTTCCGGTTATACCGGAAGTAAGTGTCAACTTGCTTAGTTTAAATAGAACACCCTATATATTATTCCATTTTTTCATTCTACTCAAGATTCTAGACAGATTTTGTATACCTTGTCCTATAACTAGGTCGAAGCGTTTTTGACATATTTCAATTTTTATGTCATAAATGAAGTTTGAAAGCCTTAAAATAATTATCAATTTTTTCTGTAAAGAAGCCTTATTTATTTAATTTAAGTGGGATTTCTTGTTATAAAGGACCTGCTTTAATAGATTTTTTATAATATTTTGATAACTATTTTGATACAAGGTGTTTAAACAATAAGATTAAAAATGAAATTGAAAAAACTGCAAAAAGTCTAGATTTTCAAATGGAAACACCAAAATTTTATAATTATTTCTTATTTGGCATTTAACATAAGGGTAAGTTTCTATAAGGTTGTATGCCCCGAAAATTTTAAATTTTCGAAATATTGGCAGTTTAATATTTTTATATGGCGATTTTGCTGCAGCTTTTAAGTTCAGTTACTCCTAGTTGGCTATAACGGCATTGAAAGATAGTCAAATGCTAAAGAAATCTATGAAGCTGTCACTTGCCAATGCCATTTGACAATTATAAATGATCATGCCGGGGCGCTTAGATTGTACAAATAGTCATAGCCAACTAGGAGTAACTGAACTTAAAATCCGCTGCAAAATCGTCATATAAAAATATAAATTGGCAATATTTCTACAACTACAAATTTTTGGAGTAGACAACCTTACACAAAGTTACCCTTATTTTTTTTAATGCTAAATAAGAAATAATTATAAAATTTGTGTGTTTCCATTTGAAAATCTAGACTTTTTGCAGTTTTTTTTATTTCATTTTTAATCTTATTGTTTAAACACCCTGTATTAATAGTTATCAAAATATTATAAAAAATCTATTGTCAGGTCCTTTATAACAAGGAATTCCACTTAAATTAAATAAATAAGGCTTCTTTATAGAAAAAATTCATAATTATATTAAGGTTTTCAAACGTCATTTTTAACATAAAAATTGAAATATGTCAAAAACGTTTAGATATAGGTAAAGGACATGGTATACAAAATATGCCTAGAATCTTGCGTAGAATTCAAGAATGTAATAATATATATGGTGTTCTATTTAAAATAAGCAAGTTGACACTTACCTCCGGTATAACCGGAAGTGCCACCATTATGAAACTATTTTAGCCCGGTCACCCCCATCAGCATTATCATACTGTCAAACTTTCAAAATTTTCCATATCGATCAAAGCGGTTCCCGGTGGGACACCCTGTAGTAGTTTGTGCAACAAGAATGCATACGTTGTCTATATCTTACGAGGAAGTTTAAGCACTCCGCCTACGGCGTCGTGCTCAAACTTCCGAGTGTGATATGAACAATCCACTCGAGTTAAACAGTATATTTTTTCTACGACCAAACTTACGAACATTATGCTAAAAAATATTTTAAAAAAGTTTGGAGGCACTTTTTTCGAGTGTTTTGTGATTATGGGATGCGGGGAAGTTATTTTCATGCAGAACAAAATACTCGAAGGAATCTGTAGAGTCCAAATTTAACAAGCTTTAAAAAATCCATTATTAAATATGGCCAGGATTCGGGTTAAGATAGCAACATTTTTGGTCGTCTAATTTAATAAGTATGGGTCGTATGCTCTTAACTCATCATAAACCTTTCTTCATGTGGCAACACCGAAATTATTTGCAGACGAAGGATGCAACAGTTAAAAAAATTCTAACCTATTATAAGTTGCCTAGTAAATGTTTCTAAAGCTGAACTGACAACGTAGCATGGATCGTAGTATGGCAGTAAAAATTTACGACCGCCATATCCTAGACTGTAATATAGCTGGTTACGTAAGAGGAATTTTCGAGAGAACCCGATGGGGATTTAAAAATTTTAGTGTTGGATTATTAAAATTAGTTTCTATGGACGAATAATTAAAGTTTGTTTATTATTAATTAAGGACTTAAACAAGTTTAAATTAATTGTATAAGTAAATCTACACATACTATAAATAATTACAAAAGTTTATTATATTATAAAAACCGATTATGTCATATAAGTTTTTTCGAATTGTTACTTTTGTTTTTTTTTTGTTAATTTAATTAGGTATGTTTTTTATGCTTTGAGATGTTTAAAGGGAAATATCCCGAAAACCGTTAAAGATATTAAGATCAATCAAATACACTTTTTGACTCAGAAAATGCCCTTTTTAAGAAACTATAATTGAAAAACACCTAATATCACAGGTAAGAAAAAAATCATAGATTTATGAAGCCCAGTGTATGCAACTAGCGCCCTCTAGTTTGAAACTTAAAAATTTCTACAAATTCTTATTTCTTGCTCATAAAAACATAACATTGCCAACTTTCAATTCGATTCATTAAACCGTTTTAAAATTATGGCTTATTTTCGAGAATAAACTTTTACTTTCAACACCCTGTATCTCTAGAACGAGTAACAATTCGAAAAAACTTATATGACATAATCGGCTTAGTTTGATGTCTAGTATCTCCAGTTACTCTACGGCCCATAAGTTACGGGACACCCTGTATATAAAAAAGACTTCCAAACATACTCCAATATCTGTAGAGTCCGAATTTAAAAAGTTTTTAAAAATCCATTAAAAAACATGACCAGCATTCGGGATAAGAGAACGCAGTGTTTTTGGTCTCATTTGATATACAGGGTGAGGCTTATTTCGCCTTTATCTTACGAATTAGACAAAAATTCGAAATACAAAAGTTGTAGAGACCATTGAGGTGCACATTTTAAAATTACGCTGGAGTATACGGCGTGGCCCAAAAAAACGTGGCGAATATAACTTGTTTTTTTTTAATAGAACACCCTATAAATTAAATTATTTTCTGATTCGACTAAAAACTCTACGCTTATTTTGTAAATGTCATATGTTTAAATTCAATAGTTTTTGCGATATTGACGTTTAAAATATAGCATTTTTAGACAGGCCGTAACATTGGAACGATTCATCTGAGAGAAAAATGGTGTTCACCTCCCTATATTAGTTTTTAATTGTCTATCCAAAGAAACCAACTTCCGATTTACCATGTTAAACCAAAAAACCTGTTTTAACGGTTGAACATGTTAAACCGGAAGTTGTAACTTGTAGATAGATAATAAAAAATTAAGATAGAAAGGTAAAAACCATTTTTCTCTAAGATGAACCGTTCCAATGTTACAGCCTGGCAAAGTCTGAAAACGTCATAGTTTAACAATATCTCAGAAACCATTAAATTGAGACATATAATATTTTATATAAAATAAGCTTAGAATTTAGTGGGGAATAAGAAAATAATACAATACATAGGGTGTTATCAAAAAAAACATAAAATATATTCGCCACATTTTTTTCGGCCACCCTGTATACTCCAATATAATTTTGAAATGTACACCTTAATGATCTCTACAACTTTTGCATTTCGAATTTGTATAATTCTTAAGATAAAGGAGAAAATGAGCTTTTTTCTATCGTTGACTCACCCTGTACAGGGTGATCCAAAAGTACTTTGAAAAACTTCGGGATATGGTGGCTGACATTATTTTAAGAATAAAAGTTTTAATCAACTATATTCTTTAACGGCTTTGTTTGGAAAATACAGGGTGTCCGAAATTAAAAAAAAAAAGTTCTTTTTAAATAATGAATAAACCAGTAGAGATTTTTAGGTAAATTTTGGTGAAGTAAATGAGGAGGTTAATATCACTAATTTAAAAGTACAATGCACTCTTCGAGATAACCAGTGGCGTCGATACAAAATTATTCTCTGATCTTTTTTATGAAAATTATGTTTTTTTTCAATTTAGCAAAAGAAAAGTAAAAAGCTCCCAAAATAGCTTTTTTAGCAACCAAATTTTATTTTCGCCTGTGCCGCTACGATACTTCCCACTAAAATGACTAAAGGGTCTAAGACCCGGTGCCTTAAACTGGCGCTGAAAGGAACGTTGAAAATGTAAATAAAAAATAAAATGACTGCTTCATAAGACCATTCATTACCCACTAATTATAAAATAATATAATGAATAGTTTTATTAGCACACAAGTATTAATTTAAATATATTATTCATTGTCATTAACCAAAGAATTATTAAGAATTTACATAAAAAATGCATTAAATAAATACCCAAAATAAAGTCATTATTAAGTAACATAGTTGTTGTCAACGCACCAGTCGAAATTATTAATGAAATTAAATGTCAATTGTTCTTGGAAATAAAGCGAGCCAAAATAAAATTCTGAATTTATAAATAGTAATCAAATTTTATGATAATATTGATAAATAGTTTACAAAAGGGAACTTCCATAAGGTGTGGGATAGTATTTTCATGCAGAAAAAAAATTCCAAGAAGAAAATGTAGGCCTATGAAACCTCTAAAGATAATTCCAAAAATGTATTGTGTATGTATTGATTTGAAATTTTCTCTTAAATAAAAACTTTTCAAATCTATTTACAGGGAATTAGAAAGTAATATAATATAGAGGGTGTTCCATTTAAAAAAAAGTTTATTGGATATGCCCTGACCATTTGGGATACCCTGTATAATTTAAAATAATTTTAAATTGTAGATCTAATGGTATAACTCTGTTTTTGAAAAATATTAAAAAGTTGAGTAAAGATGCTATGGAATCCTGCGGTGAGCGCTTATGTTGTAAGCAGAGCTTAGTAATTGCCTTGAAGGTACTTAAAAAAGTGCTTCGAGCACAGTGCTGGCAAGTACTTTTAAAATACAGTGCTCGATTTTTGTTGATTCAAGGCCCTTTATAAAAAGTGCTTGGTAATTGGTAATTGAATTTTAAGCCATTTAAAGTGCTTACAAGCATTTAAAATCTCTCAAAATTACTTTCCTTGGTAATTGGTACTTGCAAGCACACAGAATTTTCAAAGTGCTTGGTGCTCGACGCTGGTAATTATTTTTCCAAAGGGCTTGGTGATGCTTGAAGCACTTTGCCCAGCTTTGGTTGTATGTAATAGTATGTTTTTTTTTTAAATTTAGTATTATTTTTAGATGGTATCAACATTGTAAGTATCTAAATTCATTCCATTAACAATTTTATATACTTTTAATTACATATTTAGAAAAATCGAGGTAGCTAATTGTAATCGATCGTAAAATATTTAATAATATGCATAGTGCAAAACCGTATGTAAGTTAAACATGTTTAACAATTTGTATCTTTTATATGAGCATTTTAAATTTCAATGAAGGGATTATGGCTGATGATACTTCTCATTTTTTATATATCCAGTAATATTTACAAACCCATTGACATTTCAATCTATTATTTGATATAAAAAATACGTATTAGTATAATTGTACACAAAAAAAAACATAAAATCACTTACTAATCATACAATTATAATCAGGTCTCTTAGAAACAATAATATTGACAAGTTTTTTTAGTAAAAACTAGCTCTTTCTATATCACATTTTAAGGGGGACTGGTAAGTGCCTATTGTTGACAATAATCTGACTTTCAAGAGGTTAAAGGTAGTATACAAGGAACCGTCAAGAATTCATTTTTATTGAATAGAAACAATAAAGCCGAAACATTTTCGTCGAAATATCCACACCTGCTAACTCGGCCTCAGGTTTAGGCGCGTGTCAACCGGCAAAAAATTATAAAAAATATATGGGTGATTCTCTTGATAGAGGAATTTTTACACGAGCGCCGAAAAAATACTTTTTTTCTGGCCTTTCGATTAGTAAAACGGAATTTCCGTGTAGAGTAACTATTTTTTTTTAACTTGTCAGGGCCGCTTGATAGGAAAAAATGAATCGACTCTTGGCTGAAAAGGAATCGATTCCGCTCCAGCTCTATCTGCCGATATTTTAAAGACAGCATCGATTTCATGATTTTTCCAGTTTTTTTCAAAATAAACTCTTAAGTGACATCAAATTCTCGAACACACTGTATTCTTTTAAATTACAATGGGGTATTACTGTACTTTTGTTGATAACGATTGCCAGTGATTATTATCGTATATTTGGTATCGTTCAAGTACAAATCGAAATTAAGCATACCTATATTTTCAAGTATTTATGAATGAAATTTTGACGCTATCTTAGAGCAAGAAAAAACAAATTTTCCCACCTCTGAGCCACTACCGCAGATTTCGGATAGACCTTTTTTATTGTGCGTATGCCTCCTCCGAGGATAAAAGTCGGACAGCCACGGCCGAATGCCTGTAACTCACCTCTGAGCCACTACTGCATACTTCGGATAGACCTTTTTTATTGTGCGTATGCCTCCTCCGAGGATAAAAGTCGGACAGCCACGGCCGAATGCCTGTAACTCACCTCTGAGCCACTACTGCATACTTCGGATAGACCTTTTTTATTGTGCGTATGCCTCCTCCGAGGATAAAAGTCGGACAGCCACGGCCGAATGCCTGTAACTCACCTCTGAGCCACTACTGCATACTTCGGATAGACCTTTTTTATTGTGCGTATGCCTCCTCCGAGGATAAAAGTCGGACAGCCACGGCCGAATGCCTGTAACTCACCTCTGAGCCACTACTGCATACTTCGGATAGACCTTTTTTATTGTGCGTATGCCTCCTCCGAGGATAAAAGTCGGACAGCCACGGCCGAATGCCTGTAACTCACCTCTGAGCCACTACTGCAGACTTCGGATATACCTTTTTTATTGTGCGTATGGCTACTCCGAGGTTCGAACTTGGACCGCCACGGTCGAACGCTAGTAACTCACCTCTGAACCACTGCCGCGGTCTCGATTTCAGCGAAAAAGCTCATTGCTAAATTTATTAAGAAACACAGTTTATTTTCAATGTGAAATATAAAAACCGTAAACCAATATTCTTTGTTCAAATAAAGGCGTTCACGCAATTGAATAAGCTCTGTCAAGGCTATGGTAAACCCGTAAGTAATGCAGTGTATGTTTACGTAATTGAACAAGTCTGAAATTAAAGCAATTACGTCGAAACAAAATCTGCAAAATCGGCAACAGCGAGTACGTTTTGTATAATTAAGTATGAATAAATAAAACCGCGGGTGAAAAATGTAACGAGGTAATAGAAGAAATAATTGAAATAATGGCTGAGGTGTAAGCGATGAATTTTTTCGGCTTAGGAGCATCCGAGCATTATTTCTAAATCTTCTGCAAGCACACATGAGAAATTATATCTATATAATTTTATATAAAAAATTAGACCAAAAACAGTGCGTTCTCTTGGCTCGAATGTTGGCCATGTTTAATACTGGATTCTTAAAAACATTTTAAACTTGGACTCTACAGATATTGGAGGGTGTCAGAAGAATTAGCAAATTTTTTTTTGTAACCGTGGCAATGGCTTAGAGGTGAGACCGTGGCGACCCGGGTTCGATTCCCGGAATGGGCATACGTACAATAAAAAAAGTATGTCCGAAATTCAGTGGATTTAAGAATGCAGGTAAGAGTGTAAAATGTATCATCTCCCAACCCACCCCATTCACGCCGGTAACCAGGCCGGATGAGATCGGACATCTCGTGGGGTGCAGAAGAAGATACACACTCCTCAATCGGTAGTCAACCTCCCCTCTCCCCGAAACGTCCGAGAAAAAAAAGTAATTCAATGTTCATACGAAAATCCCGCTATGCTCATAGTTCGGACGGATCCAGTGTGGGAGCGCCACTGACAAAACTGAGTAACCTTAAAAATTCACAAAAAAACACTAGATCATGGAAAGGGTTTATAAATATTTCCATTCAACAACCCTATAAATGTTATCGATAAAAATAAGATATTAAATTTCTAATTTTAAATGAATCTTCTCGAAAGCACTGAATCGAGCGAAATCAAGCTTCATTTTCTTAAATGAATAGGTATCTAACCGTTTTATTATTATTGCCATCAATAACAATAACAATTATTTTTATTAAACAATTACACATTCGTAGCTCATTTAATTTTACACATTCATTCTGTTACCACACAAGCCAGTCATTAGGTTATATTCAAAAGATCTACATATTTTTCATTGTAATTACTGTAGTAATTTGAAATTTGAATTCACCTACTTCCATTTCATTGCCGAAACCAGATGTGAGGCATTACACATAAGTGTTGATAATGACCCCGACTTCAGGTATATATTAAATTAGTATTTTTTGGATAGTAAAGTGATTAAGAATTCAGAGAGCAAACATGACCGATAAAAATAATAGTAATAGTTCAATAAAACCCACTTAAACTAACTTATTTACGCAAGGCAAGGGCCGCCTCTTCAAACCTTTCACACTGTCAAACATAGAACGTCACGTCCAATGATGATGAAAAATTCCAGCCCAAACATTCATTTCCATGTATGTTTCGTAAATAGCTATGGATTCTTTTTAATCCAGAAAAGGATCGTTCTGCAGACGCGCTGCTAGCCGAAATAGTAACAATTTACGCCTCCATATTTCTTTTTTTTTCCGAAAAACGACGGCGCGAAGTCTAGCAAAAGGGTAAAAACACTAATTATAAATTAAAAATCATCCACCTGATTAAAATAATTTTACCAAAAATGAAGTCAATTATGTAAAATATGATGATAAGCTTACTGATTATTAAATATTATGAACCTATCAGCCAAGTATTTCCCAAACTAGGGTAAAACTTAAAGATTGGTACCAATGCACTTATCAAACGCGTGCTTTCTTGGCGCGGGCTGATAGACGAAGGCAGGTCGAAGGTTGCGACGGGTTTATTAGTTACATCTCTTTCTGCCCTACTGACTACCGGCTCTCTCGCTTGCTTCCATTCGTACAAAAGCAGTGCTTTGGCATAAGACGCTAATGTACAGCGAGATCTTGGCTTTTAGAACATTCTTACGAAATGCTTATACATGGATCTAGTTTACGATACAAATAAGCAAAGAATGTGCTCGTGGAAATTATATAGGATTAATTTTTCGATCCTATATTATTATTTATTATATTAATGTAGAGATAAATTACCAAAGTTGGTTTACACAAACAAAAACTAAAATACAAAAAAAATTTCTTTCTGTTCGTTTTATTGTTCCCAGGGTAGGCAATGCTTTTTGCCTATATTGTATTCACGGCACTGGTAGTACACTGGAGTACAATGAAGGTTAATAATTTTTTTTAGGGTTTTAATTGGCTTACATCTTTTTCCTACATTTTTTCCTTTATAAAAATGACTTATTTTGCTTTCTCGCAAAGTTTGAACACACTGTATATTACGTATAGCTATCTGTACATATGTTTCTAGTGGCATACACGACCACACATTTACATAAGCGATTTTATCGTACCGACAATCAAATATGATTACCTTAATCCACGCCGCAAAACTCACTCCGCTCGCTAGGAAAAATCCCGTTACGTATAGACCGGGCCCGTCAGTCAAATTTAATTATTCCGAAGCGAAACTAGTTTTTTTCTCTTCTTTTTTTTTAGCTCTTCTTTTTTTATTATGTTGCCTGCACTGGATATCTGTGTGATGGTCTTTCAGTGCTTTCGGTAGCATTTCGGGCGCTTTTATGTCGACTAATTTTTAACGGGGCTTGCAAAAAAAAAATGGATGCGAAGCTTTTCTGTTAGACCATTAAACATCGGATGTTATAAAATGTAATTGGGTTTGAAAAAAATTAGTGGCGATACTGCGCGCTGATAGGTCGTTTATAATTAGAAACACGGTTAATAGATCAACAAAATTGCATTGTATAATAGATAAATTAATAAAAAAATTTAAAACTAATATACCTAATAATGTGCATCTGAGCTTTTCTTTCGCAGATAAAGTTAGCATCGTAAAATATATTTTTTTCTAATCCAACATGGATATTTGCTGTTCCTTTACACTTCGGACAAACCTTTCTATTGTGCGTATGCACACTCCGAGGATCGAACTTGGCCCTCCACGGTCGTATGCCACTAACTCACCTCTTATACACGTGCCCCTTCGATTGTAGAAATTTATATTAATTTTATTTAACATGACGTCATGTAAATAATAAAATAAAATGTGGAGCCCCTACTTGAATACGGAAATTCCACTTTCCACTTTAAAACTGATTTGAGATTTAGAAATAACCATCGCAAAAAATTATTAGTGACGATGATATAAAATTGCCAATTATACTAAATTATTGCTAGTCATCATCATTTATTAATTATGGAATTTTACCGAATTTTTAAACGTTTTCTAATTATCAACGCTGCTTCCTGTGAAAAATACGACATTAAGAGGACTGATTTAAGAGTGGGATCTAGTGGCGTATTCGCCATTTCGTTTTTTCATTAATATTTCGTTACTTTTTCCTTTTATCCAAAAATCGGCCAAACTTCTTAGCAGCAACAACTTAAAATTCCCAAGCGGTTATCCATCCACTTCTTGAAAGTGATAAAGAATTTGAATTTTTCATAACCAGGAAATTTTCCGGAATTTTAACAATATGACTTGAAGAGTACTTTCTCATAAAGTGAATAATAGATTTTTTTGATATGGTTATTCTGCCTTAGAATAGAATCCCTTTTAAGATATATGAAATTTGTTTCTGGAGATATTCATGTCAATTTACACTCCAATATCTGTAGAGTCCAAATTTGAAAAGTTTTTAAAAGTTCATTACTAAACATGGCTAGAAACCGGGACAAGAGAACGCAATGCTTTTGGTTTAATTTAATATAATCAGCTACCAAAAAGTTGAAAAAAAGAAAGGTTTTCAAAAAAAATCGGTATCTCTTAAAATATAGCAGATATCAAAAATTTGACAGACCACTTTCTTTGCTATGAATCAGTGATTCAATTGATGTACAGTGATAACATTTAAAAATATTATTGTGAAAGTTACACGCCATTAAAATTGGAGCAAAAATCATCGTCTTCTTTAACACCCTGTATATAAAATTTTCTGACAGTTTAAAAAATCCAACACTGCCAATTGTTTCCTAAGGGATAAATCTATCAACCGTTAAAAGCCGGAAGTCGATATCATATCTGATTCAGAAAGTATTAACTTCTAAAGTAAGGCGAAATTTTTCTTGCTCGAAAGCAAATGGCCAGCAGTATATATACAGGGTGTCAATAAAATGACTGTACAACGCATCGCCACAAATTCCTTAACCAAAAATAAGGCGATCTAGGTAAACTTACCTATGTGCAATGTTGCTTCGTTTTGCCGCTACAGGGCGCTAAAGTTTTTAAATTAATATTGTTTTTTCGGAATAATTTCTAAACCCCTTTATCGATTTCCACTAATTTTGGAACTAAGAATGACCAGTATAATTAGCGTGTTTTGACATATGCGCCATCTTTTTTTAATACCTGTAAATTTAAAAATGACGTGTGATTGGTAATTAAAAGTTCCTCTTTTTGTTACCCCCCGTATAAATGAGTTAAATTTTTTCTCTGACACTAGCTGACTACATGTTGAAATTTTTTTGTCTCCTGTAAAAATTTAGCCAGACATGCAGTTTTTTTACAAAAAAATTATTATTTACGATGCAAAACATGAAAAAGTTTTGAACAATTGTTATAAAAATCAAAATTTTTTCACGTTTCTCGTTCTGAATAAACAGCAATGATGAATTACACGGTATCGTAAATAATTTTTTTGCAGAGAAGCTGCATGTCTGGCTAAATTTTTACAAGAGATAAACAAGTTTCAACATAAAGTCAGCTAGTATCAGAACAATAATTTAAGTCATTCATACGGGGGGTAACAAAAAGAGGAACTTTTAATTACCAATCACGCGCAATTTTAAAATTTACAGGTATTAAAAAAATGGCGCATACGTCAAAACACGCTATTAATAGTGGTCATTCTTAGTTCCAAAATAAGTGGAGATCGATAAAGGCGTTTAGAAATTATTCCGAAAAAAAATATTAATTTAAAAACTTTAGCGCCCTGTAGCGGCAAAACAAAGCAACATTGCACATAGGTAAGTTAGCCTAGATTGCCTTATTTTTGGTTAAGGAATTTGTGGTGAAGCATTGTACAGTCATTTCATGGACACCCTGTAGATATAATTTCGCATGGAAATGGTAAGATAACCTTAGAGAAGAATTTAGGAATATTAGTAGGATGCTCTTCAATTAAAAGGCATTCCGGAATGCCTTGGGAATGCCTAACATTCAATACATGTAATAAAATGTAGTCTATTACACGTATTTTAAGCGAGTTCAATATCAATCTTTCCCCCGGACAAAATACCTAGTTCTTTTCGTGTAAAACGCTATCTTCACTAATAAATCTTCAAAAAGATCCTTTGAATATTCATGTAAGAACCCAATACATTATGTAAACTCCTAAATAATACAACGCATATAGAGATAATTAGTTGTGGCGCGCGTGTTTGTGGGGAACCCGGAGATTTTTTGGCAATGGTTCTCTCCTTCCTAGGTCAGTTGTCTGACGACTTTTCAAACTCGAGACGTCAAGGTTAAGGCGAGTGGATAGATGATGGAATAGCGTGGTAAATAAAGAATCGTTTAAGGATTTGATGTTGGAAATATCAGTGGCGTCAGCACGAGGGAATGTGGAACCCGACAGTCCTAACGGAAAAGTTTAAATATGCATTTAAAAAATATATAATAAGTCAGGGTAAATATGATTATGCATGTTAAACTAAGTAAGAAGTGGATTATCGTTACAAATATATTTTTTTTTTTATGATAAAACACCTGCACTGTAGGAAAAATCCTTTAAGGCGCGTGTGCGATTAACGTTGGTCTTGAAAAGTTGAAGATTGTATTCATTGGGAAACACGACCTCAGGAAGATCATTTCACAAAGATGACGTTCTCCAGATGAAAGGATTCTTGAACAATGAAGTTCGAGGAGTACTAAGCTAAACAACATATGGATGAGCGGCAGTGGTTCGCCGTGTATTTCTGTTTTGCATTGCTCTAGGTGGAATCAAGTGGGCAATGTCAGTTGAACACCTGCCATGGAAATATCTGTAAAAGAGAGCCAAATCACCAACCTGTCTTCGATGCTCCAGGCTATCGAGGGTCTTGGTCAGCTCGGGGTCGCCGATCAGACGAACGGCTCTCCTTTGAATGGAATCTAGTAGCCGAAGGGTGTGCTTGGGTGCAGAGCTCCAGACATGAGAGCAATATTCTAATGATGGTCGAATCTGGGCTTTGTAGAGTGTCAAAAGTTGATGAGGTGTGTACAACCTTTTGATGCGGAAAAGTACACCAAGTTTCTGTGCAGCTGCCTTGGCAATTGCGGCAACGTGATCATGCCAAGACATATTACCTCCCAGATTGACCCCCAGCAAATTAATAGACGGTGCCAGGGGAATTGCGTGTCCTGCCATGACTATATCCGGTTCTGCAATGTTAACCTTTTTGGAGAAGACTGCTGCCTGGGTTTTCTTAGCATTAAATTCGACTTGGTTACTGTCACCCCAAGCCAAAATTTCTTCCAGGTCATTGTTGAGGCGCAATACTTCATGCTGCCTGCGAAGATGTGCGTCGGCAGCGGATGTTTGGGGAGTCAAGGTAAAAGATGAGACAAGTGTGCTGTCATCAGCAAAGCTATAAATTGGATTTTGGGTTTTTACTAGAAGGTCGTTAATATACAGTAAAAAGAGGGTAGGGTAGGCGACAATATGGACCCTTGAGGAACACCGGCATTGATGGTGAAGGGGTCTGAGAGAAACCCGTCAATCGCCACTTGCAGAGAACGGTTCTTAAGGAAGCTAGTTAACCATAAACAAAATCCATTAGGCATACCGTAGGATCGCAATTTACTTAGAAGCCCATCGTGCCAAACACGATCAAAAGCCCTAGAGATGTCCAGTGTAACAGCCCGGGATTCTCCATGATATATGAAATATATAACAAATAATGTGAATCTGTATTTTATTATACAGGGTGTTCCTTAATGATGTGCTAATATTTTAGGGTGTGATTCCTAAAGTCATTTTATGAAGAAAAGTTCATATAAACATATGTCCTAAACGACTTAAATTTTTTGCTACAGGGTGTTGAATTATTTTTTTTTAATGCGTTTTTTGTAATATCTCTGAAAGTACTTTAGCATTCAATTTAGCATGTGCTAATAGGACATAAAACCACATGTTTTAGTTATAAAAGTTATTTTTTTGTCCCACCAGTGGCGTCCCTGCAAACATTTTTTTAGAAAAAAAGTGGTACGCCACTGACATTTTTCCATGTGGATATTATTTCTGATTAGCCTGATCAATTCTGCATAAAAATGGTATCTTGCGTTTTTCTCCTGACATACCGTTCTTAACTAAAATAATTAAATTAAATTAGACGGGCGGAAGCATGCCTATTAAATGAAGGTGGTCATTTCCAACAATTTTTATAAAACAAAATTTTGTATTATCAATGTTAATAATTACAAATATTAGAGCTAATTTAATTATTTTAATTAAGAACGGTATGCCTGAGAAGAAAAACGCAATATATCATTTTTATGCAGAATTGACCAGGCTAATCAGAAATAATATCCACAAGGAAAAATGTCAATGGCGTACCACCTTTTATCTAAAAAATATCAGAGGAAATGTTTGCAGGGACGCCACTGGTGGGACAAAAAAATAACTTTTATAACTAAAAGATGTGGTTTTATGTCCTATTAGCACATGCCAAATTTGAAAATATTATCCAAAGTACTTTCGGAGATATTATAAAAAACACATTAAAAAAAAGAATAATTCAACACCCTATAGCAAAAAATTTAATCCGTTTAAGACATATATTTATATGAACTTTTCTTCATAAAATGACTTGAGGAATCACACCCTAAAATATTAGCACGTCATTAAGGAACACCCTGTATTTTCGAACCTCCTTTAAACCATCGAGATAGACAAGAATAAACACCCATCCTTAAATAACACAATAGAATACAAGTAAAGTATTTTAATTATTAGTATGGATTCTGTTAAAATATAAATTACCGTACATTAACACATCTATTAAAATCTCCATTTAAGGCGGAACTTTGTGCAGCAAGAAATTTATTTGCAAGAGAGTCTCACCCGAAGTGGGCATACTAGCGAGCTTATGACGTGGTGAAAAATATTCCGTAAACATCGATACACACTGAAAGCACGATGCAAGGCGGTAGGTTCTTTATTATGCTAATGAGTTTCGGTTGATTTTATTTCGGAGACGAGAAATTTGTTTTGTGGAAAATAAGAACTTGTTATTGTATTCTTAGTTAAAATAATGTACCTAATCGTTATACGGATATATCTTTTAAATTTGGTCTTATTTTATTATTAAAGCTATAGAATATTTACAAAAAATAAAATTAGGTAGAGCAGAAAGTTTGAAGTGTTAATTAATAATAGGTATAAAAGCACCTGCAAACAGGGTGTTCGTGTTCCACCGGGAACCGCTTCGAACTATATATGGAAAACTATACATAGGAAAATTTTCAAAATTTGCCATCATGGTAATGCTGATGGGGACGACCGGACTAAGAAAATTTCATAATGGTGGTACTTCCGGTTACACCGGAAGTTAGTGTCAGCTAGGGTAGCCAGATTTTAAAAATTGAAAAGCGGGAAGTGGATAGTGCCTGGAGAACAAATTTTTTTTTGAGGTGCTTAAAATATTTATATTGATGATTTCTAAAAAAAAAAGTCGATACCCCGTTGACCTTACGCTGTGGCGTGCCTTTTATATTTCTTCCTCCTATCATCAAACGTGCTTTCTAAACGCCTACAAAATTTAGTATGTATGGTTTTGAAGCATGCGGAATTGAATTATAATGTCGGCGCAGTTGCCAGATTTCTCAGCTTTGCGATACACGTAGTAATTTTAATATTTTAAATGGAATGCCCTATTTATTTTTATTGCAGTGCATTGGGCGTGTCCAATTTAATAAGATGCCAAATTAACAAAATTCTATCTTTACTAATTGCTGAGCTATGGCAATACTGTAATTCCATTAAAAAGTACCATGAGAATTTATATTTTTAAAGTTTAAGTTAAATAGGCCATTTTGAAAAGACAAGAACTTTTCTTGAATCTTGTCAATAACTTAGTAACTATGGAGGTAGACAAGCGTCCCGGTACTTTTTAAGGGAACTTGTGTTGCCATAGCTCAGAAACTAGTGAAGATAGAATTTTGTAAATTTGAGATCTTCCTAAATTTGACACTACCAATTCACTGCAATAAAAATAAATAGGGCATTCTATTTAAAATAACAAAATTACTACGTGTAGCGCAAAGCTGAGAAATCTGGCAACTGCGCCGACATCATAATCCAATTCCGCATGCTCTAAAACCCCCACATACCAAATTTTGTAGGCGCAACTTCAGCAGGTTTAATAATATCGAATTTATTCCAGTTAAAGTCCCTACCCTGTATGCCTATACCTATAAATATCTAAGCGTTTTTGACATATTTGAATTTTTCTGTTAAGAATGACGGTTGCAAGCCTTAAAATAATTATCAATTTTTTCTATAAAGAAGCCTTATATTTATTTAATTTAAGTGGGATTCCTTGTTATAAAGGACCTGCTTTATTAGATTTTTTATAATATTTTGATAACTATTAATTCAGGGTGTTTAAACAATAAGATTGAGAAAACCGCAAAAAGTCTAAATTTTCAAAGGGAAACACCCAAATTTTATAATTACTTTTAGTTTAGCATTAAAAAAGGGTAAGTTTGTATATCCCAAAAATGTTGAACATTATTAATAAGCACATTGTGATGGCTTCTGTTTTGCGGATATCGATTGGCAAATGTGTTCCATGTTCTTGATATAACTTTAACACATTCTCCATAAATAATAAATAAATTTAAATAATCTTCGTTTGTATGTACAATTTAAGCGCACAGGCATGATAATTAATGATGTTTAAATGGTAAGTGACAGCTTTATAAATTTTTCTCGCATTTGATTGTTTTTCAACGCCGTTATAGCCAACTAAAAGTAACTAAACTTAAAATCTGCAGCAAAATCGCCATATAAAAATATTAAGTTGGCAATGTTTCTAAAACTAAAATTTTTTGGAATATACACACTTACCCTTATTTTTAATGCTAAATAAGAAATAATTATAAAATTTGTGTATTTCCATTTGAAAATCTAGTGTTTTTGCAGTTTTTCAATTTAATTTTTAATCGTATTGTTTAAACACCCTGTATTAATAGTTATCAAAATATTATAAAAAATCTATTAAAAATATCTAAAACGCTTAGACATAGGTATAGGACATGGTATACAAGATATGCCTAAATTCTTGCGTAGAATGCAAAAATGTAGTAATATATAGAGTATTCTATCTAAAATAAGCAAGTTGTCACTTACTTCCGGTATAACGGGAAGTGCCACCATTATAAATATATTTTAGCCCGATCGCCCCCATCAGCACTAGCATATACTGTCTAATTTTCAAAATTGGGAGGCACAGGCCTACCCTGAAACTAAAGGTTTTCAGCATTGGTTATCAAATACTTCGTAAGGTCAATAGTTTTTCAATCAAAATTTTCTTATATTACAAATTTTTCACCATGTTTATTTATAAAACAAAAGATAAGTCCCGCTGGTTCCAGGATTTGTTGACTGTGGTTACTAACTCGCGCAGTATTTTGTCCGTCGCGTTCCGTGCCATTATAATTATTTTTTTTAAAAAGTGGTATGTTTTTGACGATTAGTTGCGCTGCACCTTCAAAAGAAAAAAAAGTAAGTACCTAGATTTTTTTTTAGTAACACAGAAACAACAGGAGGTAGTACCGTATCGTCGCGCTAATCCGATACAAAATCACGGTATTAATGTTTCTTATAAACATAAAGTTATAGGGGGGTAGCCAAAAAAACGTGTAAGTTCTCAAAAGTTAATTCTATAAAATAAAATACTTCGCAGCCTTTTCTACACTTTCTCCACCGTTCAAAACTGATTCCTACAAAAAAAAATGTCGCAGTCGTTTCATAAACTCCCCCTAACAAAAGTTAGTAAAAAGTATATTTAACCCCCCCCCCCTTTCCCGCTTGGTCAAGAGACAGGGGCAACTGCCCTCTTTATGGACGCCCATGCCTAACAAAAAATTGTATTTTATTACTCTGCGTGGGATACTGTCCAATTTTTATTTATTACCTACCTAGCTTCTTAGAAGCATTGTCACTATACATACAGTAGTCTCGCTGCACCAAATTGTAGCTGCGAGCCAATAACATGAACAGATAAATGTCATGTGACCAACGCCAAATTCGTGCCTGACAACTACTTTTAAATCGTTAAACCATGGATAAAATAATAAACACATTTCACCTTTAAAATGAATTTATATTTTAACAGGTTTAGACAGAAGCTCACTTTATAAACAATATATAGAGCCTGAATAATAAGCATAAAATATAAAAACAATCGAATAGAAATAGATTCATTATGCAACAGTTGGTTTCTTTACTCACTAAGAACCTTCATAAATGGCTTTGTTTTATTGCACCTATCACCCTTTACCAAGACAAATTAAACTTTAATTTTAGATCTAAGAGTTAATATACCAGGGTTACCATACATCCTGGGATTTGTCGTAAGTTCCCGGTGACCCAGTTTGGGCCTCTAATACCGATAAGCTATTTACCTTAGTATATTTTGTTCACTATCAAGAAAATAACCCATTTCGATAAAAAACGAAACAAAAAATTCAATATAGCCCATTTTTGACTGCAACATATCGACTGGATTTCGTTCAATTCTTATCCTTACCTAACATGAATAAGAAATTTTGAAAGCCCAAACACCAGTTTTGACAAAATGGTGAACGCGCCTTGAACATTTTGCCCTGCGGCGCATTATAAACCATCCCGGTCTAAGCCAAAAAATGTATGGTAACCCGGATTTAATAGCACAACTACTAGTTACGTCTTTTTAATATTAACGCTTAGATATTCTGTTATTGGCACAGACAATCCAAAAAGGATAACATACAATTTAGCCCAAAATTACCCCCGAAATTACTTCTTGTTCGACCACCTATAATTTTTTTCAGTGTATCATTATTCTCTCTGGATGTAAATTGTTTCACGTCAGCCGAGAATAAATTCAGCTGTATATAGGCAACTTCTATAACATGACAACAAAATTTACCTAAAACATGAGTTGCGCGCTGCAAGATAACGGAGTTATTACGACATTGTTTTGTCTCAATTTTTGAAGTCTTAAAGATAAGACATGGAAGTTCTAAGGTACATGGCTATTTTTTTGAAAAAAAAATTCTTAGCTACGATATTAACCTTGAAAAGTGCCTAAAAATACGCACCTTTAGTGGGCATTTTCTTATACATATTCTTATTTTTTTCAAAAAAGGGCTTTGTACCTTAGAAATACAAACATTCCTTTATTAAATTTTAAATTGTCCCGACAAATATTTCAAATAGCCTTTGCAGAATCCTGCAGTAGCGAAACGGTGTTTTTCATCCTCTAAATTTGCGCGTGGTAGAGCCTTAAAACACTTAAACGCGACAATAATTCAGCTTTATTTAAAAGTATTTACAATATTTCGCATTTTCGAGCTAAATTTCTACCGCCAAATTCGATAGAGACGTAAAAATGTGACGGTTTAATATTTTTATATTTGTCCGAACCTGTTTTATTAGATTTATTAATTTTTCTATTAATTTTAATGCTTTTTCTGCCACATTTGACACGGCTGATGAGGCAAATTAACATGTATATTTTTTAAATATTTCAGCTCGATCTTACTAATTTGATTACCGAAATCGTAAACTAAGTAAGCCTACACACCCGATCTAAATAGGTTAAAGCACATAAAAGTAAGGCTCAAAGCCTCGACGTAAGTGCCGAGTAGCGAAATGACTTTAGACGGATATTCTCGTTAACGTTTATTACAGGCAACGTTTGGCGTAACCTGTTACAGATGTAGATGTTGTCCAGCATTATGAGCGGCAAGCAGGGGCGGTTCTAGACCCAAAATATTGGGGGGGCACCACATTGGCGTAGCCAGAAAATATGCTCGGGTGGGGGGGGGGGGGGGGCTGGGTGGGCGTAAGTAGGACATTTTTTTTCTGAAGAGAGGGATAGTCGGGACTATTTGTATTCCATGGTATTGTACCTAGCGAAGAAGGCGGAAAAGCGCCGCAGGCGAAAAATTTTCGGGGCCACGCCCAAATTTCGTTTAAAATTCACCTAACTACTATCAAATTTCGAAAATTAAATTATTACCTCTCCCCCTTAGCATGGTTGGATAAAATTTTTTTTTTAATGTTTTTTTTTGATATTCCTAGTTGCCTCTTTATTTAAAAAAAAACGTATTTTATAATTGTGAAAGAGCGAAGCCGTATCGGCGCTTCGGCTACTAGCTATCAGATATACTGTCGATTGGTCGCGTTTTGCATGGTGATATTAATTCCTAACGGATTAAGACAATGAGGAGCGGAAAATGGGCTACGAATGCCAATAGAATAAATTAGATATAACTTTCTTATATAGTCTACATTGACTCCTATTTATTCTTCTTAGGTACTAGAACATCGGCTTTTTTTGTTATATTTTTTGCTTGCGTTTTTTACAAAAGATGGAAATGTAAACAATAATGTTATATTATTTTGTGGCGGTTACTATACTATAGTCTATTTCAGAAAGGTGTATAGTATTAAAATGGGAAATTCCGTCCGGTTCGGCTCAATTTCGGTGCCGGCCATAGGCGCAGGTAAATTTTACGCATTAAAATTTATAGTCACTAACCACAGTGACACAAAGGCGATAATTTGATAAAGAAGGAACTATCAGCTATAGAAAATTTACACAAACATCGTTTCATGAAATATGCCGTGGAAGATATAAAAAACATAGTACAACTGTGCTGCGCACACCGCCATATCATTGCGTACTAAATTCTATAGAACTTATATGGGCGCAAGTGAAAGGATTTGTAGCAAGACACAACACGACATTCGAAATGAAAGACGTTAAGCTACTATTTGATCAAGCCATTAAGGAAGTGACACCGGAGAACTGGCGAAAAGCTGTCATTAAAGAAGTGGAGAAAATGTGGGATATTGACCACCTGATCGATCGGACCGTCGACCCGTTAATTATAACGTCAAGAGGAGATGACAGTTCCTCAGATAAAGAAGAGTATTTTAATTTTTTATAATTTAATTTCTGTATATTAATGTATTTTGATTTTTTTTATAATGTTTAATAAAAAATAAGTGTACCTAATACTATGTACATAATGCACGCCGTTGTCACACCATTTTCAGTGTTTGTAAATGGATAACAATAGGCAAAACCCATAAATTGACCCAATCCCGGGTGGTACTACCTGCACTTGCTGAAAATAAAGAATTTTGCAATGAAATCAATGCAAAATTATGAAAGTGGCTTAAATATTCGTTGGGTCACTCTGTAGTCCCTTTGCATACCTAATGAGCTTTTATTACTCTACACCTTTCTGAAATAGACTATAGTAATTGTAGTGGAAGCCTCAAGGCAAAATAACCTATTACAAAGCAAATAATTTTTCAGTGTAGAAAGAAATTCTATAATAATTATTGTGTATTCGTTATAAATTATCCGATAAATTACCTTTTCCTTGACAATCTGTGATAGATTGCTATTATTTATAATTCAAGTCCGTTTATATAGAATAGTAATTGCAAATTACAGTTTGTCATTGTTCATTAAAAGCGTGCCATCGACGCTTGTCCGCATAATAAAAATAATAAAATTAACACTTTTTAATTAGCATCTTTCTTTCCCATCTGAATATTTACTTTTAATTAATAGTTTAAGAGCAAACAGTAGTCGATGAGTCATCACGAATAAATAGTGCATTTCTACCTAATCGCGTATATTGTACCTGCGTCTGGCGATGGCGATGGCAATAAAATGTTTCCCCCAAGGGGGAAAAAATCTTTATTATTCATTTTACGACCAAAAGTCATTCTTTATAAAAAGTTTCGCTTATTGAGAAAATGAATTCACGATAAAAAAATATCAGAGTGGAGATGTTGAAGATAATATCGGGGCATCGTTTGTAATTTTAATGGAAAATAAGAAATTAACACGAATAGTCGTATATATTTCTATTTTTATGTTCTGCATGGTGGATGATAATTATAAGTTGAACCTATATAATTGAAACTTTAAAATACATTTTCAATTTGATACTGATATACAACTGTATCAGGTCCTCCGTAGCGCAATTGGCAGCGCGCTTGAGGCTTAATCGAGAGGTTCTGGGTTCGATTCCCAGCGGAGGCATACAACTTTTTCAATGTTAATCTGGTTTACACGCCGGCAAACACTTTCATTTTAAAAGATACAATTTTTGTATTCTAGTTTTTATCCGTGTAATCCAACTTTGGCAATTTATAAAATAATAATAATATAGGATCGAAAACTTAGTCCCATATCATTTCCACTAATGCATTCTTTGCTTATTATATCGCAAACTATATCCCTGTATAAGCATTCCGTAAGACCGTTCTCAAAGCAAAGATCTCGCTGTACATTAGCGTCTTATGCAAAAGCAAAAGCACTGCTCTTGTACAAGTGGAAGCATGCGAGAGAGCCAGTAGGCAGTAGGGTAGAAAGAGATGTAACAAATAAACCTTCGACCTTACTTCATCTATCGGCCCGCGCCAAGAAAGCCCGCGTTTGGTGTGTGCATTGGTGCCAATCTTCAAGTTTTATCGTAGTTTGGAAAATACTTCCCTTTCTCAATATAAAATATGAAACAGGCCTCTATAAGTTTTATTATTAATTAGTTTGTAAGATATTTTTAAAGGGATAACGGATAAGGTATCGTAAAATAGGAAGCACTTTTATGACAATTGAAATCATTTTTACTGATTTCATAATATTTGATAATCAGTTATCTTATAATATTTCACATAATAATTGACCTCGTTTTTGGCCGAATTGGTTTAATGAGGTGAATGATAGATTTTTAATTTATAATTAGTGTTTTCGCCCTTTTGCTAGACTTCGCGCCGGCGGTTTTTGGGAAAAAAATAAATATGGAGGCGTTAATTGTTACTATTCCAGCTAGCAGCGCGTCTGTAGAACGATCCTTTTCTGCATTAAAAAGAATTCATATCTATTTACGAAACACACAGGAAGAGACACGCTTAAGTGAATTAACAATAATATCTCTGGAGAGCGACCTTTTGCAGGATTTAAAACGCAATACCAATTTTTATGACGATATTTTAAAAGAATTTTTACGTAAAGACCGCCGTGTTATTGAACTAATTTACAAATAATGTCATGTTATTCTTCTTCTGCCACAGTGTTCTTTCCACAAACTCAAAACAAGACATATTATGACAAAATTTGAAATTTAAATGCTTGAATACTACGGAAGGTAAGTTTTTGTCTTAAATACAATTTTTGCCTACCCTGGTTAAAACAACATTACACGCCACTGTTAAATAGTTGTCGATACAACCGAGTAACTTTGTAATTTTTATAAACTCAACGTAGAAATATATTCTAGGAAGCAAAAAAAAATTAGTTCAAACAGAACGCTATTGAAATGTCGGCATGTTATATTTTGGTTTCAAGGAAATTAAAATCCAATTTCGGCCATTTAAACAGATTTTTTCTCTCGTTTATTTCGTAGGTTGTTTCTTGCACAATTTTTGGTCGCGCACGTACGGTTTTGACACACTTTGGTAACGCGACCGCAAGTTAAAAATTTCCTTTGAAAGAAACAAAGGCTAAAGTAAATAATGCATTGACAAGAACGGAATAGGTAAAAACTAATAAGAAGAATTGAAAGAAGAAATAAAATGGTTGATGGTTGTTTGTATACGCGAAGTCGTAATTTTGGCACTGCTATTATTTTTTAGGGATCGATCCAACTGGATGCAGTGGCGTGCATATAATATATGCAAAAAGTTATTGCCTACCCTGAGAACAATAAAACAAAAAGAAACAATTTTTTTATATATTAGTTTTTATCCGTTTAATCCAACTTTGGCATTTTATTTCTACATTAATATGATAAGTAATAATATAGGACCAAAAATTATTCCTATATCATTTCCACCAACGCATTCTTTGCTTCTATTATATCGTAAACCAGATCCCTTTATAAGCATTCCGTAAGACAGTTCTAAAAGCAAAGATCGCACTGTATATTAGCGTCTTATGCAAAAGCAAAAGCACTGCTTTCGTACGAGTGGTAGCAAGCGAGAGAGCCGGTAGGCAGTAGGTTAGAAAGAGATGTAACAAGTAAACCGGTCACAACCTTCGACCTTCCTTCATGTATCAGCCCCCGCTGCCAAGAGAGCACGCGATTGGTAAGTGCATTGGTGCCAATTTTCAAGTTTTACCGTAGTTTGGAAAATACTTCGCTTTTTCAATATAAAATATGAAACACGCCTTCATAAGATTTATTATTAATTAGTTTAGTTAGGATATTTTTAAAGGGATAAGGTATCGTAAAATAAGAAGCACTTTTGTGACAATTTCATGACATAATATTTAATAATCAGTAAGCTTGTCATCATATTTCACATAATAATTGACCTCGTTTTTGGAAATATTGGTTCAATCAGGTGAATACTAGATTTTTAATTTATAATTAGTGTTTTCGCCCTTTCGCTTTCTTCGCGCCGTCGGGTTTCGGGAAAAAAAGAAATATGAGGGCGTTAATTGTTACTATTCCGGCTAGCAGCGCGTCTGCAGAACGATCCTTTTCTGAATTAAAAAGAATGCGTACCTATTTACGAAACACGCAGGGCGAGCCACACTTATTAACAATAATCTCTCTGGAGAGTGACCTTTTGCAGGAATTATAGAGCAAACCCAATTTTTATGACGATGTTTTAAAATAATTTTTACTTAAAGACCACCGTGTTAAACTAATTTACAAACACACACAAACAAATTTAGATGCGCGAATGCTACGGAAGGTAAATTTTTGTTTTAAATGCAATTTTTGCCTACCCTGGTTAAAACAACATTGACCATCCGACCAAATTATATCTATATAATTGAATGAGAAAACAAATTTGTCCTTCACCTTTTTTAATATAATTTATATTATATTGTTGTTATCAACAATTACTGCCTACGCGTTTCGGTAAAAAAAAACATCATTAGGGCTAGCAGGTCAAAAACTTAGTCACTAGACAATCAAGATAACACTGGTACCGGTCAAGAAACAAACGACACAATATTTTAAAGTTGAAAATAAAAATTTGCTTTTTAGCTAGGCTAAAGAGGTCAGTAAATGGAATATAAAAATTATTTACACACGCTGGAGCGCTTGTTGCCTTATTGGCCAACAAATTGAACATTTCTATTAAAGAAATACGTTATAATAAATATAAAATCGTCAGTTAGAAAATTAGAAACCATAAAATATGGAAATGAAGAATAAACCTATTCAGCAACCGCATCAATTTTACATCCAAGTGCAAAAATTATAGATTGCCAAACAAGTTGCATAAAAAACAGGTTCGCAACGGATTTTTTTTTTATGTGAATGACACGACTAGATATAAAACGGTTGAACACAAGTTCATCATATTTTTTCCAAACATTTATAGCTTCAATAAAAGATAGACAAGCGCATATTTCTGTGGGAAAGTAATAAAAATATCTTAAATATTTTACCAAAAGTGGTTTTATTATTTTTCTTAAAAACTGTTATACAACTGCGTCCATTATTTATAATTATGGAATAGTAAAAAAACACTTAATTCTCAAAAACCCATGTCGGCATCAAAATTCAATCAATCCGTTCCATTTTTAGTTTATTGGGTTGCCATTTCATTTTTTGATCAATATTTTGTTATTCCTTTCATTCAAAAATCGGCTAAATACCGACATTTGGAGCATAATTAATACCTACAATTTAAAGTTAAATACATTGAATTTATAAAGTAATAAAAGCAGAAAAAGAAAAATTGTCAAATTTCACAATTTGTTGTTTTTTACTTTTATTAATTCATTAATCAAAATTTCGTTAGTTCAAAATTGTAGGTAGTTGCTACCCAAGAACGGGTATTTGGCCCCTTTTCTAATAAAGCATAAAGTATAAGAAATATTGATCAAAAAATGAAATGGCGAATGCATCACTAGACTTAATTTTTTAACTATTCCATAATTAATCAATCAAAAATAGGAGTTTATAATTCGCCTAATAAAAATAAAGTGAAATTTTTGTAGACATGAATAGTTTCAATTTTTAGAACAATGTTGGTACGTACTTATAATATTGTGTTTGCATTTCAATGTCGGAAAGGTTACTTCATTTCAATTACAGCATGCATAAATCAAATATTTTTGGCAATTTTTGAATATTAAATTGTTGACCTAAATGCAATAGTTTCAAATTTCTGGGTAAATTTACATAAATGTTAAATTGATGTCACAGTCGGTTTTTAATTTGAAGTCAAGGGCACAGAAGTAGGATCTATGATTTATTAAAAAATATTGATTTTAAAAAATATGCCATTTCTTACAAATATGTACCGGGTGGTCAACTAAGAATGACCGCCGGCCATATCTCAGAAACTAGTAACCGTACAGCATCCGGGTAAATTTTTTTATGACAAGAGTGCCCAAGAAAAAATGCTGGAAATTATTTTTAAGTTCCGCATTTTGCCGCAAGAGGGCGTAATTAAAAAGTCAATTTTAAAATTTTACATATCTCCGAAAATTCCACATTAAGGCATATCTTTGATAACACCATTAAAAAGCTTGGACAATTATGCATCATTTTGATTTTATGCTCATTGGCGTACCGACTTTAATAAGAACACATGGAAAAATATCAGTGGCGTACCACTTTTTTTCTAAAAAATATATAATCGCTTAGTTTTAAAAATTATTCTATTGGCGATAACGCTGAAACGAACGGAGATATCGAGCTGCGATTTTAATATTTTTTCTAGCAAATTTTATCTACTTTCCAAATATGGTATCATAATTATACCGTATGATTTATTTTTTCGGAGTAAAATCAAAAAATGTGTTATTATTGCAAATTGCACCCTCTAGCATTTTTTTTTAGAACTATTATAGACAACTAAATACGATTGGTGAAAGTGCATACATTTCTCTTCCAAACAGTCTTTAGTTTGCTAAAATCGGATAAGTCGTTTATAAGTTACAGCGATTTAATTGATTACACTTTCAACACCTTCCCCCCTCTTATTAAAGTCGGTACGCCAATGAGCATAAAATCAAAATGATGCATAATTGTCCAAGCTCTTTAATGGTGTTCTTAAAGATATACCTTAATGTGGAATTTTCGGAAATATGTAAAATTTTAAAATTTACTTTTCAATTACGCCCTCTTGCGGCAAAATGCGGAATTTAAAATAATTTCCAGCATTTTCTCTTGGGCACTTTTGTCATAAAAAAATGTACCCGGATGCTGTACGATTACTAGTTTCTGAGATATGGCCGGCGGTCATTCTTAGTTGACCACCCGGTACATAAAAGATGTCAAACTAAAATATGTTGTAATAATAGAAAGAACCTTCTTAATATAACAATAAAATATTGTTAACAAAACAGTTACATATATCTACCAATATTTATTGCTAGATCTATCAAGTTTCAGAAAATCAAATACGAAGTCAAACACATAGAGAGGTCTTGTTGAGTCAACAGAGATTAACAGAAGGGGAGGTCTTGTTGTCCATATACGAATTAAGACATGGCAAGCTTAAAAACAATTGTAGTACTTCCTCTTCCGTTACGCGACATAAACAACTTAGTCGTGGTTAATCCTAAATCAATCATCTTCCGGCGCAAATAAAGTCGCGCGGGTATAGCTTGTTGTTGAATTTAAAACTAATAAGATGCTAAACGGCGGAATCATAAAGGCAACTGTGTGTAAAATGTATCATCTCCCAACCCACCTCATTGACGCAGGTAACTAGGCCGGATGAGATGGGATATCTCGTGGGGTGCGGAAGAATGTACACTTTCCCCAATCGGTAGGTCATGCAATCACGCAAGAAACCCAGGGTTAGTCCTTGGGGGGGGGGATGTCGTATGATTTAAGATCATGGTTCGGAACCCACGTTAAGCTGTAAGTCCCCTCGGGAATAGCCCTGGCAGCAAACGAAGAGGTAAAAAGCCGAATAAATGTATTTTATTTTATTTTAAATTTTTAAGTAGATTTTACAGTGGATACCAGGACGCTTTAAATTAGTTTAGATAGATTGCAATTTTTACGTTGACTTCATTAACCCTAGATTGCGAACCTACGTAAAATTTACGTGCAGTTTTTTGTTAAACTGAAATAATTGGCCTATTATTGGTATCCTCGTTCTGCCGCTCAAGCAGTGCATCTACCACCACCACAACATTCAGCTGCCGACGCGTTTCTGATGTGACAGTTGAGGGTTGGAAGTAACCGAATAAAGAGTGGTTGTTGGCGCGTAAATTTTACGTAGGTATAGATGAACAATTTTTAGAGTACATATTTTCTATTGCTTTCCCAGTATGTGACATTTATAAATCATTTCCTTAAATTTACAAAATGTTTATGTTATTACAGATACAATGTTAAATTCCATTAAGTTCGAAATAAACCTAATTATATTGTAAGTGTTTCGCCAACAACATAATCACTTTTTATTATTTTGTTGATAAGGTCATTTCGCAGGTTATTTTACACTTGATTGAACTCTAATATTTATATTGTAGTACCAGTAAATTGAAGTGATGAAAATCGATTATTACTAACACAATGTTTATATTTAAATTTACCGTGCTTAAGAAATGGATCAAACATTAAAAAAAAATTATAATATTATCTATAGAAGTAAATTTTCATATTTAAAAGCATCAATTCTTCTCCAAGGTTACCAGCCCGATACGAAATTATATCTAATTAGACCTCTTGGCCCGAATCCTGGCCATATTTATTATTGGAGTTTAAAAAACTTTTTACATTTGGACTCTACAGATAAACAAAACCACCACTAAACAAACCATAGAAAACAATTAGCACCCAAAAATTATAAATACGGACCTGCCCTTTATTTATACTAACCTATGAAACGTAATTTTTAGCCGTTTTCTTTTTATCCACAGCATTTCTGCTGGAAAACCTTCGCACGGCAGAAGAAATAATTAATATTTATTACACAGTAGCAATAGTTTTACACAAAAATTGAAAATCCTGTCATAAAATCTAAAACCACCTCGATTATGATAGATCGAACAGCTGATTACACGAATGACATAAGTGTCGTACCAATATGGCGCAGATAGGGTCACTTTTAGTCATGTGATGTCGCCTCCTTGTTTACGCTATCTCGATGATTATGATAGATCGAACAGCTGACTACACGAATGACATAAGTGTCGTACCAATATGGAGCAGGTAGGGTCACTTTTAGTCACGTGATGTCGCCTTATTGTTTATTCTGTCTCGATGGCCGACCCTATCGGACCACCTGGCCCAACAAGTTAAAAAAATTGGGTTAATCTACGCGATATTTGATTTTACCGATCGAAAAGCCAAAAAAAACGTTAAAAATGTATTTTCTCGACGCTCGTGTAAAAATTTCTTTATCCAGAGAATCACCCATATAGGTCTGAGTCATCCGACAATAAAATATATATGGGTGACTCTCTGGATAAAGAAATTTTTACACAAGCGCCGAAAAAATACGGTTGTAACGTTTTTTTTTCTGGCTTCTCGATCAGTTCAGCTTACTGGACAAATGATTTATCAACTGCTATAAAATAAACTGTTTTGTCAAAAAACTACACATACTCCTTTAAAATATTTTCCATCGATCCTGCATAAATTTACCAAGATATAAATAAAGTTTTTTTTTATGTTCAAACCACTAAATTAACTTATAATTAGAAACTTTACTACAAAACGAACACAAACTGCTAAGCCAAGTTTCACTATAGAATTTTAATGGAGAAACTGCAAAGAACTGCAAATCGTTGAAATTCACGTAGGTCAAGAAACATTGGAAAAAAATGGCGATGAAGAGATGTAAACAAAAGGTAAAACAGTAATAAGAATAGAAAATAACTAATTGTAGGAAAAATTTTTAAAAATCCAGCAGTTTCACATTTTCTATCCCGTAAGTGAATGTTAAAATATTTTTTTTACAATTAGGTATGTAAAAAGCCAGAATACATATTTACTAATACTTAAATATAGTACTTTCCACTGATTACTCCGATATTATTCCTCCCCTCTCTCAACATCGAGTAGGTTCACATACAATTTCACAGAAAAAACTTACTGCCTTTGCGACACACAATCTGTGGCTTTTCGGTAGGTCAGGAATTACTAAAGTTTCGATCAGCTGCGAACAGATGGCGCAACTAGTGTTAGAACTAAGAATAAAGAAGATAGGAGAATAAGTAATGGTTCGTGGGTAAGGTAATGGGGATCGGGAATCGAATAAAAAAAGCATGGCGCTTTGGCTGGGACCTTTAGCAGGCATGTTTGTGAAAAACAACAGAACACTGACAATTTAATACAATATTAATGGTTTTATTTACGTGTTTAAATTATGTAGTTTCCAATGTTTTATCGCGAGGTTGAAAGAAGAATTATGTAATAGTTATAAAATCCATCTCCGACCTGACTAGTCTCTCGAGACTGGTGTTCTATTTCTAATCTGTTCTTTTCTATTTAAATTGTCGAAACAAAGATAAATATAATCGGTCACACGACTCACAACTAAAAGAATTGCGCGGTTAGCCTTTGCGCCTCATCTTTTTAAACTTGCAGCTTTTCCGCCATGTTTTTAATTGTTTCTAGAAAAGGCTGTGATACTCATATAGTAAGATTTTTATTAATGGGATATGTTTTCAATACGTTCTAGTTCAGGATCTTTTTTTCTCGAAGGTCCGTCCGTGCGCCAGATGCATTTAGGCCAGGTTTGGCCCATTTTGCTCCCCTGTATCTTGATTATAGTTATGAAAAGTTGTATATCTTTTACTAACTAAACATTTTTTCGAAAATAATTCAAAAGTTATCAAAATATTTTTTACATTCTAATCAAATCTAATCAGTTTTTTCAAAGCAGGGCAAAAAATATAATATTTTTAAACAATGCCGATAAAGGAAAAAATGCGTTTTTGCTGGAGTTCAGTAGTGCGCTGGTATATAAGGTCAGATGAATACACCAAAAACAATAACAGACCCAAGACGGATCCTTAAGGCACGCCACTTAAAATTGGACGAGGCGTTGACATCCTAATGGTAAACACATTTTTTTAAGGCCTCTATCCAGAGCAATAATACTTATTTTTAAAAGTAAAACTCCCCTTCTTAGATTTTTATAAATAACAACCTGTAAATTATGCGCCATTGAGGTTCGTAATTTTTTTTTATCATCGATATGTAATGCAGTGGCGGCTCGTGCCTGTTAAAGAGACAGTGCTGCAGAGTATTGGACTCAAATATTTTTCTGTCTGTTTATTTTTGTTATATATTTCGCTCGAAACTCATCAGATCTTATACATAAAGAAAAAACAATTTTTAAATTATTTTAAAAATAAACATAAGCACATCGCACTAACATAACTAGACTAACATTCCGGTATTTTTCACTCGGGAGATGTTTAGAATTTCCATGCAGTCTAAACTTAGACTATTTTTTTGTCTTACAGCCACAGATCTAGCCGTATTTTTCTTTTACCTAAAAATTTCATTACTTTTTCCTCGGCTTGTGGGAGACACTAAAATATTTAAGTTAGGCATGGGACGTCCGTTTCGTTTAATTTCAAGTTTTTCGTCAATGTTCAAGAAAAGTTGTCTAAACTTTTTTTTTTGATGTAAATGCAATTTTTTTCCAATTTATAAGCGGAATCTTTTGAAATATGTCATATAGCTAGAAGTATAGTAAGGACTTAAGCTAAGCTTTATAAAAAAAATAGGGTGTTTAATTAATTAATTAATTTAATAATTTCATTGATAGTAAAGTTAAAATTCATTGCTAATTATTTAAAGTTAAAAGATGTTAATATTTAAACTACCGTGGCCACATTTACACTTTTTCCAACTGATTAAGAAATTCGTGGCTACAGGGAGATGTAACCGTTTTCGTTGCTGTGATAAATCGTTTGCCAAATATGCAGGCGCAATTGACAATTTAACGCTAAATTCGTGGCTAGGTTTTACGGTAAAAAACCGTTGCCGCTAATTTTCCTTGCTTTCTTCACACACATAAAAAAGGCATGAAAAACGTTTTAAAACCACGCGCGACGGCTAGACTAGACTGAAAATTTTGGCGCTCTGTATGTGTACGTTAACACGCTCTTAAAACTATTGGAGATAATCTCGGGCTAGAAAAAATTTTCATTTACCATTGGTCGGTTCAAGGTCGACTACTTGTTAAGGGCCGGTGTTGCGAAGAGCAGCATTTCACCTTTCATTCATTCGATTGATGTTAGGCAGCCGCGACTGATTGCGGATAAGGCAAACCACATGGATGAAAATAAAAAATTTAGGTTTTGCAAATATAGGATATACTTATAAGACACAAAAATAAGTTCATATTATCAGAACAGGTGCTGCGGCTTTTATACACTACTAACCGCCACTGATGTGATGGTAAAAAACAGCCCGTTAACGTCTATTTCTAAATAAATAAACCATTAGATCCTGCAATATTTTATCTTTTATTGTATCTCTATAAAACATAAATATTACTGTCTCATTCTGTCTGTATCTAAGCACGTCAAACACTTTAAAACTTTTCTCAGAATGTAATTAACAATAAACATTAGGTCTAACCTTGAACGCTGGACCAAAACTTGTTCTTAAATTTTGGCGGAAGACTTATGTGGGCAATTTAAGGATCAGTTATAAATCATTAGACATAAAAATAAATTATATAAAATTTATTACGTGTAGCAGTAGTGGAGATTGGTTTTGATGTAGACAGAGAAAACCAGTCTCGCTGTACAGTGGCGTATTTAGGGGGAGGGGCTGCCGAGCTGCAGCCCCCCACGATCCTAGGAGCTCGGGTCTAAAAATATAAATAATAAATCCCACAAAGTCCCGGTCTTAAAAATTCTTTTATATATAAGTATAACGGTTAAAGTATCTGGAAGGGCTTAACATTATCAGCGATCATCAATACGGTTTTCGTAAGTCCAGATCAACAGGTGACCTTCTGGCATATGTCACCCATCTTTGGAGCAACTCCATCGAACATCATGGAGAATCCCGGGCTGTTGCACTGGACATCTCTAGGGCTTTTGATCGTGTTTGGCACGATGGGCTTTTAAGTAAACTGCGATCCTACGGTATGCCTAATGGATTTTGTTTATGGTTAACCAGCTTCCTTAAGAACCGTTCTCTGCAAGTGGCGATTGACGGGTTTCTCTCAGACACCTTCACCATCAATGCCGGTGTTCCTCAAGGGTCCATATTGTCGTCTACCCTCTTTTTACTGTATATTAACGACCTTATAGTGAAAACCTAAAATCCAATTTATAGCTTTGCTGATGACAGCACACTTGTCTCATCTTTTACCTTGACTCCCCAAACATCCGCTGCCGACGCACATCTTCGCAGGCAGCATGAAGTATTGCGCCTCAACAAGGACCTGGAAGAAATTTTGGCTTGGGGTGACAGTAACCAAGTCGAATTTAATGCTAAGAAAACCCAGGCAGCAGTCTTCTCCAAAAAGGTTAACATTGCAGAACCGGATATAGTCATGGCAGGACACGCAATTCCCCTGGCACCGTCTATTAATTTGCTGGGGGTCAATCTAGGAGGTAATATGTCTTGGCATGATCACGTTGCCGCAATTGCCAAAACAGCTGCACAGAAACTTGGTGTACTTTTCCGCACCAAAAGGTTGTACACACCTCATCAACTTTTGACACTCTACAAAGCCCAGATTCGACCATCATTAGAATATTGCTCTCATGTATGGAGCTCTGCACCCAAGCACACCCTTAGGCTACTGGATTCCATTCAAAGGAGAGCCGTTCGTCTGATCGGCGACCCCGAGCTGACCAAGACCCTCGATAGCCTGGAGCATCGAAGACAGGTTGGTGATTTGGCTCTCTTTTACAGATATTTCCATGGCAGGTGTTCGACTGACATTGCCCACTTGATTCCACCTAGAGCAATGCAAAACAGAAATACACGGCAAACCACTGCCGCTCATCCATATGTTGTTCAGCTTAGTACTCCTCGAACTTCATTGTTCAAGAATTCTTTCATCTGGAGAACGTCATCTTTGTGGAATGATCTTCCTGAGGTCGTGTTTCCCAATGAATACAATCTTCAACGTTTCAAGATCAACGTTAATCGCTTTCTTCGCACACGCACCGCTCCCAGAGCGCCTTAAAGGATTTTTCCTACAGTGCAGGTGTTTTATCATAAAAAAAAAAAAAAAAAAAAAAATGTTTCGCTCGCAAATGAGCATCATCAGACCTATATACAAACGTTGTTGTGTTTGCAAAATGTGCATATAAAAAAACATAAAAGTATCTTACCTAATTACACAAACAAAGAAACATGTAAAAATTAAAAATATATAAACACCTCACCCAACTGTAAATAAAACATAAATAAATTATACTGAGTGGGGATTAACCACCTTTATTTACAGTTGGGTGAGGTGTTTATATATTTTTAATTTTTAAATGTTTCTTTGTTTGTGTAATTAGGTAAGATACTTTTATGTTTTTTATATGCACATTTTGCAAACACAACAACGTTTGTAGGTCTGATGATGATGCTCATTTGCGAGCGAAACATGTAACCGTTATACTTATATATAAAAGAATTTTTGAGATCGGGACTTTGTGGGATTTATTATTTATACTTAAATCAGGTCTCTTAGAGAAAATGGACAGCTTTTTCGAATCGGGTCTAAAAGTCCAATTGTAACCTAATTTTTCGTCTCACGCATGGACTCTTAATTTAAATTTTTAAATAATGTATTCTTGGCTTAGATTACAAAGGTCTTGTAAGAAACGTTTAGTTTTTAAACTTTTCCTTCTAAAAGTCCTTTTTTTATATAGGGATTAAGGTTTCGGACGCATATCGTTTTAGTTATTGATTTATGATGTAATATTATAGGAAAACCAGTAAAAAGAATAATATTTTGTAGTATTTTTCTATTATATACTTGTCTGTTCCGTTTTTCCTTTTTTAGAGCTAGTTTAAATCAACAAAAATATAACCCAATGCAATAAAATATTATTACAACAAAAACAAAAAACAATTAGGTATTAATTTTTAAAAAGAAAAATTAAAGTAAAAATTGAAACATTTTTTATGAAAGAAGTGTGATAATTTATAATATAAAAAACTCTTAATTTAAATTTTTAAATAATGTATTCTTGGCTTAGATTACAATGGTCTTGTAGGAAACGTTTAGTTTTTAAACTTTTCCTTCTAAAAGTCCTGTTTTATATAGAGATTAAGGTTTCGGACGTATATCGTTTTAGTTATTGATTTATAATGCAACTTGAAAGGAAAACGAGTAAAAAGAATAATATTTTTCTATTATATACTTGTCTGTTCCGTTTTCCCTTTTTAGAGCTATTTTAAATCAATAAAAATATAACCCAATGAAATAAAATACTTTTACAACAAAAACAAAAAACAATTAGGTATTTATTTTTAAAGAGAAAAATTAAAGTAAAAATTTTAATTGAAACATTTTTATGGAAGAGTGTGATAATTTATAATTAAAAAAATAGTGCGGGAAGAAACAAGAATGTTTTATTATGAAACGGAACTTAAGAAGGAGTGCTTTAAAACCTAAGCATTTGCACCAAAAACTGCTCTTAGATCTACGTTCTTAAAATACATGATTTCTGAAAAATCATCAATTTTGGCGTGGTGAGCAATATTTACTTTACTTTTAAACATGAAAAACCGAGCCCGAAAAACGCTGGTTAGAGTCATACATACGTCTTATGTTAAAATTTTGGATTGAAACCAATATTCATATTTTTCACAAATATAATAAATATTTTTTTTTTAAATAAAGAGCCAGCTAGGAATATTAAAACAAAAGTAAACAAAATATTCACAAAAACAAATTTAATCCAACAATGCAGAGGGGGAGAGGTAATAATTTAATTTTCGAAATTTTATAGTAGTTAGGTGAATTTTAAACAAAATTTGGGCGTTGCCCCTAAAATTAGTAAATAAATATTTTCTGGCTACGCCACTGTCGCTGTAGATATAATGCATGAACCGACTCGACTTCCTATATTTTCTATTACGTTCTTGGAGGACCGCCTTAATACGTCAAGCAATTCATTAAAAAAATTTCGAAAATTTGTAGTGGTTACTGCTCTTAACTAAAATTCCCGTAGAAAAAATATAAATAATAATATCATCATGATTATCTAACTGAAGGTCACATTATTCCGTATTGTTTAAACAATCACTGCTTGTTCACTAGATAACATTATTGGAAATTTTTAAATATCATATTTTCTAAGCAATTTCGTACGTTTTTATCTTCCAACAACGTTGCCGTTTGGTCAATTGTAATTTTTGCGTTGAAAAACGCAAATTATTCTATTTTTAAAAGACGTCAATTATTGGCTTATTGAAAACAATATTTTCAAGATTCTAAATTATTCTCCGCGGATTTACTTAAGTGGATTTGAAAGCGCTATAATTTCCCATGTTAAATTACCGTTTTTTTAACCGAATTACAAAAAAAACTAAGCAAAATTTTGAATTTCTGTTTTCACCAATGGAAAGGTGGCATCTATGTGGGCGTAAGAAAGTTCTTTTCATACAGAATAAAAAATCCTGAAAAACGATATAAGCCAATAAAAGCCCTAAAAAAATTCATTGTATTGTAAAAATTATTGGGAATTATTTTTTTTTATAAAAATAACTTTATCTACTTTCATTTAGTAATATGAATTTTACAGTTCTGTAAATCGTTTTTTAAGGGCATCTATTACAGCACTAGTGCTGTAAAAGATGCCTTTACAGCACTTGTGCTGTAATGGAAAGAAAACGGTTTTATTAAAATTTTGCTGTTAAATAAAACCACACTTTTTAGAAGAATGATTTATTATTAACAATTATAAAATTAATTACCAATTATTAATTAAAATATAACACTTCAAGTTTATTATAAACGTTATTAATACACTTTTTACAGTTAGAAATTTGTATACCACAAGTGGATGTGATGGAGCCCTTTACGTTCGAATTTCCAATCATTAAATCCGTGTCTGACCCCATGATCTTCTTTGCTATTTGTTTCTTATTTTCTAAAGAATTCTCAACGTAGCCTTCTGCCGTAAAAGAGGATTTCCAGCCCCCATGATGCTTTAATATCTGCATATCTGCACCACCATCAACTAGAATGGTGGCTGAGGACCTCCTAAAACAATGTCCACTGTATCCTTCGGGATTATTCAATCCAAGTTTTGTTGCAATCTTTTTTGGTATACTTCCAAAACTATTAATTCCGACGGGCTGGGAGGTGCATTTTCCTTTTCCATAGAATACAAAAAACCGCCTGTGAGTTGCATTAAGAGGACAAAGTTTAGCATACTTTCGAAAAATACTTAAACAGTTGACACCTGTCACATTTCCTTCTGTTATAACAAATTCTCGCATAATTTTGGTTTTCGAGAATGGAATCACAATTTTTATATACAAATCATTGTGTTCAATATGATCCAACATTAACTTAGCTAGTTCTTCGCGCCGACAAGCCCCAAAAATGCCGAATATAATAACAACCTTCATAAGTAAATATGTTTCATCATCTGCAGTACTAAGAAACTTACATACGTCTTCCTTTGTGAAAACTTTGGACTTTTTGACCTTGTAACCCTCTGAACTTCTTTTCAAAAATGCGATTAGTTAAGAAAATCTGCTTATATCTTGATTTTTCTTGACTGAAATCATAGTTCTCAACATTGAGTAGTGAGTCCATAGTGTAGATGGTTTCTGGGAGCGTTGCTTTACGGAAAAATAACCCAAAAGGATTTTCTCATACACCTCCTTTATTTTGTTAGCTTTGCACCAATCTTCAAACTTCTGATACTCCAACTCATACCGCGCCTTGGATTTTGTCGAAACTAAACTTGAGATCGCTTCGTTTGCCGCTGCTTCTATATCAGAGGGTAATCTTCCATCAGAATCGCTCATTTTGAAAAACGCTTTTTATATTTTTGAATTTATTTGACAAAGTTTTGACAGTAACCATGCGAAACAGTAACTATGCGAACGGTAACATAAAAAACTTGATTAGTAAACTTAATAGCAGGTGCATTTTTATTTTAAAAAATGCCTTTTGCCAAATGTTTTTATTCATAGATGAAAGTAGATAACATTTTGTACAATATTCTTGTTGTAAATTCATATTACTACACTCGATGTTTTATTAAACTCGGCTGACGCCTCGTTTGACAACTTTAACATCTCGTGTTGTAATATGAATCTTTACAACACTTATATAACTATTATTTGACGATTGGAGGATATGCAACAAATCTCTATTCTATTCATTGACATTTGCAAAGTGTTTATTTTTTAAATAGGAAATTCTGGTTTTAATTGATAATCCTTGTAATCACAATTGACGTTTATAGTATTAACTAGATTACATTAAATTATTATGAGATAAAAAATCATACAGTTACAGTGTGAACCAAAATGTGACTTATTTTATGACGCTGTGTTGTTTTATTTGTTAAGAGTAAAGTTTTTTTTTTTTACGGTTCGCCGACTACGTAGGCCATCTTGAACCGGTCATCGACCACAAATGTGATCTACCGACTGGGGAGTGTGAAACGGCACCTTCATCCTACGAGATATCCGATCTCATCCGGCCTGTCCGGCGTGAATAGGATGGCTAGGTGTCGATTCATTTTACACTCTTCCCTGAGGCAAGAGCACGCCGTGTTCCCAAGCGGTCACCCGCCCAAGTACTAACCGCGCTCGACACCGCTTAACTTCGGTGATCTGCGGGAACCGGTGCTTAATATGTCGACAGGCCCTTGCCCAAGAGTGAAGTCTAGTGATGCATTCGCCTTTTAATTTTTTGATCAATATTTCTTATCCTCTTCGCTTTATTCAAAAAGGGGCCAAATACCCGTTCTTGAGTAGCAATTACCTACAGTTTTGAACTAAAGAAATTTTGATTAATGAATAATAAAAAAAAAAATAAAAGCAAAAAACGAAAATTTGTGAAATTTGTCCATTTTTCTTTTTCTGATTTTATTACTTTATAAATTCAAGGTTGTTTAACTCTAAATTGTAGATAATTATGTCTAATTAAGGTTTTAAAAGTGAGTTAAAATAGAGCATTACCAATTTCTCTACAAGCCTTTATTTTTTAAAAATATTTCCCTAAACGGAATTCGACCAATGATAGCTCAAGAACGAGTGAATAAATCAAACTTAAGCAAAGACCAAAAATCCGTTAGAAATTAACGAACTTTTGAAATATAATACTTTAAAGGTATATTATATTAACAACGATTGTACTATTATTTAATAGTGAAAATATATTTTCAGCATTAAATATTCTAGTTTCTGACTAACTATTATCATCCTTATTAATATTAATCATATCGAAAAAAAAACTGACCGATAAAATTTACAACATTTCCAAATGGTTACCAGTTTCTACCGGTTTTTTCGCATATTGACGTCGACCATATCAATGTACAGTTGACATTTATATTTTGATCAATGTAGAAATTACTATAAACAAGGAATTGTAAAAATCATGAGATTACATTTTGTATGTGATTAAAATGATGCAATGATTATTAACGGTGGGGTCAATGGACATATATCTAATATTAAAAAACTTAAGTTGCGCATTTAAAAAAATAGTCGAAGTATTTTTTTCCTCTTGGTTGGATAATCACCAATGATTCCTATCTAACTGAATCATTGAACATAATATGCAGACCCTTCACTCAGTGGCGTGCAATGCTGTTTTACCCAGGGTAGGCAAAAATTTCAAATTTTATCACAAAATGCCTTGTTTTTGAGTTTGTGGAAAGAACACTGGCAGAACAAGAATAAAACAACATTATTTGTAAATTAATTCAGTCTTTACGTAAAAATTCTTTTAAAACATCGTTATAAAGATTGGTTTTGCGTTTTAAATACTGCAAAAGGTCGCTTTCCAGCGAAATCATTGTTAATAAGCGCATCTCTCCCTGTGTGTTTCGTAAATAGGTATGAATTCTTTTTAATCCAGAAAAGGATCATTCTGCAGACGCGCTGCTAGCCCGAATAGTAACAATTAACGCCTTCATATTTCTTTTTTCCCGAAAACCTCAGTGGGCGTAAGTAGGACATTTTTTTTTCTGGAAAGACGGACAGTCGGGACTACATGTATTTTATGATATTAACTCTAGCGAAGAAGGCGGAAAGCGCCGCAGGCGAAAATTTTTCGGGGCCACGTCCAAACTACTATCAAATTTCGAAAATTAAATTATTATCTCTCCCCCTCTGCATGGTTGGATTAAATTGGTTTTGGTAAATGTTTTTTTTAAATTTCTAGCTGGCTCTTTATTTACTAAAAAAAACATTTTTATATTTGTGAAAATAAAATAAATAAAATTGGTGTCAATCCAAAATTTTAACATAAGATGTATGTATGACTCTAACGCGCGTTTTTCGGGCCCGGTTTTTCATGATTAAAAATAAAGTAAATATCGCTCACCACGCCAAAATTGATGATTTTTTCAGAAATCATGTATTTTAGGAGCGAAGATCTAAGAGAAGTATTTGATGCAAATGCTTAGGTTTTTAAATACTCCTTCTTAAGTGCCGTTTTGTATATTCATAATAAAGCATTCTCGTTTCTTCCCGTACTATTTTTTTTATTATAAATTATCACACTTCTTCCATAAAAAATGTTTTAATTAAAATTTTTACTTTAATTTTCGTTTTAAAAATAAATACCTACCTAATTGTTTTTGTTGTAAAAATATTTTATTGCCTTGGGTTATATTTTTGTTGATTTAAAATAGCTCTAAAAAAGGGAGAACGGAACAGAGAAGTATAATAGAAAAATACTATAAAATATTATTCTTTTTACTCGGTTTCCTTTAAAATTGCATCATAAATGAATAACTAAAACGATATGCGTCCGAAACCTTTATCATAAAACAGGACTTTTAGAAGTAAAAATTTAAAAACTAAACGTTTTCTACAAGACCTTTGTAATCTAAGCCAAGAATACATTATTTAAAAATTTGAATTAGGAGTCCAAGCGTGAGACGAAAAATTAGGTTGCAATTAAGACTCAAGCTTCTAGGCTCTAAATACGCCACTGTACAGCATGGTCTCGGTTTCTGGTAGCAGCGCTCCGTGAGACACTTTTAATCATTTATTAAACGTCTTTTATTAAATTTATGTTGTATTATAACACAAAAAACAAGCATCACCTAATTAGTGACCCTCATCGCATTGGAAACATGCAACCGTGCGTCGGGCGCGTCTTGTCGGTCGGGCAACAGAACGTTTTCTAGCTATAGACAAAGACATTACCCTCATCTTCATTTCCGTTACTATATAAAGTAACTATTAATAACTTGATATTTTATCTGCCACCGTTATATGCTAGTTAGGGATATTACGCGAATAATTTTGTATATGAATTAATATTGCAACAAGTGTGCACCTTTTCAGCATTCAAACGTCTGGCTGTCACTGCCGGTTAAACGTTATTTTAAATAGAATACTCTGTATATCTTCATAGATGTGGATCTTAGACAGTGTCCAAGAAAATAGCGTTGGGAATTGTCAAATTAGCTGCATATTTTATTGTTTCTATAAAAAAACAAATGAAGTACGACTAGTTTAGCGGTTAATTAATATTATGCTTTGTTTGTAAGTGGGTGTGAAGACCTTTGGTGGAACGAACAGAGAATTTGATAATGCTAAGGCATTACTTACATTTAGCTGTAAGACCATCTTCAGACTTTAAAAAATAATTCCAAACTAAACTTGAACCTTTATCCTCTTTGTAAACTATACTGACACTGATTTTTGTGAATGCTGTTTAAATTCCATGTATTATATTCAACCACTTGATGAATGTCACTAGATACTAGTTGAATAACGCACTTATTTTCGCACTTACGCTAGAAAACTGATCTGTTTAACGTATTTTCAATAGCCCAGCAGGGCGGGGAATCCCCGACGCGTCAACCAAAAATACCGCAGTTTATTGTTTGCTATCCCGCAAATCCCGCGGATTCGCGGGATCGATGTGCTCAATCCCGCAGATCTGCGGGATTAAAGTTCGGGTGCGGGATTGGATTCCCTAGTACCTATGTCTAAACTTATTGGTTTCTAAGATATAAGCAATTAAAGGTTTAGTTACATTATGCAACAGGCAACAATTTGATTTTAATTTATTCATAGTTTCATTTAAGGTAGCTATGGATAAAAATAATATGGCGATAACGGCGTAAAACAGTTGAAATTAGTAAACAGATCTGCGGAGAAAGCCATTGTATTGTAATAGTTATTTTCCTAACAAGTGCGCAAAGTGATACTTTTCCGCACGCAAGTACAGTTGGACGAACGACGCGAAGCGGAGTTCGGATAAGTTCTTGCGTGCGGAAAAGCACTTTGCGCACTTGTTAGGAACAACATTTTTCCTACGAGCTTCATATCAGATAACAACAAACATAAAAATATGATAATTTATTTAATAATTTTTAATTCCACTTTAAAGAAAGAACTATAATATACTTACAACTAAAAATTACATAACAAAAAAAAATAATAGAAAATTAAAAAATTACATAACAATAAAAAAAATAATAGGAAACTAAATTTTTTTCGTTTTAAGCTGAAATACAAATATCGGGAATTACGATTAAAAGATAAAAGAGAATACTCTTGCAACGGCTTCTCACATTGCCATAAAATAGTTTACAGCTACTAAAATAAATATAAATATTCCCTACCAAGGAGATTTTTGAATAGTTTTACTTTTCCGCACCCAGTGCGGATAAAAGTCTTATCCGCACTAGTGCGGAAAAGTGTAACTTTGCACACAAAAATGCGTGCGCAAAAATTTTTTTTTTTTATATGAATTTAACTTTCTCGCATTCTCCGATATATTTAAAAAGTTTTTAAAAATCTGTCCATAAACATGGACAGGATTCCTTAGAGAACGCAATGTTTTTAATTTATATTTTATTATGCATACCCCTCTTCCCACTAAATCCGGACCTGGCCGTCGCATCGGACGGGACATAATATGTATACCTCAAGAATTTACAAGGACTTAACATGTCATTGTCAATGTCTTAGTGTAGTACAAACCACACGGAAAAATAACTTAATTTTTTTTTAAACAAGTTAAAAAAATGACGTAAAACTATATTTTAATTATTGCGAGGTGTCACTCAAACTTAATTAATCATAAAATGCTATTACAACAAAACAACTTCCTTATAAAATTTTGTAATTAGGCATAAAAGGTGACGGGGACGACCAAAAAATAATATTTATAATTTTTTAGAACAATTTTTTTAACTAGGTACATTTTAAGTGTTTTAAAATTATTTAAGCTTTAATTTTACATTATTTATCTTAATTGTCTGTTTGCTATTTTGTAATTCTAATTTTTAATTATATATTATAGTTAGTCTCGTCTCGTAAATAAATTATATCTACCTTAAACATTAATAATTTTAAAATTTATCGAAATTTATATTTTGACCTATGCAAAATTTCAGAATCTAGAATCAAAGACGTAAAAAAATTGTCCAGTTATCAATTATCCGATTTCTAGAATTAATTTAAATTTTTATGTTAGTTATTGTAGTCGATTAAGTGTGTGTTAGTCGAAGCTCCTTACCTTAAAGTTTTGTATAACACAATGTTGTTTAAATTTATGTTAAGGTGTAGTCACGAACTTTAAAATAAAACTGGACTGATAATGCAGATGGCCGCCATGCGAGTTTTTGTCTCCCAATAGCGATTAGCCATTATGTGACAAATTAGTGTGGCGACATTGAATTCCCTAGGTTTTTGGTGTGTTTGTCACAATGATCTGTCAACAACAACAACCATACATAACCAAACATTTTTCTACCGAAGTTTTGACTATTAAATTGTGTTATATATTTTTTGGTAAATAATATATTATAAACAAACATGCGTTGCTTCGTAGTTGGATGTGCAAATGGCACATACACGTCGGGAAGTTTTCTTTCCTATCACAGGTAAGTTGTAAAACTAGTGTTAATATTTTTATAATTAGGTAGTTAACGGCTGCCTATCGGAAAATATATTTTGCCCCAATTTATACTTATCCCACAATACAAATAGCATTTTTAAAGTTATCTAATCCAGATCATCTTAAATCGTAGTAAGCACCCAATTCTAGAAAAAGAAGTACCTATTAGGTAATATATTCGTTAAAAAATTTTTTTTTGCCTGTAGGTAAACAATAACTGTACCTATATAATTTCTGTACAATAAGCATTTCTACCATAATGAACACCTAATAAATAATAGATATCCTTAAACAAACTCTATTATGAGCTAGCTGATATACTCTCTTTTAGCTTTCCAAAGGACAACCAACTTAGTGTTGAATGGCTTCGACTCATTGGTCGTGAACTTAACCATTTTATTGTCTATAAAAGAGTTTGTTCCGATCATTTTTCTAAAGATTGTTTTACTAAGGAAAGTGGAAAACGAAGACTTATTCGGGGTGCTCTTCCCACACATAATTTGCCCGAAAGATGTGTTTCATGAAGATCTTGTAAAGAGGTTAAAACCAGAATTAGCATCATTAAGCGGATCTTTGAGGATTCCTGATTTGGCAAAAATTAAAATAGCATTAACAGAGGATGATCCTTCTTTACCATCAACATCTAGGTACCATATTTATAGTAAAGACTTTTAAAGATTGTGAGCATAGTACATCCATAAATTAGGTTTGTTCATGGGGCCTGACCTATAAAAGATTTTAAAGATATATTTTCACAAAATATTTGTAACATCTACAAATTAAAGCTACCATTAAAATATTGCTGTAGGCAAAAATTTGTATTAGAATTTATGGATACCATAAAAATTATCATAAATTTTGGTTCAGAGAGGGGTTTTTAGCCTGGTGGCCCAGTAGATGACTCGTACAGTTTTACAAATAAATTTAAAATAGAATGTGTTGACCTACGGGCCTTGATTTAGACGACTTTTTTAGTGCACATGGTGTTAAATTGTCTGAGGTCACATCGAGTCCTGCTACTTCATCAGCAACCAAATCCCCAGCATCCACATCATCCTCAGTAAAAAGAAGAATGATTAAAACTTTCCATAATTATAGGTAAGTAGTTTAGGTTAAATTATAAAATAGTATTTTATTATAATATTATAGGTGACCAAAGAAGTATGCAATATATGTGAAATTCCTTTATTACCTATTTTAGTGTAAATGGTATTTGTAATAAAATAATTTTTAGCCTTTCTCCTGGACATTACAAAAAGGAAATTGTAAAAGGAAAACAAAAAGTAAATCTGTTAAACACAAAATTAATAAATGTTAAGAAAACCAGTTTAAGAAGGGGGAAAAAATAACATCATTAAAGCAGATAGTTTTTGATTTAAAAAAAAAATTTGCGATGTCAACAGATGCTTTAAATGTGTTGGAGTCAACAGTTTCTGTAAAAAAGTTACAAGAAGCAAATAAAAAATAATTTGCTTTATATTATATAAATTTAGTGATTTTGTACATGGTTGCTTACTGGAATATTTTGATAATTTAACTGGTTTATACTTATTTAAATACTAAATGATGTATACAGCTATTTGATTAGCTGGCTGTTACCCATTAAGGCATTTTTGAATAAATATTTAAGTATATAGTATCTAATAAAAATACTGTCACTATAATTGAATAAATTGAATTGATTTTTGCAAGGTTTTTAAATTCTTTTTATTTCTATTTGCAGACCATACAAGATCTTTCAGTCTGACAGACCTGAATGATATCAATCCTTTGTCAGCCATGCACGCTGCAAAACTTTTTCTGATGAGAATTTTCATCAGTTTAGCCATCAATTGTTGAAATTTGGCATTACACAATCAGTATTACTAACGAACGTCAAGTTTGTGGTAATCCCTTTTCAAAACTATCGGTTTAAATAATGCTGTAGGGTCTGCAAATAAGAGCAATTTGGTAAAAAGCCCAACTAAAAACGAACGGAAAAACAATGAACTGAAAACAACAAAACAAATACAACGAGAATGTTTGGTTATGTCAAGACAATGACAGTTTTAAATTCATTGTTGCACACCCACCAAAACCCTAGGGAATTCAATGTTGCCACACTAATTTGTCACATAATGGCGGATCGCTATAGGGGGACAAAAAGTTATCTAGTAATTATCAGTCCAGTTTTATTTGTAAGGTTCGTGGGTGTAGTACTTAATAGTCTATAAATAAATATAGAAATAAAATATTTACAGGATGTTGAATAATTTATAGGCGGATTCAATAAATACTAATATTAAAAAATTATGAAAATTCAAAAAAAAATATTTTACTCATTTTTTGAATTTTGAAAACAAACGGCTAGATTTTGTTCATATTTTAATATCTTATAGTACCAAGCTATGGATGAAAAAAAATGGGTATAAGTTGACGTAGAATATATTGCCGGGTATTTTATTTTTCAAAAAAAAATTGAAAATTCACCTGAAAATATAATAAACGACTTTTAATTGATTCCTTTAATTATTATGCCAATATGCAACAATTTTCTTTTACAATAATTATTCTCTAACACATTCTTATTTTAGATATACAGGGTGAACCAGTTATAATGATTTACACAAGTGAAAACTTTTAAATATAGGAAAATTAAAAAAAAATTTTTTTAGATCAAATGACAAAATATTATTAAATTATAAAATATTTTTTTCGTAAAATACCTTGGCTCTTGTACATCATTGTACAAAATTGTTACAGACTGACATAATAATTGAATGAACCAATTAAAAGTCATTACGTTTTCAGGAGAATTTTCAATTTTTTTTTGAAAAATGAAATACCCGGCAATAATTCTACGTCAACCTATACCCATTTTTTTTTCATCCACAGCTTGGTACTACAAGATATTAAAATATGAACAAAATCTAGCCGTTTGTTTTCAAAATTCAAAAAAGGAGTAAAATATTATTTTTTGGATTTTCATAATTTTTTAATATTAGTATTTATTTAATCCGCCTATAAATTATTCAATATCCTGTAAATATTTTATTTTTATGTAAGTAAAAGAAAACCTAAGGCCTACTTTTCCACCAATAAAAAAAATAAAAAAGTTGATAGTTTGTGAAAGTGAAAACTCCAGACAATGCAATAAAATCTCGAAGTAAAAAGTTGCCAACTTTAAAAGGCCATAATTCAAAAACGAGTCATAGGATTGGATTAAGGCCTTGGACACTTAATTAGGACGTCAACATCTAAAAACTACTAAAAATTCAGAAAAATTAGCCGAAAACCTTTTCCCATAAGTTTTGTGCGGGGTCCTTTAATCTGATAGATTAGCATCTTTTTAAAGTATATTCTTAACCTCACTTTTGTGTGTTATAAAACGCCGCGTTAAATTTACAACCTATAAATTTGGTTCCTTTCTCATTAACCACTGTGATTGGTCGGGTTCATATCCTAACTAGGATGGATATGAAATTATATCCGTTCAGTTACCCGAAATAGCCCACTTTTTCAATCACTTTAGTGTAAAGGAAACAGCAAATTTCCATGTGGAAGTAGAAAAACACATTTTTTGAAATAATTTAGGTAAAGTGTTTAATATAATCTAAAAAAAGTCAAATGCTTATTTTATTTATTAAGTATTTTAATAACAGCAATCAATAGGAGACTTTTTATACTATATCTAGAAATTTAAAGGCCTTTTTTAAATAAAAACAAATAGTTTAAAGCCCACTGCTTCGTATTTTAAATTATAACCCAACTGGCTGTGAGTAGAGATTTATTTTTTCATGTCTCCAAATTTTTCATAATTATAAAAAGTACGATTTACATTTTATAAATATATCTAATTTGTGCTCCCCATTTTTCCACAAAAACGCATAATTTATAACACTGATTGCCCCCTGGATGGCCCGATTTTCTAGTTTATTTAAGAGGAGACATAGGTAATATAATTCGATTATTTATCAACAAAATTATGGGTTAAGGGCATAAGGGGCCTCTCCTTTATGGCTCATGTAAGGATTTATTCTGGAAAATTCAATTTTTGCCCTTCGTATTTTAAATTATAACCCAACTGGCTGTGAGTAGGTATTTATTTTTTCATGTCTCAAAATTTTTCATAATTATAAAAAGTACGATTTACATTTTATAAATATATCTAATTTTTGCTCCCCATTTTTCCACAAAAACATAATTTATAATACTGATTGCCACCTGGATGGCCCGATTTGCAAGTTTATTTAGGAGAAGACATAAGTAATATAATTGTTTTTAATTATTGCACAACTTTAAAAACTATGATACCCACACGTTAAATATAATAAATTCGATTTTCGTACATGTTTAACACTTTAAAATTCACAATTTTTATGATCAACCCATTTTTGTATCCATTAAAAATGCTGTCTCTCCTGTTTACAGTAAGAATGAATTAACATTTAGCAAAATCTTTAATAAAAAACATCTAAAATAACCACATAAGAATAAAAACGGCTGAAAGAAATTTTTACTTGAAGTACCGATGAACACTTTCATACTTTTTTTAACGTGAAATTTAAAGTATTTCTTTTGGCCTTGAACTTTAAAAAAAGGCCCATAGATACAGCCCTTTGAAACGGTCAAGAATACCGAAAAGGAAATCGTCAAAAATTAATTAAAATGGATGTAAAACGATTACCACCACTTACCTTTTCCTCGTGAAAATTCTCCCCGACGCTAAGCGGCGTGGGTGGAGTGGTCGGCGTGGTCCCCCTGTCTCCCCCGTCCTCCCCTCGAATCCCTCCGCCACCTCCCCCCTCCAACGACCTTGAACTTTCTCGCAGGTTTTCTAAATGTACCTTGTATTCCCTGTATTTGAGGTCGCTAAGGTCGGGATTTCTAAGACTGTCTCTGTCTGGGCCGTAGCCAAGGCTGTTTAAATTACGATCGAGTAGCCTAGGCTCGTTCGAATTAAGGTTTCGGTCCCCTAAGGGCCTTTCGTTGTTGTTTTGGTGGTGGGCTAGGTTAAGGCTCCTGTCTAGACTTTGAGTTAGGGATCGTTCTAGGTTAAGTCGCTCCAAGCTAAGGCTGTGATCTAAGTTCATTCTGGCGTCGTGCATGGTCCTTTCGTTCAGAATTCTTTCAAGGTTGCGCTCTTGTTGCATCCGTTCCTGTTGTATCCTATCCTGCAACAGCCTGTCGGCTGAGTTTAAACTTAAGTTTAATTCTAGCCCATTGTTCAGACCTTGATGGTTATTATAATTTCTATCTAACCTATCGCTAGGACGGTGATAATCCTGGTGGTGAAGGTTGAGTCTAAGGTCGACATTTCTGTCTCCCAGACGATCTCCCAGACTTCGGAGGGTGTCGATGGACCTCTGGAGGTAATTCGTGTTATTTTCCAGCAACATGGTGGGAGGAGGTTGGTGAAAATCCAAGCCCCCAGTCCGGTAATCCAGTCTCGACTCCAGGATTAAATGGTTAGTTGAGACGGATTAAAGTGAAACTCGCTTAAGCATTAATACTATTGTCTTAAAGATAATGTCCATGTAAATAAATTGTCACTAAATATACTCAAACTTAACAACAGTTCTTTGTGTCTAGGACCCGTGTCAGTCAAAGTTTAAAATCACAATCAAATATCACTCTCGTGGGGTTTAAGGTACAAAGTTGCGAAGTGATGAATAAGCGTTAAAAACTACTTTCAAAAACTGAAAAAAAAAAGTTCAGAAAAGGTGCGCGTTTCGTCGGTGAGCTGGCGAAACCAAAACAAAAGTTATATCGGCTTACGCTCGGCAAGTGGTCGTGAGCGTCAAAAGTGAGCGAAGGAACGCAGCTAAAAAACGAACGCGTCTATCGAGGGCAAAAACTACACTAACATACTAAAACATTACAAAAACGCCGCCGCTTACAGAATTCAGTCACACAGGCCGGCAGCCAGCATCCAGCGCCGACACGGAGGGGTAAAGGTGGGGGTAATTTGTGCGTCGAAAACGATGGAGGGGGTAGGCCGGTCTGAAATTACGTAACAACATAATATTCGAACAAGTGAAGTCGGCGGATCGTCTGCCGTCGCAAGGGTGTAGAGGAGGAGGGGGTTAGGTGGACGGACGGCGTTCGGCGCGGCGGCGGCGTCTCGACATACGTTTCCGAACGAAAGTGCGTGTGAATGATGAGGAGCTTGAAGTGGAGCTTTTTTTATTCGAGTCGACACGCGGAGATTTATCGCAAAAAATTATGGGTTTTTGTGGGTCTCTGGTTTTTTGGCCCATTTCACGATTTTCATTCACTAAATCCAGTTTTTTTATTACTTTCGATATAGGGTTTTTTACATTTGGAATTTGTCACTCCTTTATCGATTCGATTCTATGCTAATGACGTGACCTTGTTGAACAGTCACTGCCTTTTACAAAAAAACGATTGCCAAACGTTTATATGAATGAGCTCTGCCCTCGGTTTTTAGCTACCCCCCCCCCTTTTATGCCACATTGTCAATTTCTATGTATGATAAAAATGACGGGTTTTTGTGGCTTCTACTTTTTCACCTATTTTAAGATTGTAATCGATTTTTTATTATATTTTCAATTTGCCAAGAAAATTGGCCTCTTCTTTATGGTCAATTTGAGGATTTGTTCTAGAAAATTCAATTATTGTGAAATTTTTGAGCCATAAATTAATTACAAGTTTTTGTGCCTCCTTTTGGCTAATTTGTTTGTCCTAAATGTTAATGGCCCAACAAGTATTTCTATTCGCAATTTAAGGATGTTTCAGGCCTCTACTTTTTCACCTATTTTACGATTTTCCATTGTAAATCGATTTTTTATCAACAAAATTGTGGGTTTATCCTCTTTTTGATGGCCCATTTGAGGATTGGAAAGTTAAATTTTTTCCACAATTTTAGCCCCAACTAAATTACGAGTTTTGTGCCTTCCTTTTGGCTAATTTGATTGGCCTCACGAAATTTTTTTGGCCCAATAAGGGCACAATAAAAATTTATGGATTTATTAGGCGTCTTGGCCTATTTGACGATTTATGACAAAACAATATGGGTTTTGTTGCCTCTATTTTTTTGATTTACTTTCAGGCAATAGATTTTTGGCACATTATCTATTTCGAATAATGACAAATAGTATGGGATTTGGATTTTGTGCCTCAGTTTTCTTGGCTAATTGAATGGCGAATAAAATGGAAAATTTAAAGGTCGCACTGCACAAATAGTAGAAATGTGGGTAAAAAAGAAGGTTAAAGATGTACATTTTTTAAAAGGATTCTCAATATGACGCCTGTATAAATTTCCAAATTTTTTTTTGGAAGTTGGAAAGCGAAGGTAAACGAACATGTTTATTACCTAGTTATTTGGTTTAAATTTATAATTTTTAGGTTCTGAGTTTGTTTAATTTTATATTACACAATGACAAAATGATTCACAATGAAATATTCTGATTCATTAGAAAAAGTGGGTGCGAAATTTTCATAAAAATAAAAACTTCAGATCTTGACAGTTATATTTTTCATTCGGCTTTACCTTTTTTCTGGGTGGTTAGCTTTTAACTTTTAAAAGAAACATTATAATACAAGATTTTACCATTTACTACTTCAAAATTATAATTTTGCGTACGCCCGAAAAAAATAAGACGCGACGCCGATGTCAGGTTTACATTTACCTGAAAAATACCACTGAATAATTTTTTTACTCGGCACGAGGCAATTTATTGAAAAAAAATGAGATATCGGTAGAGGTCCCTGTTTTTTGCCTTTTTGAGGAATTTCATTCACGAAATCAAGTATCTTATGGTTTTACTTGTCATCCCTCAACAGTGAAAGCTTAAAAAAAGCTTTTTGTGGGCTTTTGTTTTTTTCTTTGGATCTTTTTTAATTTTATAAATTTCAAGTATTTAAAAAAAGGTCTGTCATTGGTGTTGCTGCTAAATTATCATCTTTGTTATGATATTTATAAGGAGGTCCGGACCGCGCTAAAATTTGTTATGTTAAATTGCAGTTCTTCTTGGTACGACACAACAAAAAATAAACTAGGCGAATTTTTTGATTTTTTTTTTACCAATAAAAAGGCGGTAAAGTCCGTTCACTTACTGGCTGAATGCACGTCACAGCTTCTGACTCATTTTTGGTTCCAGTCATGTCGTTAATAAAATCGTATATTTTTTCAATTCGGTCAGGATTTACTTAATTTAAAATGAGCATTTCTTTTTTTGCTGAATAATAAGACATATTTTCAGAATACGTTCCAATTAATTATTTTTCACTATCAAATTACCAGTGGCGTGCAATGCTTTAATTGGGGTAGGCAAAAATTGCATTTAAGACAAAAATTTATCTTTTGTAGCATTCAAGCATTTAAATTTCAAATGTTGTCACAAAATGTCTTGTTTTTTGAGTTTGTGAAAAGAACACTGTGGCAGAAGAAAAATAAAACGACATTATTTGTAAATGAGTTCAACACGGTGGTCCTTATGTAAAAATTCTATTAAAACATCGTCATAAAACTGGTTTTGCCTTTTAAATTCTGCAGAAGTCGTTCTCCAGAGAGATTATTGTTAATAAGCGTGTCTCTCCCTGTCTGTTTCGTAAATAGGTATGAATTCATTTTAATCCAAAAAAGGATCGTTCTGCAGACGCGCTGCTAGCCGGAATAGTAACAATTAACGCCTCCATATTTCTTTTTATCCCGAAACCCGCCGGCGCGAAGTCTAGCAAAAGGCCGAAAACACTAATTATAAATTAAAAATCTATCATCCACCTGATTGAACCAATGTTGCCAAAACCGAGGTCAATTATTATGTAAAACATAATGATAAGCTTACTGATTATTAAATAATATGAACCTATCAGCAAAAATGATTTGAATTGTCACAAAAGTGCTTCTTATTTTACGATACCTTATCCGTTATCCCTTTAAAAATATCGTAACTAAACTAATTAATAATAAAACTTATAGAGGCGTGTTTCATATTTTATAATGAGAAAGCGAAGTATTTTCCAAAATACGGTAAAACTTGAAGATGGGCACCAATGCACACATCAAACGCGGGCTTTCTTGGCGCGGGCTGATAGATGAAGGAAGGTCGAAGGTTGCGATGGGTTTATTTGTTACATCTCTTTCCACCCTACTGCCAACCGGCTCTCTCGCTTGCTTCCACTCGTACAAAAGCAGTGTTTTTGCTTTTGCATAAGACGCTAATGTACAGCGAGATCTTTGCTTTGAGAACGGTCTTACGGAATACTTATACAGGGATCTAGTTTATAATATAAATAAGCAAAGAATGCGTTCGTTCCACAACCTGTAGAAAAAAAGGAAATCCGTTGCCGACATGATATGTTCATATGAACGTTTCTCGATAAAATGGCCAGAATAATCACATACTGAAATATTAGCACTGCATTGAGGAACACCCTGTATTCTTGAAAGAAAAATAGTTTTTTTTGTAATAATTAATTTTATTATTATTAGATATTATTTTATAACATTTATTTAACACGACATATTTAACTTTTTAAAAATTTTTCAAATGTAACAAAGTTTAAAAAAAAAGTGACGATAATTTATAGTAATAGTTACTTCTAATCACTGGTACTCATCCAATTAATTTTGTGTAATTACAATAATTGACAAAGTATAAAAATTTATAGGAAACACGTGAAGGTTTTGTTGATGTTCTGAAATATTTTTGTGGTTCATTAAAATTATTAACCGTAAACAAATAAAACCAAATTAATAAACATGTTAATAATTTCTCCTCCCCCTTCTGTTATAAACAAACTGAATATAATACAAGGGCGTTTTTCTTTTTTACCCCTAAAATTATCAAAAATGGTCAATTTAAATACTTGCCATTTTTTCAAATTAGGCTTTGTACCTCTTCGTTCGGTGCCAGGGCCATTCCCGAGGGGACCTACAGCTTAACGTGGATTCCGAACCACGATCATCAGTCATGCAACACCCCCAAGGGCTGTCAACCCTTGGTTTCTTGCCATAGCATGGCCTACAAATTGGGGAATGTTTACGTTCTTCCGCACCCCACGACATATCCGATCTTATCCGGCCAGGTTACCGGCGTGAATGGGGTGGGTTAAGAAATGATACATTTTACACCCTTCCCTGCATTCCTAAACCTACTAAAATTCGGACATACTTTTTTTCATTGTGTGTATGTATGCCTACTCCGAGGATCGAACTCGAAAAGACACGGTCGAATTAATGCCAATAATTAAAAATGTAATTTTTGTTAGTTATTGCTATTATAACACTATTCAATTATGTTAGTTTATATTTTTGTGGATGTTGAGAATACATATTTTATTCAACTGATGTAACACGTCATTGGTGTACAAGATGGTTGGTAAAAAGGGCGGCCAATTGTGGTTTGAATGCACGTGGGCGGCTGAGGTTCTAGGATCGTCTCTTTTCTTTTTATGATAAAACACCTGCACTGTAGGAAAAATCCTTTAAGGCGCTCTGGGAGCGGTGCGAGTGCGAAAAAAGCGATTAACGTTGGTCTTGAAACGTTGAAGATTGTATTCATTGGGAAACACGACCTCAGGAAGATCATTCCACAAAGATGACGTTCTCCAGATGAAAGAATTCTTGAACAATGAAGTTCGAGGAGTACTAAGCTGAACAACATATGGATGAGCGGCAGTGGTTCGCCGTGTATTTCTGTTTTGCATTGCTCTAGGTGGAATCAAGTGGGCAATGTCAGTCGAACACCTGCCATGGAAATATCTGTAAAAGAGAGCCAAATCACCAACCTGTCTTCGATGCTCCAGGCTATCGAGGGTCTTGGTCAGCTCGGGGTCGCCGATTAGACGAACGGCTCTCCTTTGAATGGAATCCAGTAGCCGAAGGGTGTGCTTGGGTGCAGAGCTTCAGACATGAGAGCAATATTCTAATGATGGTCGAATCTGGGCTTTGTAGAGTGTCAAAAGTTGATGAGGTGTGTACAACCTTTTGGTGCGAAAAAGTATACCAAGTTTCTGTGCAGCTGCCTTGGCAATTGCGGCAACGTGATCATGCCAAGACATATTACCTCCCAGATTGACCCACAGCATTCCTTTAGATCTTCTGTGAAGCCTATTTTTATATAGGGTTTATTTTTTTCATAATATTGCATTTCTAAATAATAATTAAAATATAGAAAATAAAAAAATTATTGTTTTATTTTATTTTTTTGTCTGAACATAATCCTTATATTGAGGCTCCTGTGAAACTCGATATTCTTGAAAATTCAGGCAGTTAAATAAATTAATGTACAATGAAAGTGACACCTGAAAATTATTATTAAAATTAAAAGCTTTTCAATTCTTATTTGTCTAACTATTAATAAACAGAAAAATTACTGTTATTTACTATGCGGTTTTTCTATCTACTACCCACATAACCAACAAACATAATAAAAAATTGCAAAATATTTATAAAAAACCACAACATTGGACAAGGCTATCAATAATGAAATTTAAAAAAAAATCTTTCAATGAACCTGTATTTTTTTAATTCCTAGTAACCGCATGTTAAACGGGTTCTCGACAATTGGAAAAATGCTTCAGAGTTTGTATGCTCTTTTTGGATTTTTTTTTATTGTTTAAGGAAATCGATGAAATTTTCCCACGTATACAGGGTGTTCTTTATTGATGTGCTAATATTTCAAACTGTGATTCTCATCAGGCCATTTTATGAAGAAAAATGTATTTGAATAGATGTTTGCAACGGCTTACATTTTTTGCAATTTTTTTTTACATTTATTTTGTTAATTTTAAATTATTCAGAAGATTTAAGAGCTTTTTTTAGTTACTGCGTACTGAAACATACGCATTTACTCAGTGTAAACACTCTTCTCCTGCGACCACCTATGAAAATGAGAGAAAAACAGCACGGTAAATTTGGCTAGAAAGCGCCGTATATCACACGTGTGTTGAACAAAAATATTTCAACACTAGTGTTGAAATACAAGGCACACTATTTAATTTAAACATATGGTGCCAATTTGACAGACCACCCTTATTTATTAAAAAAAAATTTTAGAAAGCAGTAATTGTAAAGTGTTTAACTTATTTATCATGTATTTGTCGAGTGAGTCAGAATTAGAGTGTGAAAATACGCCATCTGAAATTATAAAAAAAGTTAATAATATACTGGAAAATCTATTACCAGAAAAAACAAATCGTGCTGAAGAGAGTGTCATTTAATAAACAACAAATGTTTATCGGTAGCGATAGCGTAGAGAATAGAGCTCTATCCTACAGATCGCAAGGTCACAGGTTCAAATCCCATCAGGATTATTTGACTTTTTTTTTATAAAAACAAATAATTTATAGAATTATTTTGAATTGAAATCTTCCTTGTTGGGTGGATTTTTTAAATTTATGTTAAATGCATCTTTCCTTGATTAAATTTAAAATTTTTCATTCTGTTTAATCTAGAAGTCAATCCAGGATTAGTTCTTCCTCTGATATATAAAATATGAAAAAGTTAAACTACAAATAAAGGAAAAGTCTATTGACAAACTATGAAACCAGATATTAAGTGGAACATAATCCTAAGTATGCTCATTTCGACACTAGTGTTGATTTTTTTTTTAATACTAATGTTAAAATATTTTTTTTTTAAATCAAAGGCTTTTTTAATAATTCTTTGTGGTCGTAGGAAAATACTGTACATTACTCGTGTGAAAGTGATTATTCTAAAACTCGGAGAATTTCCGCACTCGGCTGACGCCTCGTGCTAAATGTCTCCTTGTTTGAATAGTATCACTTTCATCACTTGTTGTGTAATATACTATTAAGATACCAAAAGCTTAACACACAAACTCACTTTTTTTATTTTTGCTTTTAATAGTATATTACAACACGCAATACGTACTATACTTCTTCTACGACTCTTATGTCGAGTTGCACAAAGAATTTAAATAATAATTATTTAACCGGCAAGTTTGACTGTGACAGACGTAATATTGACAGTAATAATTTTATCACAATCATACTCTCCCGGTTACCTTAATTTTTAATTTACTAATCACGCACCTTTGAATGTGAGCATATAATGCCTGTCAAAGTCATTTATGTCACAGTCAAACTTGCCGGTTAAATAATTATTATTAAAATTCTTTGTGCAACTCGACATTATACTAATAAATTAAAGAACGGTTTATTATTTATAAAGTATCGATTTGAACTTCAAATCTCAAATAATGACAATGTCACCGTCAAATATTCAAAACGCAAGATAGATAAATGGCACGATTTGAGTGGTTCAAGGCTAAGTTGATTGTTATACTAGGCATCATAACGCACAGTTGTGCGTTTTTATTCTTAACGCACAGTTGTACGTCAGAATGGATTTACTTATGGAGTGAATTGTACGTAAAACAATGTTAATCAATATTCTAATAGGCGTAAAAAAATATATATTTTTGTAATATTTTTTTTTTTTTTTACGGTTCGCCGACTACGTAGGCCATCTTGAACCGGTCATCGACCACAAATGTGATCTACCGACTGGGGAGTGTGAAACGGCACCTTCATCCTACGAGATATCCGATCTCATCCGGCCTGTCCGGCGTGAATAGGATGGTTAGGTGTCGATTTATTTTACACTCTTCCCTGAGGCAAGAGCACGCCGTGTTCCCAAGCGGTCACCCGCCCAAGTACTAACCGCGCTCGACACAGCTTAACTTCGGTGATCTGCGGGAACCGGTGCTTAATATGTCGACAGGCCCTTGCCTGTTTGTAATATTTTCCAGAACAAGCTTTCTTCTATTTTATACTGGAAAAAAACACAATAATGTGATCAGGTTTCAAAACTATTCATTGATCTTCTTAAATTTTTCAACCCCTAATTAACAAATTAAGACGGTTTAAAACTAAGCTATTATTTTGTTGGTTTATTCAAACCTAGTTCCTACAACAAGTTTAAATATTTATCTTAACCAAATACACTAGGACTACCAAGAGATGGCGCTAAAAGTTATATACAACCCTAGAAGGTTGTGTGATGTGAATACGGCTAATAAATTTAGTCTTTTTGATAGTAGTCGATTTATTCTGCATTTTTTCGTTAAAGTCCTAATTTGGAAGATTGATAAATTACATAATTATTATGTATATTTAAAAATTAAATTATAGAAATGCCGATAAAAATTGTTGCTATCCTTGAGAGTTCGTTTCTTGACATTCGTAAATAATAATCGGACATTAAAAAAAAGAATCCAGATGATTATATAAGCCAACCTTGATTCAAGCACAGAATTTAAAATTGGTTTAACTAAGCGTTAAATATAATTTATGTTAGTAATTTTTCCAATCACTTTGGATTTGATATTTTTGATGACAAGAAATTATATTAAAAAAAAAACGGGTAAGGTACACCGGGGTAAGCGGAACCGTGAATTTTAATACCTCCTGTTTAAACGTTATTAAAAAAATCATAATCTTGTTCATAGTTGGCAGGCTTACTGGTTAGATATTATTTTAACAATATATACCAACATAGAAACCGATAAAAAAAGTCCCTTTTTCTCTAGGATTTTTTTTATTTTCGCTGGTCTTGGGTTACACTTGTCCCAGGTTTGTGAGGCAAGTGTAAACCAAGGCATGTTTTGTTAATTGGACGTAACTGTGAATAATTAGTTTTTTCGCATGTTACAAGAATATTTATTTTTATTAACAAAAAATTAACAATTTAACCAACACTATATGTGTGAAAAACAATGCTAAAAGATATTTTTCACCATTTATTTACTATAGGCGTGGGTAAATGCATAAAAATATTATCCTCATTGACGATGCTTCTATCTTCCACAACAGGCCAATAAAATGTGGATGTGTTACCAATTGTTCGGCAAAATTTTACCTCCAGACATGGTTTTTTCTCTATGATACATTTTCAACCTGCTTCTTCTGATCGAATTTAATGGAGACCCAATCGCCAACGTTTATTTTTGTTAAGTCGAGCTGCATTTGGTTCAGGAAACTGATTTCTTTATTTATTTCTTCGACACTAGAATTGCTTGAGAGGCTTTGCACATTTTCAAGAAGGTCATCATCAATGGATAGTCTTCCTCAAATAAGGTTTTCTTTAGTGTAGCCCTTTTTTTCTCTATTTTTTTTGCTTTCAATTCTCCCTAATTCTTCTAACTCGTCATCTTCACTGCTACTACCTTTACATATTTTTTTCCTATTTTTTGCAATTTTGATTTTCTTTATCTTTTGCTTCTCAATTTCTTCAATCTGACCTAAACCTAACATAGGCTACACTTTCCCCATTCTGTGATTTTTTAGGGGCAAGTGTAACTTAGCTCGGTTCTTCAACGTAAACAAATTTATGTGACTCATAAGTTTATAATACAAAAAAATATTGTTTATGATGTACTTACCTCAAAAAGTTTAATTAGTACTATAACTTTCATGTGTGTTACAACCACCGACAAAAAACACGTGTTAACTCGTTATGCGACGTAAATCGACAACCCTGACAACAGTGTAATTGTCGAAGCGCAAATGAATCGCTAGGGACTTTCTATGCAACAGGGTATGTAAAGGATGTAGGTGGGCTGGTATGCAATAGGTAAAGCCACTTTACAGAACATTGTTTTATCAGGAATAAGCCTGGATTCCACTTGCCCCGAATGTCCACTTACCCCGGTGTACCTTACCTTAGTAATACCTAGTTAATAAGATAATAGGTTGTAATAAAAATTTATAATTAAAAAAAATTAAATTTACTATAAAATCCATACTTTTTATTATTTAATTAGTATCGATGAATATTTACTTTATAACGTAGGCAATTTCCGAAAGAAATTTATCTTTACATTTTAATTTTTATTACGCCTCAAAGGGCTTCTTAGCTTAAAAATAGGTATAGAAGAGACCATCCAAAATTTATTTATAAAAAGGTTGCCGATAACAAACAGCTTAGCCGGCATCTATCTGGTCACCTCGCACTTAAAAAAATTATTTTACACGAAATTCGGTTTTACTGTAAAATAACAAATTTGTTAAAACTTGTTGGGCTAGGTAGATGCCGGCTAAGTTGCTTGATGTCGGCACTCATTTTATAAATTAATTGTCAATGCCCCCCCCCCCCCCCCCCCAATTTACAGCTCTGTGGAAAACCGAAGATTTATGATCTCTGCTTACCTATCCTGTTTTTCTTTTTTACATAAAAATTGAGGTAACTAGTATCAAAATATATTTTATTAAGAATTTCTTTTTATATTATTTGTCAATAAAGTGATAATAACTAAAGTTAGGTTTTAGTTAACAATATCAAAAATACAGGGTGATTCCTAAGTTGATACTTCTTTTTTAGCTGTGTATAGAAGGCATTAAAATAAACAACATTTTCAAATACCTACCTTTTTTTAAAAACTTAAAAACAGGCGGGATACAGAAGTAACAAATCTAGGTGCGGGCCTGGTCATCAAAACGTAGCCTGCTATACTTTATGTTATTTGTATTATCTCTCATACATGTATAATAAGTTATTAGTCATGCAATTTACGGGTCGGTGGTGAGTTATTTGGCAATACGCTTAGGTGTGAAGCAAGTTAATTTTAAATTGGTGACACGTGAAAATGGTAAAATTTGAAAACAATGAACTAGTAGATATGGTGCTAATTTACGGCGAGGGTCGTCAAAGTGCGGCTGCTGCTTCGAGATTATACGCAGAACGCTTTCCCTTGCGGGCTCATCCTACATCCAGAAGTTTTCTTAACCTTATTCAACGGGCAAGTTAGGCAGAACCGTATTTGATCCATAGTGTAATAAATGAATGTAAGCACCTTATTTTTGAATTTTTTGAAAAAAGGTATCAACTTAGGAACCACCCTGTATTAAAAATGCAGTTTATGTTTAGTTTTGTTATTTTTAAATTTAAACCCCAATTGTGTTTAATCTATTTTAGAAAATACCCCGAATATTAAAATTGTTCTTCTGAAAAGTGCTATTTTTAGACTTATCCGCTTATACAGGGTGTGTCAATAAGGTGTCTGTCTTAGATAGCACCTAAACTATCAAAGATAGGGAAAAAAGTGTAATACAAAAGTTAAAGGGTTTTTTAGGATACATAATATAAAAATATTTTCTAATCTACAGGGTGGTCCTAAAACGTGGTACTGAATAATAAAAAAGAAAATTAAATGGGACACCCAGTATTATCTTGTAGAATATGATTGAATGGAATAAGGACTTTGCAACCCTATTAAAATTTTTGAAGTGAAATGCAATGTTGCCAAGTAATTAATTTTTTTCCGAAATTTTAGTAATTTTAAGGGTATCGTAAAAAAATCATAGCAACCTGTGGATTAACCCTAGGCAAATATAATTTACGTTGTAAGTACTTTAAGGTACGATATATTGATTTATAATAATGTTTTTTAAATCTCTTATACAGAGCGTTCATTACAAGTTGGACAACTCGATAGTTTTAAAAATGCCTTATTTCAATTTTTTTAAATGGGACCCCCCTAATTTTTTTAGGGAAAATAATTTATCTTTCGGAAACCTTACTTTTTTGTTAAACATGTCATATATCTAAATATCATAGTTTTTGAAATATTTTAGGATTTGTCTTAACTCAGGGTGAAAAAGGAAAGTTCTAATTAAACTATTTAGTCAAGATTGCTTTGGAACAAAAAATAAATAATTTTTTTTTGTCACAGCTGTCATTGCAAAATTATTTCGCCAACATTTTGTGCTTTATTACTGTTTAAATTTTAGTTTCCTGAATAAACTTTATCATAACTCACATTTTTCTATTTCGATAAAGTTAGTTTGGGAAACTAAAATTTAAACAGTAATAAAGCACAAAATGTTGGCGAAATAATTTTGCAATGACAGCTGTGACAAAGAAAATTATTTATTTTTTGTTCCAAAGCAATCTTGACTAAATAGTTTAATTAGAACTTTCCTTTTTTACCCTGAGTTAAGATAAATCCTAAAATATTTCAAAAACTATTATATTTAGATATATGACATGTTTAACAAAAAATTAAGGTTTTCGAAAGATAAATTCATTTGCCTAAAAAAATTAGGGGGGTCCCATTTAAAAAAATTGAAATAAAGCGTTTTTAAAACTATCGAGTTTTCCAACCTGTAATGAACGCTCTGTATAAGAGATTTAAAAAACATTTTTATAAATCAATATATCGTATCTTAAAGTACTTACAACGTAAATTATATTTGCCTAGGGTTAATCCACAGGTTGCTATGATTTTTAAACAATACCCTTAAAATTACTAAAATTTCGGAAAAAAATGAATTACTTGGCTACGTTGCATTTCACTTCAAAAATTTTAATGGGGTTGCAAAGTTCTTATTCCATTGAATCATATTGTAGAAAATTATACTGGGTGTCCCATTTAATTTTCTATTTTATTATTCAGTACCACTTTTTAGGACCACCCTGTAGATTAGAAAATATTTTTATATTATGTATCCTAAAAAACCCTTTAACTTTTGTATGACACTTTTTTCCCTATCTTTAATAGTTTAGGTGCTATCTAAGACAGACACCTTACTGGCACACCCTGTATACTGATGGTATTTTGGCCATTTCCATAACACCCTGTATATACAGCATAAAAAACCTATTTTAATGAAAAGATAAATGATTTGACTCATTTTTATAAATAACACAATATTTAAAACGCATTTTATCAACAAGTATCTTTGAGAAGCTTTAAATTAGGAAAAAGCTGCTATATGTATAATAAATAATTAACAGCGCTAGCGTTACATAAACAAAGAATAAAGGCAAAAAACCGGTTAATTTTTTTCTAACCATAAAAAATTTGCATTGGTATTAAACAAAGTCTAAATGTCAGACGTTCAAACATTATTAATAAACAGGGTGTTTACTGACAAAAAAAAGTATGTTTTACAATTAAATTTTTTTAGCAAATTGCGATTATATCATTTTTTACTCTTGTGTGAAATTAACGTTTCGGGAGAATTTAAAATACACGTATTTTATCTTATTTTAACAGAATTACATATTTACCTGCTGGGGGTAATAGGACGAATGAAACGTCGGGGTAATCTGTAAAAGAAACAAAAAAAAAGGAAGTGCAAGAGCCACAAAATTCTTAAAAATATCTTTTTTATTCCGGCCATATTTTTTTTTATTTGACAGACACTACATATTTTGAAATTTAAAGATTTCCTAAAGTTATATTTTTAGACATTTCATAACGGGTACTGTTCACATTCTTTACAACAATTTTATTTCACACGATGTTCGTTTAAAATAGGTACTTACAGTCAAAAGAAACAGTGCAGTCACCGAATTGACTAACTCAAATTAGGAGGGGGCTCTGAAAACATGTTTTAATAATTAAACAAAATACTACAGTGGCGGCTCATGACTTAGAAATGCAGGGGTTGCATCCATTGGAATAATAATTAATGCCTAATTCACTATGAGCGTGCGTTAGAAATCGGGAGAACAAACTGATGAAGTTGTTTTCGAAATTTTAAGATTTTGTATTTTTAGATGTACCCTCTTTAATAAAAAAAAAATATTAGCAATATTTGTAGGACGTAAAGTATATCCAAAAATATGACTTAAATGTCCTATAAGCCTAAATACCTCGAGAAATGCTCCTTTAGGGGGGCTAGAGCCCCTCAAAGAAGGTAGAGGTGAAGTTTTTTTGTAATAGCATGAAATCTGTTAAGATAATGGCATGAAAATTGGTACATGCCTTACAACCGATAAGTTGTAAATTGCAGGGAATATATTTCTACCAGTGGCGTCGCACGAAATAGGGCTTAAAGTAAATATTACCCTATATTTTTAATTTCAAAGATTTTTTTATTTTAAATGCAATATTTTGAAAACCTGGAGTTTTTTTTTGGAAAAAAGATATTCTTGTTTTATTTTGATAGGAAGCATCATTTTCGATTAAAATTAATTTTTAAAATAACGTAGTTTTCAAAGGAAGAATAAATCCAGTTTCATTTATGATACTTGAAGCATTGTTTATAAAAACTTATTGATTTATTTTGAGACCTTGTCTGCTACATTGTTAAGAGTAACTTTTGGAATTATCTGAACTCATCCATATGGATTATCCTTCCTTTCGAAAAAACGTCATATTCAAAGCTATTTTACTAAACTGTGCTTCGCATCGAAGTAAAACAATATTATCTTTTCTTAAGAACAAACTCTACATTTTAAAAAAATTGCATTTAAAATTAAAAATACAGGATTGTATTTACCTTAAGCCCCACTTCGTGCGACGCCACTGGATGACATACTTTCACATTAAATTCACTGTAATTTACAACTTGTCGGTTGTAAGGCATGTACCAATTTTCTTGCCATTATCTTAAACGGTTTTCAAACTATTTAAAAAAAACTTCCTACTGGACCCTCTTTGAGGGACTCTAGCCCCCTAAAGCAGCATTTCTGGGGATATGTTAACAGAACATTTTTGTCATACTTTACGCTATTGAACGCCAAATTCGGGACACCCTGTATAATGATACCTCTCATCCAAATTGCCCTCGTCCAGAAGTATAGATTAAATAAAATATTTGAAACAATGGTTAATACTAAACTTTTGATACAGAACTAAAAGTTATAAATTACCAAATCCACTATGTGATATCCAGATATTAAATTCACTCTGTATAATATGATATTATAAAACGAATTTATTATAACGAAACGATTATTCATTTCTTGTTTTTAAACCGGTAGTTTTGCTGTTTATTTTATAGAAATTTCGATGAAATTTTTTTTATTACATTTAACAACATTTATTGGCATTTTATTCAAATTTTTGCAACTCCGACACAAGCAGACGTCTTATAAAGAATATGGCAATGACACTGGCCAAGGAACTGAACCAATTTAATTTTTTTAATATAAGGACGAGCTTTAGTAAAATGTCAAGAGGTAATGTTTAATATTAAGAATGCTCACACCGGTATGCCAATACCCATGTAGTATTTATACAAGAAAATAGTTAGGTTGTTTAGGAATTTCTTAGTTTTAAGTTAAATTTTATAGATATCACTACCTTGTCGCTACTTGTGATACAATATTCTTTTTCTACCCCTATATTAGTAAACATTGTTTTACGTACAGTGCACTCTATAAGTAAATCCATTATTACGAACAACCGTGCGTAAAGAATAAAAACACACTTTACTGTGCGTTATGAAATTGTAGTTTCAGCAGACGTTTTATAAAGAATGACTTTTTCTTCTATACCTCAACAATGACCTGGAAGAAATTTTGGCTTGGGGTGACAGTAACCAAGTCGAATTTAACGCTAAGAAACCCCAGGCAGCAGTCTTCTCCAAAAAGGTTAACATGGCAGAACCGGATATAGTCATGGCAGGACACGCAATTCCCCTGGCACCGTCTATTAATTTGCTGGGGGTCAATCTGGGAGGTAATATGTCTTGGCATGATCACGTTGCCGCAATTGCCAAGGCTGCTGCACAGAAACTTGGTGTACTTTTCCACACCAAAAGGTTGTACACACCTCATCAACTTTTAACACTCTACAAAGCCCAGATTCGACCATCATTAGAATATTGCTCTCATGTCTGGAGCTCTGCACCCAAGCACACCCTTCGGCTACTGGATTCCATTCAAAGGAGAGCCGTTCGTCTGATCGGCGACCCCGAGCTGACCAAGACCCTCGATAGCCTGGAGCATCGAAGACAGGTTGGTGATTTGTCTCTCTTTTACAGATATTTCCATGGCAGGTGTTCGACTGACATTGCCCACTTGATTCCACCTAGAGCAATGCAAAACAGAAATACACGGCAAACCACTACCGCTCATCCATATGTTGTTCAGCTTAGTACTCGTCGAACTTCATTGTTCAAGAATTCTTTCATCTGGAGAACGTCATCTTTGTGGAATGATCTTCCTGAGGTCGTGTTTTCCAATGAATACAATCTTCAACGTTTCAAGACCAACGTTAATCGCTTTTTTCGCACTCGCACCGCTCCCAGAGCGCCTCAAAGGATTTTTCCTACAGTGCAGGTGTTTTAAAATAAAAAAAGTTTTTCCTCTTCCAAACTCTATCCGTGGACACACTGTATATGCTAGTTCTTGCGACATCGCTTGTACACACTTTTTTTTATGTATAATGGAGGAACCTGCATAGTGTACATTATTATATCTGGCCATCGAACCCAGAACCTCTAGCTTGCCCTCCACGGTTGTAAACCCAAAAAATTATATAAAACTAATATAATAACTGAATAAGGTATAATTTTATTATCGTCAAATGACTTCTTTTAATATTGGTAAAACCGCATAAACCTATTGCGTGCACCTTATCGAAATACCAAGCACATTACAATTATTCTCGAGACTTCTTATGCTCTATAATTATATAGATATTTCGTATAACGACCTTCTTCTGTTCATTCTCTTGCTTTTATTTCGTATTTAGGTATAGTTTAAATTTAAAACCAACTAATAATATTTTGACATGCGAAGAAATTTTTATAAATGGTCAAGAAATCGGTGTGTTATTTCCAACATCCGTTTCATTGGAATTTAATTTAATTGAAATTAAGGGTTCATCACGGCATTTCATATGCCTCCCATGTCAACGATTTCTCTCACAGTCCTATAAATACACCCTACACTTTTTTTTTAAATTGGACGGTCTAGAAAGTTGTGCAAAACCCCTAAAACTAGATGAAATTATGCGCCAATGACTAGATAATATCGATTCGAATCCTAATATTTATTATTTCAACGTTGGCCAGCCACCTATCATCATAAATCTAGCAACGTTTTCAGTGACCTAAAAAAAAGTCTCATGGTTTTTATAGCAAGAAATATTTGTACAAAAAGCTGAATAAAGGACTGAAAGCTGTTGAAACCAGTTTTTAGTCCTCGAAACTGCCCTTCGCAATAACGGGTAGCTTTGTGTTGCTTGTATAAAAGTTCTAATAATATATTAGATTTACAACGATTTGGTATTTTATTTATTTGTACATTTTGTGCTAGTCTTAAATTTTTAGGTAGGTTTTTTTATTTACCTTTAAACAACTTACGTGTGTTTACAAATCCAAACACAACCAAAATAAATTTTAAAAATGTTTTGAAAATATTTCTATGTATATCAGAATTCAGAAGGTTTGTTCGGGTTTGTTCGTCGATTGCAGATCAAAACTCATAAATTTCATACATCCAAGACTTTAAAAAATAAATAAAAACAATTAGCGTATACCAAAAACGAGACGTTTGTTTCTCAAGAAGTATCACAAAATGATAATATTTTTTTAAATTGTGAGAGAATAAATAAACGTCGGTCATATTTTGAAATGTTAGATACAAAAGTGGACAAAGATATGTCAATCATAGCCTATAATATCATGGAACAAAAATTATAAGGTAAAAAATGTCTTTATTATATTTATATAGTAATATAATGCATTGGCCGGACAAGTAAAAATTTAACAATTAAAATGATTTTGAAACTTTTACGCCCGTATGTTTTTACAATCTAGGGTAAGTAGAATATGTATTTATTTACTTATTTCCCGTTTTTGGAGCAGTGCCAGTGTGAAATAAACCAGAGGGTAGGTTAATGTAATAATAGGTATTCATTTATTCATGTTTCAGAAAGGTAATAAAATGGGAAATTCCGTCCAGTTCGGCTCAAGTCTGTATCGGCCATAGGCGCAGGTAAAATTTGTGCATTAAAATACCAACCAAACCAAAAGAAAAAAAAGATGATAATTTGATAAAGAAGGAACTATAAGCTATAGCAAAGTTACACAAACATCGTTTTATGAAATATGCCGTGGAAGATATAGCTGAAAAACATAGTGTAACCGTGCTGTGCAAACCGCCCTACCATTGCGAACTAAATCCTATAGAATTTATATGGGCGCAAGTGAAAAGATTTGTAGCAAGACACAACAGGACATTTAAAATGAAAAAGTTAAGCTACTGTTTAATCAAGCCATTAAGGTAGTGACACCAGCGAACTGGCGAAAAGAAGTCCATCATGTCATTAAAGAAGAGGAGAAAATGTGGGATCTTGACCACCTAATCGATCGGACCGTCGACCCGTTAATTATAACGTCAAGAGGCGATGACAGTTTCTCAGATGACGAAGAATATTATGATTTTTTATAATTTAATTTCTGTATAATGAATTTTTTGTATTTTGTATTTTTTTTATAAGCTTTAATAAAAAATAAGTGTAACTAATACTATGTACATAATGCACGCCTTTATCACACCATTTTCAGTGTTTGTGAATGGATAAAAATAGGCAAAACCCATAAATTGACCCAAACCCGGGTGGTACTACCTGCACTTGATAAAAATGAAGAATTTTGCAATGAAATCAATGTCAAATTATGAAAGTGGCTTAAATATTCGTTGGGTCACTCTGTAGTCCCTTTGGATACCTAATAAGCTTATATTGATCTACACCTTTCTGAAATAGACTATAGAAATAGTTTAAACTAAACCTAATGAATAAAATAAAGTGTATTTATTTTACAACAATTTACATTTTATTGTGTTGTAAATATATAGTAAATTTACCATTTTTATATAATACGGTGTAGTCATAGTTAAAATTAATTGTAGTTAATGTATTTTAGGGAATACTGTCTGCGACTGTGCCCCGTAATGGAAAATCAATAATTTTTAATAACAACAAATTTTCATTTTAATTAAAATTGATTCCCAAATCGCTGTTTACATTAAATGTTAATATAAAGTTTGCATAATTACTTAATTACCAATACTTTTTATTATTATATATTATTAATAATTACTGTTTTATTTTAAATATAAAATAATTTTCTAGTAGAATCCAGTCTATAACTAACCACTGGGCCGTTTTTCAAAATATTAATAAAATCAGAACAACAGGTATAAATCTAATACATGTGAAATTCTATTTTCTAAATAAATACCTTAAAATTTCTAAACCATATCAAAAATATTTTCGACAAAATTTAAAAAAACAGATTATACCATTCTAAATCGGTACACAAAACCCATAAATCCAGCTTACGACCGTCAGGAAGTTCGCAAACGTCAAACAAGTTTTGGCGAAAGAACAACACATGGCACGAGCCATTCAAAACAACACAAAAAACGTTACAAAAAAAATACGTTAAAAACGCAGCCGTACCCCACAAATAGTGACATAACGGAAAAAAGTTCATCTCAATAGAAACTGATTATGTTCCCAAAAAAATACGGTCCCTTTTTTGACCCCTGGTCACCGAATTAGCTAGAATGTGACTAAAGGTAATTCGAAGCAAGGTGGTCCACGTTTAAAATCGCATAAAAAGACCCAGTCTGAATGAACTTAGGTCTTTTTTATTATTTTGATTCAAATCCCGTCTATTCATATTCTGACCAAACGCACATTGGACCAGAGCGAACCTCTACAACATGCCAGTGAAGTTATTGGGAAAATTCGTCTGGGTTGTTCGTATTTAAATAAGGGGAATCCGTATCATATTGAGATGTATGTAAGGGATCTACCTAAGTTAACGCGTGTACACAAGAGGAGTACGGCAAAAAAATTGTGGTACAGGTAGACGTTACCAACCATTTGCATATCTTCGTGAGAAAAAAAGCTGTATATATGAGGAGAGAGAGCACAGTCATCCATCAGCTGGGTGATTTGACAGGAATAAAAGGGCCTGGTCTTTAACAAAAATTATTCCAGCATTTCTCTGATCATCTCAATCACGCTGATGGTTTTTCTTACATTTGAATAAAAAACCGATTAGAGAGGGTCATACCTGGCCAACGTACAACATTTTTTTTTTGCGCGTGGTGATTTGTCAAAATTAGTTTTGTGTGAGACGAAATAATTTGACGCAGAAAAATGTCCGGGGCTGTACTCTTTTTGCGTCTGTTGGGGCATAGTTGTCCTTTGCAAATTGGGTAATTTACATGAAAAAATTAATGACTGGGGCTTGGTAGTATGTATTAATGTAAATGTTATGTGTGAAAAACTAGCTGCAGCTAGGTAGAGTTAATTATGTTATTTTAATGGTGTTTTATTACCTAGGCTTAAAAAAAATTACTTTTTTTTACCATGTTCTTGTTCAAATATTAAATTGAAATTAAAATTTGGTTAAAGTCAGTTTCTTTGCCCATCTTTAGACACAAGCAGCTATGTTTTACGTCCTGGCGTATACAAAAATAACTATTTTATTTTACTATAAAATAGAGGCTAATTTAATTTGGCCTTATCCGACAAAATTTTTTTACCTCTTGGGGGCATATGCATGTCATAGTCATCCCATGCCATGTTACAAAAAAATTCTCATTATTTACTATGGGGGACAAAAGGGCAATATAAAAAACTAGTTTAACAAGCTGTACTTATAGAGGGATGTTAAAAAGAAAGGTGGTCAAACACTATTATGTTTAGAATGAAACTCCCTAATATACATAAGTAGTCAGGTTTGTTTCAACGTTTTGCATATGCCCATTTTTTATATACAGTGATGGACAGAAAGTATTTACCAAATGAAAAATTTCTTTATTGATAATTTCTTGACAGTATACATTTTCGTTTAAAATATTAATTGTACTCAAAGAATTCAAATTTGACTTTGGAAAAATTAAAATTCTGGAAAGCATTAAAAAAATGTATAAATAATTTTCTGATGTAATTAATGGCTTGATCATCACGAGATATTATTATAATATTTTCTTGTTGTGCCTTTTACACACCTCCATTAATTGCATGCATATAGGTTTATTAGGAATAATTCATACTTTAAAAAGAAATAATTATAAAAAATTATACTTAAGAGCGTTTCATAACAGCATGCAATAACATGGTATGGATTACTAAAATTTGGTTCTGACAACTATTTATTTTCGTGAAATCGGACTCAACCCAAAAATTAGTTTGTACAACCAAAAAAAAAATGGTCGTTATTAAACTGTTGAACTAATTAATAAAATTAACCAACCCTACCTACAAATTTTGGTTGTCACAACGAAATTTTATATACGGATAACTAAATTTATATGGTACTTCCGCTTTTAAAATTAGTTGTCACAACTAATGTGTAAATATGGAAAATTGAAATTGTTTTTCAAGGAAATACAGTTTTTGTTAATGATGCAATCTACAAATGTTGCCAAAGCAATCATTTATTTGGGACAAACTTGAAATTTTCATAGAGTAACAATTACGTATGTAGTCACAACATTGTGTTTATTATGTTTTTTCTGTACTTTCTAATTGTAAGAAAGAAGTTGAATCATAAATAAGTAATAATTTTATATTTGTCATTGCAATTGCACATTAGAAAGTTTGAATGAACTGCTTATAACGCATGGCAAAATTAGCAAGTTGATTTGATAGAAGTAACTTTAAAAAAAGTCTGTTTCATTTCTAAAAAAAAAAATCATATTTAATTTATACTTAGTAACAAAAAATATTCCTTCCTAGGTCCCCATTTAAATAAAAAAATGCCTTGCTATTACTACTCTATTAGGTATGCGTAAACTAATTGGAATACATTATCAGGGATATTATGGTTTTGTTTTGTTCTCTCATGTTCTTTATAATACATACTTATGCAATACAAAACAGAAACACTAGATTTTTAACTTATTTTACTCAACCTTTTGGGTTGTTCAATTGCTTATAGAACTGAATTGTCCTTATTTAAATTTTCTTATCTGCAACTGCGATTATTAAAAAACAAAAAATATCCCCTGGACTTTCTATTTAAAATATACAGCTATATGAAATTTGTTGTACTTGGTCAGATTAAAAAGTCATCAATATGACGTTCTTTTATAGAAATGGAACAAAGAACAAAAACAAAACAAAAAAATATTTTTAACTTATTTCTCATCGGGTCACCTTGCCATGCTTCATAAAAATATCATTTAAACTTTCTAATGTACAACTGCAATGATAAAAAATAAAATGTTTACTTACTTATGATTTAACTTCCTTCTGCCAATAAGAACGTACACAAGAAAGACAATAAACACAAATAAATTACACCAAATATTGTCACATCCATTTTCCAGACGGGCACGGCCATGAAAATGGCCAATTATTGCCTTAAAAAAACGAAAAAATGGACACGGAACTGCAAAAGCACCCTAACATAAACATAACCTCCTGACAGTCCTGGCTAGAATGATGTCACATGTCACCCACCGGGCAAGGGCGTTAAGTTTCTGTTGATGCCGTTAGTTATAAATATGAAGAATAATATTACTTGAAAAGAAAAGTTAGTTCTGGTAACTAAGAATGTATCTTAATCAAAATTAACAAAATGATAGGGACTACAAATTCATAATGTGTTATTACAACAAGCTTAATTGATAAATACAAGTTTGTAGGAACTTTGATGTAACATTTAAATAAGATATATACAGAGTAAAATTCAGCTGAACCAAATATTTTATTTCTGCCAACTAATATGAAAACAAGATATTTTCTTTGTTCTGATGGCATCATTTTTTGGTAAATATAACCAAGAAAAAAATCTTTTTTGTTTTCCTAACTAAAAATAGTTATTTTTGGTAACGTAAACACGAGAACAAATAAAAATTAGTACCAAATACCAAGTCAATTTTAAGAGTGTGAAACGCGGCATCGTTTCCTGGCTTGTCTAATTAAAAACTTAATACAAAAATTTTACTAAGGGATTTCACAAGAACTTCTAGTTTGACAGATGATACCTTATTTTTTGTAAGAAAAATTGAATTTTAATTAATATAGGTGTCCCTTATATCATCCGCCATGCAGAACATAAAAATAGAAATACTACTATTCATGTTAATTTATTATTTTTCCTTAAAATTACAAACGATGCCCCGATATTATCTTTAAAATCTCCACGGACGCCGCGTCATTTAATTCTCGTAAAATTCGTTTAGGTATATAAAAAAATTAATTTTATTGTCATCGCCAGACACAGGTACAGTATGCATGATGTGGTGGAAATGCAGTATTTGTCCGTGAGTATTTACGAATAAATAGTACTAGTTGTACTAAATAATTTGGTAAGTAATAAATTGTGTATTAGAAAAATTGTCGCGCTCTAATTTTTTTAAATCAAAACATATTTATAAATACAGAAGAAGAATTATCTTTCATTTCGTCAGATTCATCCCTAGACGCGTTTCGCCATATCATGGCTCATCAGTAGAGTTAGGATCCGACGAAAGAAATATAATATAAACTAGGCATTTCCATCAGTGTAATTCTTTTTTTATTACGTTTCTGTAACAAAAATAATACAATGAAGTCATTACAGTAGTAGAGTAGTAATGATACTTATTACTTTACTCAAATAGCCCAAAATGAATGGCCACCTATAAGACTATGTATATACTTTTTTCTTCTCCCTCATGGATATTTGCTGTTTCCTTTACACTTAAGTGACAAGAAAAGTAGGCTATTCCAGTTAACTATACGGCATAATTTCATATTCATTACTGTCAGTGGTGCGCAGCGTTGCGACCTTTAAAAATACAATTTCCCAATGCATACAATACTGAAAAAGTGTTTTTCTACTAGCGTGCGGAAAAACGCATTTTCCGCACATGTTTTAGTGCGGAAAATCCACTTTTCCGCACCGTGCGGCAAAGATATTTCCGCACTGTTATATTTTGAAATTAAAGTACCGGAGGAGATTCTTTTGGCGGCTGAAAATCTCAAAGAAGATTTATTGCCAGAAAAATCAAGAAAACGTTATGAAAAAGAATACACCCCAATCTTTACTGGAGAACCGCAACCAACTGGCTTCTGCTATTAATTTAAGTAGTGCTAGTATTTGTACGTTTACAATTAATTACAATATAAATAAGTAAATTAATATTGTAAAATTTTGTTCATTGTAATAAAAATTTAAAAAAAAACTCCGTTTCTTAAATTATTTTCAATTTGTTTCCTCACGCTAGTAGAAAAACTATTGTTCCTAACACGTGCAGAAACCTATTTTTCCGCACTTAAATGCTTGACACCACTCCGTTACGCGTCGTGCTGTCAACGGCATTTGCGTGCGGAAAAATCGATTTTCTGCACTTGTTAGGAAAATAGCTATTTTCTACTCCCACATGGAAATTTGCTGTTTCCTTTACACTTAAGTGGCGAGTAAAGTAGGCTATTCCAGTTAACTGTGCGGGAAATTCTCATATCCATCGTAGATAAATAATGAAACTGACCAATCTCAGTACTCAATTACAGAGAAGCCATTGTTTTTTTTTTAAAGTACCGACCAATCACAGTATATTTTTTTTACTGAGGCTCCGCCTTCTTTTCAAGACACTAAATTATATAATTTAAATGCATACGGTACAATTTGTTATTAATTTGTTCAATATAATAAAATCTAGACGCATTTATAATAGATTTATCACTAATGCAACCTGCTGAATGTGCATAGAAAATTAATTTCATGTAGCATCATTTATCAGTTGGTTTTTCGATAATTAACTAAACGCTTCAATAGTCCAGACGCTAGAGCGTTGGACTATGATGGAGGTCGTGAGTTCGAGCCCGGCAACCTAAAACTTTTTTTGTACATTTTTTAGCATAAGGTCGTAGAAAAAATATACTGGCCAACTCGAGTGGATTGTCCATATTGCCCTCGGAACTCGGAAGTTTGAGCACTCCGCCTACGGCGTCGTGCTCAATTTACTTCCTCGTGAGATATAGACATCATATCCACTCTTGTTGTTCAAACTACTATTTAAAGGCGTTCCTTTTGAATAAAAATAACTGTTCCGACATCTTTTCTTTCCAAGTCAATAAACGGCAAACCATCGCTCGTAAACAATTGCATTAACAAGAGCCGTAAAGTGAAAGATTCTCAAAAACCCTTTCCGTAATTTAAAAATTGCCCAATATTGCCCAAAAAAACAACCCAGACATACGGAAGTTTTGTGTTGTGTAAATAAAGGGCCCTTGTATAATCAGTCGTTTTTCGGCTTTGCTCCCAGTGTTGTAAACTAATAAAACTATTTTATTTTGTACATAAATCCCAAACAATTCTGGTGTAAATAGAGCCGTTTTATGTGTGAAATTGAGGCTTTTACCGACCTGTAGTAAAATAGACGAGGACGTTCTGTAACTTTAAAGTAGGATTTATAAAAATTTAAATAAGATATATTATGTACGCCAGGAAATTATATTAATTTATTTACGATAATATGACAGTTTAGAAGAGAGAGAATCATCAAGTCTAAAAATTTTTGAACGTTTAACATGTTAAACCAAAAAAACGGGTTTAACGGTTTAACATGTTAAACCGGAAGTTGGTATTTTTGGGTAGAGAATAAAAATTTAAGATAGGGAGGTGAAAACCATTTTTCTCTAAGATGAACCGTTCCAATGTTACAGCCTGTCAAAGTCAAAAAATGCCATATTTTAAACGTCAATTACTCAAAAACAATTGATTTTAGACATATGACATTTTATACAAAATATACGTGGAATTGTATAGGGAATTAGAAAATAATATAATATATAGGGTGTTCCATTAAAAAAAATGCAAATTTAGTCCGCCAAACTTTTTTGAGCCACCCTGTATAATGTAAAATATTTTTAAAATATGCCGCTTTTAAGTCGATACCTTATGCTGGTTTAGTATTTTTGATAAGCTCCTCGATAATGATTTAATCTTCCATCCCCGCCACGTTGGCGGACCCGGTATATCCATAAAATTATAAAAAATGTACAGAATTTTTCGAATTTTTCGAAAAAGCTGCTCCACTAAACGGTGATAATGGTGGCGCATAATTTTGATTCTACAAGCTCGGTTAACGTGTTACGGTACATTTTATTGCCAGAAATGAGAAAGAAGTTGCACAAAAAAATGGGTTAGAGAGGTACCAAGAAAAATGCAGACTAACCTGAATTCTGCTGAAGTGATTTGGGTACCGTTAGATGCTTTAACTTTAGATATATATTTATAGATAGTGGACAGATATATTTTGTATTATACGGTTATTATGATTGGAAGCATGAAATTTCTGGTAAGAAATCGTTTACAATGTTACTTTATTTTTAGTGAAGCCAAATTAATGAAAAATACGATTTTTTTACAGACTTGTGGAGGTCATATCGAAATTTAGGTATTAGTTTAATGCCTATTGCAGTGGCGTCTTTAGGAGGGGCTGCCAGGATGCGCCCTCCCCCCCCCCCCTTTCCAAATTAATTTTTCGTCTTCCGCAGATATTTTATATTCGGCCACATTCCGCTACATTTTAATAAATTTTTAAAAATTCACTATTATCAATAGTCGAATTTTGTTACGTCTGGCGACAGTGTTTCTCGATCGTCATAGTGGCACTAACAACTAAGATTGAGCTGTCCGCCTAGCCGGCTATGCATCGTACTCAAGTTGCATCGTCATTGTGTTAAAAACGACGTTTCTACTCACTCGCGTGAACGACGAATTATTGTAAATTATTGTTTTAGCTGGTTTTGTATAGATTTACCGGTTACACATTACTAGGTAGTTTGTGAGTTGTGTGATGAAAAAATAATCCTAGTTGCCGTAAGTAAAAACGTTTTTTGAATGCAGGTTAGTAGTAGTTTACCGATAGTAAACATTTATGAACCTATAACCACGAAATCGGTTGGTCACTCCTCACTATTCTACTTGGTCTAGCAGCAACGATGCAATTAGACAGGTATCGAAGAGAAGAGAAAATTAATTTTTATTGATGAAGCCGCATAAAAACAAAAACGTTTTCGTCAAAATATCTACTCTGCGTTATCATGTGTGCATCATACAGGGTGTTACAAATTCGACATACCAGCATTGGAATCTCGGAAACCATAGGAGTTAGAGAAACGGTTAAATGGGGGGCAAAGTTGTGCAATTCGGTGTTGATTATAATGCTGCTTCAAAAGTTTTCAAATTCCAAATACTTCCGATTTTATTCGAAAAAAAACGAAATTTAGCAAAATCGTTGTTATTTTTTCCTGAGCTCATTTGACTAGCTAATAAAGATCCGCCGTTTCGTCTCCGAGCGGCCATCACCAACTTTACTTTTTTAAATACAGATAAAATACGAATACATTTTAGGTATAAACATATCAATATCCTTGCTCTATCTATCTATAAGATAGCGTTAAAATAAAAATTTAACGAAAAAGCCCCATTGGCCTTGTGTAAAATATAAAAAAACACATGTTTTTAATTTAAAATGAAATTAATTAACCACACCACTTAGGCCAAAGAAAATTTCAATTTTTAAATAGTACAAGTTTTCCTCAAAAGTTATGGAATATTGAACAATTTCTAAATTAGGGATAAGCAAAAGGGTTGAGCACCTTTTCTTTTATGACAGCTATCAAAGCGGGTCGGTAGTTGCCGGTTTATTGTTATTTTACATCGAGCGATTTAAAATTCATGTTTAAAAGGGTTATATTTTTATAAACCATTAGGCGGCATTTTTGGCTCTATAAAAATATTGGGTAATATAATTTTATTAAATGGTCATCATCAGGTCAGATTCGTAAAATTCATTTTCACTAATGTTTTATTATACGATATATATCCTCCAGTGGCGTATTTAAGGGGGGGGGGCTACCGAAAACTATTTTGTAGGAAACGTTTAGTTTTTAAAATTTTCCTTCTAAAGGTCCTGTTTTATATGGAGATTAAGGTTTCGGGCGCATATCGTTTTATTTATTGATTTATGATGCAATTTTATAGGAAATCGAATAAAAAGAATAATATTTTATAGTATTTTTCTATTATATACTTGTCTGTTCCGTTTTCCCTTTTTTAGAGCTATTTTAAATTAAGAAAAATATAATCCAATGCAATAAAATATTTTTACAACAAAAACAAAAAACAATTAAGTATTTATTTTTAAAGAGAAAAATTAAAGTAAAAATTTTAATTGAAATATTTTTATTGAAGAAGTGTGATAATTTATAATGAAAACAAATAGTGCGGGAAGAAACGAGAATGCTTTATTATGAATATACAAAACGGCACCTAAGAAGGAGTATTTCCAAACCTAAGCATTTGCACCAAAAACTGCTCTTAGATCTACGCTCCTAAAATAGATGATTTCTGAAAAAATCATCAATTTTGGCGTGTTGAGCGATATTTACTTTATTTTTAATCATGAAAAATCGAGCCCGAAAAACGCTGGGTAGAGTCATACATACGTTTTTAGGTTATGAAAATCACATTAAGGCGTCGGTGGTTGGAACTGTACAGGTGTGTTATTTGATATAAAAGAATCCAATTAACCTATAAATACCTAGATAAACATTTTTGAAAATTGTTAGCCTTCTTCCAAATTTCGCTGCACGCCCCTGCTATTTATTAAATAATATGTATCTACCATTATTAGATGTCCAATGAAATCTGGGATATCCATGGTCACTGATTTTATTATAATAATTGCAAAAATTTATCGATAATTTAGACTCCGGATTTTTTATAACCTGTTGCTTTAATAGCTTAATTATTGTCGATTTAAATCAATTAAACTAAAGGTTGATTAGAATAATAGGCGAAATTACATGTCCAGCTCGCTAATTAGTTGGACATCGAATGTAAAAATTATATCACAAATAAATTATATCCTTAATTAATTATTTATGTTAGTAAACCATAAGAATCACAATGTAATTTTTTATTATAACCAAATGTTACATTTAGAAAATTTGAACTTTGAATAAAGGACTGTAGGCAGGTTAAAACTTAAAACAGTTTTTTATTTCTCCGAATCGTCCCTTCACATAAATGGGTAGACTAGAGTTGTGTGTCAAAGTTTAGTGTCAGTGTTGTTTTAAGTTTAAATCGTACAACAGTTCTTGCAAAAAGCCAATAGAACTCGGAAAATAAGAGAAAAAGCATTTCACCTCCTTTTTCAAAATGAAAGACGAACCGACGACCTTTCAATTCCACAAATCAAATTTTAAATTATAGTCTCTTTCAGAAAGGTGTAGAGTAATAAAATGGCAAATTCCGTCCAGTTCGGCTCAATTTCGATGGGTAAATTTTGTGCATTAAATTATTCATGATAACTAACCAGAGAAAAAAAAATTCATAAAGAAGGAACTATTAGCTATAGCAAATTTACACAAACATCGTTTTATGAAATATGCCGTGGAAAATATAGCTGAAAAACATAGTGTAACTGTGGTGCACACACCGCCATATCATTGCGAACTAAATCCTATATAACTTATATGGGCGCAAGTGAAAGGATTTGTAGCAAGACACAATACGACATTCAAAATGAAAGACGTTAAGCTACTGTTTGATTAAGCCATTAAGAAAGTGACACCAACGTGCAACGTGTGCACCTATTTTCTCACCGTTTACTCATTTTTTTATTGAACCTTCAATCTTGTCGCTCAGTTAGGGTGATATATACTAGTTTTCCTTCTTTTTATTATATTTGTTCTCTTGAAGATGAATGTTTCTACATTCGAAACATGTAGAGAAGTTTTGTCAAATATTTACTTGCTTTAATATAACAGTGGAGGAAGACTTTATGTTCTTATTTCTTACCTTCTAATTAAAAAAATAATTTGTGCAATTGGTTACGAATTTACGAAAACCCTTTAATTAAAATTCTTTAAAATATTTGATGTCGTGTTAAAAAGGAACTGTTTGCGTTTTTTTTTATTTCATTTGATGTAATATCTTGCGTGTCAGACTTTATAACGAAATTATAAAAGGTCACGAATATGATATAAAATATAAAGTTTGGCTGGGTTTGCATGAGATTAAAATAGTTTTATTTAAAATTAAATGTGTTTAATCCAGGTTTAAGAAAAATAGTAAGTTGTACAATAAGAGGGGATATAATGTCCATATCGCACGAGGAAGTATTGAGCACGACGCCGTAGGTGGAGTCCTCAACAAACTTCCAAGCGCAATATGGATAATCCACTCGAGTTGTACAGTATTCTTTTCTACGACTTCTTTCCGAACTTCACAAAAATTTTTTTTTAAAAATATTTAAATTAAATAGTCTTCTTAGTTGGTAGTGAACTTGAAAAAAAATAATTAAAGAAAAATTCATTTTGTTGGCAAATCCATGGACCCAATTACACTGTAACATACATATTTATACAAAATCACTTTGAATTTTTATCTTTCTCACATTCGGCCTTTTGCAGAATAACAGACAAATTTATTAATAAAAATGGACAATTTATTTTTCTAAACCTATGCCTTTGCCTGCTTGTGTAATAAACCCTTCGTTTTTCTGTGCAAAACAAAACGAAAAACATACCTAACTGTAAAAACATTGGTTAGAATAATTGTTTTTCTAAACATTTTATAATTTCATCTGGTTTTAAGTACTTAACTTCTTCTTCCACTATTTAGGGTAATTCGAGGAGAGTCGGCGCGTCAGGTGAGATGACGCAGTCATAGTTCCCGCGATAATTGAGCTTTATGAGTAAATCTGGCAGCGATTGCACTATATCTGTAGCACCAGCAGACCATTACAATTTAGTTCACTCATGATTGTAATAAGGAGGTGTGCTGACGGTAGATTTTTGTTTATTTCGCCGCCAAAATTTTTTAGCGTCGTTAGGAATAATTAACCATACAGGTATGTTTGGTCGTATTTGGATTGTTGTAGGTCGTATTTGGATTATTGTAGGTGCTTAGAGTGTGTAATTACTTCTTATCTGAAATTCTCACATTTTTGCAAACAATGTCGTCTCTCCTAATAATGTAAGGTGAGATGACGCACTATGAATCAAGGAGAGTTGACGCACTTACTGTAATTCATTTTAGCAACTGTTTCATCAACATTTTAGCAACATCCGAATACAAAAGAAAATGGAACGTTGTAAGGGGTAAATGGACAATACAACAATTATCAGCAGCAACTAGTGCTATTATTGAGAGCCGAGAAATGGACATCCGTCAAGCTGGTCGTGAATAAACCCTTACTGAAGCAACCTTACGACGTCTACTGAAAATCAGAGATCTTTAAAACAAGAAACTAGAGCCAATTTCTTTGTTGGGGACTGAAAACGAAGTCAAAACAGTGGACCACATTAAAAAGCTATGGCTTTTGAACTAGCAGAAAAATTAAAATTGTCACACAAATTTAATGAAGATTCTCGAAAAGCTGGTTATAATTGGGTTTTTAAGAAGAAATAAAGAACTTACAATAAGGAAATCCGAAGGTGTTCTTCAAATAGTGAGAATGAATCAAATATTTGTGTGAGAAGTAGAGCAGATTACAATCAGACGAAAAAAAGTGAAGACTGGATTCAATGCTTAAAATGCCAACGCTGAATGCATGAAGGCTGCACTAAATTTTTAGATCTTTGTGATTTTTGCGGCAAAAAATCTGATATAAGTATTTTTTAGTGTTTTCTTGTTATCTATAGATATACTTACGTACATAATATTTAAGGTTTTTGGTACTTTGCGTAAATTTGTGTGGATTTATAAATGTGGCATTTAACCCAATATAGCGCGTCATCTCTCCTATATACCTGAGTAGAGATGACGCAGTTATAAAAAAAAATAAACATTATTATCCTTACAAAACACTGTTCTTTTAATAATTTTGAAATTATGTATTTAAAGCTAATATAAGGCCTTATGAAAAATCCGTATTCGTTTTAATTTATTTTATTCGTACATATTTTTTAAATAACTTTTAAAAAATGTGCTTCATCTTTTCTTAAATTACCGTAACGACCCTTTACCAGTTTTTTTTTCTATATCTGTTGCGTATAATAAAAGTTTTTAGGTTGATTGGGGTTGGATCCCCGATCAAAACATATCAGAAAACATCGCGGTCATGACAAAAAACCAACCAAGGTTAGTAAAATACGTTCTACTTGAACTCTACAGATATTTAGGACTGTCAGAAAGTTATTTTTATTAAAAAATCAATAGTTTGTCGAGCTTTTACATTAAACATTACACAGATATTATTTTTTTATAAACACATTCAATGTAAAATAAAAATATCTTAGCCACAAAAGAATAAACTTCACTAAACCGTCAACGTATCATATTACCTCAAAATATCTTTCTCTCCCGATGACATCCTAATAATGTTGTGAAAACATGTCTCGCCACAAATTGTGCTCTAAATAATATAGATCAGCCGATAATCTCCCTTCCAATCGCAATCTTTACCACCCCTTTGAGCTTTTGTTGGAACTTAAAAAGTAACACCTGTAATCTTCGAAACCTCGCACAATAGCTCCATTTTTTAAAGTACCAATAAGTGGTCCATTTATCCATTGATCGAACCTTTCTTTACCTTTTCCCATTCCATTGATCTCTTTTCTAACCTCAAACGCACGAGCAGATATTTTCTTTATTATGATGCAGATTTATACCCTTTTGATATATATTGTCACCCTTCAATAGTTTTAAAGGGGTAAATCCAATAGATTTGTCAATATTACAGTATCGTTAATATTGAAGACCGATAAATATTTTGAATCGGTAAATGATCTTAATGCCGCCTAAATTATGCAGGGTCGTATTTTATCGTTAATGGTATTCTATTTTGATGTTCTAGTTAGCATCTTTTTCCTGTGTGACAGCGATTGTTCTTTGTCAAAGCGCATTGGCGTGTGGTAATTGGCCTGTAAGACCAGTGGGAAAGGTGGTTTGCATACGATTTTAATGTCATTGATTGATTAAGATTTACGACCTATGCAAATCTTCGATTTTTAAGGAGCATTTAGCAGCATGTGTTTGGGAACGATATTCCAGTAGATGAGAAAAAATTATCGATTTGATTTTTTTATATTTTACATTCTCAACATTGACGCGAAAATTTTGACAATTAATAGATAGTTGCAGAGGCGCAACCAGCAAATATGTTCGGGGGCTCAGTGGGCTTAACTAGGACATTTTTATTCATGGATAGAGGGGTAGTAGATACCACATCTATTTCTTGATTTCGTATACTCAATAAAGGTAATTATTAGGTTTTTTTTCACCACTGGAAAGCTGGTGCATCGTGGTTAGAAACATAGGAAATGCCATGCAAGTTTTAGACTGTCCAAATGTTTGTTCCCCTGTTGACTTTAGAGCGGGGTTGTAGAGAGACTTTTTTAGGGTCTCTGTGTGGTGATTGCACATGCGAACTTTGAACAATTTTTGACAACCCGATCTTAACTTATTTGAATAGGATTGCGGTTGGTTTTTCATTGGAATTCAACAGGTGATGCTGCGGACACCACCATTGATTGGACTTATCAACCTGTGTTTTTCATTGTCAAATGTAATTTGCAAACAGTAGGCTATTTAAAAATCGTTAATCGGATTTAACTAATATTTTCAAATTAAATGAACATTATTTTTAAACCAAATCTTTTAATAGAAAATAAATGATTAATTAACCTATTAAATATTATTAACATCATCAATAATGGCAATTTCAGCTGTTTATTACAGTGCCTTTCGCCTCAAACTTAGTAATAACTTTTGGTATGGCCGACTCTATAGGAATGGGTCTATCAGGGAAATAAACGGAAAACCAGATACAATACTTGAACTTTTCCCCGCATAGTACCATTTTATCATAGTAACTTTTTCTTCTATTGTTTAACTTAGTTTAAAATTATTACTAGTAAAACATCAAATACTTTCAAATTACATTGACCATAACAAATCATAGGTTGACAAGTCCAATCAATGCTGGAGTCCGCAGCAGCACCTGTTGAATTTCAATTAAAAACCAACCGAAATCCTATTAAAATAAGTTAAGATCGGGTTGTCCAAAATTGTTTAAACTCCACATGTGCACTCACCATACAGAGACACTAAAAAACTCTACTACAACCCCGCTCTAAAATCAACAGTAGAGCAAATATTTGGACAGTCTAAAACTTGCATGGGATTTCCTATATTTCCAACCACGATACACCATAACTTCCTGTAATGTAATTCTAATATTTAAGTAATCCAAAAAATAATTGCCATTGCCGTAATAGTAAAGAAAGGATAATTTGAAATACTAGTGATGTGTTATTTGATGATAAAACGTTAAAATTTTAAAAATCTTTAAATTGTATTAAATTTCCAAAGCTTAGAAGTCCTTAAAACTGTTTTAAAAATTCCAGGTCCGTATTTAAAAAAAAATTAATGAAGGTTGGTATCTAAAGAACGAAATGTCCAATTTGAAAACAAATAACCCCATATTGTAGAACATAAAAACGGCTATGAGAAAGTGTTTTTTGTTTTTTTCCTAAATCAAAAATAAAGGCGCAAAAAATTAAAACCCAAAACTAAAAGTTTCGGTTTTTTTCTGATATCTCCGAAGGTATTCAGAATATTTACAATTTTCTTTCACCAAATTATTAAGCCCCAAAATACGCAACTTTGAATCAGTTTATCCATCTTCGGATCCCTTACCGTTTTCGAGATTCCCTTGTACGCACACGAATATGTAGCACCCTGTATACAGGGTGGCCCATTTGTCTGACAAAGTAATATACCGTCTCTACTATTAAAGATATCAAAAAAAAGTTTCTATAAAAGTTGTGAGGTATAAAAAAATATATGTTCTAAAATTATTTTTAAACTTACAGGATGGTCCAGAAAAGTAGGACAATAAAAAGATACATTTTTTTAAATGGAACATCCTATATATTTTAGCATTTTCTGTTTCCTTACAAAATTATCCATATGACGCCATATTTAGTTTTTTAATTTTTTGCAACGTTACCAAACAAAATGCAAAATTCTTAAAATTTTGGAAAAAACATGATAATAAAAAATTACCTGTATTTCTTAATAAGAGTATCGAAAATAGAAAATTCCTTGTAAGCTCTTAAGTTTGGGGATAGAAAAACTGTCTTAAATCTTTAAGTACCTAAAATTTTGTACAGGGTGTTTTCTGTTGACATCCAAATATATAAAATTTTAAAATACAATAACTCTGTTTTTTCAAATGAAACACCCTATATTTATTAGGCTCGTCTGATAGATATTATAAGTATCTTTTATTATTGTTAAGTCATACCTATACCTAAATTTACTAGTTTTGGCAATATTTCGATTTTTATTTAAATTTTGGTGAAAAAAACTATAATTTTTATTTTTCTAGTAAGCCATGACCAGCAAACTAAAAACAAATGTAATTAATATATTATCCCATATTAAAATAAATTGATAACCATAGTTAGTTACGTATTTATTTAATTTAATAAAATTTTGTTTTTATTACGCAACTTGATATTGAAAATAAGTTTACAAACATTATAAATATAAATATAATAATTATAAATATGGCATTATATTCAATTACATTTGTTTTGACTTTGCTAGTCATGGCTTACTAGAAAAATAAAAACTCTAGTTTTTTTCACCAAAATTTAAATAAAAATCGAAATATTGCCAAAACTAGTAAATTTAGGTATATGTATGACTTAACAATAATAAAAGATACTTACAATATCTATCAGACGAGCCCAATAAATATAGGGTGTTTCATTTGAAAAAACAGAGTTATTGTATTTTAAAATTTTGTATATTTGGATGTCACCAGAAAACACCCTGTACAAAATTTTCGGTACTTGAAGATTTAGGACAGTTTTTCTATCCCTAAACTTAAAAGCTTACAAGAAATTTTCGATTTTCGATACTCTTATTGAGAAATACAGGTAATTTTTTACAATCATGTTTTTTCCAAAGTTTTAAGAATTTTGCATTCTGTTTGGCAACGTTGCAAAAAATTAAAAAACTTAATATGGCATTATATGGATAATTTTGTAAGAAAATAAAAAATGCTAAAATATATAGGGTGTTCCATTTAAAAAAATGTATCATTTTATTGTCCCACTTTTTTGGACCATCCTGTATGTTTAAAAATATATTTAGAACATACATTTTTCTATACCTCACAACTTTTATAAAAACTTTTTTTTGATATCTTTAATAGTAGAGACGGTATATTACTTTGTCAGACAAATGGGCCACCCTGTATGTTTGAGCAGGACTTATGTCTAATCTAAATACAAAATTTCGATCTGGGAACTCTAAACGTCGACATCTGATAATATTTCAAAATTTTTTTTACGATTAGATTACTTCTCCTTTCGAGGTAAGTAAAAAAGAACAACCTGGATAGGAAGGATATCCATCCAGTGGAAAAAAAAATAATAAAGTTTCAGAATATATAATTCAATTGCTCGGGTTCATCGAACCTGCGTAGACTTTGGAAGAAATTTAGAATTGACACGCACATTATTTTGAAAGGCCACAATCTTGCTGAAGGTAAAGGGTCGATTGAGCCAGGACCTTATCTTTTACCTTCTGTTTCACGTTCCCGATGTCTCGGAACAAAAAAAATTGTCTGGGAATATTATTATTTTATGATTAACATTGTGAAATGAATATTCACGACCGAGCAAAGCTTTAATAAGTCTGCCGCCAACAGGGTGGGGGGAGTTATTTTTTCTACTCCCACATGGAAATTAGCTGTTTCGTTTTCACTAAAGTGATAGGAATAATAATATTCATATCCATCCTAGTTAGGATATGAACCAATCACAGTGGTCAATTACAAAGAAACCAAATTTACATAACCTTTATTACTATATGATACAGTGGAAAAAATAAAGTCGATTTTGTTAAACCCCTGCTATGGTAAAATGGATATAATACTGTTCATATCAAAAAATCAAATTTATTTAGATTTTTTAAAAATTTTTATTATGTACTTCGCTAGTGGTGATACGATTTGTTCGTTTTATGAGAAATTTTATCAAAACTATATACTTTGCTTGTCTCTCCCCAGGATAACTCATAAACTCTTGAACTAATTTGTCCTAAAGTTGGCCTTCTAATGTAAAAGAGGCGTCTGAAAACGAGGAAAATAAGGACAATTATCTATACCTGCGGCTTCGCTCGTGGTGATACGATTTGTTCGTTTTATGATAAATTTTATCAAAACTATATACTTTCTTTGCTTGTCTCTCCCCAGGATAACTCATAAACTCTTGAACCAATTTATCCTAAAGTTGGCCTTCTAATGTAAAAAAGGCGTCTAAAAACGAGGAAAATACGGAAAACTATCTATACCCGCGGTTTCGCTCGTGGTGATACGATTTGTTCGTTTTATGAGAAATTTTATCAAAACTATATACTTTGCTTGTCTCTCCCCAGGATAACTCATAAACTCTTGAACCAATTTATCCTAAAGTCAAACTTCTTATATAAAAAATGCGTCTGAAAACGAGGAAAATACGGAAAATTATCTATACCCGCGGCTTCGCTCGTGGTGATACGATTTGTTCGTTTTATGAGAAATTTTATCAAAACTATATACTTTGCCTGTCTCTCCCCAGGATATAAACTCTTGAAGCAATTTATCCTAAAGTCAAACTTCCTATATAAAAAATACGTCTGAAAACGAGGAAAATACGGAAAATTATCTATACCCGCGGCTTCGCTTGTGGTGATACGATTTGTTCGTTTTATGAGAAATTTTATCAGAACCATGTACTTTGCCTGTCTCACCCCAAGATAACTCATAAACTCTTGAACCAATTAGTCCTAAAGTTGGCCTTCTTATATAAAATTATTTAAACCAGCGGCCTCGCTCGTGGTGATATTTATTCTTTAAAATCTAATTCGACATAACCTTTGTGAATGATAAGGAGTCGTTTTCTGACCCTTGACCGAAGTGAGGTTAAGAATATACTTCAAAAATATGCAAACCTGTCAGATAAAATTTGTTCTTTTTCAATTTAAATTAAAATCTTTATCTCTATGCATACACATTTTTTTCCTAAAGAGTGCGCGAAATGGTGCGAAAATTGAAGGTACTAATATATTATAAAATTAATACTATTATTACTTTCTGACTGAACTTAAGATTTGCGCACAGATGCACTTTCTTATGTCAAAAATCTCCCGTTTCCGCTCATGTCTAGACAATCACTACAAGATTTAATGCATACAATGTACTATAGACCCACCAAATGAACGTTTTTTACTAACCATGGTTGTTTCTTTGCCATGCAAATATTTGTCCACCGCGATATGTTCTAATACACTTTGAATGGGGATCCAACAACAATGGACCTTTAATCTTTTATTATACGCAACAGATATAGAAAAATAACTGGTAAATCTTCCTTAAATGGTGAAACATGAAGATGAATACATAAAACACGATAAAACAGACGACAGTATTTCTAGAAAAAAATTAATTCCATTTTTTACTAAAGGTTTTAAAGTTAGGTTATACCTACAGGATTGCCACTCCTCTTTCCACGTTAACAGTGTTGCTAGTTTGTAAATTGGCGATTATTTTGAAAAAACTTTACCATAGCGAACGGTAAGCACATGCAAAAAGTACGAAAAACTGCCAACTTTTTAGGAAATCACCCCTTATACCGGATTTCTGTTCAAGTTTATAACCTGACCCACCTACTGGCGGTCTTAGGTTAGGTTAGGTAAAAGTGGCAGACCCTCCAGTCTCACGTAGTCCTGATTAGGTCCGTTGTGATACCACACGTGTTCTGTAGAACCCACCTTCATCAGATCTCTGATGGTTAGTGCGACGTAACCGCGGAAGGATTTTAACAACTCATTCAAACCAGCCACTACTGTTCAGAAATCTGCTCAACCGTCCAAGTTGTAAGTTGCTTAGTTCCTCCAGGCTATCGAAAGATGGTTCACCCAGAGTAGTGAACCTCCTTCTTGCGAGGCCAGGGCATTCACACAGAAAATGTTGAATACTTTCTTCCTCTTCCTCATCTCTGCAACTTCTGCAGAAGTCGTTAGTGGGTATTTGCATACGTTCGGCATGTCTACCGAAGAGGCAATGTCCGGTAATAACCGCAGTAATATTTCTCACGTCTTTTCGACTGTGTCTTAATAGCTCTGCGGTTCTCTTTTTATCGAATGTGGGCCACAGTTGCCTGGATGTACTACAGGTTGTCAACCCTGTACTGGCGGTCTTACATAACGGTAAAAATTCTGGTTTCGTCCATTATTATATTTTTCTAGTTGCACTTCCTATTCAAATTCCAAAACATACAATTCCCCAGAACATAAATATTGGAAAAGAAAAAAAATTATTCGGGTACCCAGGGCCAGACGACAGGCCCATCGCAAATCGATACCAAATAATGTGAAACGAGCAACAGCGACAAGAAAGACCCGCCGCGCTGCCGAATTTTCCTCGGATTCCGAATTCTTGGTTGTTATATTTATAAAGAATATGAGCAATCAATACAAAACAGGGACTGCGATGCTCGCCCTACCCCAGCCCAACATTTTTTGGGCCTCCAGACAACAAGCCGCGAGTCGATAATGCCGTCGTGTTTCAGACACAGAACACATGAATAAGTTATTATATCCAGGGTCAATATCGAGATTTTATTAGCTATTTCCTAGGAACAAGAAACGTTTTGTCAATTTCTATTAGCCGAAAATTTGGCCTGGTAACAGGAAGTAATTAGCAAGGAAAATCTTAATAATTTGCTGGCGCAGTGTTTTAGGTGGCGGCAATTTTTGATGGCAGTATTATAACAAGCAAAATGCAGTTTAGTGCATATTTTTGCCAAGAAATAATGATTTACCTACCAATAAACACCGCAAAAACATAAAATAAGTACTAGAATTGCATTTTTGCTGTAACTTTTTTTTTTAAATAACATTAATAGTTATTTACGATATAAGTGTTGTAAAGATTCATATTACAACACGAGATGTTAAAGTTGTCAAACGAGGCGTCAGCCGAGTTTAATAAAACGTCGAGTATAGTAATATGAATTTACAACAAGAATATTGTACAAAATTTTATCTACTTTCATCTATGAATAAAAATATTTGGCAAAAGGCATTTTTAAAAATAAAGATGCACCTGCTATTAAGTTTACTAATCAAGTTTTTTATGTTACCTTTCGCATAGTTACTGTTTCGCATGGTTACTGTCGAAACTTTGTCAAACAAATTCAAAAATATAAAAAGCGTTTTTCAAAATAAGCGATTCTGATGGAAGTTTACCCTCTGATATAGAGGCAGTGGCAAACGAAGCGATCTCAAGTTTGGTTCCGACAAAATCCAAGGCGCGGTATGAGTTGGAGTATCAGAAGTTTGAAGATTGGTGCAAAGCTAACAAAATAAAGGAGGTGTCTGAGAAAATCCTTTTAGGTTATTTTTCCGTAAAGCAACGCTCCCAGAAACCATCTACACTATGGACTCACTACTCAATGTTGAGAACTATGATTTCCGTCAAGAAAAATCAAGATATAAGCAAATTTTCTCAACTAATCGCATTTTTTAAAGGAAGTTCAGAGGGTTACAAGGCCAAAAAGTCCAAAGTTAAAGTGTTATATTTTAATTAATAATTGGTAATTAATTTTATAATTGTTAATAATAAATTATTCTTCTAAAAAGTGTGCTTTTATTTAACAGCAAAATTTTAATAAAACCGGTTTTTTTCCATTACAGCACTAGTGCTGTAATAGATGCCCTTACAAAACGATTTACCGAACTGTACAATTCATATTACTAAATGAAAGTAGATAAACAGCTTTACTTAATTTTTTTTTATATATAATTCTCTTACCTTTATGTTGTTGTGTGTTTGTATGTCAAATCGATCCTTCTATAGTCTATTTCAGAAAGATGTAGGTATAAAAGCTCATTAGGTATGCAAAGGAACTGTAGAGTGACCCAACGAATATTTAAGCCACTTTCCTAATTTGGCATTGATTTCATTGTAAAATTCTTTATTTTCATCAAGTGCAGGTACATTACATTCATTTATTACACTATGGATCAAATACGGTTCTGCCCAACTTGCCCGTTGAATAACATTAAGAATACGTCTGGGTGTAGGATGAGCCCGCAAGGGAAAACGTTCTGCGTATAATCTCGAAGCAGCAGCCGCACTTTGATGACACTCACCGTAAATTAGCACCATATCTACTAGTTCATTGTTTTCAAATTTTACCATTTTCACGTGTCACCACCTTAAAATTAACTTGCTTCAGAAAAACACACCGACCTGTAAATTGCATTACTAATAAGACAAAAACAACATAAAGTATAGCAGGCTACATTGTCATGACCAGGCCCGCACTTAGATTTTTTACTTCTGTATCTCGCCTATTTTTAAGTTTTTTGAAAAAAGGTACTTGAAAATGTTGTTTATTTTAATGCCTTCTATACACAGCTAAAAAAGAAGTTTCAACTTAGGAATCACCCTGTATAGGCGTGTTCCTAATTTTTGTAAATTTTACTATTATTTTAAGATTATTTGAATAAAAAAGCTTTTAAAACATGGTGACATTTGGTAACAGCCGAATGCCTGAAACTATTATTAGCTGCGACTGATGTTAAATCCGCGATTAGTATTATGCTATAATACCTACCTGTTGTTTGTAAATTAACCCATTGCTTCCTACAAAACATGTTTTTGGAAGATTTAAGGACCAATCATCACCTTCTCCTACCTCACCTTCTTAACAAACAAAACAACAATTATTTATACAGTCCATTCAAACCATTGAATGACTCTAGAACGCTGAAACAACGCGACGTCTAACAGGATTCCAAGCACGACAAACAAATGAGGATTTTCATCAATTAGGCAACTTCTCATTGCATTTACCACATTGAGCTTTGGTCAACAACGAGTCGGAAATTAGGAATTTCAAAAAGAATCATCGGTAGATGAAACCTAATTATTATTCTACAAGGTTTATTTTAGGAAAATCTCGTCTCTAAATAAAAAAGAGTTAATAAAACAACATTTGCAAACACATTCTTGACAATTCCAAAGTCTTTTAAAGCCAATAAACACCCTAAAATCTCCGAAACGACTCAACAAGTTACAGGATTCCAAATAAGACCAACAAATGCTGATACACAATTACGGAAACAATCAAACCGACCAAGTGGGCGTGAACTTTGCGGCCATCACAAACCGACGTCGACGATGAAAATCGAGGAATTTGTCGGATTGTGATAATTTGTTCCGGTAAGAAGTAAATTATGACGAATGGGAGTTATATGTTGTTCAGGCAGTAAAATCCGTCGAGCATAACCGTGCGATAATGATAATGATAATCCAGTGAATTTTAATTGATAAAAATAATCTGTTAAGATTTAATTGAAATAATTGTGGTTAATTTGGTACATGAACGGAAGGAAGATGAATGAGGGAACAAAAGGAGATGAACGAATGAAAGGGTAAATTGGATTTAATGGCTTCAATGGAAATTGTTGCCTAATGCTTAAGATTGAAGTCTAGTGATTGTTGCCTAATGCTTAAGATTGAAGTCTAGTGATGCATTCGCAATTTAATTTTTTGGTCAATATTTCTTATTCTTTACGCTTTATTCAAAAAGGGGCCAAATAGCCGTCCTTACATAGGCGCCGATTCCGTAGGGGCTCTGGGAGGCTTGGGCCCCCAGAGCTATATTTCTTTGGGGGCGTAGCCCCCATAGCCTAACCCTCACGTTTATATAACAATGATACTAATAGCAATTCGTTTGCGAACGTGCGTTACTTAAGATTTGATAATTTAATTTTTTTCTATAAAATTTATCTACAGTTGTCGTTTCCTTTTTTAATTTAGCAGGTTATCATATTTAGGAAAAAATTATTTTGCCTTTGAAAATTAAATTATGCTAGATCTGGCAACCCTGGTCTGCCACTTTGCTTAGAGCACGTAGAGAATTTGGAAAGTCCCAACCAATCCAAAGTGATTTAGTGAAAACTTTCGTTAAATACCCCAGTTTTAGTGATTTTTCGGATTTTGTAGCAAATAAGACAAAGTAGTCTAAAATACAATACAAAAATGCAATATTTTAAAAATATTTTTTTCAAAAACACGGCTATTTTTAATTATCCGCTCGATCTATATTTTCTACACGTTGGCAGCTGTGATGTCAGATCTGCGCATCATGCAGATCTGACATCACGGCCTAGTCAGCGAGGTCAAGCATCGGCGCGGCCAAGTTGGAGCCAGTGTTACCAGATCTCCTGTTTTAACAGAAGATCTACTGTTTTCACTCTTAAACTACTGTTCTACTGTTTTCACCCTCAAATCTCATGTTGAAAATTTTTTAATACCAAAGAGGTAATTAAGCTACATAATTCACAAATATACACAAAAACATTGGATCATTCGGAACTAACTGGCCAGGGCCGTCTTTCCGTACGGGCCCAGTACATTTTTTTTAGAAGTCACTTTGGATGGAGGAATGGCCCCGCGCGTCTTGGGGCCCACAATTTGATTCATTAACTTGTTTTTTTAGAAGTTACTGTGGAGGGGGGCCCCAAAATTTGGACCGATGACCTTTTATTTTTAGAAGTTACTGTGGAGGGAGCCTTATTATATTTAAAATTTATTAACTATTACATTATATTATGTGTATATTTAATAAAGGCATTTTTTTTTATTCGTTGAGATTCGGGCTCCAAGCCCCCAGAGCAATTCTGAAGTTCCGGCGCCTATGCGTCCTTAAGTAGCAATTACCTACAGTTTTGAACTAAAGAAATTTTGATTAATGAATTAATAAAAGCAAAAAACGAAAATTTGTTCATTTTCTTTTTCTGCTTTTATTACTTTATAAATTCAACCTTGTTTACCCTTAAATTGTAGGTAATTATGCCTAAAATGTCGGTATTCGGCCGATTTTTGGATAAAAGGAAAAGTAACGAAATATTGATTAAAAATTGAAATGGCGCATGCGTCATTGGACTTCACTCTTAAGAACATCCGACCAATATTTCTATATATATATCTTCGGAGATATAAAAAATTTTCAGTTTTGGTTTCTATTTTCTTGCGCCTTCATTTTTGAATTAGGAAAAAAGCAAAAAACACTTTCTCATAGCCGTTTTTTATGTTCTACCATATGGCGTTATTAGTTTTCAAATTGGACGTTTCGTTCTTTAGATACCAACCTCAATTCATTTTTTTAAATTACGGACCTGGAATTTTTAAAACAGTTTTAAGAACTTCTAAGCTTTGAAAATTTAATACAATTAAATAGTTTTTAAAATTTTAACGTGTTGTCATTAAATAACACATCATTAAGATTTCAAATTATCATTTCTTTACTATTACGGCCCTGGCAATTATTTTTTGGATAACTTGAATATTAAAATTACATTACAGGAAGTTATGGTGTTTAGGCTGTTTATTTTTTCAATAAGATTTACCGTCACAATACTCTAGGAAGTAAGCAAGTTTTTAAGGCATGAGAAGTAATATTATTTTTTATTAATATATTATTTATTTTATTAATATTTTTTTTGCCTTAGACCTAGACCGAAATACTGTAAAACAAAAAAAAATAATGCTTCAGAGTGAAGAAAAGGTAACTGGAGGGTTAGTCTAGATATGTTACTATGATGCGCTTACGTTTGTTTCAAAAACAATTTCATATTTTTTTTTTGTGTATACGATCTGTTTTTTTTTGTTTGGCTCTAAATGTTCAGGACCGTAATGAAATGAAAAAGATAATTTAAAAAATGTGTTATTAGATGACAAAACGTTAAAATTTTAAAAACGTGTACATTGTATTAAATTTCTAACGCTTAGAAATCCCTAAAACTGTATTTAAAATTCCAGGTCCGTATTTAAAAAAATTGACTTAAGGTTGGTAACTAAAGAACAAAACTTCGAATTTGAAAACTAATAACGCCATCTTGTAGAACATAAAAAACGGCTACAAAAGAGTGTTTTTATTTTTTTCCCAAGTCAAAAATAAAAGCGCAAAAAATTAAAAACTAAAAATAGAAATTTCGGTTTTTTTCGGATATCTCCGGAAGCATAATTGGAATTTTTTTGCTTAAATTATTATATAAATAAGCAACTTTGCCTCAATTTAACCATCTTCGTATCTCTTACCGTTTTCGCGATCCCTTTGTAAGCACACGAATTTGTAGCACCCTGTATATATAGATAGAGAAAAACTAAGATAGGGAGGTGAACATTATTTTTCTCTTCCGTTTCAATTCTATGGCCTGTCAAAGGGTGAAAATGGCATATTTTAAAAGTCAGTATCTCAAAAATTATTGTAGGTATTTGGACATATAACATTTTATACAAAATATACGTGGAATTTTATAGAGAATTAAAAAATATTATATTATATAGGGTGGTTCAATCAAAAAGTTTACTAGTTTGGATGCTATGAAATCATGCGTAGAGAGCGGGCCACCCTGTATATGTAGTTATCAGACCAAAAACATTGTGTTCTCTTGGAACGAATCTTAGCCATGTTTATTAACACATTTTTAAAAACATTTTAAATTTGAAATCTATAAATATTGAAGTGTCACAAAGTTATTTTCATTAAAGAACCTGTCCATTTATGAAAATAAATTGCTTAGTTTTATGTTAATTCATGCCAAGAACTCGAGCAATTTAACACAGCAAATTTTAGATAGGTCTAATCCACTTAAAATGTTTTCTCCTCTTTCTCGTTCCCGGGACATTTTAAAAGCCCAAACGACCCTCTTTATTGGGTTATTAATATTTTTAGGCCACTTGTGGAGTAGATTTTTCTTAAATGACATATCGAATATTAAGTGCTCAACGATTCAAACACCTTTAACGAGAAAAAAACATTTAAAAATAAATTAACCATCAACTTTTTTGTGCCGCCAAATGCTGCTTGTACCTTTCAAGACCTCACGTTCGATTAAACATTTTTTTTGCTGTTATCTTCATCCCTCCTCAGAGCACATTGCGTCCATCCGTCCTTCGACAAAAGTAATTTAAATAAACTCGACAAAAAATCTCAACAGTCTAAATCCGGATAGTCGGGAGGCCCTCTAATTGATGCCTTTACATACACACATCGGGCGCAACAAAAAAGGATTTATAATAATAAAATTACCATTCCGCCCTATTGTGTGCACCTTTAAAACAAGAAAAAAAAGTAAAACCACCACCTGTGCCGTCGTAAAGGAAAAAGGACCTCCGACCTTGAATCTCGGTAACAATCAAAAGGCGAACCACTTTTACTTTCGACACTAGGTCCGCATATGGTCTTGAGGTTAAGGGCATATCAATAAAAAATTTTAAGTGTTTACATATTTTGTTGTTTTTTGTTCCACCCCCATATGGGATGCATAGCGATGTGTATTTAGGTAATATGGGTTAACTTTATGGAAATGAAAAAAATATATTTATTAGATTTAGGATATATGTATAAGGTGTCCTAAAAGATATGGTCAATAATTAGGATTTTGGAAAATATTTAGTAAAAATCATCAAAACCCTTTGGGGGACTGTACAGGTAAGTAGGGGAGATATATGAAGTTATAACCTTATTTTTATCTAATCTCCCTAAATCCTAATTATTGACCATACCTTTTAGGATACCCTGTATACTGGGTGACCCCATTTTTTTCCGTAATTCTAGAAATAAAGATTTAATAATTTCAGTTGTTAATCAGTGTGTAAATTTCTATTTTTTGGCAAACTCAAATCTTTAAAACTACTTCCGGTTGTCAGGTCAACTTTTATATTTTAAATGGAGACCCGCCATTTTAATTTCATACCTATATTCTAGAGAAAAACCTTTTTATAAAAACAAACCGAAGTTTCTCGGTTATTTCAAATAGCAACCCATTTTTGTATTATTATAATAAAATTCCTTAACTAATTTTCTATCTAACGGTGTATTTCATTCATTCATTTATTAAGTAACAGTAGAAATTAACAACAAATATCATAATCACTTTCACACGAGTAATGTACACTATTTTTCCTACGACCACAAAGAATTATAAAAAAAAGCATTGGATTTGTAAAAAAAATATTTCAACGCTAGTGTTGAAAAAAAAATATCAACACTAGTGTTGAAATTAGCATACTTAGGATTATGTTCCACTTAATATCTGGTTTCATAGTTTGTCAATAGGCTTTTCCTTTAGTTGTAGTTTAACTTTTTCATATTTTATATATCATAGACCTATTCCTGGATTGACTTCTACATTAACCAGAATGAACATTTTTTAATTTAATCAAGGAAAGATGCATTAAACATAAATTTAAAAAATCCACCCAATAAGGAAGATTTCAATTCAAAATAATTCTATAAATTATTTAATGTTTTTATAAAAAAAAACAAATACTAAAGATGGGATTTGAACCTGTGACCTTGCGATCTGTAGGCTAGAGCTCTATTCTCTACGCTATCGCTACCGATAAAGATTTGTTGTTTAATACATGACACTCTCTTCAACTCGACTCGTTGGAAGATTTTCCAGTACATTATTAACATTTTTTATAATTTCAGATGGCGTATTTTCACACTCTAATTTTGAATCACTCGACAAATCCATGGTAACTAAGTTAAACACTTTACAATTACTGCTTTCTAAAATTTGTTCTTTTTAATAAATAGGGGTTGTCTGTCAAATTGACACAGTATGTTTAAATTAAGTACCTTGACATACATGAAATATTTTTTTTTCAATTTCAATTGGTAATTATTATTTTTAAAGACCATCTGACATTTTGGTCCTAATAAAAGCCGAAGGTAATGATTTTGTTTTCTACGGCATACTAGACTAGTCTTGACAAAACTTCTTCAATGATATGAAGAAATAGTCCATACTTAAAGTGGAGTGGAAATTTAGAAGGTAAGAAATAAGAACGCAAAGTCTTCCTCCACTGTTATATTAGAGAAATATTTTAAGTAAATATTTTGAGAAACTTCTCTACATGTTTCGAACTCAGAAGCATTCATCATCAGGAGAATAAATAAAAAGAAGAACAACCAGTAGATATCACCCTAACTGAGCGACAAAATTGTAGGTTCGGTGAAAAAATGAGTAGAACGTTGCATTGTAAAAAAAAAAATATGTGGGTTTAAGGCTCAAGACACTATAAGAGTTTGAATGTGGAATAAAAAGTTTGACCTCCGTGTGTGAAAAAACTGTTGAAGTGAATGGAAAAATTGATGGCTGGTCATTTGAGAAACTATGGAGAAGAAGTGGATGTAAATGTGAGGAAGATGAATATTAAAAAAAAATAAAAAAGTAGTCTTATTTAGATGAAAAAGCTCATATTGGTTATAGGATTAAGTTAGTTAGTTATTAGATAGATTTGAAAATTATTAATACATAATATCGCATATACTCTGAAGCATTTTCAACTTCAGTCGCATGAGTTAACGTTAAACCTTTGAATACACGAGCGCGATGTGTCGCGTAACCGACCAAAGAAGGAATCTGTCGTTGTCGTTGTAATATGCGCGCAAAAGTAACATATTTAAATTTTTCCGGATGTGTCTTATACAGTATTTTTTAAACAGTCTTGTCAATAGACCTGATAGTCACAAGAACAAGTGCCAGAGTAGTTTATACAGCTAATCTTTACAACTTTCTTAGCACGGGCGCCTTTTCACAACTTTTTATATCCATTACTTTTTTCTACTTAGCAGGATAAGCTCTAATGGACACTTTTTGTGTATAACAGTCATAATGACATAAACGAAAAAAAAAGAACAGCTGATGCTTCAACTCTCGAGCAACTGATTCGCGGCGGTTGATGATCGAAAGTATTCGTCATTAGATGGAAGATTTTAATTAACTTAATATTTTTTATTGGGGGTGCTGGTAATTTAAATAGGATTATCAGCTCGAATTTCAAATGAAGTTTGAGCACATGCACCTTTAAATTAATTGGGTCCGCTTTTTTATGAGAACAAATGAGAGACGGTGTAACAGAGCAAGGCTATTAGCGTAGATTTTTGTCTGTACAGGGTGAGTCAACGATAGAGTGAAGTTCATTTTCTTCTTTATCTTAGGAATTAGGTAAACATTCGAACTATAAAAGTTGTAGAGAGCATTGAGGTGCATATTTTAAAATTATTCTGGAATCTACGGGATAGCCCAGAAAAACGTGGCGAACATTTAGGTTTTTTTTAAATGGAACACCCTTTATGTTGTATTATTTTCCGATTCCCCACAAAATTCTACGCTTATTTGGTAAATGTCATTAAAATATGGCATTTTCAAATTTTGACAGGCTGTAACATTGGAACGGTTTATTATGGTCTATTTCTTTTCGATTGCGAACGATGACAGAAAAAAAAATTGAACAAAAATTCACCTAATTGGTTAAACCATGGACCAATTTACACTACATAAATGCATAGCCAACTTATTAAAGGTCTTTTTTTTAATCACAGAAGAAGAATAAGAAATTTCCGTTCGATTGATTTCTAGCAAATATATGCTAATTATAAACCTTTTAGCAATTAAAAATAACTTTTAGCTCTAGTTATATTACGAACCAAACAATCTATTAACTTTCTGTACATAAAATCGGTTAATTTCACGTTTTTCTGCAACATAAAATAGTAAACCTATGCCTACTTTGTGTTGAAGCAAAAAGGATGTCCGATTTATCGACAAAATATAGAAGGCTATGCCAAACGCCAAACAATGTGACATAACCTAAAAATTCATCTTCTTAAAGGCCGCTTTACAGTTTGCAATTTTTCTTTCACGCAAGTTGTCTTGCAGCAATTAATATTGCGGCAATAAAAATTTCACTTCGTTTTACAACGTGCAATGACTTGCCAAGATCGTAGGTCATGTACCACTTGTTAACGATTAAAATAAAAATACAGTTGGTTAGGACTTACCGGCGCTTTTTGTGCATTCATTTTAACAAAACATCATTACAGGACATGAAAGCAAACCAACAAAAACAAAACGTACCCGCTATAGGTTAGAAAAAACATAAATAAATGTCAGGGATTTTTATATTTAGTTTGGTGTCTCATAAATCACCAGAAAATCCTCAGAATTGCGCTTGCATTGGCAATAAAAATACGGTCCGAGTTATATTTCTTGCAAGGAATACAAATTGCGCCAGCTGATCATTAGCCTCGTTTTGCGCATACTCCCGGGCAATCTTTACTTGCGTGAAAGAAAAATTGCAAACTGTAAAGCGGCCTTAACAAGTGTTAATTTAAAATTCTAACCGCTATAATCAGTAAACAACAAAATGTCAGTTATGACGTAAATCCCTAACCTTACATTTTCAACTTGTCAAAAATGAAAATGCTTGCATTTTTTTATTGTAAAACGGGTTTCTGTCATCGTTCGCAATCGAAAAGAAATAGACCATAGAGCAAAATCTAACTTAGTGTTTTATTATCTATCCAAAGAAACCAACTTCCGATTTACCATGTTAAACTAAAAGAACGGTTTTAACGGTTTAACATATTAAACCGGAAGTTGTAACCTTTAGATAGAGAATAAAAATTAAGATATAGAGGTGAAAACCATTTATCTCTAAAATGAACCGTTCCAATATTACAGCCTGTCAAAACTTGAAAATGCCATATTTTAAGCGTCAATATCTCAAAAACTATTAAATTTAGACATACAACATTTTCTACAAAATAAGCGTAAAATTTAGTGGATAATTAGAAAATAATACAATATTATAGTGTTTCATTTAAAAAAAAACCTAAGTTATATTCGCCACGTTTTTTTGGGCTACCCCAGTAGATTATCTATAATTGTTTTTAAATTTTTATCTAAAATTAAAAAATTTCATTCAACTTCATGTCATACAATTTTACCTAGAATTAACCTAACAAAAATGTGTCCAGGTGCAAAAGCAGTCCTATATAAGCCATCAAAAACAACGCGTCATATTATTATTATTTGATCCAGGCACGCCGTAGGGGACAACCGATTCGATTCACGCATAAAAGAAAAAGATAAAACTACAAAACGAATAAAAAGACCATCGTACACTTGACTTAACATTAATGAAGACCCATCAGCTACCACAACTACAGTAGAGGAGAGAAAATAACGATAAAAAAGCCCATCTCGTAATCGTGATGGTGATTACCATCGTAAATAATGTATAGAGTAGCGCATAGAAAATAAAAAGCTTTAAAACAAAGCAAAATTGATTTAAGTATGGAATTATTTTGATCAGAATTATTAATCACAAAAATAGTATTATACTATGTTGAGGTCATTGACAATTAATAAAATATCATAAAAAAAATGTTTCTTGATAATTTTATTACCTATAGAATATAATTTTCCTTTTTGAAATACACTAAATATTTATTCATCTGACAAGTGCGGAAAGTGGTGCTTTACTGCATGCAAAGGCAGTTTCACGAACGACTCGTAGTGGAAAGACATTATTACGCTAAGTTCTTGAGATATACCTTCTTAAAGTCCCTGCTCATAGAGGTTAGGTTTCCAAAGTGAAATCGCATTTATTTCTAATAACGATTTAAAGAAATTAAAGCAGAAAATGTTCCATGCAGTTTGGTACTTGTTCCCCTCCTCTTATTTCATTGGGGGAACTTTTTAACCAAAGTACTCATAACTCATAACCTTCTTAAATATATTATTTAACTAGAATAAAATGTTTCACATCTGGCAACACCGAAATTATTGACAGAAGACCAATCTAAGGAAATACAATCTTCAACGTTTCAAGACCAACGTTAATCGCTTTTGTCGCACTCGCACCGCTCCCAGAGCGCCTTAAAGGATTTTTCCTACAGTGCAGGTGTTTTATCATAAAAAAAAAATAAAAAAAAGGTAAAATTGTATGACATGAAGTTGAATGAAATTTTTTAATTTTAAATAAAAATTCAAAAACAATTATAGATAATCTACTGGGGTAGCCCAAAAAAACGTGGCGAATATAACTTAGGTTTTTTTTTAAATGGAACACCCTATATATTATTAATTATACCAATGAGAAGAAGTGGAAGGACAAGCCGCCACTGTTTTGATCACAGAAAATTGGAAACCTTAATTACCCCCTTCAAACTATGCTCGATCTCAAGCAAAAGGGGTGCAATTTTTAACTTTTATAATGAGATACACGGATCCCGGTACCCAACAACATCCTGTATTATCTCACTTTAATAAACATCTATTAGATATCTTCACTGGTTGCGTGCTTATAAGTTTAATCCACATGCATTAACCTGAACATACTCTTAGAAAACGAAAATATCTTTTACAGATCATGCAAGGCATCGTTCAAGAGACATCAAGGTCATTAAAATTCTGAAATAGCTAATTATTAATTTCGAATCATTAGACGGTATATATGTATATATACGATGAAGCAACATCAACATCATAGAGCAGGTTTTAAAGTTTGGTAATTTCTACATCTGCAGAGACTAATGTACACTTAATTGTATGTCTGCGAGGAATATTTAAACAGTTACACGAGTATCTGTAGTAATCACATACACTGAAGGTAAGATAAAGAAAAATAAAATATTTCCATAGAAACAGAAGCCGCATTATACTTATCTTAGACCTGAACTAGTGGTTATAGTCTATTTCAGAAAGGTGTAGAGTATTATAAGCTCATTAGGTATGCAAAGGGACTACAGAGTGACCCAACGAATATTTAAGCCACTTTAATAATTTTGCATTGATTTCGTTGCAAAATTATTTATTTTCATCAAGGGCAGGTAGTACCACCCGGGTTTGGGTTAATTTATGGGTTTTGCCTATTGTTATCTATTCACAAACACTGAAAATGGTGTGACAAAGGCGTGCATTATGTACATAGTATTAGGTACACTTACTTTTTATTAAACATTATACAGAAATTAAATTATAAAAAATCATAATATTCTTCCTCATCTGAGGAACTGTCATCTCCTCTTGACGTTATAATTAACGAATCGACGGTCCAATCGATCAGGTGGTCAAGATCCCACATTTTCTTCTCTTCTTTAATGACATGATCGACTGCTTTGCGCTAGTTCTCTGGTGTCACTTCCTTAATGGCTTGATCAAACAGTAGCTTAACGTCTTTCATTTTGAATGTTGTGTTGTGTCTTGCTACAAATTCATTCACTTGCGCCCATATAAGTTCTATAGGATTTAGTTCGCAATGATATGGCGGTGTATACTATGTTTTTCAGCTATATTTTCCACGGCATATTTCATAAAACGATATTTGTGTAAATTTGCTATAGCTAATAGTTCCTTTTTTATCAAATTATCTTCAAATTCAATACTTTTGGTGGTTAACCAGTCGATAATTTCTGGTTTTCTCCAAGATGAAGGTGGGTCTTCTCTGTTCGTCGTGAATGATAGCTTGCAGTAGGTATCCATAACTACTACTGAATCAGCTGGAAGATACTTTATAATTTCACCAAAATAGTCCTAAAAAATATTCGAATTCTTGTCCTCGTGGTAATCTTCAGTATTGAACAAATGAAAAGTTAGCAAACGTTTTTTTTTAAATTCTTCTTCGCTTCCAAGTGCGCTTATGGCCGACAACGAAATTGAGCCGAACTGGACGGAATTTCCCATTTTATTACTCTACTCCTTTCTGAAATAGACTATAATTACGACGTTTCTTAATCGGTGTGGTAGTTTGTGTCTGTATAATAATTAACAATAATTTTTAAATAGGAAACAGAAAATAACACTGATAGATCTAATCATAGTAAAAAAAATCCTGTTTCCTTAACATTTTTTATCATAAAGCTAATGAGGTAATATTGTAATTTTTAATACTAACTTTAATGCAGTTATTGAAACGATTAAATGGAGCTTAAAGTTCGTTATAGATTCTCGCCGCTGCAGCATTATCAAAATCCCCATTCGTATAGTGAATCACTTCGTCCTTTGGTCGCGCCACTTTAATGATTCTTGTTTGACAAAGAAGTACTTCATAGACACTAACATGATAAGCACTGATTATTAATTAATTTCTGGGTCCTTTTTAGAACCGGAAAGCTTTAAAATAACTATGGCCTATTTTTAAGACGCTTTAAAGATATCGAAGGTAAAACTGGTGAAGGTATCAATAAGAGAGACTAGAAAACAAGGAATCACCCTCCTTAACGTTGTCGACGTTATTTTATTGGCGTTTTTTGAAGCACAAAGAGGCACAGTCACGGCCAGTCCCCCCCCCCCCTCCACTATATGTGCCACTGTATCTTCGGTAAGAATAAAAATAGTTTGAGAACCCTATGGAAGTGGGATTATATACAAGACAAATAACATTACAGGATACGACCAAGCATCGATGGGCGAAGTGGATATATCGAGGTGGATAACATCATTGTTTTCTATCGATGTTTCGAAAATATCGATGTATCGTTGCCATCTCCACACAAGACTCTTCTCTAAAAATTTATTAGAACTACTGAGAGGTTTAGAGTTATTAAGATCCAAAACAATCAACGTAATTCTATGGTCTGATGCTAACTTCTTATCATGCTAATGAAGGAAATTATCAAAAGTAAAGTGGTGGTGCATAAAAAGGCAATAGATTCGAATGAAGATTTCAAGACCTCATATAGTGGTGAGGGTTTATAATAAGCACTTTGTTGTATTTCACCATTTGAATGACTAAACGAAATTTTATATTAATGATTATTTACTTTTAAAAATTACCATGATTGATGTGTGTAAAAAGTTTTAAAAAAAATGGTTTACATGAACCATTTTGCTCAGGTCAACAGGTACGGTTTTAATATAACAACTTATTAAGCCTTAAAGTTAAGAAATAGTAGATACACAGTTTCTACAATAAATAAGGTTCAAAGACTTTTTTTAGAGCATGAACAATGGAGTTTTTAAAGTTAATATACAATTTAAAATTACTAGAACCTTTACAAATAGATTTCACGCGTCTATTGTGAAATACAGAAAAATAAAGGCTGATACCAATAATAGTATTTTTATTGACTGCCTGTAAATTGTTTCAATAAAATATAAGCTTAAAACAATAAATTATATTTAAATTAATAAAATTAAAATATTTTGATTAATTATTCGTTTACTATTGACCTGTTTAAGAAAATATAATTTAATCAATAAATACTTGTGGTTTACAATTACAAACTTTAAGATTGCCTGTAAAACCAAAAAACAATTGTATCAAGAGCCTAACTAATTTATATAATAGTACTGTAATTTAAATAAATTACATATTGTAATTGACAAATGATTATATATTATCCAATCAGTAACTAGGATTACTAGGAAATATTAAAATAAATTTAATTTATTTTATTTCAATCGTACTTATGTTCAATCACAAAAAAAAAGGTAGGCAACACTTCTTCACCTGCGTAGCGGGGATGAAGGGCATATTTTTTAGTTGCCGATGCCGTCGCGTCGTCGCCTTGTCTCCAATAGTATTTTTCTATGCGTTGTTGCTTTGTTTATTTTGTAAGAATAAGCGAGTTCTATATTAGTGCATTGTACAGGGTGGCCCATTTGTCTGACAAAGTAATATACCGTCTCTACTATTAAAGATATCAAAAAAAAGTTTATATAAAAGTTATGAGGTGCAAAAAAATATATGTTCTAAAATTATTTTTAAACATACAGGATGGTTCAAAAAAGTAGTACAATAAAAAGATACATTTTTTCAAATGGAACACCCTATATATTTGAGCATTTTTTGTTTCCTTACAAAATTATCCATATGACACCATATTTAGTTTTTTCATTTTTTGCAACGTTGCCAAACAAAATGCAAAATTCTTAAAATTTTGGAAAAAACATGATATTAAAAAATTACCTGTATTTCTCAACAAGAGTATCGAAAATTTCTTGTAAGCTCCTAAGTTTAGGGATAGAAAAACTGTCTTAACTCTTTAAGTACCAAAAATTTGTTACAGGGTGTTTTCTGTTGACATCCAAATATACAAAATTTTAAAATACAATAACTCTGTTTTTCAAATGAAACACCCTATATTTATTAGGCTCGTCTTATAGATATTGTAAGTATCTTTTATTAAGTCATACTTATACCTAAATTTACTAGTTTTGGCAATATTTCACCAAAATTTAAATAAAAATCGAAATATTGCCCAAATTAGTAAATTTAGGTATAGGTATGACTTATAACAATAATAAAAGATACTTACAATATCTATCAGACGAGCTTAATGAATATAGGGTGTTTCATTTGAAAAAAACAGAGTTATTGTATTTTAAAATTTTGTATATTTGGATGTCAACAGAAAACACCCTGTATAAATTTTTCGGTACTTAAAGATTTAAGACAGTTTTTCTATCCCTAAACTTAAAAGCTTACAAGAAATTTTCGATTTTCGATACTCTTATTGAGAAATACAGGTAATTTTTTACTATCATGTTTTTTCCAAAATTTTAAGAATTTTGCATTTTGTTTGGCAACGTTGCAAAAAATTAAAAAACTAAATATGGCGTCATATGGATAATTTTGTAAGGAAACAAAAAATGCTAAAATATATAGGGCGTTCCATTTAAAAAAATGTATCTTTTGATTGTCCTACTTTTATGGACCATCCTGTATATTTAAAAATAATTTTAGAACATATAGTTTTTTATACCTCACAACTTTTATAAAAACTTTTTTTTGATATCTTTAATAGTAGAGACGGTATATTACTTTGTCAGACAAATGGACCCCCTGTATAATGGATTTATTGGTCTGCTGGGCCTCAATTCTTCAAGCGGTGGAATTTATTTCCTTGGAGAAATATTTTGGTCGCAATGTCCCCACTGAACTAAACTGGAATTCCAGCGGCCCTATTGGAAACTTTCCCTACGAAATGTGTTCAAGAATACGAGTTCGCTATTTTCATGAGAGAAATTTCATATCCCTTTGGGAAAATCTACTCTCATGAACCAAGAATTGAGGCCCTGTTGGGGATTTCAAGAACTAAAACTATAAAAGTAATCCTACAATATAATAAATATTTGAACGCATTGTAGCTCGTTTTGTTACAATCATAGCTTGTTATTGAAAGTCAATGGTGATTAAATATAAACATAGGCGCCGATTCCGTGGGGGCTCTGGGGGCTTGGGCCCCCAGAGCAATATTTCTTTGGGGGCGTAGCCCCCATAGCCTAACCCTTATAGTACGTTTACATAATAATGATACTAATAGCAATTCCTTTGCGAACGTGCGTTACTTGAGATTTGATAATTTAATTTTTTTCTATAAAATTTATCTACAGTTGTCGTTTCCTATTTTAATTTAGCAGGTTATCATATTTAGAAAAAAATTACTTTGGCTTTGAAAATTAAATTATGCTAGATCTGGCAACCCTGGTCTGCCACTTTGCTTATAGCACGTAGAGAATTTGGAAAGTCCCTGGTCTCAAAGTCTCAAGGTTGACAGGTCTGGTGAAATTTCACTAGATTTAATGATTTCGAAACCAATCCAAAGTGATTTAGTGAAAACTTTCGTTAAATACTTCAGTTTTAGTGATTTTTCGGATTTTGTAGCTAATAAGACAAAGTCGTCTAAAATACAATACAAAAATGCAATATTTTAAAAATATTTTTTTCAAAAACACGGCTATTTTTAATTATTCGCTTGATCTATATTTTCTACACGTTGGCAGCCGTGATGTCAGATCTGCGCATCATGCAGATCTGACATCACGGCCTAGTCAGCAAGGTCAAGCATCGGCGCGATCAAGTTGGAGCCAGTGTTACCAGATCTCCTGTTTTAACAGAAGATCTACTGTTGTCACTCTTAAACTACTGTTCTACTGTTTTCACCCTCAAATCTCCTGTTGAAAATTTTTTAATACCAAAGGGGTAATTAAGCTACATAATTCACAAATGTATACAAATACATTGGATCATTCGGAACTAACTGGCCAGAGCCGTCTTTCCGTACGGGCCCAGTACCTTTTTTTTAGAAGTCACTTTGGATGGAGGAATGACCCCGCGCGTCTTGGGGCCCACAATTTGATTCATTAACTTGTTTTTTTAGAAGTTACTGTGGAGGGGGGCCCCAAAATTTGGACCGATGACCTTTTATTTTTAGAAGTTACTGTGGAGGGAGCCTTATTATACTTAAAATTTATTAACTATTACATTATATTATGTGTATATTTAATAAAGGCATTTTTTTTATTCGTTGAGATCCGGGCTCCAAGCCCCCAGAGCAATTCTGAAGTTCCGGCGCCTATGAATATAAATGCTTTTATGCTAAATATATCCTTTCATTAAAAACGAATAGGATTTTCATATAAACCAATGAGATCTTGTAGTCAAATAAATGATAATCGTTACTATGAAACAACAATAGGTTAAGCATTAAAACAAATAGAACATTTTTTTTAGAATAGCAAATACAGTCTACCATCGATTTAATGAGTTTCTCTTTGATACCACCAAACTGTTATCTCTATGTATTTTTAATAATATTTTCCAGTCCATTTATTTTATTTTTAGTTGATATTTAACTTCCTCCTAGTAAAATCCTACATCAAAGGTACTTGACATTCACCTTACTAATTTATGGTTGGTCAGTGACCTCATATCAATAAATTTAAATCTTTTCTCACAAGAAATTCGGAATATTTTGTACGCTTAGTTAATTTCCAGCCTGTTGCAGGTTATAGGTCAAAGTAAGGGTTTTAACTAAAGACCACCTGTCCTAAATCTAAGCCTATTGGTCGGGTTTTTGAATTTCTGAAAATAATGAAAGGATTTTTACTACGTATTAAAATTATTTTAACTGTTTTCAGTGAAAAATTTAGCGTGAAACAATAAGCTCGTGGCTTTTGCAAGAGCTAATATTCCTAAGAAGAGTGTTCTTAAAATAGTAAATAGTAAAATAGTAAATAATAATATTGTAAGCAGTTTAAAACCGATTTTTATTTCTCCGAATTCTGCTATAGTCTTGGATTTTAATTTTAATTTACTTCTTTAATATTTACTTGTCATTTAATCCTATGCGGTGTTTATTAATCCACCAGTCGTTACTGACTATAAATTTCAAAAGATAAAATGGTGAATTTTACATTTTTTAGTACCTTTCAAAATTCTTGTATAATTAAAAAATATTGATAAGTCCCGAATACACGGAATTACTTGGACAATTTTGGCCGAGGGCAACGTAAAAGAACAGACAAGGGGTTATTTTTTAAATAATTAATTAGTTTGGATTGGAGCAATTTTTACAGTAGACACACAGTAGACGTCTCTTTTCCTTTTAATCTCTGCGCACTACCCATCAAACAACAATCAAATCCAGCTCGTCAAAAACAAAAGAACGCTAATTAGCCCTGCACCGACCATCAGCAGTCATTCCATCATTTTAACAAAGAATTTATCCCTCGAACAATCAAGTTACCTGTGGATTCATCCACGTTGATAAATAGATATTAGTACGGAGGTAGAAGAAAACAAATATTCGTTATTTAATATATCCGGCATTTACAAAAAAAAATGTCTTCAACCAAATTATTCACTGACTCAACCCAATTGCCCATTGCAATTTAAAAAAATTATCATGTTGATTCTCTTAACGTACTTTTTCACGAACGTTTTTTGTCGCGTGGATGCATTTAAGACAGGCAAAATTACTTGCACTCTTACTAATCCGGTCAGCATCCTTCGAAAGGAACAACAGAGAGAGATAGCAGATGCCAAGGCATAAAACAAATGACGATTTGGTCGATTAGGGCTCCGAGGAGAGCGTGTGAACGCATCTAGGGATGTCGAGACGAAGGGTCATGGGCCCTTCGTTGGGGTAGGAACATAAACGCCCTTGAAACGTTTCGATCATAGGAGGTCAATAAAAAATCAATTCTATTTGAATAAATGTTAATGGAATTGAGATTCTTGGAGAAATTGAAGTTCTGTTATTGACAGTTGATATTTTTGTTTGATTTTATCTGTTAAAATTATTGATGCAAAAAATTATTTCTGTGCAGTAAAGAATAAAGTGTAGGCGCGGATATTGAGTTTTTTCACAGGTGGATAAATAATATAATAATAATAATAATAAACACCGCAAAAACATAAAATACTAAAATTGCAATTTTGCTATGACTTTTTTTTAATTACATCAAACAGCTTTATTTTATTATTTTTTATATATAACTCCCTTACCTTTATGTGGTTGTGTGTTTGTATGTCAAATCGATCCTTTTATTTGGAAAATTGTTGCAACCAAGATTATTAAAATTATAAATACTTCTAATAAAAGGTTATTCAAATGTTAACGCATCGCTTGTTTTAAACCGTAATATTTCTTGAACTGTTAAAGTCATTGTTTTTTAATACAAGTCACAACAGTACACACATAAGTACACGTCAAAAACACACATAAACGAACAAAACGAAGGTTAAGGATATACTACGGGCGATTTGGCATTCCTAATGAAACAAAAGGTTTATGCAAATGTTGCAAATACAATCAGCATATTTTGTAATACATTTTTCTTTGTCTAACGCTGTTTAAGTTTCGATTGAAATGGATTTTGAAATTCGCAGTTCGACTGTATTTTCATAAAGGCCGATTAAAAGCGAAGTGTGCCGAAGTCGACTTCCGAGAGCGCGTATGTCGGTTTCGCTCTTAGTTTCCAATTCATTTATGTAATCTTCTAATTCATTCATAAACCTATAAGCTCTACCGTGAGCTAAACTGAAAAACGGCCAAGTGGAGTGGTTCGACGTTGGCTTAGGTCTATATGGGGGAGTTTTCGCATGACGCACTTTGGAGTATTTGAATTTTTGAAGGATAATCATTTTTATTTGCTTTGAAAAATATATTTTATTAGGTGTGTCAAATTTGTAGGTGGGTCACTGACCAAATAACCTTATGAACAAGCCGCGCTTAATTTAGCGTAGAAAAAGTATACGCGAATGTCCTGCATAAACCGCAAAAAACAAATATGCAAACCCAGAACTCTTTTATTATCTCGAGAAACATCATTTTCTCAAACGTTTAAACAGACGACATAACCTTATACAGGGTGATTCCTAAGTTGATACTTCTTTTTTAGCTGTATATAGAATGCATTAAAATAAACAACTTTTTCAAATACCTTTTTTCAAAAAACTCAAAAATAGGCGAGATAGAGAAGTAAAAAATCTAAGTGTGGGCCTGGTCACCAAAACATAGCCGGCTATAGTTTCTGTTGTTTTTCTTATCTCTTATTAGTATTAGTCATATGGGTAGACTTGAGCAAATACGCTGCGGTGTATTTTTCTGAAGCAAGTTAATTTTAAATTGTGTGATACGTGAAAATGGTAAAATTTAAAAACAATAAACTAATAAATATGGTGTTAATTTACTGTGAGTGTCGTAAAAGTGCCGAAGTTTCTTCGAGATTATAAGCAGAACGCTTTCCGTTGCGGGCTCATCCTACACCCAGAAATTTTCTTAATGTTATTCAACGGGCAAGTTAGGCAGAACCGTATTTGATTGGTAGTGTAATAAATGAATGTAAGTACTTTATTTTTGAGTTTTTTAAAAAAAGGTATTTGAAAATGTTGTTTATTTTAATGCCTTCTATACGCAACTAAAACAGAAGTATCAACTTAGGAATCACCCTGTATATGATGTATTAACTGTTTCTTTCAATAATAGTTGCCCACAATTTTTTCATTGTACGCCACTGGCATTCGGTTTCCTCCCCCGTCTACGAGCTTTACGTATACGCATACCGGGCAACTTAAAAAATAAATCATTATACCGAAAGTGAAATTATTCAAATATGCCAGGTAAATACAGGTGGCGACTCCTGCCGTCAAGCTGGCCCAGATTTTTTATGAGACTTTTTGTCTTTCGTTTTTTTATCGACACTTTCTCATGATGAAAGGGTTGAGGGAGATCTTAAGTGGTCAGTTTTTTATGCGTATATTAGATGTATAATGACATTAATGGTATAGAAAAAATGGAGAAAGAAAAAAAAGGAAACAGCTGATACGCGCGTTTTGCTTTCGTCGGATGTGGACATGTACAATTTGAAGATCTTAGATTTAGAGTATTTTAAAATTAATTAGCTATGCTCTTTGGTCCTTTTTGAATTAATTTAAAAGATGTATTAGTAGATGATCGTTGGTGTTTGTTATTAGGATAAATTTATTACAATGACGGTAATTCTGTAGAAATTACCAATCACAGAAAATGTCATCAGAAAACATCATTAGAAAAAAAAACATTTGACAAGGTGAGGGTCTACGATTGCCGATGGATCTACAAACTAACAAATGCCAAGATAAGCCCACAGGACAATGCAAATTTGATTTTGAATGATGCAGAATTCTTTTTAAATACAGTACATCATGTTGCTATTATATCAAAAGCAGCACCTTTGGGATATTCATGTTTAACAAGCTTTCTTGTTAAATGCTCCCGTTTCATTGGGTAACTTTTTCAATGAATCCAGCTTTGCTGTCCTCGTGGTTTAATTGGTTAATCTGAATTAAAAGTGCTATAGTCTATGTCAGAAAGGTGTAGATAATTAAAATGGGAAATTCCGTCCAGTTCGGTTTAATTTCGGTGTCGGCCATAGGCGCCTATGGAAACGAAGAGGGATGAACACTTTTAATCAGGACGCCAAGATCTAGAAAACACTAAAAATTCAGAAAAATTAGCCGAAACCCATTTCCCAAAGGCTTTGTGCTGGGTCCTTTCTACTCCTTACTCTGGATATCATATATTAGTCATCTTACCATCACGACTATGAACTAGGTACTTCTGAGTCTCTAAAAAAAGTTCCGTGGCTGAATGGAATGAAAAAAATGAAACATGAATTCGAATGTTTTTGAGGAACATTTTAAAGAAATGATAAAATATCTTCAAGCTGATTTAGTAGTAGTTATGGATAGCGCAAGATATCATTCACGACGCGCAGAGAAGACTCCAACTTTATCTTGGAGAAAACAAAAAATTATCGACTGGTTAACCATCAAAAGTATTGAATTTGAAGATAATTTGATAAAAATGGAACTATTAGCTATAGCAAATTTACACAAACATCTTTTTATGAAATATGCCGTGGAAGATATAGCTGAAAAACATAGTGTAACTGTGCAACCTAAATCCTATAGAACTTATATGGGCGCAAGTAAAAGGATTTGTAGCAAGACACAACACGACATTCAAAATGAAAGACGTTAAGCTACTGTTTGATCAAGCCATTATGGAAGTGACACCAGAGAACTGGCGAAAAGCAGCCCATCGGGGCATTAAAGAAGAGGAGAAAATGTGGGATCTTGACCACCTGATCAATCGCACCGCCGATTCGTTAATTATAACGTCAAGCGGAGATGACGAAGAATATTATGACTTTTTATAATTTAATTTCTGTATAATTTTGTATTTTGTCATTTTTGTATATTGTTTAATAAAAAATAAGTGTACCTAATACTATGTCTTTGTCATGCCATTTACAGTGCTTGTGAATTGATAACAATAGGCAAAACCCATAAATTGACCCAAAACCGGGTGGTACTACCTGCACTTGATAAAAATAAAGAATTTTGCAATGAAATCAATGTCAAATTATGAAAGTGGCTTAAATATTCGTTGGGTCACTCTGTAGTCCCTTTGCATACCTAATAAGCTTTTATTACTCTACACCTTTCCGCAATAGACTATAGACTACCGTTCCAGCTTGATTGACAACATAAGTAAGTAAGTGAGTAAGTAAGTAAATCGCGTGTAATAGCAGAATTTCTTGTCGTTTTAGAATCATCTAGATTCTAGAGTTTGTTGATACCAAAAGCTTGTAGATGGAAATATCTTGATTCCTTGGACATCCCTTTCAGACACTACGTGCAGACGTACCTTTGATGGTAAGCTGGATGACCTGGTAAGCTGGTAAAACGTACCGTAGGTAGAATCACAAAAATATAAGAAGTATGAAGTGGTAAAGAAGATGACGTTGTTGTCTTGGAACTCTTTAAGGCTGAAACGAGTAAAAACTAAGAAGATTGTTACTCATATTTTTAAAACAGATTTAATATGTAGGTATATGTTTAAAGGTATAAGAAGAAACACATTACAAGTGTATTTTTACATTATTTTATACATTTTATACATATTTGAGGCAATTTTTCTTCACCAAAACAAATTATAAAATATCTGAATGAAAAAAAAGAACATCTCTTCAATATACATGGCCCCGAAAATAACAAAGCGCACCCAAAACACTCGTAAAAATAGTAAACAGCCACCGAGTCGGCATCATCCACCCTGCTGGGGTTAATTTCTCAACTTTAAATTTATGACGATTTAAGCATCTGGGATGTTGCCAGCCCAGACTGTGAGAAAACACCGAAGACCGAAATCGTAGGTGGCGAGGAGCAGGTGGAAAGGAGACGGAACACATCTAAAAATCATAGGAGAGATAGGGATAGAAACCAGGTTGATCGGCCGGGCCTTGAGACCTATATTATATATTTTAATCATCGTGATGCACTGGGATGACGAGGGGGTGTATTTGAATGGATAGAATACAGATTTTAATCATCTCGAACTATTTTTAATTTTATTCTTCACTTGGCTTCTTTTTGCTACAATAAAAGTTGGGACACAATGACGTTTGTTTGAATTTCAGATTGGATCGGGAGATTTTTTAATATTAAAAATGCGAGAAAGATAAAGTCGTGTGTTTGATATCGGTTAGAAGTTTTGGGGTTTCTTTTATTGTTATTTCGGTTGATTGTTGATTTGAATCTTTTTATTTAATAAAAGTTTTATTTAAAATTTTAAAACAGTAAACAAGGGTATATAGAAAAAATAACCAGAGAACTCTTAGGTTCCATAACAAGATAATACTTGGATTGGGGTTCGTGCAGTGGCATATTTAGGGAGGGGGGAGGGGGGATGCCGGGCTGCAGCCTCGGAGCTCGGGTCTAAAAGTTTAATTGCAACCTAATTTTTCATCTCACGCTTGAACTCTTAATTTAAATTTTCTCTTTTTTTTGGCTTAGATTGCAAGGGTCTTGTAGGAAACGTTTAGTTTTAAAACTGTTCCTTCTAAAGGTCCTGTTTTATATTGAGATTAAGGTTTCGGACGCATATCGTTTCAGTTATTGATTTATGATGCAATTTTAAAGGGAAATGAGTAAAAAGAATAGTATTTTACTGTATTTTTCTATTCTATTTCCCTTTCTAAGAGCTATTTTAAATCAACAAAAATATAACCCAATGCAATAAAATATTTTTACAACAAAAACAAAAAACAATTACTTAGGTATTTATTTTTAAAGAGAAAAATTAAAGTAAAAATTTTAATTGAAACATTTTTTTATGGTAGAAGTGTGATAATTTATAATAAAAAAAAATAGTGCGGGAAGAAACGAGAATGCTTTAGAATATACAAAACGGTACTTAAGAAGGACTATTTAAAAACCTAAGCATTTGCACCAAAAACTGCTCTTAGATCTATATCTACGCTCCTAAAATACATGATTTCTGAAAGAATCATCAATTTTGGCGTGGTGAGCGATATTTACTTTATTATATAAAAAACCGAGCCCGAAAAACGCTGGTTAGAGTCATACGTACGTCTTATGTTAAAATTTTGGATTGACCCCAATATTCATATTTTTCACAAATATAAAAAATGTTTTATTTAAATAAAGATCCAGCTAAAAATATCAAAAAAATTTAAAAAAACAACATTTACAAAAACAAATTTAATCCAACCATGCGGAGGAGGAGAGGTATTTAATTTTCGAAATTTTATAGTATAGTTAGGTGAATTTTAATCGAACTTTGGGAGTGACCCCGAACATTTTTCGCCTGCGGCGCTTTTCTGCCTTCTTCACTAGGTACAGGATCTTGAAATACATGTAGTCCCGACTGTCCCCTACTTCAGAAAAAAAATGTCCTACTTACTTTCACTGAGCCCCCTCCCCCCCAAGCATATTTTCTGGCTACGCCACTGGGTTCGTGAAGTCTTATTTTATAAATTAAATGGGTACTATCAAAAAAAACGAAACTGTCAAATTCTGGCAAGCTAACAATCACATTTCGTAGCGCTCGTTACCAAAAAAAAAGGTCACGCGCTAAACATTTATTAATAATTTTGTAATGTTTCTTGACCTCATTCCCCATGTCTAGTAAAAACATTTTTTTTCAAATATAAAAAGTCGTTTTCAAAGTATAATAAGCCTTTTTTGTGTCATTTTTTGTGCCTACGACTATAGTATTAAACGCCGCGCGAGTTTGTGGCAGGTCAGGTTCGTTATTTATATTGTTCTTGCGCTTCCGTTAGGGAGATGCTGTACAAATCCTGTATTTATTACGATAAACCTGTAGAGTGGTTTGATAATAAATATATCTACATATAGTGTCTTAAGTTGTTTTGAAAGCGCTAAAATTGGTCGTCGTGCGGTTCATCTTGGCCCAAATTGCCCATATTTTTCTCTAATGACTAGCTAACAGCTTTATTTGCTTAAATGTTCATTCCCTTTCACTTTAATCTCATCTTTCGACAGTTCTTTCACACAAAGATGTTAAATCTTTCATTCTACCTTTAAAGTTTTCACAGTGCCTTAAGCCTCAAACCCATATACTTTTCTTACTCACAATGCAATGTGTGTATCGGTTTCCTCACCGTTCCACTCATTTTATACCGAACCTATAATTGTGTTGCTCAGTTAGAGTATTATCTACTGGTCTTTTCTTCTTTTAATTTTTCTCCTGAAGATGAATGCTTCTGCATTCGAAATATGTAGAGAAGTTACTTAAAATATTTCTATAATATAACAGTGGAGGAAGACTTTGTGTTCTTATTTTTACCTTCTAAATTCCCACTCCACTTTAAGTATGGACTATTTCTTCAAGTTTAATTAATAGATTTTATCTTTATAATTATACAAATCATACAATTTGCACACATTTTTAATAATTTTTTCGATCCTAAACTCGTGAAATCATGTCTTTAAGCCCTTTGCTTACTGAATACGAGTAGAAATCGTTTTAACCCATTTTAAAACTGTTTTTGCATTGTGTATTTTTGTTTTCAATTAGCTGTTTCTTATGAACGAATTCATTATGGAGACATAATTTGGTCGTTGCTATTCAGCTTGCCAATAAAAGTTTTAAACCAGGCCCGGGCCGACTGTGAGTACAACAGATCTTTTTGGAAAAAACGGACAGTGCTTAAAAAAACTCTAAGTACCTAGAGAATGAATGAAAACCCAGTAAACAAGGAAGTCGATAAGAAGATTACGAGGAAGTATAAGACTGGAGTGATAACTGTGATATATGTACGTCTAATTTTTTAATAAAATTAGGGCATGCTGCATTTCTGGAATTTTATTTTTCGTTTTTGCAATGATAAATAATTTAGAAGGAATTATTTTAAGGTGATATTTAAAGCCCAAAAAATTTATTCAGAATCCTATTATTTGAGTTCTATTACGTATAAAACCAACTAATGGGAATTTGAGGAGTATTTTGGCTTAAATATTGCTTTAAAATATTGCCAACAAAGAAAATTATAAAACTGTAGGAATTTAAATGTCCCGCTTTTTGCCTCAAGGTTCTCACCAGACACGCTGATGACGCCACTTGTTTTTGACGTTTCTTTGCTTCGACCAATTAATAAGTTTGATTGTCTTCTTTCTCTATGTGTCTTCTTTGGTTGAACGTGTAAATCTTGTTGCTAAAGTATCTAATTTTAACTCAAGAAAGTATAAACACCTAAATCTTCAAAAGATTTGTTTTGTGTACATGTACAACAACATACAAAAAATTCCCTAAAAACAAAACACACATTACTGACTTCTGGTAACAGTAATCTACTTTCGCGTTGTACAGTAGCAAGTATCGATATAATTTGTTGCACTTGAACAACAGCCAGTTATTTTTGCGGTAAGGATTGTTTCTTTCAAATTAAAACAAATAAAACACAAAATGGTTCTTTTATTTTTGGTGATTAGCGCTAGATTTTCTTCGAATAAGAATTCGACATGGTCATCATCTTTTAAATAGTTTTGCTGAACTGTTGCTAAATTCTTGAGTTTTTATAAAGCTCCTACAAAGACAAGTCAATGAACTAAAATGACCCGTACATAGCAAAGGTCACGGGGAATAGGTTAACCCATTACTCTCATTCCCCATGTCTAGTCTAAGTACATATTGGCATAGCTAGGGGGGGAGGGGGTAGTTTTTAATCCCCTTTAACGGCGCAGTGGCTCATAGGTGAGTTACTGTCACTCGACCGTGGCGGTCCGAGTTCGATCCTCGGAGTGGGCATACGCACAATAAAAAAAAGTATGTCTGTATTTTAGTAGGTTTAAGAAAGCAGGAAGAGTGTAAAATGTATTATCTTCCAACGCACCCCATTCACGCCGGTTACCAGGCCGGATGAGATCGAATATCTTGTGGGGGCGGAAGAAGGTACACACCCTCCAATCGGTTGGTCATGTAATGACGCAAAAAACCGAGGATTACCCCTTGGGGGGGGGGGGGGGGGTCGCATTAAATAGATAGATAGATAGATAGATAAGCATTTATTTTAAAAGAAATTCACAAAGTTTGAAATACGTCATAAAATGTTATAAAAATACATATTATAAATTCTACAAACAACAAAAAATTGTAAAATACACTTAAATTTATACCAGGTACCTAATCACAAATTTTGTTTTTTATAATCAAGATATTTCTGAATTGTATAAGGTTTAATATTAGTAATATAAACAAATAATTCTTTTGAAATTATTTAAATTATTTATGCACTTTATATGCTGTGGTAAAATATTAAAAAAGGTGATGGCAGCATAGTGACAGCTTTGCTCCGTCAATGTTAAAGAGTGTTTTGGAAAATTATAATCAAAAAGTCTACCTCTCGTATCATGTGTGTGCTCTTTTTTTTAAATGAGTGAATTTACCTTGATTCTTTTTGAAAAACAAAATGCATTCATAAATATAAATAACCGAAGTTGTTAACAATTTTTGCGTTTTAAATACTCCACGACAACTCTGAATATAACTCATGTTTAGTAGAATTCTTAAAGCTTTCTTTTGATAGATAAAGACTTTTCCCAAACCCGATGTGTGACCCCAGAATATTATACCGAAACGGAGTAAGGATAAAAAGTTGCTAGGATATATCATACGAGAAATATTAAAGTTTAGATATCTAGACACTATTCTCAGCAACAAGATGTGGCAAGGTTTCTACAAAGGGCGTCTGTATGGGTATTCCATTTAAGATTTGCATACCCAAAAATTTGCAAGTCTCAACAATATCAACATTGGAACTATCTATAGTAATAGAATTAGGAGTATCTTTCCTATTTCTAGATGTCTATAAAATTAAGCGTTGGGATTTTCTGTATTGAGAATAAGGCCCTATTACTGAGGATAATGGATAAAGCACCCCATTCACGCCAGTAACCAGGCCGGACGAGATCGGATCGTGGGGTGCAGAAGAAGCTACACGCTCCCCTAGGTCATGCGATGGTAAGACACACCGACAGACCGATGGTTGATAGCCCTTGGGGGTGTCGCATGACTGAGGATCGTGGTTCGGAACCCACGTTAAGCTGTAGGTCCCCTGGGGAATGGCCCTGGCAGCGAACGATGAGGAAAAAATTGGATCAAACAACTACTAGAAATAATAAACAATATAATAATATTAAATTACCTACGAAATGTCTAAAATCATTTTTACTTATTTACGGAAATAAAACCGATACCCGTTGAAACAAATAATTATTTAAAAATAATACAGTGACACTGTGTGATTACATCAGTGTCGATTGAAAGTGAAAAACACTTTATTATTTAAAATTCAAATTTTGTTTGTTTACTTCATGCATTCATATAGGCTTTAAAATAATAAAAGTTAGTGTGAAAAATTGTGAATATGAAATTAAATAAACTATTTAGAAAAATATATGATTCAATTACAGAAAAATCACTTGATTTTATTTTTTGAGGGCAGGTATTTATTTTACCTACACAAAAATAGTATATTATTAACCAAGACGGGTTCTATTATTGTCCGTAGGAGTGGAGCGACAAGGGGTTAAGGTGCGCATAATAATATAGATGTCTATTATAGTCTATTTCAGAAAAGTGTAGAGTAATAAAAGCTCATTAGATATGCAGAGGGACTACAGAGTGACTCAACGAATATTTAAGCCACTTTTATAATTTGGCATTGATTTCATTGCAAAAATCTTTCTTTTCATCAAGTGCAGGTAGACAAACCCGGGTTTGGGTCAATTTATGGGTTTTGCCTATTGTAATCCATTCACAAACACTAAAAATGGTGTGACAAAGGCGTGCATTATGTACATAGTACACTTATTTTTTATGAAACATTATAAAAAAAACACAAAATACAAAAAATACAATATACAAAAATGAAATTATAAAAAATTATAAAAAAATCATAAAATTCTTCGTCATCTGAGGAACTGTCATCTCCTCTTGACGTTATAATTAACGGGTCGAAGGACCGATTGATCAGGTGGTCAGGATCCCAAATTTTCTCCTCTTCTCTTCCTTTTTTTTTAATATTACAAACAATACTATTTTATCTTAATACCCGTTATTTTGTAAAAAATAATTATTACATGTTTCGACTTAAATGGCAACATCAGACCTAATAAACAGTTAAAAATCTTAAAATTGGTTTTAAAATAAACACAAGTACATCATAACTGTATGATTTTGAAGCCGAGACTTGTGTTTTTTTCTTACAAAATATCAAATACCTGGTCTCTTTGAGTAAAAATGGTCGAATTCTTCGATTTTTAATACCCGGTAACCTAATTCTCTAAAGTTTTTGGTTAGTCATAAAATCAAAAAAGTCATAAATAATTTAATGCACAAACTTTACCTGCGCCTGAGCCGACCTGGACGGAATTCCCATTTTATTGCCCTACACCTTTCTAAAATAGACTATACATATGGCAGGCAGTATTTTATTTAGACCAAAAAGGATATTGAAAATATTTTCTTTTTTCTTTTTCTCGCAAAAAAAGCAAGCCAAGTAAGTTTCTCCATGCATGCTACTTCCCTTATGGCCCTTATTTAATCAAAGAATTAACTCACGTGCTCCGCACCCGCAAGAACCCCTCATTATACGGGGCCACGCGAAAATTAACCTTTACAAAACCAATACAATAAATTTATCTCTAAAATATAGATCGCTAAATAAGCAACCATTTTTCCGTTTTACCAACTTAAAATTTCACCAATTGCTGTTATAAATCTTCGAAAACTTAACCCCTTTAGAGTAGATGAACGCTGCAGTTTCAGTGTGAGACGGTAAATCTATTGTACCAATCGGAAGCGATCGAAATTAGGGGTGGGTCATTATTTGCAACCCTTATTTCGTGTGTTATTGTTGTTTAATGTTGACAGAATTATTAGTATTAAGTTACAATCGGGGATGAGATTGTCCGATTAGGAAATCGAATTAGATTTATGAAGATTACATTTTATTGGGGTTAGATGTGTTTAGACATGCATGGTTTAAAAAATGTAATTTGTAAAACTATAATAAGACTTGTTCGCCTTTACCAACAGCGCAACTGCTAAAATAAAATAGGCACACATTATCCCATGCCCAGCATGAACTTTTTGAAGTTAATTGTTTTTAAACGGACAATATAGATTTGTAGTCCTGAGGATGAGGTCGAAACGTCCACTAATAAATATTTGGATTGTCTAAGGTTTATTATTGATCAGTAAACTCTACAAAGCTATAATAAGACTGCTTAAGAGGATTCCGCAGCTACCCGCTAAAATAAAAGGACTTTCCAGTATTGTTACAATAATGGTCTCATTGAATGCAGACTTTGCGGCGAAGAGGACGAAACCGTCTCATACATATTATATACAGGGTGGTTTCTAAGTTGATACTTCTTTTTTAGCTGTGTATAGCAGGCATTAAAATAAACAATATTTTCAAATACCTGTATAACGCGAAGCACTGACCCAAAGAAAGTACGCCACTGTACATCATAACATTCAGGTACAACTATTGTTACTAAACATAATCAAGCTTTTCATAAGGTATAATAATCACTCGCAAAGTTTGCACGATGCAACGCACAGTGAGATCTAGCTACCAAAAAGTTAAAATAAAGCAAGGTTTTCCAAAAAAATCGGTATTTCTTAAAATATATAGCAGATATCAAAAATTTGACCAATTACTTTCTTTGCTATGAACCAGTGATTCAATTGACGTAGAGTGATAAAATTTAAAAATATTATTGTGAAAGTTACACGCCATTAAAATTGGATCAAAAATCATCGTCTTCTTTAACACCCTGTATATAAAATTTTCTGACAGTTAAAGAAAATCCAATATTGACAATTGTTTCTCAAGGGATGAATCTATCAACCATTCAAACCCATATCTGTTGATATCATATCTGGTTCAGAAAATATTAACTGTTAAATTTAGGCGAAATATTTCTTGCTCGAAAGCAATTGTCCAGCAGTTTAGTTCACGAAACAAAAATTCACAAACAATCACCAAAACGTCAATTACGAGATTTTTATTGTTTACAAAGGATAAAATTGATGTCTTTATAATCGTTTAATTTTATTTTGCCATATTATCACCGTTATAATTTTTCGATTAAACCTTTCTTCACACCTTTTAGTCCATTCTCTATATAAATAAACTTTTTTTGAGAAATTTTTATTCTTCGAAATTTAATGGATATTAGAAAAAAAAAATAACTAGAACGAAATTTTTGGCGTTTAGCACGTGGTACACTTTTTATATTATTTGAAAATAAATTGCCTTTTTAAGTTTTAATTTTTAATTTTAACTGTATCAGGCACGGGCTTATTGATGGGTTTGTATTTGGTACCGAAAAATTGACGAAATTAGTTTTTTTTTCAGTATCGAGTTGTTTGTTATTTAGCGGTACCGTGTGGTTTACAGATATTTTAATTAGGTTTTTATTACAATAGTTACATTATCTTTTTTGTTGGACCATCTAAATCGCCTTAAGAGCATTCGACCAACCAGTGGCATAGCCAGAAATTTAGTTTGGGGGGGGGGGGGGGCTAAAATAACCTGGAATCGATGAATTAGCGCCGCAGACAATACATTTTTCGGGTGGCACGCCCAAAAAACTCTTTTTTGGAGCATAAAAAAATTTTCCGATTACAAAAAATATATAATATTTTTATAGAAACTTGTAGGGAGTTATATTAAATAACACTAATATAAATAATTTTTAATTATAAAAAAAATTATGAAATAAGCATAACAGAGCAAAAATATATTAAAAATAAGGGGCTCTATCTCCCTAAATCATTTCTGGAGGTATATTAATAGGACATTTTAGTCATATTTTTGGATGTACTTTACGCTCTAGAAATATTGCCTGCTAATTTCTGGACACCCTGTATACAGGAAGATTTTAAAAAGTATATACAGGGTGTCTCATAACTTATGGGCCGTACAGTAACTGGAGATACTAGACATCAAACTAATCCGATTATGTTATATAATTAAAATATTAATTTAATTATGTACCGGGTGGCCACTAAGAATGGCTATCGGCCGTATCTTGGAAACTACTGGGCATAGAAACTCAGGAAAAAAAAAATTATAACTAAAGTGGTCATGAGAAAATCCTGGAAATAATTTTTAAGTTCCGCATTTTGCCGCAAGAGGGCGTAATTGAAAAGTAAATTTTAAAAGTTTACATATCTCCGAAAATTCCACATTAAGGTATATCTTTGATAACACCATTGAAAAGCTTGGACAATTATGCATCATTTTGGCCCTATGCTCATTGGCGTACCGACTTTAATAAAAGGGAGGGAAGCGGTTGAATGTGTAATCAGTTAAATCGGTGTAACTTATAAACGACTTATCCGATTTTAGCAAACTAAAGACTGTTTGGAAGAGAAATGTATGCACTTTCACCAATCGTATTTAGTTGTCCATAATAGTTCTAAAAAAAATGCTAGAGGGCGCAATTTGTAATAATAACACATTTTTTCATTTTACTCCGAAAAAATAAATCATACGGTATAATTATGATACCATAATCGAAAAGTAGATTAAATTTGCTAGAACAAATATTAAAACCGCAGCTCGATATCTTCGTTCGTTTCAGCGTTATCGCCAATAGAATAATTTTTAAAAGTAAGCGATTATATATTTTTTGGAAAAAAAGTGGGACGCCACTGATATTTTTTCATGTGGATATTATTTCTGATTAGCCTGGTCAATTCTGCATAAAAATGGTCTCTTGAGTTTTTCTCCTCAGGCACATCGTTCTTAATTAAAATAAATTAGCTCTACTATTTATTATTATCATTATTAACATTGATAATGAAAAATTTAGTTTTATAAAAATTGTTGGAAATGACCACCTTCACTTCCGCCTGTCTAATTTAATTTCATTATTATATATATATTAATATATCCAATTTTTTGAAAATAAAGAGCACAGCAGGACGGCGATCTGACACATTCGTTGACTTATCAACAGAATCAAAAACTTGCTCTTGCGAAGATAAGCTAAACAAAAAATGTCAAAAGACACTGATTCCTACAAAGACATCCTGATAGTTTTATTTAATTTTCATTTATTTTATTGAATAATAAAAGGCAATTAAATCACAATACAATGATATTAAGCCATTAACAACTCGTAAATTGTGAACGCCGAGAGCTCCATTCACAGTTGGTGGGCAAAAAATCCAATAATTCGAAAATTATCGGCCACTCAACTTCACATAAATATCCGGCCCGAAGAAACTACTCGCGTTTGCATCGTCACAGTCACAATCTTGATTGTTGCCAACTTGTATTGAAAATACCGAGACAGCTGTAGCTTAAAGATATACAGGGTGTTCCTTAATGGTGTGCTAATATTTAAAAGTTTGATTTTTTAGGTTGTTTCATGAAAAAAAAATTCTAATTTGTCTCGAGCTATAGTGGAAGCGATTGCGGCAGAAGTCGTCCAAGATTATGCAAACGACGGTTGACGTCCTATATGTGACAGTGTGGAATGTTTGACGATGAACTGTTTTTGTCGTCGTAACAAGGGTTGGCAAAAGATATTTAGGCTTCAGCGGTCCATTATATCCCCTTTATCGGCTGGGTAATGTCTGCCAGATGGGATTTGCACCATAGCGTAGGATCCGAACCACGTATTTGCACTAGTTTATTCTTATACGTCCCCCAGAGGTCCACGATGCCCCTCTCGGTCTCGATATTTGAAATTACATAGTGCATTCTTTTATCCACTGAAGTTCTGAATATACTTTTTTTTATTAGGCGTGAAACTTTTCCAAACATAATTTATACAGAAAAAACCGTATCTGTTAACGTTTGGGCCACGGCGCATTGCCTGGCAAACGTTGAACTGCAGCGCCGAATTTTTTGCGCCTGCGGCGCCTTGTCTCTTTACTTTTGGGCCGCAGCTCCGAAAGTTTTTCTCCAAGGATCGAACTATTTAAATATAGGTTTTCCTTGGTTGAATTTATTATTAGGGTCTCCTTGCAGCAGATTATTCTTGATGAATAGATTAATTTCACTTTTCCTGCAAAATTTCTGATGGATAGACGTTTGTTTGATACCATGCTAGATTTCTTTCTGTGCACCCCAGTGTGATAGCAGTGGAGATGACAACATAGCGAGGCTCAAACTATGCCCGTAAAGTTTGTGCCAGTGATGCCCTAAACGATAATAAAAAATGTGCCGATTATCTAACAAAAAATACTACCGCATGGCCAAATTCGACAGAATTGTGGGTCTTTTTTATACACGGTTTTGGAGGGCCGGAATTCGGTCTTTATTTTTTATACCTGCTACTTGTTAAGCCCGGTTATGTGTAGTTTTCGGATTGTAAGATTTATAAGTGGTCCTCGTCTGGACCCTTGCACGCTATTAAAAAATCAATTTTTCAAAAGTACGGCTACCTAATTTCTTATTTAATAAACCGCAAAATGTAAGTATTTTAAATAAAATGTCGTGACGCAGCCGACCAAAATATTATTAAGGAATCCAAACCACGTGATTCAATATGGCGGTTGGATGGCAAAAAGCATTGAGTCACCAGTTAAATGCCACCAGCAACATTATTTTAATGGTCACGTGCACCAATTACAACGCAGTATTTGCCAGCCAGCCGCCATTTGGACACATCGTTGGATTGCCTAATTAAATCAATGAACTGTCATTTGACAATTATACGTCAAATCTAATGTTTGTTTCATAGCCTTCTCGATTTAAAATAAGTGAGTGGAAAGTGGGACAAAACTACTAACCCGTTTATTTCGGAACTTTGACAGATCCAGCTGAGGGGAGGTATTTTAGCATGGGACAAGTGGCGACCTCTCCCTTGCAGCCATTTGGTTTATATCTTTACTAGCCGTGGCCGAGAGCTATGAAATCATAATGGGAATAAAATCTTGTTCAAGTCGACACTGTAACTCTATCATTGTAAGCGTAACCAGAAAATATGCTCAAGGGGGGGGGGGGGGGGGCGCTCAGTGGGCGTAAGTAGGACATGGCGGAAAAGCGTCGCAGGCGAAAAATTTTCGGGGCCACCGCCAAAATTAGTTTCAAATTCACCTAACTAGGTAATATCAAATTTTGAAAATTAAATTATTATCTCTCACCCTCTGCATGGTTGGATTAAATTTGTTTTTGTAGATTTAGAATTTTCTTTTTGATATTCCTATCTGGCTCTTTATTAAAAAATTTTTTTTTATATTTGTGAAAAATATGACTATTTTATTTAACATAATAATTTTAACATTAGACGTATGTATGACTCTAACCAGCGTTTTTTGAGCTCGTTTTTTTATGATTAAAAATAAAGTAAATATCGCTCACCACGCCAAAATTGATGATTTTTTTATAAATCATGTATTTTAGGAGCGTAGATCTAAAAGCGTTTTTGGTTCAAATGATTAGGTTTTGAAATACTCCTTCTTAAGTGCCGTTTTGTATATTGATAATTAAAGCATTCTCGTTTCTTCCCGACTATTTTTTTAATATAAATTATCACACTTTTTCCATAAAAAATGTTTCAGTTAAAATTTTTACTTTAATTTTCGTTTTAAAAATAAATACCTAATTGTTTTTTGTTTTTCTTGTAAAATTATTTTATTGCATTGGGTTATATTTTTGTTGATTTAAAATAGCTCTAAAAAAGGGAAAATGGAACAGACAGGTATATAGGTAATAGAAAAATACTATAAAATATTATAATTTTTATTCGTTTTCCTTTAAAATTGCACCTTAATCTCTACTTATATTAAGAGGGAAAAGTTTAAAAACTAAATGTTTCCTACAAGACCTTTATAATCTACGCCAAGAATACATTATTTAAAAATTTAAATTAAGAGTCCAACCGTGAGACGAAAAATTAGGTGCAATAATTAGACCTTTAGACCCCTAGGCTCAAGGGGGGCGGATACGCCACTGATTGTAAGAGACAATAATTTTTTGATCAGCCATGGGGACAAGGGATGCAAGTACCCCCTTCGGACGCTCATGTCATACCCAATTTATTCAAGCGTGTGACCGTACGCATCACATGATATGAAAAGCTTATTTGATCCATGTGTCTCCGTTCTTGTCTACTGAATGTTTAGACAGAGAAGGGAATCGATTATTTCACAATCAAGAACGCGGACTCTCGATCTCGATTATATAAGGTACGGCCGACCAGGTAGTTCTTCCGATCACCCTTAAAAAATGTTACACGAAATACATGACAGGAGAGTTTTTGAGTAACAGATTTAGCAGCGACATTTTGACAACCGACGAAATTCGGCTAAACGATATTTCAAACGGGATTTTCTTGGAATCCACACACACAATTTTGTAAAACCCTGTTTCATATTCAGCAGCAAATGTAATTTTGTTTAGCGAATCGAAAATCTAATTTCATGCGTCAGCCAGTGCGGAGATTTTAGCGCCTTAGTACTGTAAAAGGGGGGGAGGTCGGTTGTACGCCGTTTTTCAATGAAATGAAAGGTATTTTTTGTATTCAGCGTAATTTGTTTTCTATTGCAATAGTAAAATGTACTGTCGTTGCAAATTCAAAATAAATATATGTATTAGATATAACCTACATTCAAAAGCTCTAAAATTCACATTTTTACTTAAGGCAAGTAGGATTATTTTTTCGTCACACAACTCACAAGCTGTAGCAACGTGTAAACCAACAACCAGTAAATCTATACAAACCAGCCAAGACAATAATTTACAATACCTCGGCGTTCAAGCGAGTAAGTAGAAACGTCGTTTTCAACAAACTAACGGTGCAACTCGAGTACGGTGCATAGCCGGCTTGGCGGACAGCTCCCCTAAATGCGCCACTGTCTACGCCCCAAAATACATGCATATTCTTAAATAAATAATCAATTTTGACGTGATAAGCGTATAATAGATATATACCAAACTTTATTTAAAAGTATGTTGTAACTAAATTCAGAAATAAGTTATAACCTTTTTAATTTTTTAACCAGACGAATCAGAAATATTAAAGGTGAAAAACTAAGGGTCAGGGCTCATTAGCAAATGGATCCCGACAACTACAACATTAAAAAATTAACAGTAAATATTGTGTATAATTTTTCCATTCGGATAATATGTCGTCATCGTCGGGGCACCTTATGTTCCAAGTTCCAATACAATTCCGCTTTGAAAATTCTCCAAATTTATACCTATTTTTAAAAGTAAAAATCCTCTCAAAGAGATTTATAGACAGCAAAATGGCCATAGATTCCAACACAAAAAAATATCACGTTTACTGTCCTCAAATAAAAATAATTATCGCCCCGATATATTATCGTGTCTTCTAAATTGGTCTAGGCCTGCTAGATTAGATCCACGTTTCGAGAGGGTGCCCCGCGTGTTCTACGGGCTCAGATTGTGGGAAGCAGCGTATTGAGAGAGATTTTTCAAGGTGATCACGGGAACAGGTGTATATACTTGGGGTTCCTAGGTTTCGTCAAGGGCCTAGGATGTTAACATTCGGCCGGATTGCAAGCATGAAAATCTGAGTACAAAAGGACAACGACTTCATTTACTTTTTTTAATGGTAAAATGGGATTTTTTATAATAGCATAGACATTTCTACAATAAAGAGGTCACATAAGTATCTAGAGGTACGTTTTTCTCCACGATCGCTAGTCGCTGGCGACTACGACCAAGTAGCGATGACTGATTCACCAATATGTACAATGATGTTTGGTTTTCTATAGTCTATTTCAGAAAGGTGTAGAGTAATAAAAGCTCGTTAGGTATGCAAAGGGACTACAGAGTGACCCAACGAATATTTAAGCCACTTTCATAATTTGACATTGATTTCATTGCAAAATTCTTTATTTTCATCAAGTGCAGGTAGTACCACCCGCGTTTGGGTCAATTTATGGGTTCTGCCTATTGTTATCCATTCACAAACACTGAAAATTATGTATTATGTTACTTAGGTACACTTATTTTTTTATTAAACATTATACAAATAAATTATATAGAAATTAAATTATTATTACGTTATAATTAACGGGTTGACGGTCCTATCGATCAGGTGGTCAAGATCCCACATTTTCTCCTTTTCTTTAATAACATGCTGGACTGCTTTCCGCCAGTTCTCTGGTGTCACTTCCTTAATGGCTTGATCAAACAGTAGCTTAACATATTTCATTTTGAATGTCGTGTTGTGTCTTGCTACAAATCCTTTCACTTGCGTCCATATAAGTTCTATAGGATTTAGTTCGCAATGATATGGCGGTGTGCGCAGCACAGTTACACTATGTTTTTCAGCTATATCTTCCACGGCATATTTCATAAAACGATGTTCGTGTAAATTTGCTATAGCTAATAGGTCCTTCTTTATCAAATTATCTTTGATTAGTTATTATAAATAATTAAATGCACATAATTTACCTGAGCCTATGGCCGACGCCGGAATTAAGCCAAACTGAACGGAATTTCCTATTTTACTACTCTACACCTTTTTGAATTAGACTATAATTTAAATTACCAGATCTTACTGGTAGCTTCTATGTTAATAGTCAGCTAGAAATTCACAGTTAGGTATAATTTGATTTTATTGGTATTTATTTATGTTGCAAGTCTTTATTAAATTGAAATACTTTGCGTATTAGTATTGAAAACGCACCGTCATTGTTTAGAAGATGTTTATTAGTTATAAATTAGATACTTTAATTATTATTCAAAAATGGTTTTACGTTTGGTCACACGGCATCATTTTAAATTTATTAGTAGCTGCTGTCGTCTAATGAAACATGAAATAATGGATTAAATAAATTTAATCAGGCCCTTATGAATCGGCCATATTGGTATGACACACCCCGCCCGGTACCGTTTTTCGGACACGAAATTAAATGGTAATTGCGTCTTCTTGTTTATTCGATGTATATCTCGATGACCGTGATATATAAACTTCTAGTTCACAAATAGGCCGCATATTTTGTTTTTATACAAAAAACGGAAATGTAATAGTATATTATATAACAAGTGATGAAAGTGATACTTTTCAAACGAGGAGATATTTAGCACGAGGCGTCAGCCGAGTGCGGAATTTCTCCGAGTTTTAGAGTAATCACTTTCACACAAGTAATGTACACTATTTTTCCTACGACCACAAAGAATTATTGAAAAACCTTTGATTTGTGAAAAAAATATTTCAACACTAGTGTTGAAATTAGCATACTTAGGAATATGTTCCACTTAATATGGTTTCATAGTTTGTCAATAGGCTTTTCCTTTATTTGTAGTTTAACTTTTTCATATTTTATAAATCATAGGAAGAACTAATCCTGGATTGACTTCTAGATTAACTAGAAAGAAAATTTTTAAATTTAATCAAGGAAAGATGCATTAAACATAAATTTAAAAAATCCACCCAATAAGGAAGATTTCAATTCAAAAAAATTCTATAAATTATTTAATGTTTTTATTAAAAAAGTCGAATACTCCTGATGGGATTTGAACCTGTGACATTGCGATCTGTAGGCTAGAACTCTATTCTCTACGCTATCGCTACCGATAAACATTTGTTGTTTAATACATGACATTTTCTTCAGCGTGTGTTTTTTCTGGTAATAGATTTTCCAGTATATTATAAACATTTTTTATAATTTCAGATGGCGTATTTTCACACTCCAATTTTGAATCACTCGACAAATACATGAAAAATAAGTTAAACAATTTACAATTAGTGCGTTCTAAAATTTGTTCTTTTTAATAAATAGGGATTGTCTGTTAAATTTACACCATATGTTTAAATTAAATAGTGTGCCTTGTATTTCAACTCTAGAGTTGAAATATTTTTTTTAACACGAGTGTGATATTCGGCGCTTTCGAGCCAAGTTAACCGTGCTTTTTTTTTTCTCATTTTCATAGATGGTCGTAGAAAAACAATAATGCTATATTTGTTGCACTTACTCTACCTACAATTATTAGTGCATGCCTATCGTAGGCCCGCGACCACCAATTCGCAGCCGTCTTGATTTTCCCATAACATTCTCAGATTGAATGTGACGCAGCGAGAATCCACGCAACGGGACGTGAGGGGGTGGAAGTTTTTAAAGATCTCCCGGCCTAAAAATATCTCATTTCAAGTAAAAAACTAATTTCGCACCCTCTTTTTAAACAGGAAACGCCCGCTTGGCGGAAACGCGGAGATCGAGAATCGTTTCATTTTTGTTTCGGATGTATAGTTGACGGGGGGACCGAGAAAAATTGCCATTTTTTCAGATATTATGCGTTTATGTGAAACAGGAATCGAAGGAAGTTATGGAATTAATAAGAGGAAGTGGATATTGGCACTTCTTATCAACCGGAAAATATATTTAATAAGTGGGTTTTAATTATTGCGGTAGAATTTAATTACTCAAGTAATTTAAAAGTGGTATTAACGAGGGGACATATGCATGTACTTATGAGAAGAAACGCAAATGAGATATTCGGATACCCATCCGTTTTAATTGTAACAAACAAAAATACAAAGAATTAATTCGACTTAGCACGTATTATTATACAGGGTGGTACAATTTTGTGTGAGTTTATGTGGATCTCGAAAATGGTATACACTATTCTTTACTCGCGTTTTGTTCAACGATTAGGCAACAACGTGATTTACAACTCCCCATGTTTATTTATTATAATAATAAAGGTGAATCATAGTATATTACATAACAAGTGATGAAAGTGATACTTTTCAAACGAGGAGATATTTAGCACGAGGCGGAAGCCGAGTGCGGAAATTCTCCGAGTTTTAGAATAATCACTTTCACACGAGTAATGTACACTATTTTTCCTACGACCCCAAAGAATTATTGAAAAAACCATAGATTTGTGTAAAAAATATTTCAACACTAGTGTTGAAATTAGCATACTTAGGATTATGTTCCACTTAATAGTTTGTCAATAGGCTTTTCCTTTATTTGTAGTTCAACTTTTCCATTTTTTTATATTTTATATATCATAGAAAGAACTAATCCTGGATTGACTTCTAGATTAACCAGAATAAAAAATCTTACATTTGATCAAGGAAATATGCATTAAACATAAATTTAAAAAATACACTCAACAAGGAAGATTTCAATGCAAAATACCTAATTCTATAAATTATTTAACGTTTTTATAACAAAAAGTCAAATACTCCTGACGGGATTTGAACCTGTGACCTTGCGATCTGTAGGCTAGAGCTCTATTCTCCACGCTATGGCTACCAAAAAAGATTTGTTGTTTAATACATGACACTCTCCAGCGCGATTTGTTTTTTCTGGTAATAGATTTTCCAATATATTATTAACATTTTTTATAATTTCAGATGGCGTATTTTCACACTCTAATTCTGAATTACTCGAAAAATAAATGATAAATAAGTTAAACACTTTACAATTACTGCCTTCTAAAATTTCTTCTGTTTAATAAATAGGGGTTGCCTGTCAAATTGGCACCATATGTTTAAATTAAATAGTGTGCCTTGTATTTCAACTCTAGAGTTGAAATATTTTTTTTCAACAAGCGTGTGATACAAGTTAACCGTGCTTTTTATCATTTTCATAGATGGTCGTAGGAAAAAACATAACCCAACGTCTTCCGGGCACTATTCTATGGCGCAATACGTCGTTGCCAATGAAACGTGCTAGACAGAGAGAAAATTGTGAGGAAAAGTTGCAGATTGATTTGACTATTTAATTTTATTATTTTTTGAAGTTTGTCCATTGACTTCCAACGTCATTGTTTTTTTGATTGTCATTTTGACTTTGTGCTTCGAAAATTTATTTATTCGTAAAACAAGTTCTTTTCGCAGCTTTTATTATCGTTCTTCTGTTTCCGGTAAGTAGTTATTGATACGTATTTATTTATTGTAAAAATATACGATTTCTTTTAATTAATCACATTAATTATTACGGCGACGAAACCACAATAAAAATCTACCTACTTTAGTGTTAAATAAGATCACTTACGCGTACCTGAGGACACATCTTGCACTGGTACTTCCTGGGTTGGACGCCGCCATTTTGCATGCCGCCCATCTTGGTCGCGTTAATCGGCTGCGGTACGACGAGCAGCGCGGGACTCGAACCCGCGACTCCCGGGCTAGAGCTGCTCGACGTCGATCTGCCCGAGGTGTAAAGACCCGGCGTTCCGCCCATGTGGTGGTCCTCCATACCAGCGTAGACTGAAATTAAGAAAGATACATTTTTTTAAAGATATTTGTTGAGATATTACCCCCCCCCCCAATTTTCTCCGTAATTTTAAAAGTAAAGATATCAAAATTTGAGGAGTTAAGTGTGTAATTTACCAATTCAAACCTTCAAATCCACTTTCGGTTTGATCGGAAGTGAAGTCAATTTTTAAATTTTTAATGGAAACTTCCCATTTTTAGTCGATGTTTGAAATCTATGAACTGATGATTTTCTTTTCAATGACATATCACACTTTATCATTTGTTTAAAAAATGGCCGCCTGGATCAATTTTCCTTTGTTTTCTAAAATGTCCATAACTTTAATAAAACAAGGTAAGTGGTAAAGAGTAGGCCATGAAAACGTTGAAATGGTTCATTTCAACCTGCTTTATAATATAAAATTGACTTGCTTGAGAAAAATGTGTCCGTTTGGGCTATTATATTTACAACCTGTTTAAAAAAAATGGAATTTCTCGATATTTTCAAATAGCAACCCATTCCTGTTTTATATAATTCTTCATTTAATTTCCGTTCCAACGGTGTATCTCAAGTTAATAATAATTTTTTACGTAATAGTGGAAATTACTAAAAATATCATAAAACTAATTTCTACACCCGTATAAGCCATGAGAAGGTATGCCAAGTATGCCGTGGAAAACAATTTATTTATATTAATCTTCGTAATTATTATTTAAACCATTTGACATTTTGAACTAATAAATGCAGAATAGTAGATTCTGTAACGAGGTTGGAATGAAAATTTGATCCGAGTGGAAGATTCCGAACGCGAGCGTAGCGAGCGTGAGGAACCACGAGTATCGAATTTTCATTATAACCGAGTAGCAGACTATATTTTCTCCACGACCAAAAATACTATTCGCAATATTTGTAATTTCAGGTGGAGTATTATCCAGTTCCATATCTGATTCATCCGATTTTTTACTCATATTTTGACTTGCACTAAAATTTGTCTGCTGACATTGACAGTTTCGAAATTCATGGCAACCTATGTCGTTTAGATCAATTACAGAATATTCATTCCGTATCTTGTTATGGAATGATAATTTACTTTCCATATATAGAACCAATCAGAACGCAAATTTTCATAGCAACCACCTTGGTAACGTGGTCTTACCCGATAAGACCTACCCCTAGCTCAGTAAGACCACAGTAGCTTTTTGTTAAACAAACAGTAATTTATTTCAAGAAATCAAGTTTAATAAATAAATATTATAACCCCTACAAAATAAAAGTGAGACACAACAGTATTTGAGGTGATTTTAGGGCATAAACTTAACTTAATTTTGACATTTTTAAAGAAATGTTTTATGACAAAATGTATGCAAGATTGTGTGTGATGTGTGCAAGTGTGCTTTGCTTTGACGTGAGCTTAAGAAATCTTGGCGTTTTCATGGCAACCGTGATGAAAACAAGCGAATTTGATTTTTGACGTTCCACGCGTCTGATTTAGTCTTGGATTTTTAATTAGTTGTTAGCTGTGGCACGTTTATAAACTTAAAAGTAAATCATAATGATGTGTTTGCATATTTACCTTTATCGCAAACGGCTTTTATTTCGGGTTCAGTAAATTATCCAATAAAATACTTCTCTAGAAGCGGCGTCTTATCTTCATACCGTTGTTTTTCACTCGAAACTATATTTTCTAAGAAAATTTTCACTCAATATAATTTTTACTTATAATCAAAGATAAGACCCTCGAGCTAAAGCTCTCGGGATCTTATCAGATTATAAGTAAAAATAATATTTCGTGAAAATTATCAGAAAATCGATTTCTTGTAAAAAACAGCGGTATTACCGATAAGACGCGTCCTTTATCGGTATATTACTGTTGAAAATACATGCCAAACGCATAAGAAGCAAGTGTTTCAGAATAAATATTCCGAATCAAGAGCGAGCATTTTTATATTCTAGTATCAAAAATGATTTTGGAATTATTGCATTCAGTAATGGTAGTGGAGAAATGTAATTTCTACACCTAAGCCATGAGAAGGTATGCCAAGTATGCCGTGGAAAACAATTTATATATCTTATCTTGGTAATTATTATTTATAATAATTTACTTTCGGGGAAACCGGAATTGGGTCCAACAATTTACATGTTTTATTACTGTCTCATTTTAAAAATCTGCTAAAATTATGAAAAAAATTGGGGGAAAATATATTTATTTTATACTCCTCTTAATAGATTAGCTTTTTTCAGTGTATGTGTACTATACCTCAATAACTACGTTGCTTGACCACTGCGTGGCGCTATAGTTGGCAAGCTATTAAAATTAAAATTAATGGTAATTTTAACGTCCAGATGAGATAAAAATTAATATTACCGGACTGACATTTATTTATTTGGGAACTAATCGGTTCTCGTGCATTAATTGGCATCTGGAAAAACCTGTGATTTCGCAATATTTAAAATGTTGTCAATTACAGAAAGTATATTTAACTAATGCATCATTCAAGAATTTAATATACTAAACTGCTGGACAATTGCTTTCGAGCAAGAAAAATTTCGCCTAAATTTAATAGTTAATATTTTCTGAACCAGATATGATATCGACCTACGGTTTTGAATGGTTGATAGATTCATCCCTTGGGAAACAATTGTCAATGTTGGATTTTCTTTAACTGTTTATATACAGGGTGTTAAAGAAGACGATGATTTTTGGTCCAATTTTTATGGCGTGTATTTTTTACAATAATATTTTTAAATTTTATCACTCTACGTCAATTGAATCACTGGTTCATAGCTAAGAAAGGGCTTCGACTGGGATTTTCGTTTGACTTTGAGCTTTGTTACCATTTGTTATTAACTGCCTATGTTCATTGCTTAGCTATTTCTCATTCAAAGCCAAACGAAAGTCCCAGTCGAAGCCTTCTTTTCAAAAATAATGTCGCATTAACATAAACAGAAATTTTAAGATTTTTTATTTAAATTGCTCATAATTCCAAAACCACTAAAAATGTGGATTGTAACATATTTGGCATTTAGATAGGAAATTTAATTCTCTGCACGTTAATAAGCTAAAAAATAGGGTGTTCTATTTGCAAAAATTGACTTATGCACATTTATTTAAATGGAAAAATTGACACAATTTTAAGAACTCCCTGTATAAAAAAGCTTAGAAAATTTTAAATGTTTATCTTTATTAGGTTCAGAGTTACTAAACTTTCTTCTCAAAGCGTTTTTACACAAAAAAATTATTTTATAATTCATATCTCAAAAACGGTTAGAGATAGGAATAGATTATTATTAACAAAACCTACTCATTCCGAGTAGGGAAGAGTGGGAAGGCAATCAGAATATAACGAAAACAGATCACGCAATCTTCACAGACGGTTCAAAAATGGACGTTGGTGTGGGAGCCGGGGTCTTTTCCGAAAGTTTACAAATACAGAAATCGTATAGACTCCCCAACTATTGTAGTATTTTTCAAGCAGAAGTACTGGCAGTAGAGAAGGCGGTCAATATCCTGCAAGAACACCTTGGCTTGGGAGTAGCCTCGTCAATCACCATCTTCAGTGATAGTCAGGCGGCGATTAAGGCAATCTGTTCCAGCAGCGTTAAATCAAAGCTCGTAAAGCGATGCCGCAACAATCTATGCACACTTGGCAACCAACATCGGGTTATTCTGTGCTGGGTTCCTGGACACTCCAAAATAGATGGCAACGAGGCTGCCGATGCGCTCGCAAGAGAGGGCGCAGGCATGCCAGCTGATCTAGCAGACAATACAGTGAACAAACCACTGGGATTGGTCAAAGAAGAGATTGACTACACGGCCAAGCAGCTTGCACAGAACAGATGGACAGGGTTGACAACCTGTAGTACATCCAGGCAACTGTGGCCCACATTCGATAAAAAGAGAACCGCAGAGCTATTGAGACACAGTCGAAAAGACGTGAGAAATATTACTGCGGTTGTTACCGGACATTGCCTCTTCGGTAGACATGCCGAACGTATGCAAATACCCACTAACGACTTCTGCAGAAGTTGCAGAGATAGGGAAGAGGAAGAAAGTATTCAACATTTTCTGTGTGAATGCCCTGGCCTCGCAAGAAGGAGGTTCACTACTCTGGGTGAATCATCTTTCGATAGCCTGGAGGAACTAAGCAACTTACAACTTGGACGGCTGAGCAGATTTCTGAACAGTAGTGGCTGGTTTGAATGAGTTGTTAAAATCCTCCCGCGGTTACGTCGCATAAACCATCAGTGATCTGATGAAGGTGGGTTCTACGGAACACGTGTGGTATCACAACGGACCTAATCAGGACTACGTGAGACTGTTTGGTCAGAACCAAGGGTCTGCCACTCTTACCTAACCTAACCTAACCTAACCTATTTAGATTTTAAAAACGTAATCAAAAATGCTAAAATATACAGGGTATTCCATTTGAAATAGCAAAGTTGGCATTAACTTCCGGTATAACCGGAAGTAATAAACACGTCAAAAATATAATGTTTTAAAAGCTCAAAACCAATTATGCCTGCTATCAAATTTTTAGAAAGATAGGGTTACTCGTTTCCGAGATCTTCCAATAGGCCACTCAACGTGAATCACCCTGTATAATGACATGTATTTACTGTGGAGAAAAATGCCAACAACAAAACTATGTAATGAATAAAGATGTAAAAAAAATAACGAAATATACAGTATGTCCCATAACATAACTTATGGGCCGTAGAGTAACTGAAGATACTAGACATCAAACTAAGCCGATTAAGTCAAATAAGTTTTTTCGGATTGTTACTCGTTCTAGAGATACAGGGTGTTGAAAGTAAAAGTTTATTCTCGAAAATAAACCATAATTTTAAAACGGTTTAATGAATCGAATTGAAAGTTGGCAATATTATGTTTTTATGAGCAAGAAATAAAAATTTGTAGAAATTTTAAAGTTTCAAACTAGAGGGCTCTAGTTGCAGACACTGGACTTCATAAATCTATGATTTTTTTCTTACCTGTGATATTAGGTTTGTTTCAATTACAGTTTCTTACAGAAGGACGTTTTCTGAGTCAAAAAGGTGTACTTGATTAATCTTAATATCTTTAACGGTTTTCGAGATATATATCCCTTTAAACATCCAAAGCATAAAAAAACATAGTACATAATTAAATTAATATTTTAATTATCAAAAAAAAACAACTTATATGACATAATCGGTTTAGTTTGATTTCTAGTATCTCCAGTTACTCTACGGCCCATAAGTTATGGGACACCCTGTATTTATTGTAATTTTACCATATTTTCGTTCACAGTCTATAATAGCTTTGCACAATACGCCTGCATCATAGATCACACTAAGATGAGGCAGCAATTTATGCTCTTGCGACTGTGTGTTTCTGCGAACAATCATAATGCCTCCATGCTCTATTGAAACTAAAACTCATTTTCACACGCTTTTCTTGGAAAAATCTTCTTTAAAATGGGTAGTGAAAATCGAATAAAACCAAACTATTGTCTGCTAAAAGAATATAGCTTTACTACAGATTATCCACTCATGCTCTCGGGATATAAAAATTAATTTTTATTTATTGTTATTTTCCGAATTTTTATTACATTTTTTAAATGATTTATAGTTTGATATGAAACATACAGATTGTTAGGATTTACTATAATTGAATGGGTGATTTCCTGGGTGTCCCAGAGAGACCCACGCCAAATAATTGACAGAAATAGGGCAACATTTTCCGTGTCTTTTTATTATCTACTGTAATGCGGCGATGCGTTATACGCGGACTGGCGGTGACCACATGGAAAGCAGTTAGTCACAATATTTTTCGATTTTATCCATCACAATAGGCTTTTTTCTACTCCAACATGAAAATTTGCTGTTTCCTTTACACTTAAGTGGCGAGTAAAGTAGGCTATTCCAGTTAACTGTGCGGGAAAATGTCATATCCATCCTAGATAGAGGCAACAAATACTCGATACTAAGATATTTTTGTTCTTTACTCTTACTTGATATCTCTACTCGTTTTTGAGATACAGTCGGTCAAATAGCCCATTGATTTAATTTTTTTATGGTCAAATGTTGTATAGTTTAAAGCTCCCTGGGGATGCTATTTTAAGGTTAAAATTTTTAAAAAATAGTAGCATTTGACGAGCTCTGTTATTTGTTTGCATACGATTTTAAAAAATTCTTTTAAAGGGTATATTTTTTTTAACAATGGATTTTTGGTTAGGAGGGCCATAGAGGATTACAATTTTTTTTCATATTTTTTTAACCAATATTTTTTGAGGTCGAGTCAAAATTCCTCTGTAGAGAAATTACCAGACCATCACTCTATATAGATTCAACTATAAAAAAAGTGTTAAAACGAGTTGCCAAAAATGGCAATCTGCAGATTACCCGATACATGCGGCGAAAATTATTAAAATCTATATGTAGGAAGAACAACATTATGAACATTTTTAAAAGTAATTGTTAGCAACATACAATATTTTGTGCATCACAATACCTCCAAGGTCAAATTACAAAAAATAGGTACTATATAACACCAACAGATTTTTTTAATACAAGGTCCTGTCGAGTGATCATTCAAGGCTATCCGCGATGATTGTATAAAGCTTTATTTTGGTTATGAGTTTACGATATGACGTCAATAATAATTTTTGGCAATTCGTTTTTAATTGCTTAGATGAAGATGTTTGTAGATCCGAATTCTTCCGGCACATACAGAGTTAGTATACAGGGTGTATGGCAGGAAGGGTAAAAAAACTAATTTTTTAAAAAAATTTAAATAGCAGTCAAACGGTTCGTTTCAACCAGCGGCAGCGCACATTGTGACCATAAATTTGATCTTGGTCGTACGAGACAAAAATGTTGTTAATTGTAAGAAATGTACCGGGCGTCCCATTATGGATGGCCACCGGCCGTATCTCGGAAACTACTGGGCATAGAAATTCAGGAAAAAAAAGTGATAACATAAGTGGCCATGAGAAAATCCTGGAAATAATTTTTAAGTTCCGCATTTTGCCGCAAGAGGGCGTAATTGAAAAGTAAATTTTAAAATTTTACAAAATTTTAGCAAATTTCATCTACTTTTCGAATATGGTATCATAATAATTATACCGTATGATTTATTTTTTCGGAGTAAAATCAAATGTGTTATTATTACAAATTGCGCCCTCTAACATTTTTTTTGGGAACTATTATGGACAACTATTGTACGCTAATTTCGGGACACCCTGTATATGTCTAAAATTCCTTGCACGCCTTTGAGGAAGACGATTTTTATTGTAATTCGGGCCAAGAAGAATCGCAATATTACACGGCAAAATTTAACGAGATTTACTTAAACCTCCACTGTAATGTTGGTAAACATGAAAATTATCCTCTTGATAATTGTACCAACTATTAAAGACATAGTTACCAACTGAAAAACGTAATTTTTATTATTAATATTATTTTCATTCCGATTCTGTATTAAAGCATTCTACATAAACAAAGAAAAAATCATCGAGTACCGGGTACCAGTAGCGAGTAACGACAAAAGTAATTTCATGCATGTTCTTATATTTTCTACTTTAATTCATAAATTTTCGATTAAATCGCTTTTTTTTTTTTCGAAGAACATCCTTCGTCATTCCATTTTCTATTAGACCATTGATAATATGTTAAGCGATGCGTTGCGAAGATGAACGCAATGAACGGGCTGGATTGGGACGCATTGTTACAATTTCCCGTAAATAAAGGCAGTGGAATAACTTGATAGTAATGATTAAAAAAGGTAATTAATAGTTAATTTAATTATAAATGAATATAAAATGTATTAATTAGACAAGAATTTTAATAATAATTAACTAACTAGCATCTTTAACGGTGACATATACCGGGTGGTGCATCGTAGTTGGAAACATAGGAAATTCCATGCAAGTTTTAGACTGTCTAAATATTTGCCCCCTGTTGAATTTAGAGCGGGGTGGTATAATAATAATTAACTAACTAGCATCTTTGACGGTGACATATACTGGGTGGTGCATCGTAGTTGGAAACATAGGCAATTAGATGCAAGTTTTAGACTGTCTAAATATTTGCTCCCTGTTGAATTTAGAGCGGGGTGGTAGGGGTCAGTCGCGGCTCGCGGTCTTAAAAAATGATGAAGAGCTAGGTATAGTGCGGATACAAACAAACATTGACTAAAAACCCGTGTAACAAAACGTCTCTCTTATTCTCATCTCTCCAACGACTGAATGGAGTTTCCCACAAATTACAAACTAAACTGCTGGACAATTGCTTTCGAGCAAGAAAAATTTCGCCTAAATTTAACAGTTAATATTGTCTGAACCAGATATGATATCGACCTACGGTTTTGAATGGTTAATAGATTTGTCCCTTGAGAAACAATTGTCAATGTTGGATTTTCTTTAACTGTCAGAAAATCTTATATACAGGGTGTTAAAGAAGACGATGATTTGTGCTCCAATTTTAATGGCGTGAAACTTTCACAATAATATTTTTAAATTTTATCACTCTACGTCAATTGAATCACTGGTTCATAGCAAAGAAAGTCATTTGTTAAATTTTTGATATCTGCTATATTTTAAGAAATACCGATTTTTTTGGAAAACCTTGCTTTATTTCAACTTATTGGTAGCTAGATCTCATTGTGCGTTTTATCGTGCAAACTTTGCGAGTGATTATTATACCTTATGAAAAGCTTCATTATGTTCAGACACAATAGTTGTACCTAAATGTTAGGATGTACAGTGGCGTACTTATAAACACCTATATGTCTATGGTTTATGAGTATAGTGTTAGAAAGTTAGAAATTAATAAATAAATTTTTTTCAAAAATTAAATTAAAAAAATTATCTTTGTTAAAATTTTGTAAACACACTGTATAATATACCTGTAGTGCGATATAAAAAACTAAAAAATAAGAAAAAATTGACCTAATCCAGGGGCGAGTACTTTCCATATATAAAACAATCGTGAAAAATTGTGAGATACTCATAAACCATAGACATATAGGTGTTTATAAGTACCCACTGTACATCATAACATTTAGATACAACTATTGTTACTGAACATAATCAAGCTTTTCATAAAGTATAAGAATCACTCGCAAAGTTTGCACGATACAATGCACAGTGAGATCTAGCTACCAAAAAGTTGGAATAAAGCAAAGGTTTTCCAAAACAATCGGTATTTCTTAAAATATAGCAGATATCAAAAATTTGACAAATTATTTTCTTTGCTATGAACCAGTGATTCAATTAACGTAGAATGATAAAATTTAAAAATATTATTGTGAAAGTTACACTTTATTAAAATTGGAGCAAAAATCATCGTCTTCTTTAACACTCTGTATATAAAATTTTCTGACAGTTAAAGACAATCCAACATTGACAAATGTTTCCCAAGGGATAGGTCTATCAACCATTCAAAACTGTAGGTCGATATCATATCTAGTTCACAAAATATCAACTGTTAAATTTAGGCGAAATTTTTCTTGCTCGAAAGCAATTTTATTGTCCAGCAGTTTAGTTAATTTATTAAACACAAGAATCTTTAATTCTTCTTTCTGTTTACGAAGAAATCTATGAATGAATGAAAAACGGTCAATAAGAAGCCTGGGAAAAAATCCCAAACAAGAAGTTTTAGGTTATGTATTATAATTTAAACTGGTCAGGTTTGTCTGAAATATGCAGAAAAATAAGAACTTCACTATTTAGATAATAATTAAACATAATATTGTGATTCTTTCTGTGTAAAGGACGTGTCAGGAAAAAAATTATATCTGTCACAAAAACTGTATTATTTTCTTTTAGACTGAAATGTACCTATTAAATTTCAATACAATATAACCTTTAATAAATATTTTTAATAGGCGCGGCATTTTTAAACTTGCCAATCTTGACGTGACTATAGGTTTGAAAGTACTTCCATTAACTCGTAACCGGAGCATTGCATACGTGGTCGATAACTCGATGAAAATATTTTCTAATTCAGATTTGCAATGTATTAAAGATTTGTACCACAGTGTACAGGCTCCTGCACCTCACCTCCTGTTTTTGATAGCTCACTTATTAATTTAGTTAGGATGTTGATATTTTTTAGACTTTACCTGTATCCTAGAGCGCATTTCAGGAAAATATTTTTGTTTACACAGGGTGTTCCAAAAAATTGTGATAAGGATCTATTTTTTTAGATTACATGCCATAAATTTTCTTACTTATTTGAATTCCTTTTATAGTTGTCTACATACCCCTTAAATTTTAATAAAAACGGTTCAGGCGAAAAAAAAAAAAAAACTAAGAAAAAACAGTTTTGCACCACTGGTTTTAAAAATTAATAAAAAATAAAAATAATGCCTCGTTTCTAACGCATCAAGAATTTGCAGAAAACTCATTTTATCAACTATTTCACCGATTAATTATTATAAATAAATATCGAAGGTGGCTTTGCAAAACAATTTATTGGTATTAAAGTTTATTAAAGTGACAAGAGCTCATTTTGACTTTAGTTATTATAGTTTCAAATATTGTTAGATTATTATTAATTATTTAAGCTATATTATTTTTTGTGATGGAATACAACCAAGAAGAGCTCTTAGATATGATTTTACCATTAGAAGCATGCGAAAAGAATTATTTTTTGTCCTTTTAGTAAACGTTAATACCAATAAATTGTTTTTCAAAGCCACCTTTGATATTTATTCATAATAATGACTGTTGGATTAGTTGATAAAATGATTTTTTTGATGAGTTTGAAATTGCGATAGGGTTGTAATTAGAACAAATGTTTAATTTTTAATTCTGCATCGAATGACATCATAATATAAAGGGGTTCCAATTGGAAATAAAAAAAATAAATTAATTTAAAGTTTGCAAAGTTTGAAACTAAACTTTGGACACCCTGTACAATTCGTATTAATTAAACTTGGTTAACGACACTATTCGACCTTATTTATTAAGTACCATTGTATAATTTTAATTTTTAAAGTAGTTATGTTGGCGTCTGTAAATAACTTTTAAATAGAAAAATGTTTTTGCCGGCGTACAGACTCGATTAAAATTGAAAAAGTTGTATGCCTCCGCTGGGAATCGAACCCAGAACCTTTCGATTACATGTCAAGCGCGCTACGGGGGACCTGAAATTCCCTCACCAACTTCGGTCATATAACTTATTTAATTTTATGTTAGTAGTAATAGTCTGGAATCTCCTGTGATTCACAGACCGAGGAGGGTATCATAAGGGCAAAGGGAACTCACTCACTACCACTAAACATTACTATTACTACTTACATAAAATTGAAGAATTTATATGACCGAAGTTGGTGAGAGAATTTCAGGTCCCCCGTAGCGCAATTGGCAGCGCGCTTGACATGTAATTGACAGGTTCTGGGTTCGATTCACAGCGGAGGCATAAAACTTTTTCAATTTGCATTAAGTCTGTACGCCGACAAAAACATTTTTCTATTTATAATTTTAATAACGAGGAGTTTTTTTTTTAAACCAGTGGTGCAAAACTTATTTTTGTTAGTGTCTAATTTTTCTCGCCTATAATTCTGAACCGATTTCATTAAAATTTTGGAGGTATGTAGGCAACTATAAGAGGCATATCAATAAGTAGGAATATTTATGGTATTAAATCTAAAGAAATAATATATCCTTAGGACTTCACACCTGTAAGGAACACCCTGTATAAACAACTAGGGTACAAGTAAAGTTTGCAAAATATCAAAATCCTAACTTAATTATTAAGTGAGCTATAGAAGACGGGAGGTGAGGTGCAGGACTCTGTATATTGCAAATGAATAATGTTTGCATCTTATTATACTTGATCTTGAATATTATATAAATTCCTGTTTATTATTGACCGTGGCAAAGAACTTAAAATCTACCATGTATATTTAAAAATGCCTGAGGGGTTTAATAAGCAGATTTACAAATTTCCTGTTTGACTGGTACCGAATTTAAGGAGATTTTGCCGTAGATTACCGTAATTTTTAAACCCCAGAAATGTTGGAAACTACACTAGTAATCTTTGAAAAAATTTCCAAATTTTTTTAAAAATACATATTTTTTTTGGCGGTGAAAATTTTTAGTTCCAAAGCCAGCCGGTATTGATATCCTCAAGTGTCTAAAATACCGCTAATCCGTACTATAAAACTCCCCATCCTAATTCTATAATCATGCAATAACAGTATGAGTTGAGTATCGATTGTATGTAAAGACAGCCAAATTTGACTATGTGGCCGAGACACGACGTCGTAATAGAGAAATAATATTTTAAAATAAATATAAGATTGGTTAATGAGCCCGACGGCGACAAGCGAATTAACTAAAATTTATTCAAGAAAAAAAATCATCAAAAAAGTTTCCGTTAGTTTGTGTCCAGCGGTCTATATAACTGTGCAAAACTAGATGTTCTACGTCCACTAGGTCATCCAAGGGGCTTTTAGAAGGTGTTGCATGTGCAAGTTAATTTACGTCCTCCTTATAGCGTTTAAAAAAACAACTTTATGGAACTTTAACCAGAGGTGTATTATAATAATCCATACTAGGCTACAGACTGTAGGACGCTGCCAAGTAAATAGGAGCCCAAAGAGCTCGAACGAAAATTAAATAAAAATAATAACATCATATTATGAAAATGAAATATGGCAATGGAAAAGTAAAGTTATTTTTTCCTCATCTCTGGTAATAAAATTTTTTTAAACATAATTTGCCTGTCAAATGTTGTGCCGCAGCGCCGAAAGCTTTTGCGCCTACGGCGCCTTGTCTTTTGACGTTTGTGCCGCAGGGCCAAAAGTCTTAAGTCATTAAATAAATTTTAAAAATTATGAAATTTGGATCCTCATCTTCTCATCTCATATTATTTTCAATAATCGGCAAGAGATTCGGTCTCACTCACTCTTCTTACATCGAAAAGGCAATGCTAAACAATTAAAAACACAGCGAGAAAGCTGCAAGTGTTTTTTTTTTCTGTGTACTATTTCGAGTATTAACGGCTGCGACGCCAACGAAGCATGTATACATATATATAATTATGTCATATTTGTTTATGACCAGCATTCAGCCGTTGTCTTACGTCACGCTTTATTTATTACTATAAATGTCCAAGTTTCGTGTCTTCGGCGATTGATCCTTCGATTTTTAATAACTGGTCTCGAGTCGATTAAAATGCATAGAATATTTTAGCATTATTAATGCAAAAAATGACAGTGTGATAATGTAATTAAGCACCATAATAAAATGTCGCATGTCATTTACAACAACCTCCACGGCCATAAACATGGAGTTTCTGAAAGAAAATATCAGCCAGAAAAACGATTACCACCAATTAATGTAAAATATTTAAAACTACTCCGTTAAAATACCATGGCGCTTTTCGAAAAAAAAAGACTGAAATGCGATTTATTTTTCAGCAGTGAAGTTACAAATAAATTTGAAAAATAAAATTAGAAATACCTTTTTTGTAAATATAATATAACATATTGCGTGATTCTCAAGTACTTTTTATTATTTATTATTATTTTTAATAATATTAATTAATTAAAATTATTAAATATTTGTTTCTCAGACGAATGCACGTTAACATTAAATAATGAGCCGAGAAAAAACATTATCGATACTGAAGAATACAAAATGAACATCGTCTTGCATGCATTTGAATCCAATACCCTCAGAAAGTGACTGTTTGGGCAGGATATTTTCATTCATCATTGGAACATTTTTTATTGACGAAAATCTTACGGGTCCAACATATTTAGATCCTCTTCAAAATCGAATTGGACCCGCACTGGGGGAAGTCGCTGATGAATCAGGAGATTTGGTTCCAAATGGATGGTAGCCAGGCCGACATTTCGTTAGTGTTCGTAGATAATTTTACGATATTTTTAGCAGCAAAGGCGGTTTATTTCGATATTTTATTAAGAGTTAACAATATCTCAAACGAGTGTACAGTTTTCTTAAAATAAAATTATTAGGTATTTTTAAACAATTGTTTATTTTTAAACACCCTCTTATTTTCTTCCCCTTTTAGAAATTCTTAATAATTTTAATACTATTCAATAGGTTTTATTGTAAGTAAAATAATTCGTTTTCTATTAAAAGATCCGTTTTGAAAATAATGTTCGTTTTATGCGAGGTTTTATGTAAAATAATTAGTTAAATCCAGTTTAAAATATATATGTTAAAATTTTTTTTAAATCCCACCGTTTGCAGATTACATTTAACAATGACAAATCACAGGTTGACATGTCCAATCAATGCTGGTTTTCTGCAGCATCACCTGTTCAATTCCAATGAAAAACCAACCGCCATCCTATTCAAATAAGTTAAGATGGGGTTGTTCAAAATTGAGCAAACTCCTCATGTGCACTAACCACACAGAGACCCCAAAAAAGTCTTTCTACAACCCCGCTCTAAAGTCAACAGAGGAGCAAGTATTTTGACAGTTTAAAACTTGCATGGGATTTCCTATGTTTCCAATTATAAAAGGTTGATATTTCAGAAAGATATATAACTTAGGTACAACTTTAATTTGTATTTATTGAATTAAAATTTTTTGCTGTTTCTGCCGAGTAATTGCGTAAGCGTGTAAAGATATTGGTGACATTATGCAAACCAACAAAATCCCTCTAAACGCTATTTAAAAAGTGATTTTCTCGGAACCCACATACACAATCTTGTAAAAACCTGTTTCATATTCAGCGGAAAATATAATTATTTCAAGCAAATCGAGAATCCGATTTCAGGTAGCAGCTAGTGCGAAGATTTTAGCGCCTGAAAAATTGATTAGCAGGATTTTGTCGGTTTGCAAAATGTCACCATTAGGTAATTTAATATACGATTTTTTTTTCTGTGGAAATCCCGACTGTACACCACTGTACCCATGTACTTTTGCTGCACCATCGAAACGTCCAATTTTTCAATAAACTGGGCCATCCTGCGTACGATCATCATAACTAATGATGACAAACCGGACGTTGAATGTCCCGTCTTAATTAAAATCTTAATTTTATGTATTCGTATAAATACCATGATCTAGATATCTATCGCAATGATCGCCAATAATGGTTCGATAGCCATGCAGGTAGAATTATTGACGATGAAGCCATTATTAGCGGGTTTGCACATTTTTCGCATCGCATTAGTGACTATAGCATTATACTGGATTATCTAGAATTTATGTACTCTTTGCGAGTTTAATTACGGTATATTTTTAATTTTATTTGTATTAGGGATAAGCTGGAAAGCAAATTACCGAACAGGATGAAAAGTATCGCGGTAGACAAAAGTCCGGTAACTTTATTGTGATGTGTTTCCCAATCGACTTTTCACTATAATTGAATTTATCATATTCAGCACTAACATCGTGAACTAAAATCTATTTTTTCCCAAGGCCCGTCCGTACGCCGGATTTTTTATTTTTTTTATGATAAAACACCTGCACTGTAGAAAAAATCCTTTAAGGCGCTCTGGGAGCGGTGCGAGTGCGAAAAAAGCGATTAACGTTGGTCTTGAAACGTTGAAGATTGTATTCATTGAGAAACACGACCTCAGGAAGATCATTCCACAAAGATGACGTTCTCCAGATAAAAGAATTCTTGAACAATGAAGTTCGAGGAGTACTAAGCTGAACAACATATGGATGAGCGGCAGTGGTTCGCCGTGTATTTCTGTTTTGCATTGCTCTAGGTGGAATCAAGTGGGCAATGTCAGTCGAACACCTGCCATGGAAATATCTGTAAAAGAGAGCCAAATCACCAACCTGTCTTCGATGCTCCAGGCTATCGAGGGTCTTGGTCAGCTCGGGGTCGCCGATCAGACGAACGGCTCTCCTTTGAATAGAATCCAGTAGCCGAAGGGTGTGCTTGGGTGCAGAGCTCCAGACATGAGAGCAATATTCTAATGATGGTCGAATCTGGGCTTTGTAGAGTGTCAAAAGTTGATGAGGTGTGTACAACCTTTTGGTGCGGAAAAGTACACAAAGTTTCTGTGCAGCTGCCTTGGCAATTGCGGCAACGTGATCATGCCAAGACATATTACCTCCCAGATTGACCCCCAGCAAATTAATAGACGGTGCCAGGGGAATTGCGTGTCCTGCCATGACTATATCCGGTTCTGCAATGTTAACCTTTTTGGAGAAGACTGCTGCCTGGGTTTTCTTAGCATTAAATTCGACTTGGTTACTGTCACCCCAAGCCAAAATTTCTTCCAGGTCATTGTTGAGGCGCAATACTTCATGCTGCCTGCGAAGATGTGCGTCGGCAGCGGATGTTTGGGGGGTCAAGGTAAAAGATGAGACAAGTGTGCTGTCATCAGCAAAGCTATAAATTGGATTTTGGGTTTTTACTAGAAGGTCGTTAATATACAGTAAAAAGAGGGTAGGCGACAATATGGACCCTTGAGGAACACCGGCATGCACTTAAGCCAGGTTTGGCCCATTGTGCTTACCGTGTTTGGTTGTTACACCCACTCCGTGATCTCAGTTCCTTGCACTAGTTTGTGTAGGTCAACTGGAGAGAGGGTAAGGATGTCTTCTGGTTCCAGTTTTGGTTACCCGAGTATTTGTTGCTTCTTCCGATCTAGTGACTCCCAATGGCAAACTATGTGCTGTACAGTTTCCCTGTCTTGTCCGCATAATCTGCAGTCAAAGTCTCCATTATACAGTTGCATTCTGAGCAGATGGTTCTTGACAGCCATGTGTCCTGTCACAATTCCTGTAATGATCCTTAGCTGATTTCTGTTTATTTGAAGCAGCTGTTTCGTAAGTCTTGGGTCTGGATCCGCACTGAAGCTTTTGCTGTGGTGTAATCCCTGTCTGTTGCTCCAGAGGATTTTGTGTTCACTCCTGATCTATCGCTTTATGGCATCTTGCACTGTGCACTTTTGTACTCCGAGTGCCGGTTCTGGACCAATGAATGTATTTTCTGAGCCTTTCCTTGCAAGTTCATCGTCTTTTTCATTTCCTGTAATACCTTCGTGCAGTATTATTTATTTACTTTGCCAGGGCCTCCAATTCCACTAGACATTCCCATACCAGTCTTAAGGTAACCTTGTTGCATATTAGCGATTTCCGCTTATTGAGGTAAGCCCTCCTATTGTTTTCATACGCACACCGTAATATAGCATAGATTTCTGCTTGGAACACCGTGGGAGACATTCCCGGAAAGAAAAACGCATTTTTCTCCGGTCTAACTCCGCGTATCGCACATAAAAACCCCTCGATTTTATTTAAACAATCTTAAAGAAACCTATAAAAAAGTTTTTATAGCCCACCAATTTTAAAATCCCTCTTCTACGCGAGATAGCGCATCCATATACTTATATATATTTTAATTAAGTTTATAGTCGAAGTAAAAAATAAAAACTAGGAAAGTATAATAATAAAACGCTAGACTGGGTGCCGTAAAATTTGGTTTGTTTTTATTTTTGCTGCAAGAGCCGTAAAAATATACTTTTATGTTTATGTCTATCCCATAAAAATTCTGCTTGCTAATCTTTTTTATTTTATCCCTTTTATTTTTTATGGCTTTTGAACGTAAACGAAGCAGTCTCTTCTCAGTAGTTTCGAATAAAATTTAAAAAACACAAAGGGGCAATATTTTCAGCTAGTTAAAACGCTAATTATAACAGTAGCAATTTATTTTTTAATCTTCTGCCAATTTCAGAATATTTTCACTGATGTATTATAATTTTTAACTGTTTAGAAATGCCATTATAAGAAACAATAATTTCAAATAACTTTTTGAAAAACTAATTTTTTACAAAATGCGTCCAATAAATACGGTCCTGTCTAACTTAAATATCTGTTAAATATAACCCTCTGCACGTCATAACCACTGTACCTTAAAGGAGCATAATATTCACAAAAATATTTTCCCATATAAACATACCTTAACATACCAAATTATAGACCAATATCCATATTGTGTAATTTTTCGAAGGTCTTGGAGATAATATTGTACTCTCGCATCCACCATAGAGATAGATAAGCAGGGCATGTGATTTACACAAGGCCTTTGATCGAATTGATCATAGTGTCCTTTTAAGGAAACTAGAGGTGTATAGATTACGAGAAGGCTTTTGATAGGGTGCACCATGAAAAGCTTATGGAAATCCTTAAAGATATAGGCTTGGAAGATAGAGACCTTCAAATAATCGCAAATCTATACTGGAACCAAACCGCACACATCAAAGTAGACAAACAAATGTCAGACGGAGTACGAATCAAAAGGGGTGTTCGTCAGGGATGCATTCTTTCACCGCTTCTTTTTAACCTATACTCAAACGAAATATTTGAAGGGGCGTTAGAGGATTGCACTGAGGGAATTTCCATTAATGGCGTAAGTATTAACAACCTTCGCTACGCCGACGATACTGTTATAATCGCGGATTCTCTGGAGGGCCTCCAAATTTTACTTAATAGAGTGGCAGCTGGGAGTGCAGAGTTTGGATTAAACTTAAACACCAAAAAAACTAATTGGATGGCGATCAGTAAGAACCAAGTTGATGGAGGTATACTTCAGGTACAGAACCAACAAATCGAACGCGTCCAATCATACAAATATCTAGGATGTCAGGTCAACGAAAGCTGGGATAATATGCAGGAGATTCGTGCCCGAATTGAGCAAGACAGAGCATCATTTGTGAAAATGAAGTCAGTGTTGTGTTGCCGAAATCTGTCGCTCTCTGTTCGCACTCGAGTGCTATTTGTTATGTGTTCAGCATTCTTTACTATGGAATTGAGGCGTGGACTCTGACAGACGCCATGTGCAAAAAGCTGGTGGCTTTCGAGATGTGGACGTATCGACGGATGTTAAGAATTTCCTGGATGGACAGAGTACGCAATGTAGACGTGCTCAGGAGAATGTCAAAGGATCTAGAGGTCATGTTCACACTTAAAAAGCGAAAGTTGGAATACTTCGGACACATACTTAGGAATGACAAGTACGGACTTCTCAAACTGATCATAGAAGGTAAAATCAAAGGAAAGAGAGGCCCTGGACGCCGAAGAATATCGTGGCTAAAGAATTTGAGACAGTGGTATGGTGAGACCACGGCGAGTCTCTTTAGAAAAGCAGTGGATAAAGTGCAGATAGTGTTGATGATTGCCAACGTTCGAAGAGGACAAGGCACCTGAAGAAAAAGAAGAAGAAGAGGTGTATGGCTTTAGTTTAGATGCTATTGCCTTTCTTAAGGATTACCTAACGGATTGGCAGCAATTTGTTTCACATAAAGAATTTAACTCTCATAAGTACACTGCTTCTTCTGGAGTTCCCCAGGGTTCCAATCTGGGGCCACTATTATTTCTGATTTTTATAAATGAATTGGCACGTATTCTGATCTTTTTTTTGCTGACGATTCAAAAATGTTTAGGTCAATATCAAACATAAACAACTGTTATTCACTTCAGAATGATTTGGATCGGCTGGGGGTGTGGTGTGATCGTAATCGATTGAGTCTGAATGTAAGCAAATGCAAAGTAGTAACATATTCACGAAAAAAAGACACGATCGACTTTGATTACACTATTTCTTCGGCGATACTTGATCGCTCGATTGCTGCCGGGGATCTGGGTGTAAATTTTAATTCGGAACTAACCTTTAATTCACATGTATCGGATGTTGTATCCAATGCCAATAGGGCAATTGGTTTTATCGTGCGGAATTGCAAGGATTTTACTAATATAAATGCCATAAAAACGCTGTATATTTCATTTGTTCGTTCAAAGCTGGAGTATGCTTCTGAAGTTTGGAGCCCCTACTATAAAATTCACAAAGGCAGTATTGAAAAAGTACAGCGTAAATTTTTAAAGTACTTAGCACTGAAGCAAGATGGTGTCTACCCTGCAAGAATTTTCTATTATACAAAAGCCTACATGGTAAAATTGATTGTCCTGACCTACTCGCACAAATTAATATTTTGGTACCCAGATTAAACTCAAGGAATAACATAACATTTTATTGTCGTCGAGCTAATACTAATGTATATCTTAATTCTCCAATTTGTTTGATGTGTACTAATTTTAATAGAATATCGCATATCTGTGATATATTTGTATGTACTATTAGTGAAGTAAGGAGAGTGGGTATGCAATATCTCTAAAATATCTTCCGATCAACTGTTAATTGTTGTATTGTTGTAATTCATCACTAATAATCTTATTAGTTAGTTGCACTGTATCTTTATTTGTGTTTTCTTATTCACCGCCCTATAAATGGGTTCTGTTGGGCTGTAATTCTAAATAAATAAATAAATAAATAAATAAATACCTTTCTGCATTTGGTTGTGCTCGTTCATTTTGGATTCGTAGCCCTGTTTTCCCATAGCCATTGTGTTTCTCGTCCAGTTTGGATAGTCATCCTTTCCGTGTTGTCCACACTGAAACATAACAATACAATGAAATTAAATTCTAATTGAAATCATTTTCACTCACTATATTTCTTCCCTTGAATTTCCACATAGATACTACCTTTCCATTGTTTAAAACATAAATTCAATATGTAATTCAGGTCCAAAAGACCCGCCAATTGGCGCAAGAAGTCGTAATAGATTCGCGAGCGAAGTCACGGGATACTGGCTCTCTTAATCGTATTTTCCCGATTAAAAAATCATTGTATATAAGTTTATCAAATTTGGATAAAATCTGTTTAGCCGTTTTTGAATTATCATGTACGCTAGAGGAGCAGTGAACCAAATAAAAAAAATATCCTTGCATAAGGGCAATGTATCACAGAAATTCAGTATTTTGATTATATTTCTAAACTAAAACGAAAATTTGGCAACCATTAATCTTTGCGTCTACTAGTAACCTATCTTTGGAGATAACAACTTTCCCTTCATTTTTTTAGGTGGTTTGGAAACAAACTTCTCAAATTCAAAGGTGAGCAGCTAAACCAGCCGCAGATATTGATGTTGCTAGAATTCTAATTTAGAACAGAAATAGTGAAAAAAACTAGTAGCCCAATAAACATTTTTGGTTTTATAATATTTACCGTAAATGCTATATCACCTACTCTAAATAACCACTAGTTATATAGTAGAAGAATTTCCTTTCATTTCGTCAGATCCATCCCTCGACGCGTTTCGCCATATCATGGTTAATCAGTAGAGCTAGGATCCGACGAAAGAATAAGCAACTCAAAACTGCTTCTACAGTATTTGGTGGGGCACACCAACAAGAGAATAAAAAAACTGAGATATGGAGGTAAAAACCATTTTTCTCTAAGACGCGCCATTCCAGTGCCACAGCCTGTTAAAGTCTGAAAATGGCATATTTTAAACCTTAATATCTCAAAAACAATTGAATTAAGATATATGATATTTGATACAAAATATCCGTGAAATTGTATAGCAAATAAGATAATATAGGGTGTTCCATTTAAAATAACGATGTTGCCTCCTTTTTCGGGCAGAAGCGGCAACGCCGAATTGCTGAAAATATTTTTAAACGGTAGTTTATCTAAGCAACCAAATTTTTAAAGAAAACGTATCACCCGTTGTCCATAAACGTTTAACTTTCCATCCACTCTGAACCACCCTGTATATGGTTACGTTATAAAGTTAAGTATAAAAACACACAAAAATAAACAATAATATTATTTCTTATTAGGATTAAAAGGAACAAAAAATGTATCAGTGCTCATGCATATTTATGAACATGTCTTATTTAATGCAAACAATACACAATAATAATTATTTCTATCGATATTGACTCGGCACACAAAAATATACATCTCCATCTTAATCTAACAAAGTACGATACCCACTTCTTTATCTACCAATCATAATTTAAAGTTGTATGATATACAGTTCTTTATACAGATAAAAAAATTTTGAACTTTTGTTTGTTTAAATAAAAGAAGGTTTATATTATCAAAACGAATTATAAAAAAATTTCGTGAATGGAAACACATTTTTTTAAAAGCCATTTGCAACAAATCCTCCAAAAAACTCGCGCTTTTAATGTATTTTCCATTTAAAAAACTCATATTGCCGATCAAAAAAAGACGAAAAAAATCAACACGGCATCATCAGCAGGGAGAAAAAGAAATAAGGCGGCTCGGAAAAAATGTCTGACGGGTAGGGCGGGGGTGTGGGGGGAAGACTCGCGACCTTGTCGTTGCCATGCCTACCAGACAACGCATACCCCCGCGCCGCGTCTACGTACCCCTTCGACCCGCACCCCCTCCCCCCGGGCAACCGGCGTTGTTTCTTTGAACCTGCTGCTCGGTGCTGCTGGAAAAAAATACACTTGTCAACAGATGTAGCAATATACGCAGGAAAAATTTATTTCTGTAAATGGAACACATAAAATGGCTACTTTGGATAAAAACTAAATATTATATAAGTTTTAATTATCTTAAATTCAAAACCAATTTTTTATGCGGTACATAACCTGCTTTGAAAAATATTTAAAAAAATAAAATAACATTGCTCTAAAATTACCCTGGCTTGGAATATATGCGAATATAATGCCTTGAATTTCTATGCAAGTTTGTAAAAGAAATGTCAATAAACAATGCATATTTTTAGGCCTGTAACTACTTACATATTGTTAGTAATTCTATGTAAAATAGCCAGCCAGTTGTAAGAAGGTACCATTGTACTAAAAAATACTTACTCCACCAGGAAACTATTAACAATCAACAATAATACTAATACTGGTCCAGCTGTAATTTAAATGAGTATTCCCAAGTGTTGATAACTAACCTCAGTAGAATAATACGACCAGCATCAACCTACGCCAGTGAAACATGGACCCTAACAGTTCGCGACACAGAGCTTCTAAGAAGGTTTGAGAGAAAAATTCTGCCCTTGCCGAGATTCTCAAACCGGCCGTTACAAAATGAGAAGCAACGTAGAGCTTGCTCAAATATATCAAAGCCCTGACATTATCCAGGAAATAAGGTCCAGCAGACTAAGATGGGCAGGGTATATACAATGAAGCCAAAACGATCGACTGATAAAACGGGTATGGAAGAAGGCACCACAAGGAAAAAGACCACTGGGAAGACCTAGGCTTAGATGGAGTGATAACATCAACAAGCATCTAGCTACCCTTGAACCGGACGAGCAAGAATGGAAGGAGCTGGCTTAAGACCGTTCTAGGTGGAGGCAAATAGTCAAGGCCCACCCTGGGTTGTAGTGCTGTAGGAATCTAGAGTTTAGGCTACCTAAAACACAATTTGCTATGAATCAGGCGGAGTAAGTAAGTAATGGATAATAAAATATTGACATGGAAATACAGTAATTACCTTGTTATTTCATATTTTTTTTTATCGGTCATAATATATTTTTGCTACAAGTCCTATAATACGTATTAAATTTCTTTTAGCCATGCTTAAAGAACATCGACCCTATAAGTTATTTTTTTGCAAGTGCTACGAAAAGATATTTCCGGAAATGTTGGCACGAACACGTTAATATCATATCATTTTATACCTTTCGGAAAAAAGTCTTTGTCGGGAAGTATATAAAACACGAAACATACCTTGACATAAAGAAATTTGTTATATTGAATTTGGAAGGGGCCGTAGGGACCGAAGGTACGTTAGAATGGGCGGCAGGGTTGGAAAGAAAAGTTTTTTCGATAAATACAGTCGAACTTCTCCGATTTCTAGAACGAGAACGGTGGTTGGAGGTATAAGGGTCGTTTCGGATTAGGAGACATACTGAGGTAACGGTACGACCGCGACAGTGGCTCCATGGTGAGTTACTGGCATTCGACCGTGGCACTTAATAAACGAGTATGCTCGGAACTTAAGTATGCTATTAGTGAATTCTAAAATCGGGACCTAGAGAGAGAAGCGCCTAGGACCTCTGGGGGAGTAAAAAGAATAAATAAGTGCATACACGTGGTGCGAATTCCACGCTAAGCTGTACGTCCCGTCTAACTGACATTGCCCACTGGCTCTCCCACCAACCCCAGCAACAAAAAAAAAACGATACGACACAGTGTTATGAAGGATCTAGTCATGCTACTAGTGACATATGTAAGCCCCCATGTCCAAAGTTCATTCTGGATGGAAAGACCTCTTCAACTAAAGTGATACTGGTCCATGGAGAGCCTCGTCTGTTACTAAACCCAATCGATTAGAGGTTCTGATGTGGTAATCGTTCTCGCACCACAAAGGTGGACTGAGGCAGCTAGCGTTAAGTCATACGACTGTTTTAAGTGAGGGCGTTTATTTCGTTCAACTCACCTAGGTGAGTCGTGCACACTGAGACAATTGTCACATTGAGCCGTTTGTTTGAATCATAACCTTCTCGATTAAAAAGAAGTTGACGATACAGAATTCCTTTAGATACTTCGATAGATCCAAATGTAGCGACATCTTTGAAAGTGAGCCTATAGACAGTGGCGATCTCTCTTTCGCTAGCCAGTTGGTTTGTACCTAATCTTTGCCAGCTCCAGCGTGTAGAGTGTCTCTCTCAGCTCTCCTCAAATTCTAGAATGACATGATTTGTACGATCACATCACTCTTCTCTTCCCGCTCGTTGAATAATGCCTCATTCGTAATGATGTATGGGTTAATGATAATGCTGCACCGTCTCAGCCGGAGGAACAAAGCAAGCGGCCGCAACAGCTTATGAGTTATAGTTTTATATAATAATAAATCAGGTGTTACTACTGTTGTGGATACATTTTTATACCTATTTAAATTTTACCATTCTAATCATTATTTTGTCATTCGTTCCTCGTGGGGCCTAAAGTTTTAATAGCGTTACTGGCTCAGGTGGAATGGGTGACACGATAGATAACAATGTAATTTACTTGTTGCTTTGATCTGCGAAGGGATATGTTTTCGGAAAAAATCCTGTAATTGATTGTTTTATCTTGAGGAAGGGTACAATAAAATAGCTGTAACTTAATCAGTAATCTACCTTAACATTATTGAAGACCAATTTTAGAAGTAACAGGATAAATGAGGAAAGGGGCTCAGTGGCCGTGGGCAGGATATTTTTTTTCTGGATAGAGAGACAGTCAGGACCACATGTATTTCATGGTATTGTACACAGTGAAGAAGGTGGAAAAATTTTCGGGGCCACGCCTAAAGTTCGATTATAATTCACTTAACTACTATCAAATTTCGAAAATTAAATTATTACCTCTTCCCCTCTGCATGGTTGGATTAAATTTGTTTTTGTAAATTTTTTTTTCATATTCCTAGCTGGCCTTTTATTAAAAATTTTTTTTTATATTTGTGAAAAGTATTGGTGTCAATCCAAAATTTTAACATAAGACGTATGTATGACTCTAAACAGGGTTTTTCGGGCTCGATTTTTCATGACTAAAAACGAAGTAAATATCGCTCAACACGCCAAAATTGATGATTTTTTCAGAAATCATGTATTTTAGGAGCGAAGATTTAAGAGCAGGTTTTGGTGCAAATGCTTAGGTTTTGAAATACTCCTTCTTAAGTGTCGTTTTGTATATTCATAATAAAGCATTCTCGTTTCTTCCCACACCGTTTTTTTTTTATTATAAATTATCACATTTCTTCCATAAAAAATGTTTCAATTAAAATTTTTACTTTAATTTTTCTATTAAAATAATTACCTAATTGTTTTTTGTTTTTGTTGTAAAAATATTTTATTGCATTGGGTTATATTTTTGTTGATTTAAAATAACTCTAAAAAGGGAAAACGGAACAGACAAGTATATAATAGAAAAATATAAAATATAATTCTTTTTACTCGTTTTCCTATAAAATTGCATCATAAATCAATAACTAAAACGATATGCGTCTGAAACCTTAATTTCTATACAAAACAGGAGTTTTAGAAGGAAATGTTTAAAAACTAAAGTTTTCTACAAGACCTTTGTAATCTAAGCCAAGAATACATTATTTAAACATATAAATTAAGTGTCAGCGTAAGACGAGAAGTTAGTCTGCAATTAGATTTTTAGACCCGAGCAAACCCGAGCTCCGAGGCCATAAATAAGCCACTGGTTGCCCTTCATCTTCTTTAATATAAAAACAATTACTGCCTACTCGTTTCGGTAAGAAACCATCATCAGGGCTAGCAGGTCAAAAACTTAGTAACTAGACAATCAAGACAACACTGGTACCGATCAACAAACAAACGACACCATATTTTAATATTTTGTATATAAGTTTTTAAAATATGGTGTCGTTTGTTTGTTGACCAGTACCAGTGCTATGTCTTGATTCTCTAGTGACTAAGTTTTTGATAGGGATGGTAGGGAAAGTGACAAACCAACGCCGCAGGCAAATCGCCGAAAAAAACCTTTTTTTGGACAATAAAAAAAAAATTTAAAAAAAAACAAACATATATTTAAAGAAACTTGTAGTGAGTTATACAAATACACTAATATAGGTAATATAAAACAGATAATATACTTGTTAAACAAAAACTTATTCATGAAATAAGCATAATTGAGCAAAAAAATATTAAAAATAAGGTAAGTATATTTTTTATTTCTTAAAAAAACAAAAATTAACCATAAACTAAAAGCACTACATATTTTTTTGCCTACGACTAAACCGTAATTCGTCGCCGGTTTTGACAAAATATATTGATTATTTTCATATATCAATGTGGATTTTTTGATAAATACCTATTAAAGCTAGACTTGTACGCTCTTCGCCTGAATGGTTTCTCAGATATGTGTTTAATCTTTTTAAAGTGGAAAAACTTCTTTCTGATGAAGCTGTAGTTACTAGGAGGATAATTCGTTATTTTATTTGGCGCGTTATTGATAGCGTTGCCGTCAAAGATTTTTCATGTTGCCCAAATATATTTTATATCTTCTTTCTTTTTTTAATTTCGGGGGGGGGGCTTAGGCCCCCCTCTGGCTACGCCACTGGCAACCCAACATTAGACCTACATAGCTTAACAAACAATTAGGTACTGTAGCTAAATTTTCCTCAACTTCACCACTCCGTGCAACAGGTAATTTATAGCACGCTTTTAGCCAAATTACTCGAGTTAATTTAATTTCATTCTTGAAACCTACGTCGTCGTCGGTCGCTTTTCCATTTTGCTTTTATCGCGGCTTACAGCATAGTTCCACTTTTAAACCGACTTTTGACTTCATTGTTTTGCACTGACCTTTGAAGATTTATTTTCTTGTCTTAAGTTTTTTATTTCTAAGACAAGTTGAGAAATACTTTATTGAAGTGAAGGTCGTTGGATAATGCCTACTTTTTAGAGGAACACGTTCATTAAAGACAGAAAAATTGTTGTATTGATTAGTGAAAGGTTACTTGATGAACATTTTAATATTTGTTCTTGTTTTCTCTGGGTTACTGATTGCCATTTATCCTTTCGAGCATTCAGCCTGGACCTACAGCTTAACGTGGGTTCCGAACCACAATCCTTAGTCATGCGACACAAATATCATATGTCATCACAAAGTTGTTTGTTCTTAATTCTTAGGTTTGCGCCTAGTTTCTCTAAACTAACGTAAATCGTATTAATTTAAAATTTGAATTTGTAACAATTCGGTAACAATGGAAAAAAACCGGATTTTATATTATATACGGTAATGAACTCTGGTGTTTCCTGGTATTTTTTTCCACTAGAATTTCAACTCATGATATTCCAAACTGTTTACGGTAATTTTTCGCATGAAATAAGAACGCTTTTCAGGCAACTTACATTCGCACTTGTTTCCTTTTATTTTGCTAAAAGCACATTATTTCCTTGAAAAACATAAACTTTTATTTTTTTCTCGAATGTATAGTAAAATAACGACCTCTAAAGATCAAGAATAAACACGGAAAGCTGCAATAAAATAAAAGTCCCCCCATATTGATCCGTTTCAAGATAACGTAGCAGCGGAGAAAAAGCAATTGCTACTGACATTGATTGGGAAGATTCTTGTTAACTAATAAGAATTTATTATTTAAAAAGTAAAAAAATAGTACATTGTATACCTAACAACAGGAAAAGCCAAAAATTCCCGGATGACCGTAAAGATTGTATATCGAGGCGCAAGCCGAGACTGACAATACGGAGTCCGGGAATGTGGTTTTTTTTACGAGGAATACACACTATTTTTCCGTAAATCGAAAATTTTTAAAAGAACATAACTTATTACAAGCAACTTGTTAAAATCTTAAAATAAATATTATTAACTTTGTTCACAAATAAAAGATGCCATAAAATATTTGTGTTGTAACTATGGAAACGTGGTAATATTGAATTGTCAAGCTTAACACATTTTAGTTTACAAGTAGCCGTACAGAAATAATATTCCCTTACAGTACAATAATAAATATTTCCTAACAGTTATTTTCCGTTGCCTAGCAACGGAAATATTGATTTTTTCTTTCAGAAATGTTATCAAAAATGAAAATATTTCCGATCGACTTTCGGAAAAATTACTTTAACCATCCATTTACTAATTTGACAGTGAACATATTAATTTGGCAGTTAACATGGCATCAAACATACCATTTTACAACAGAAAACGATACCTAGCTAGTGCCCGTGGCACTATTCTTACATAAACACTCATACTAAAGCACCCTCGAGATGGCTAAACTATTTTCTCGTCTTGAAAAAAAGGGATGAACTCCTGCAGGAATAGTTGACGTTATGCGTAAGTCCTGCAGAATCTCATCAATAGTGCCGCAGGTCAAGTGTGTAAATAGGTTCGCTCCCCATAGGGAGTACTCGAATAGAGAATCGATTTGCAGCAGGGGCGTAGACTACGTAGAGGAAGGTTGGAAAGTAAACGGGTAATGGCCATCAGAGATACCATCTTGAAAGAATAGAAATTCAAACATTTTATTACTTTTAATAGGTGCTTCCTGTTAAAACCTTAACTCAATGTAAGTGAAATGATTTTAATTTAGAACACTGGTAATAGTAGTTTGTACAACAAGAGTGGATATGAGCATGGAAGTTTGAGCACTCCCCTACGACGTCGTGCTCAATTTACTTCCTCGTGCGATATGGACAATCCACTCGAGTTGGACAGTATATTTTTTCTACGACCTTATGCTAAAAAATGTAAAAAAAAAGTTTGTAGGTTGCCGGGCTCGAACTCACGACCATTGGTTCTATAATCCAACGCTCTAACGTCTGGACTATCGAAGCGTTTAGTTAATTATCGGAAAACCACTGATAATGATGCTACATGAAATTAATTTTCTATGCACATTCAGCAGGTTGCATTGTTGATAAATCTATTATAAAAGCGTCTAGATTTTATTATATTGAACAAATTAATAACAAATTGTACCATATGCATTTAAATTATATAATTTAGTGTCTTGAAAAAGAAGGCGGAGCCTCAGTAAAAATAATATACTGTGATTGGTCAGTACAACAATGACTTTCGAGAAAAACAACTTTAAAGTTTCAACGGCGGCTTACAACAAAATAGTCTCACTGTCACTTAGTCTGCGATGCCTGGCCCGTAGATTACACCCTTCTCTTCCTCGAAAAACGATAAACGAGCTGATTCTTCCTACCTCTTTGCGAGCCTGGCCTGATTGGTCGAGATGATGCCGCTGGCGACAGAACGTAGCCCTGAGAACGCGTCTTAACTCAAAAGCGGCTAGTGGTGAGCACTGACCGGTAATCATAAAATTGGATGTAACTTTTTTTGGAGTAGATTTGGTAAAAACGTTTACATACGGTTATTCTAGAGGCTATAGAGAATGGAAAAACGTCGGAAAAAAATTTCGATTTTTTGAAAACCATCACAGTAGAAATCCCCCTTAACGTTTTTGTATTGTACTTACTTGATGAACACACTGTATAGTGAAAAAAATGCCTTATTATATAGCGTCAGAAATACGAAATAATGTGAAATTTAACCATAATTTCTTATGGAAATAAAAACTGTTGGTTTGGTATAGTAAGTGTTTTTTGTCGTGGTTGTTTGCCCATGTTGACTTACTATGTTTATTTTACCCTGGTTCAATTGTTTATTGCCGCCTCAAGTCCCTTCTCTGACTACGCCTCTGCAAATCAGCATCCTTGAACTGACCTTAAAGTTATCGTGTGGGTGGTTATAAAATTAATAACGAATAATGAAATTTGTAAAATGACTAATGTAATGAACAAATTACTATAGATAATTCAATAATACAAACTACAAACTGGAAAATATGCCAAAGCCTTGTTTCTGATATTTGATATTTTATGAATATTTATAGTTATAACAAGGAAAACGGAAAATATCCGTTTATCTGTCTCTACTTTAGAAAACATCATCTGCAAGAGTATCTCATTATTTGCGTTTTGCACTGCTGTGTATTTGCAAGGACAATTCTATTTTGTGTTAATTGCGATGATTTGAGGTCATCCTCATATCACTTTTTTTATTTACTACAGCTGGATAGGTCATTGTAGTCCCGTGGTAAATAATGCAATAGTTTTAAATGACTGTGCTTTCTATCCTGATGATGAAAATAACCATATTTTTTCTTTTAGAAAGTTAAAAAAGGCTTCTTCTATTAGAAAATATTCCTGTCCTTTAGCTATAGAAATAAAGGATATCAGGTAACATCATAACAATCTGTGGAAAAGTTCGAGTTATTACGCAAAAAAATTATGATTTTTATTAACCACGCAGATATTAAATATTCATATATCCCTTCTGTGATCAATGCGGAGGGATATTTTTAATGCTTCGTATAAAAAATTTCGGAGTATGTCCTTTTTCGTAGGAATCATTCTATATGAAAACGTGAAATTTGGTATTCTTAAGATCCGAACACAAATCAAAAGTTTTGGTTGGCGGATTATTTTCTGACCAATTTTCAGACGCATGCGTAATTGTTTATTGTTATATAACCTAAAACCCATTTCTAAACCAAGTCTGTGATTAATTGAGGGGTAAAATTGTGTATTACCTTCTTAACTCATAAAAGATGAGTATAGTGAAATAGGTAAAATATCGTTCATGAAAAGTAATTACAATTATTATGATTCAGAATTGCTATCTACAATGGGCTTTTTCGTATATTATTATAACGTCATAAGAGAGAAAACTTAGCCGTTAAAATTTTTGACTGGTATGAAAGTTTGTTGCTGGGCAATTTCGCGAATGCAATTTTTGACAGAATAAAATTACGAGCCGTTAGGCTCTCCAGGCTAGTTTAAATGAGCAGAGATGGAAAAACTTTTGTTGTGCTTCATCGGGGGTTTCTTCATTGTAGCTTTGCATTATTGTTAGTAAATCTTTGGTAGATAATGCTTTTGAACTTACTTTCCTCTTTTCCTGACAACTTTGGAGCTGCTTTCTCTTTGTGTCTCTTGCCATTCGCGCATGTTTAAAGAAAATATCCGTAAAAGGGTTAATCCTTATTTCGTATTCTGTAAAATACATTTCTTGAATCATTTTTGCTGTAGTGTTCCATATAGCCTTTACAGAAGATTTTTTAGTTCACCATTTTCTTTATATTAATATTTATACTAAATTGGCAATATTTCGAAAACTACAAATTTTTGAGATATACAACCTTACACAAACTTACCCTTATTTTTAATGCTAAATAAGAAATAATTATAAAATTTGGGTGTTTCCATTTAAAAATCTAAACTTTTTGCAGTTTTTTAAATTTCATTTTTAATCTTATTTATTAAGCACCCTGTATTAATAGTTATCAAAATATTATAAAAAATCTATTAAAGCAGGTCCTTTATAACAAGGAATCCCACTTAAATTAAATAAATAAGGCTTCTTTATAGAAAAAATTGATAATTATTTTAAGGCTTGCAAACGTCATTTTTGACATAAAAATTCAAATATGTCAAAAACGTTTAGACATAGGTTTAGGACATGGTATACAAAATCTGCTTAGAATCTTGCGTAAAATGCAAAAATGTAATAATATATAGGGTGTCCCTTTTAAAATAAGCAAGTTAACACTTACTCTCGGTATAACCGGAAGTGCCACCATTATGAAAATATTTTAGCCCGGTCGCCCCCATTAGCATCAGCATACTGTTAAATTTTCAAAATTTTCCTATGTCTAGTTTTCTATATATAGATCGATTCGGTTCCCGGTGGGACACCCTGTATATATCATAATAAATAAACTTCAAAAAACGCGACAAACTTGTCACCATCTATCGCCCCATCATCGATCACATTAAAATCAAGGCTCCCCCAATTTCCTTGAGCTTCAGGCCTACAAGGCCTCGGTCTCTTAGCAGCCGTGCTACCCAGGCCTCTTCCACGGCTCCTGCTGGAGTCCTGCAGAAGTGTGTTCGGCGTGCTGCAGGTCAGGATCGTCGCCGTCGTCGAGGCGTCGGCGTCGCTAGACCGCTAGGAGACGTCGTGGGCGTCCCGCAATCGATACGGGACACGGGGATTCTGGCAGGGACGGTTCAGGTGCCGTAGAGTAGTAGGTCTCTTGAATTGTAAAGGTGGTTCCGTGACGCTTTTCGACTACAAAAGCCACGGTTCTGTAGCGGCATAGCTATTTAACGCTTTTAGTATGTAGCGTGCTATTTTTTAAAATGGCACCCCAATGACCCTAGCACGCCACTGAATCTTTTAAAACATTATCAAGTTAGCCAGGTAATAAATACACAAAAGTGTGGGTTTTCATGCACGCCTATGGACAAATTTATATGGAAATTTAAATTGCTTAGAACTCAACAAAAAAATATTACGACATTTTTTGCTCGAAAATCCTAAGAAGGTTACCCATATCTACGCTCTACGCTCATGGTTGAATTGGAAATAATTTGACACTTGTAAAATGTTGTCTTTAAATATCTAGACCTTTATATGGGTACATTTTACGAGAAATAAAAGCGTATTAAGAACAAACCCCACATTTTATTTTGATAAAGGGTGTATATAAATATAAAGGTCGAAGCATATAACTGTAAGAGGTGAATATCACCTAAAATAATCACTTCGTCCATAAAAAAATGTCACCAATTTATCGAATGTTTACTAGCTTTAAAAACCAACGTACGCACGTCATTTGTCGTGAAAGACATCAGGCATCGCTGGTAATGGGTCAGTTACTGTTCTTAATTTGTAAGTAACTTCTGGAGATTATAATTCATGGTAATAATTCTTTTAGAGCATTTAGAGGACCGAAAAATATTTAAAAAAAATAATCAACTATAATACAGTCCTGTCTACCACCTCAGCGAGCTTGCGCTAGGCTCGCAACAGCCGAGAAAAGAAAAAACGACGATTTTTTTCGTGTTTTTCGTTGCTGGGTATTTTTTCTTGCTCTATTTTTGTTCGTCGGCCAGGCAGCTAGACGGCCGCTATATATCGATAAACTGCTACATTCTGCACTGCCTGCATTCGAGCTCTTTGTCTGCCTTTGTAGACTTTTTCCATATAACGCAAAATATAAAAAGAAATAAAACGAAAATACACAGTACGTACGTACACAGAAAATAAAATTTTATAATGATATAGGTACAGTGAACAGAAATATCTGATCCTAATAATAAGAATACTATAAATAAAAATCTCGCTTAGATAGAAAGAACTCAGTAGCGAATCCACGATTTTGGTCGTCTACTATCATAAATTCATATATCAGGTGCTTATTCTAGTGGATCTGGAGTTGGGGCCACAGCCCCATAGACCCCTAGATTCGCCACTGATAACTCGCGTTGCCTGGTAAGGTTCAATATTAACAATTTTTTTTTCTACATGCAATGAGCGTAACATTTTGTAAAATTAATTAACGTCTTTTATTTTGAATGTCGTGTTGTGTCTTGCTTTAAACCCTTTCACTTGCGCCCATATAAGTTCTATAGGATTTAGGTCGCAATGAAATAGCGGTGCTCGCAGCACAGTTGCATTATGTTTTTCAGCTATATTCACGGCATATTTCATTAAACAACGTTTGTATACATTTGCTATAGCTAAGAGTTTTTTTTATCAAATTATCTTTAAATTCAATACTTTTGATGGTTAACCAGTCAATAACTTCTTGTTTTCTCTAAGATGTAGTTGAAGTCTTCTCTGTGCGTCGTAAATGATAGCTTGCGTTACCCGTAACTACTACTGAATCAGCTGTATTAATTTCACCAAATTAGTTAGTCCTCAAAAACATCCGAATTCATGTCCTTGTGGTAATCTCCCGTATTGAACGACTGAAAGGTTAACAAACCTTTTAAAAATCACTCTTCGCTTCCAACATGGACAATCCTACAAGTAGTCGTGACAATGATTGAGGAAGAGGAACCAACGTATTTAAAATATTAGTCAAACTAAACTGCTGGACAATTGCTTTCGAGCAAGAAAGATTTCACCTAAATTTCACAGTCAATATTTTCTGAACCAGATATGATATCGACCTACGGTTTTAAATGGTTGATAGATTCATCCCTTGGGAAACAATTGTTAATGTTGGATTTTCTTAAACTATCAGAAAATTTTATATACAGGGTGTTAAAGAAGACGATGATTTTTGCTCCAATTTTAGTGGCGTGTAACTTTCACAATAATATTTTTAAATTTTATCACTCTACGTCAATTGAATCACTGGTTCATAGCAAAGAAAGTAATTTGTTAAATTTTTGATATCTGCTATATTTTAAGAAATATCGATTTTTTTGGAAAACCTTGCTTTATTTCAACTTATTGGTAGCTAGATCTCACTGTGCGTTGTATCGTGCAAACTTTTCGAGTGATTATTATACCTTATAAAAAGCTTAATTATGTTCAGTAACAATAGTTGTACCTACATGTTATGATGTACAGTGGCGTACTTATAAACACCTATATGTCTATGATTTACGAGTATTTCACAATTTTTCACGATTGTTTTATATTGAAAAGTACTCGCCCCTAGATTAGGTAAATTGTTTCTTATTTTTTAGTTTTTCATATCGCACTACAGGTATATTATACAGTGTGTTTACAAAATTTTAACAAAGATAATTTTTTTATTCTTATATTTTTGGAAAAAATGTATTTAATAATTTCTAACTTTCTAACACTATTCCTAAAATTAAACTTACATTGAAAGAGACTTTGATATTAAATATCACTAGCTGCCGTCAAATCAAACCCCGTCCATCCGAGGAGGGCCTACCAGGTATTAATCCCATTAAAATCAAACTAGCGTTACTTAATTTTAAGGATCCCCCAATCGTGAAAAATTGTAAGATACTCGTAAATCATAGACATATAGGTAGGTATTTATAGGTACGCCACTGTACATCATAACATTTAGGTACATCTATTGTTACTAAAAATAATCAAGCTTTTCATAAGGTATAATAATCACTCGCAAAGTTTGCACGATACAACGCACAGTGAGATCTAGAGACCAATAAGTTGAAATAAAGCAAGGTTTTCCAAAAAAATCGGCATTTCTTAAAATATAGCAGATATCAAAAATTTGACAAATTACTTTCTTTGCTATGAACCAGTGATTGAATTGACGTAGAGTGATAACATTTAAAAATAATATTGTGAAAGTTACACGCCATTAAAATTGGAGCAAAAATCATCGTTTTCTTTAACACTCTGTATATAAAATTTTCTGACAGTTAAAGAAAATCCAACATTAACAATTGTTTCCCAAGGGATGAATCTATCAACCATTTAAAACCGTAGGTCGATATCATATCGGGTTCAGAAAATATCAACTGTTAAATTTATGCGAAATTTTTCTTGTTCGAAAGCAATTGTCCAGCAGTTTAGTTTCCATGTATAAGGTCGCAAATCCATTAAGGATGTTCCAAAAAAAAACCTTCAGACATAATCGATCCTGATGCTGACAGAAAAGTGAATCGAATGGTTCTCGATCGTTGATTAAAAGTATCTACCATTGGTAAAGCATTAAATATAACCATCAACCATGATTAAGTTTAAGCAAATCTTTGACCTAGCGGATTCCAAAGTTTAGTTAATCTTATTCTGCATTTTATTCCTATTAAAATAATTGCTGCTTCCTTTAAGAGGGAATAAATTTCTTTAAAAGCGATATCAGAGGTAATAAACCTACCTTGATCACGTCATTTCGAACTGAAGCAGAGCAGTAAATACTTTATGGTTATTTTTTTAGTAGACCATATATTCTCTATCTAAAAGTAATAACAATATAAGCGTCTTATTTGAAAATATTACTAAACTTATATTTTTTTATTCGGTTTATTAGTTTCCATTTAATATCCACACGAATCGGATATAATGATAGAGACGCAATCGTTTAACTTTTTATTTTATCCAAAAAGTGGTAAAAATGCCTGCTCAGCTAAGTGTTAGAAAGTAGACTAAAAGCAATTCCATAATAATGCCACAAGGAGCCTCAGTAAATACAAAGTTTGATTGGTCAGTAATTCAATGAGAAGCGTCATTTATATAACAATGTTGCCAATTCGTGGAAAATTTCCAGATTTCTGGAAACTATAACTACAATAACGTACACTCTTAGAAATAACATGGTATGGATTACTAAAATTTAGTTCTGACAACTATTTATTTTCGTGAAATCGGACTCAATCCAAAAATTAGTTTGTACAACCAAAAAAAATTGTCGTTATTGAACTGTTGAACTAATTAATAACATTAACCAACCCAACCTACAAATTTTAGTTGTCACAAAGAAATTTTATACACGGATAACTAAATTTATATGATACTCCCGCTTTTAAAATTAGTTCTCAGAACTAATGTGTAAATATGGAAAATTGAAAATTTTTTTTCAAGGAAATCTTATTTTTGTTAATGATGCGATCTACAAATGTTGCGAAAGCAATCATTTATTTGGGCCAAACTTGAAATTTTCTTAGAGTAACAATTACGTATGTAGTCACAACATTGTGTTTATTATCTTTTTTCTGTACTTTCTAATTGTAAGAAAGAAGTTGAATCATAAATAAGTAAACATTTTATATTTAAGTCATTGCAGTTGCACCTTAGAAAGTTTGAATGAACTGCTTATAAGGCATGGCAAAATTAGCAAGTTGATTTGATAGAAATAACTTTAAAAAAAGTCTGTTTCATTTCTAAAAAAAATGTCATATGTAATTTATACTTAGTAACGAAAAATATTCCTTTCTAGGTCCCCATTTAAATAAAAAATGTCTTGGTATTACTACTCTATTAGGTATGCGTAAACTAATGGGAATAAATTATCAGGGATATTATGGTTTCTTTAAAAAAAATATTATTTCCAATGTCCTTGTTCTCTCATGTTCTTTATAATACATACTTATGCAATACAAAACAGAAACACTAGATTTTTAACTTATTTTACTCAACCTTTTGGGTTGTTCAATTGCTTATAGAACTGAATTGTCCTTATTTAAATTTTCTTATCTGCAACTGCGATTATTAAAAAACAAAAAATATCCCCTGGACTTTCTATTTAAAATATACAGCTATACCTATATATGAAATTTGTTGTACTTGGTCAGATTAAAAAGTCATCAATATGACGTTCTTTTATAGAAATGAAACATAGAATAAAAACAAAACAAAAAAAAAATATTTTAAAGTTATTTCTCATCGGGTCACCTAAAAATCTCATTTAAACTTTCTAATGTACAACTGCAATGATAAAAAATAAAATGTTTACTTACTTATGATTTACCTTCCTTCTGTCAATAAGAACGTACACAAGAAAGATAATAAACACCAAATATTGTCACATCCATTTTCCACACGGGCACGGCCATGAAAATGGCCAATTATTGCCTTAAAAACACGAAAAAATGGACATGGAGCCGCAATATCACCCTAACATAAACATAATCTTCTGATAGTCCTGGCTAGAATGATGTCACATGTCACCCACCGGGCAAGGGCGTCAAGTCTCTGTTGATGCCGTTAGTGATAAATATGAAGAATAATATTACTTGAAAAGAAAAGTTAATTCTGGTAACTAAGAATGTATCTTAATCAAAATTAACAAAATGATAGGAACTACAAATTCATTATGTGTTATTACAACAAGCTTAATTGATAAATACAAGTTTGTAGGAACCTTGATGTAACATTTAAATAAGATATAATATACAGAGTAAAACTCAGGTAAACAAAATATTTTATTTCTGCCAACTAACATGAAAACAAGATATTTTCTTTGTTCTAATGGCATCATTTTTTGGTAAATATAACCAAGAAAGAAGTCTTTTTTGTTTTCCTAAGTAAACAAAACACCCATTTTGTAAGGCTCAGGGGGGAGACTGCCTTCGCCCCTCCCCCCCCCCCTCTGGAAAAATGTGAATAAAATCAAAGTTCTTATAGAAATTATATTTTTATAATAGCCTATATATAGCCAGTGGGTTTCTTCGGACGCTTATGCCAGTTTTATCGCCATTACTTTTTCAAAAAATCAAATAATGCTGCATCGTGGATCTCTCTCTAAGTCCCGATCCATACATTCAAAACGATTGTAATATATCAAGAAAGAATAAGATTTTTTCCTTTTCTTTTTATCCACGTTTTCCCATTACAGTGGAGAAAGAAAGAAGAACCTGCACGCAGTGTACCGGCATAATGGTAGCGCCTGCAGTTTTCCACAAGACGGGGAAAATAGTTTTAAAAAAAGAAAACGAAAAAATCAATAACTATAAGACGGCATGCGGCTCTTTACATAAAGTTTGGGGAAGTAAAGTTTTTGTTGAAAATATGACGATGCAATATTTATAAATTGAAACTACGGGGACCACTGAAAAAGTTTTAACATTTACTATGAAACAAAACACAAATAATAAGGGCGACAATTTTCACTTGTTAATCTCCGTAGACCTAGAATTATTATTTGTGAAAATTTTTCGCTGACAGGAATCAATACACCTTAAGACTAAATAACCAGACCTAAAATGCTTCAAACCGCGTTCAAGTTTCCTTAACATTTCTTGAAATATTTAATCTTAAAAATAGACTAAAAAAAATATAAAATATTTAAACAATTTTCAGAAGTTTGTGAAGAAAAGGCAAGTGAAATTGACGCAGAAAAAAAGTTGATATTTTTTTTGCCAGCCAGGGAATAGAGAAGTGCCCCCTTACCTTTTCCTTCGGACGCCTATGTTTCGTTGTCACGGTGATATTTTAATATACCGAGTGACGACGAATTTACTTCCCAGCTTGTCACGTCCTTGTAAAATCCTACATTATTATGACATTTTGTTGGATTATTTGATTGCATTGTGAGCACATTTTCAGTATTCAACCGCCTGACTGTTCCTTCCGGTTAGACCGGAAGTGCACACAACAGTCAGACGTCTGTATACCGAAAATAACTTACCAAAATTTCATAATAATTTATTATTTTATAAGGACATGACAAGCTTCGTATAGCCTATTGCAGAAAGGTGTAGAGTAATAAAATCGGAAATCCCGTCCAGTTCGGCTCAATTTCGGTGTCGGCCATTGGCGCAGGTACATTTTGTGCATTATGATAACTTACCAAAGAAAAAAGAAAGATAATTTGATAAAGAAGAGCATAATTACACAAACATCGTTTTATGAAATATGCTGTGGAAGATATAGCTGAAAAACATAGTAACTGTGCTGTGCACACCACTATATCATTGCGAACTAAATCCTATAGAACTTATATGGGCGCAAGTGAAAGGATTTGTAGCACAACACGACATTCAAAATGAAAGACATTAAGCTACTGTTTAATCAAGCCATTAAAGAAGTGACACCAGAGAACTGGCGAAAAACAGTTCATCATGGCATTAAAAAAGAGGAGAAAATGTGGGATCCTAACCACCTGATCAATAGGACCGTCAATCTGGTAATTATAACGTCAGATGACGAAGATTATTATGATTTCTTATAATTTAATTTCTGTATAATGTATGTTTTGTACATTGTATTTTTTTTTATAATGTTTAATAAAAAATAAGTGTACCCAATACTATGTACATAATGCACGCCTTTGTCACACCATTTTCAGTGTTTGTGAATAGATAACTAAAGGCATAACCCAAACATTGACCAAAACCCGGGTAGTGCTACCTGCACTTGATGAAAATAAAGAATTTTGCAAAAAAATCAATGACAAATTATGAAAGTGGCTTAAATATTCATTGGCTCACTCTGTAGCCTCTTTGCATACCTAATTGTCACCCTGTAATTTGTACATTGATGCTTTAAATAAAACAAAATACCAAAAAGGATTTGCCTAACTTTTAACATTTTTCTTTGTAAATATAATGACAAGGCTTGTAGGGCTTAACAATTCTATTTGTGAGCTAAAACCACATCACAGCTTTTTAATTTTTTTTTGTTTCGGCACTCGCCCACATTGACGTAGAGATCTTGTTTACTCTTTTGCATTTGTCGCTATTTATAGATTTGTTTCCAACAGTCTCAATATTGTCGTAATTGTCCAGTGCCAGACAAACACCCACTGATTTATGGTTTCAGATCAAGAGCAAAAAAAATCATTAATTTCTTTAATAGAATGTACAGGGTGACCTATGTATGTATTAATAAAAATGGCTTTTATTGTCGTTTGTTGCTAATAAATGACTATGACTATGACGAACGGGTTATTAATATTTTACATGATTAATTGAGGATTAAACCATAGTCAAAGTCAAAATATTATTTTTTCTCCTCCCACATGAACATTTGCTGTTTCCTATACACTAAAGTGATTGGATAGATGGGCTATTCCAGCTAAGTGAGCCGATAAAATGTCATATTTATTCTTATTAGTGTTAAACAGTGTTGCAATCTTTAAAAATAAAATTTCGTATTTTTAAAGAAAAATGCGACGAATGCAGAAAATACTAAATAAGTCCTATTTTTTAATACTTTACACCTTTCTGAAATCGACTATAATATGTCTACCGTTTTAATAATTTTAATGGAAACAAAAAATTAGTACTTACGATTACCTTAGCCTTAGATGCACCCTGTATACGTTTGTTATATGGAAAATTTAATACCTTTCGAGGACAATAAGACTCCTTGAAATCCAGGACAATCTCCCAAAAGAGCGGACAGCTGACAACCCTTCTCTAACTGGGAAATTCAAGCACACGTGTATCATATAGTCGCAAATTGTGACATGAATAAACACGAGCGTATCATGTTGTCCCAAATTGTGACCAGAATTTACTTCAGACCTGTAATATTTTAATAAGCTCCTACCAGGGCGGATTGAAATTAATGTTTCCGAAATAAAAAGGGAAACCTATAAAAGCTTATTGTATATTTTATTGTTCTATGTTATAGTATATTTCAGAAAGGTGTAGAGTAATAAAAGCTCATTACGTATGTAAAGGGACTACAGAGTGACACAACGAATATTTAAGCCACTTTCATAAGTTGGCATTGATTTCATTGCAAAGTTCTTTATTTTCGTCAAGTGCAGGTAGTACCACCCGGGTTTGGGTCAATTTATGGGGTTTGCCTATTGTTATCCATTCACAAACACTGAAAATGAAGTGACAAAGGCGTGCATTATGTACATAGAATTAGGTACACTTATTTTTTTATTAAACATTATAAAAAAATACAATATACAAATAATTCATTATACAGAAATTAAATTATAAAATTCGTAATATTCTGTGTCATTCGAGGAACTGTCATCTCCTCTTGACGTTATAATTAACGGGTCGATGGTCCGTTCGATCAGCGTATCAAGATCCCACATTTTCCCCTCTTTTTTAATGACATGATGGACTGCTTCTCGCCATTCTCAAACGTCTTTTATTTTGAATGTCGTGTTGTGTCTTGCTACAAATCCTTTCACTTGCGCCCATATAAGTTCTATAGGATTTAGTTCTAAATAATGTGTTTCAGTTATAATTTCCACCACATATTTCATAAAAGATGTTTGTGTAAATTTGCTATAGCTAATAGTTCCTTCTTTTTCAAATTCTATATTTTTGGTGGTTAACCAGTCGATAATTTCTTGTTTTCTCCAAGTTGGAGTCTTCTCTGTGCGTCGTGAATGATAGCTTGCGTTATCCATAACTACTACTGAACCAGCTGGAAGATATTTTATCATTTTACCAAAATAGTCCTCAAAAACATTCGAACTCATGTCCTTGTGGTAATCTCCTGTATTGAACGACTGAAAGGTTAGAAAATCTTCTTTTAAAAATCCCTCTTTGCTTCCATGGGCGCCTATGGCCGATACCGAAATTGAGCCGAACTGGACGGAATTTCTCATTTTATTACTCTACAACTTTTTGAAATAGACTAAAGTAAATAATAATAAATCGGTTTTTGTCTGTTTTCATGCAAATTTCAAACTCTGAAAGAGATAGATATAGACATGATATCTTTAAAGAGATTTTTTGTTACGATTGAAATTTGTTGGGATTTTATAGTTTCCAAGATCCCAATGGTAAGACTCGAATTTAGGATACCTTGTAATTGCCTAATTAAATATTTATGACAGCCGAATCTCTACAACTGCTATTTGAATATTTATCTTAACGATCGGTAATAGCACAAACGTGATATTGACACAAATTATAAATAAATAATATACACGTGTCTGCGGATGGGGTCTCCAAGGGGAAAAAATCTTTATTATTCATTTTACGATCAAAAGTCATTCTTTATAAAAAGTTTTGCTTGTTGAGAAAATGAATTCACCATACAAAAAATGTCAGATCAGATGTACAGGGTGTTAATAAATTAGGAAAATATGAAAATGCTTCAAGAGAGTACTATTATTTATTATTTTTTACAAAAATTTTATAAAACAAAGTTATTTGTAAACTAACGTAAAATCTAAATACAAATTTTGTAATAAAAATTCGAATTTTTAAAATTAAATATTAATATTAACATCTATAGCGTGTTGATAAGACACATTTCCAATACCGTAACATTGTATTAAATAAATACGCTTTTCTTTGGTTAACATTTTTGAAAATGCCTTCACGGAAATAGAATACTGACAGATGTAAATAAAATTCTGACATAAACATGAACGTATACAAAATATTGATTTTTTGTAAAATGCAACTAATTAAATGAAAAGAATAATTATTAATATTTTATTTTAAAAATTCGAATTTTTATTTCAAAATTTGTATTTAGACTTAACGTTAGTTTATAAACAACTTTGTTTTATAAAATTTTTGTAAAAATAATAAATAATGGTACTTCTCTCTTGAAGCATTTTCATATTTTCCTAATTTATTAACACCCTGTACATCTGATCTGATATTTTTTTATCGTGAATTCATTTTCTCAACAAGCAGAACTTTTTATAAAGAATGACTTTTGGTCGTAAAATGAATAATAAAGATTTTTTCCCCCTTGGGGACCCCATCCGCGGACACACTGTATTAATCGCTAACTGTAGCCGTTTTTGAATAAACAATATAAATCCGTTTCAAGAGCGTAAATTACCCGAGAGCGATAGTAGACCCTTAATGCAACGGTTAAACCATCCGTGTGTCCATCTAACTCCCCTGACGCTGGACAACTGCAACGCACTTGCGAAGGTTGGAAAAGGAGCCGACGCCGACGGCGCGATAATTAGCGCCGTCGTGCGCGTCCCGACGCTCTCCCAGTAGACGTCGGCGCCGAAATGTGGAATTAACGAAGTCCGCAGGTGATAATAGATTACAGCCTTGAAAAATATCGGAAGGTCAGGGACGCCGTTAAGAGTGTCTTAATTACCGGCGTGCGGCAGGGTCATGTTTTGGGGACCTATACAATCATGATATGATACTGTGTGGCAAATGGAAATTATACATATTATATGATTAAATTTTAAATTTTACTAATTTCTTATTTATTTGGTTGGTATATATAGCGAGGGCAGGAGTAAGTGTAATTAGATCAATAAAAAAATCGAAAATGTATGTTAGAGTTCTCTATTATTAATTAATAATTAGCAAGGTGATTAACAAGATAATTTTAGTTATTATTTCTCCTAGTAAAAAACGAACCTATTATAATAATAAAAATCGCTAATTAGTATTATTACTAGGCTTGGTAAAATGCTGAGCAACCGGAGTAGTGAAAATAAATATTATTATAGTCTATTTCAGAAAGGTGTAGAGTAATAAAACGAGAAACTCCGTCCAGTTCGGCTTAATTTCGGTGCCGGCCATAGGCGCACGTACATTTTGTGCATTAAATTATTTATGATAACTAACCAAAAATATTAGAGAATTAGGTTAACGGGTATTATGGTAATATAGTATTGTTTGTAATATTAAAATTTCAAGTAATTGCGTAATTCAATTCGGAAGACTACAATGAGGACATGAATTCGAATGTATTTGAGGACTATTTTGTTGAAATGATAAAATATCTTCCAGCTGATTTAGCAGTAGTTATGGATAACGCAAGCTATCATTCACGACATACAGAGAAAACTTTATTTTGGAAAAAACAAGAAATTATCGACTGGTTAACCACCAATACAGAGCTGTGAAAGTTACTTCAGAAAAGTAACTAGTTACTTTTTCGATACTTTTGCACAAATGTATCTAGATACTTATAAGGAATAGTTACTTTTTCCTAAAAGTAACTTAGTTCTTAGTTACTTACTTAAAGTAACTAGTTATAGTAACTAAGATACTTTTACAGTAACTAGTTACATTGATTGTAACTACGATAATTTAAAAGTAACTAAGATACTTTTAAAGTAACTAGTTACATTGATTGTAACTACGATACTCTAAAAGTAACTAAGATACTTTTGAGTAACTAGTTATTTTAATTGTAACTACGAAACTCTAAAAGTCACTAAGATGCTTTTGAACTAGATACCATAAATTTACCAGGTAGTGATAACATGTAAATGAAAAGTGTATAACGAATACGAATTTATGATGCTTACAAACTTGTAAGTTCAGTCAGTAAGGTCAGTCTCTGGATCCTGAAGAAATTGTAGAACTTGCATTTCTAAAAGTCTGTCGGTTTCGTTCCTTATTGTATCATCGCTATAAATAATTATAGAATGTTGTGCTAACTTACCTTAGAAAAAAAATGGATCACATCATATGCCGAACAAGCCAAACTCCTTTTCCTGTACACACTACCACTATTACCATCAGAAAACTAAACTAAGAACAACGAACAAGTAGAATAAAATGCTTTCCAAGAAATTTCGCGTTCCAACCAGTTTGCTGTTTGACACTCGCGACTCGCCGCTCGTCCCTTCGTGAAAATCTGATTAACGGCCGCCGATCGTCCCTTGGTCATCATGTGATGGACGGCACGTGTGCATAATTGGTATCCTAGAGGAACTTTAAAAGTACCTAACTTAGTTACTTTAAAAACATCTTAGTTACTTTTAAAGTATCTAGTTACTTTTTAAGTGTATAGTTACTCCTAAAAAGTAACTAGATACAAGTTACTTTTCAAAAGTAACGAAGTTACAGTTACTTTTGGCATGATTCAAAAAAGAACTAAGTTACCAAGTATCTAGTTACTTTAAGTAACTAGATACTAAAAAGTATCTAGTTACTTAAGTTACTCACAGCTCTGCACCAATAGTATTGAGAGAACTGGCGAAAAGCAGTCCATCATGTCATTAAAGAAGAGAACAGAATGTGGGATCTTGACCACCTGATCGATCGCACCGTCGACCCGTTAATCATAACGTTAATAGGAGATGACAGTTCCTCAGACGACGAAGAATATTATAATTTTTTATAATTTTATTTGTGTAAAATGTATTTTGTATTTTTTTATAATGTTTAATAAAAAATAAGTGTACCTAATACTATGTACATAATGCACGCCTTTGTCACACCATTTTCGGTGTTTATGAATGAATAACAATAGGACAAACCCATAAATTGACCCAAACCCGGGTGGTACTACCTGCACTTAATGAAAATAAAGAATTTTGCAATGAAATCAATGCCAAATTATGAAAGTGGCTTAAATATTCGTTGGGTCACTCTGTAGTCATTTGGCATACCTAATGAGCTTTTATTACTCTACACCTTTCTAAAATAGACTATAATTATAAATGTTTAAATTGTCGTACAAACAAAGAGATCAGGTTTATATCTATCTCTTTAACGTTCGGCATTGTTGAGTTTAATATAAACAAACAAAATATATTTATTAAAAAAAAGAAATAAAGATGTGTCTTTTATTTCGTCAGATACATCCCTAGACGTGTTTCGCCATATCGTGGCTCATTAGTAGAGCTAGGATCCGACGAAAGAAAGCATATCGTACTGTGGTGCACCTTAGAAGTTCGATTGCCGGTTCTGGATCTATGAATGTATTTTCAGAGCCTTTCCTAGCAAGTGAATCGGCTTTTTCATTCCCACCTTCGTGTTTTAGTACCAAAAATCATAATGGAGAATTATGTACATCGTTAACAACCAACAAAGACAGGTACAAACTTTTATTTTAATGAAGTATTAAGTATCTAAAATCCATAAAAATTGATATATGTCCAGGATCTGGGATAACTGTTTTAATTCAAATAATAAATAGCAAATCAGACAGATTTTCATCTTCTTGAAATATGTTCTTAAATTCGCGACGACGTAAACCACAAGCCCAATTATTATCCTTTAGGATTGTTTGGAAGAAAAACTGCCACAACGAAATTATTACATATTCAGTTAAAAACTCTGTTCAATGTGAAAACTATTTTACCAAAAAATTTAGCCCATCTAGAGATTTAAAAAAAACAAATCAAGACTTCGACGGTTAAAAAGACAAACGTCTAATCAGGGCATCCCACTTTCCGGGTTATAAAAACGAGGCCACAGCATTTGCATAGACGATACTTACCCTCCTGACCCATTCAACGTTTTTATAGTTTTTTATTTGAGACAAAAAAAACGCAGCCCTTAATTTTTTATCTCGCATGGAAGCAGGATAGAACCCCTTAATTTTTTTTATCTCAAGCTATTCTCTTACCTCTTTTCTCACGACACAAATGAATAAAAGCATCATCTATCTTCTGTTTGTCTGATGGATCAGCTGATTTGCATATATATACAGGGGACGATGAAACTGTAAGGACTTGTATAAATTAAAACTATAGTCATTATGAGTGGATTAGAGAGGTATGCGTTATCTTGGGTCCAGACGAGATGGAGAAAAAATGAGGATTTTAAACAAGTAAGTTGAGTAACTTACTAGATAGAAAAAATATTACCTACCTTTAAAGAGAATATTATTAATTTATTTTTTATTAAACTAAAAATAATTTTATTTGAATATTTTTTACGCTCGAAATTATTAGAAAATATAGCCCTATTTTTAAAACTTTGTTAGTGTACGATAGATATGGCCATTGTACGCTTCTGGTGGATTTATAAACATAGCGGCATGGCATAAAAATTACCAATAATTACTTGGTTGTATAGAAGTAGTTCGGAACCACTCTTTCAATATTTTTAAACTGGAGTAAACAGCAAGTTCAAATTTTAATAAATTCTGTGTTGATATGGGGCGAAGGGGGGGGGGGGGGGCATGTTGTTATTTTCCATGTAGATATAAGTTTTTAACTATTACAATAGCTATTAAGAGACTTCCATACCAGCCTGAGACGTGGCATCGTTTCCTGGCTTGTCTAATTGAAAATTTAACACACAAATTTTACTAAAGGGTTCACAAGAACTTCTAGTTTGGCGGATGATACCTTATTTTTTTTATTGAAATTTTTTTTAAAAGATTCAATTATACAGTGTGTCCCATAACTTATGGGCCGTAGAGTAACTGGAGATACTAGACATCAAACTAAGCCGATTAAGTCATATAAGATTTTCGGATTGTTACTCGTTCTAGAGATACAGGGTGTTGAAAGTAAAAGTTTATTCTCGAAAATAAGCCATACTTTTAAAACGGTTTAATGAATCGAATTCAAAGTTGGCATTATTATGTTTTTATGAGCAAGAAATAAGAATTTGTAGAAATTTTAAAGTTTCAAACTAGAGGGCGCTAGTTGCATACACTAGGCTTCATAAATCTATGATTTTTTTTCTTACCTGTGATATTAGGTGTTTTTCAATTACAGTTTCTTACAGAAGGACATTTTCTGAGTCAAAAAGGTCTACTTGATTGATCTTAATATCTTTAACGGTCCCGAAGCATAAAAAAACATAGTACATAATTAAATTAATATTTCAATTATCAAAAAAAAACTTATATGACTTAATCGGTTTAGTTTGATCTCTAGTATCTCCAGTTACTCTACGGCCCATAAGTTATGGGACACCCTGCATAGGTTTAAATAATATTATCTGCCATACAGAACACAAAAATAGAAATATTTCGGCTATTCATGTCAATTTCTTATTTTCCATTAAAATTACAAGCGATGCCCCGATATTGTCTTAAAAATCTCCACTGACGTCGCGCCACCTCATTCTCGTGATATTCGTGCTTATAATATTTTGTATATAAAAAAAGACATTTTATTGCAATCGCCAGACACAGACACAATATGCGCGAGCTGGCGGAAATGCACTATCGACTGCTGTTTTGCTCTTAATAAAAACTTCATTGTTAAGTATATAACAACGTATCCATACTCAAGGTTTTATTACTCAAAAGCACATTAGCGCGAAGGAAAGGATAATTACCGAGTTGCTACCCTGTATAACCCTCTCGAAAGGACCAGCCGAGAAATAAAGGAAGGATTACGCGAGGACGATCATTAGTGAGACACCTTTGCGGCTTATGCAAAAAAGGATAAAATGGATGTGCATTTTAATGTGCGTGTGAAAAAAAAAAATGTCTGCAACATTTTTGGTCGCTCTATGATGTGATTTTGACACAATATTTAGCGAATTAAAGTCAAAGTATGCTTTGAAGTCAGGAAGAATAGTATACAGGGTGTCCCGAAATTAGCGTGCGATATTTTTAAGGTCTAAAGTAAATACATAAAAAATATGATAAAAATGTCCTATAAACATACCCCCCAGGGGCTAGAGTCTCTATAAGAGGGTCGAGGGGAAATTTTTTTTGTAATAGCATGGAAACCGTTTAAGAAAATAGCATGAAAATTGGGTACATGCCTTACAACCGATAAGTTGTAAATTACAGTGAATTTAAAATGAAAATATTTCTCCCAGTGGCGTCGCACGCAGTAAGGTTTACGGTAAATATTTCATTATTAACCATGGTTAATAATAATTGTCAAGGCGGATAATCGTACATTTTATACCTAGTAGGAGAAGCTGAACATTCCTGGACGACCGTAAAGACTGTATGTCGAGGCGCAAGCCGAGACTGACAATACGGAGTCCGGGAATGTGGCTTTTTCTATGAGGTATACATACTATTTTTCCGTAAATAGAAAATTATTAAAAGGACATAAGTAACTTATTACAATTAACTTGTTAAAATTTTGAAATAAGTATTATTAACTTTGTTCGCAAATAAAGGATGCCATTAAATATTTGTGTTGTTAACTATTGAAAGTAATATTGAATTGTCAAACTTAACACATTTTAGTTTACAAGTAGCCGTACAGAAATAATATTTCCTTACAGTAAAATAATAAATATTTCCTAACAGGTATTTTTCGTTGCCTAGCAACGATTAAGTGTAAGGAAATATTGACTTTTTCTTTTTGAAATGTTATTAAAAATGTCAATATTTCCGATCGATTTTCGGAAAAATATATTTCTAAAGTTAATGATCGGTCAATAATTTAGTCTTATAGGTTACTAGTGGAAAAAATTATTATGACAGATTATTATTATCAAAATATTTATTAACGATATAATAATAAATTTTTAAAATCATTGAAAATTGATTTCAGAAAACAACTTTTTTTAAAATTTCAACGTGCACATTTTCAATTTTTTTTTTAACGCAACGGGCTGTTTGCATTTACGCGCCCATACTTAATTACAGAAACTAAACCTTAAATCAACTGCAGCATTTACAGTTTCTTCCCTAAACCCTTTCCTTCCAATTTAGTCAGGTTATGATTGGGTCCGATTTACATAATCCACTTGGAACTGCGAAAGGTACAAAAGGGAATTTCTGAAGCACCTTTAATGTCGTTTATGTAAATATTTGAGTGGTAAATATGCTTATTAGGAATTAGACAATCGCGGAAGATAGATGATGTTTTTATTTTTTTTTAGCGCCGTGAGAAAAACTATGGGAATGAGGACGGGTAAGTATGCTAATTTTTTTTCTCCAGGCGAGTATCTTAAATATGTGTAAAGCATTTTTTTTCTAACACGTAGTTATATACGAAGGAGTGCAGCCTGGAGGCCCGTATCCTTCTCTCCCCGTCCAAGCCATCCACTCGCACTGCAGCACTGCAAAAACTACATTTTTGCTTTGCTTTAAATCTGGCATGTTCCTTTTTTAAATCTAAGGAAAAATGTTAGGAAAAACTTACGAACTAATTTAACTTAAAAGTCACCAACCCGACCGCCTTTAAATGTGCAGTGTTAAATTACGCAGTGGCGCACCGAGAGCCATTCCCGAGTAGACCTATAGCTTAACGTGTGTACCTTCTTCCGCACCCCACGAGATGTCCGATCTCCTCCGGCCTGGTTACCGGCGTGAATGGGGTGCGTTGGGAGATGATACATTTTACACTCTTCCCTGCATTCTTAAACCTACTAAATTTCGAACATACTTTTTGTTATTGTGTGCCAGGATTGAATGCCAGTAAGTTACCTCTGAGCTACTGCGGCGGTCGACAACCTACTTGTCACGGTAGGTCGATCTTTTTTTCCAATATTTTATTTACCCCGCAAGCAGAGCGGTACAAAAAAAAATTCTTGGATTTTTTAAATTTTTTTGTTTGAGCCATGGATTTAGGTACATTACATACGTCAAATTTCATCTTTCCAAGAACTATAGTTTAGGAAATAATTTTGCTTGACAGAAGGACCAACGGGCATAATACGGAAACCTAAAATGACAAAATACACTCCCATGAAAAACCGTTGTTAAAAAAAACGACAGCAAAAAACTTCCACCGTATTTTACCATCAAATTTTTTTACATGTACTAAAAAAGGGTTACGCGAAGGTATCCGGGTCCGTCGATTCATAACTCCACACAATCCCATACATTTTTTATCATACGCCAAAAAAAAACTCCCGGCATCGAAGATTCCTTTGCATATGAAACCGTGCATAAACAAACAGAATTAGAATCGTCTTTGTCCGTGAGATAATAGCGAGAACTATAGAAGTATAACCGGCAGAGTGTGTAAAAACTATCCCTATACGCATCTGCATACGTTTAAAATTTTACTACCCTTAAAACGGACTCATATTAAGGGTCGGAATTTTAAGCTTCTCTCATCAAGTCTGCGAGTATGCAAATTCTTCCGTGACAAAAATGACTATTACCGAATAGACAAATGAAAGATAAATGATGCTCAGAGAGCTTCAGCATCGTGAGAAAACAGGTAAAAGAATAGCCAAAGACTTTAGAAAAAAATTAGAGGGAATGAGCAGATGGAAAAAATTAAAGGGTTGAAGTTTTTTGTTCTTGTTTTTTGTCTTCGGCAAAAAAGGTATTGGTATGCAAATTGCGGATGGATAATAATTAGGTATGCATGGAGAGTCAACCGATGGGATGAATTTTGCTCAGTTTCGTTTCTGACGCATAGAGGGGCCGAACCATAGGAATAATTGGCAAACCCCTCTATCCATAAAAAAAAATGAAATCTGTTAAAAAAAGATCTGGATGTTGTAGCTGAATAATAGCCACTTACGACCCAGTTTATAGGCGAATATTGAGTTGAGTCATTGTGACCGCTTCTGCCGAACAAAAAATCAAGGTGAAAGACCACCTGTTTTCTGGCTAAGCTACTGGGTCATATCATGTTTGTATTATTTTATATGTTGAGTAGACATTAAACTTGATTAAATATAAAAAAAATCGTGTACATGTTTGTGCCTTTGCTAATTATAATGGTTTGCATATGCCGTTGTAAGATTTCAATGTTTATACAGGGTGTCCTTAAAATGACTGTAAAAAGCTTCACCACAAATTCTTTAAACAAAAATAAGGCGTTCTAGGCAAACTTACCTATATGCAAAGTTGTTTCGTTTTGCCGCTACACGACGCTAAACTTTTCAAATTAATATCGTTTTTTCGGAATAATTTCTAAACACCTTTATCGATTTTCACTAAATTTATGACTAACAATGACCACTATTATTAGCGCGTTTTGACGTATGCGCCATCTTTTTTTAATACCTACAAATTTAAAAATGGCGTGATTGGTAAATATAAGTTTGTCTTTTTGTTACCCCCGTATAAATGACTTTAATTATCTCTTTGACCTTAGCTGACTTCATGTTGAAACTTTTTTGTCTCTTGTAAAATTTGCTGTTTACTCAGAACGAGAAAACATAAAAAAAATTTAATTCCAAATAACTACCAACTAATTTGATTTTTATAACAATTGTTCGAAATGTTCACCGTGTTCCTGAATACATAAAATTATTTTCAGAAAATTAAACTATACTTTAGGCAAGTGTCGGGCTTGTGTTTAAAATAATCTGCAGCATTGATAATTCCTTGCCATTACTTTCTTCCGTAGCGATGGGGGTAGCATACTTGATTTAAGAGCGCCCACTGAAAATAGTCCAGAGGCGTTAGATCTGGGGTTTATGTATGACGGGGCGCCACCCCATTTAGTATCAACGTACGAAGATTTTTAAATGAAAGATATCCTAATAAGTTTGACTAGACCGCCTTATTTTTGGATAAGGAATTTGTGGTGAAGCGTTGTACAGTCATTTCAAGGACACCCTTTATATTAACACAATTTTATATGCACTTTTTGCATAGCATTAAGAATACTAAACCTATTTTTTAAAAACACTAATAATACCAATCAAAACTAATCAAATCCAAAGTTTTGTTGACCCGCGATACATACATATGTGCACCGTTTCGATTTCCGGGACAACCCCTCATCGAGTCTGAGAAGTCGTTGACTTGGCGTGGGAAGACGACGATTAAATAAAGAAAAATCCCTTTTAACAGTTTGGTACACATGTTGAAGAGGTATTATTATTTCGTGTAGGGCCACTTTTACTTTCGTTCGAACTTGTTCATCAAAAGAAAGAGGGTGAATTGAAGAAAGGTATTTGAAATGATAGTAAAAGTGCCTTTAATATGGTTTATTATGTTATCCACAGTAGCGTCTCGCGGGTTAGCAGATAGGGTCAGTAACATTTAAAAAAAGTGAAATAATTACTAAGAATTTCCTGGGTAGAAAGAGTGCGTAACACCGAGGTACTTCAACGCCTCGATAAACAGCTGGAGGTTCTGTTCACTCTAAAAAAACGCAAACTTGAGTATTTTGGTCACATCTTGAGGAATGACAAGTATCGACTTTTAAAACTCATTATAGAAGGGAAGATCGAAGGACGGAGAGGCCCGGGTAGAAGAAGAGTATCCTGGCTAAAAAACCTAAGGCAATGGTATGGAGTGAGCACCACCACATTGTTCCGTCGAGCTGTAGACAAGGTTCAGATAGCGCTGATGATTGCCAACGTCCGAGGCGGACAAGGCACCTAAAGAAGAAGAAGAAATAATTACCTACTATTTCTAACTAAACTCTCCATTTTAAAGTACCACTTGACACCCTTCGTACAAAAAGTGTAATTTTTCCCAACCCATTAAAATGTAACCAATATTTTGGCTTTTGGTATGGTACCTGGTGGTGCGGCCGTAGAGGACACATGGAATTTCCCATGTAAATTTCTAGGCGGTCAAATATTCGCTCCCGTATTGATTTTAAAGAAATTTTTTATAAATATTTCTTAAAGGACTTAGTGAAAGTAAAATGTCTGCCAATTTTGAACTTTTTATAAATAGGTACCGTTTTTAAGATAATAGTCTATTTCAGAAAGGTGTACAGTAATAAAAGCTCATTAGGTATGCAAAGGTACTACAGAGTAAGCCAAAGAATGTTTAAGCCACTTTCACAATTTGGCATTGATTGCAGAATTCTTTATTTTCATTAAATGCAGGCAGTACCACCCGGGTTTGGGTCAATTTATGGGTTTTGCCTATTGTAATCCATTCACAAACACTGAAAATGGCGTGCACTATGCACAAAGTACACTTATTTTTTATTAAACATTATAAAAAAAACATAAAAAATACATTATACAGAAATTAAATTATAAAAAATCACAATATTCTTCGTTATCTAAGGAACTGTCATTTCCTCTTCACGTTATAATTAACAGGTCGACGGTCCGATCGATCAGGTGGTCAAGATCCCATATTTTCTCCTCTTCTTTAATGACATGATGGACTACTTTTCGCCAGTTCTCTGGTGTCATTTCCTTAATGGCTTAATCAAACAATAGTTTAACGTCTTTCATTTCGAATGTCATCTTGTGTCTTGCTACAAATCTTTTCACTTGCCTAAAGCTGCGTTAGAACATTGGCCACCTTTTTCCTTTCTTAAAGTTCTAAAAGTAACTCTCCTGAAGATGAATGATTATGCGTCCGAAACATTTAGATACTCTAATTTTTTAATAATTTCTGAATAAATCAGTAAAGGAAGACTAACGGTTTCTTTTTTTTTTTCTTCACTTTAAATTAACTATATATTTTTGTTCAATTCATGTACTTTCATATTCTTGTGATCGCCCGGTATACTTAAAGCCTATTCCATCACTATCCAGCACCTGTTTACGTGAATATGGCGTGCAACACGTGAAAAAACAAAAATCACCTTATAAAGTAGTAAAACTTAATTTGATTAAAAATGTTTATTATTTCAAGAAAGTTTTGTTACCTACTGTATATAGATTAATGGATGTTGTAGCACTAAAGTCTGAGACTTGACAGTAACAACTTTCCGTGTTGTCAAGTTGCATTAAAAATACTGTTCGATAATTTTTTTTTTATTATGATGGTTGGCAGAATAACTCAGATTGTAGCCTTGACCTAGAAGTAACGGGCTTTTTCACTATAATCAAATATATCATATTCAGCACAACATTCTGAACTGAAGAGTATCACAAACACTGTCTAGTAACAATTAAAAACATGGCGCGAAAGCAAAAAGTTTTAAAACATAAGATGAGAATAGATGTACGTCATCTTATTAACCTGGCAATTATTTGATTGATGTAGACGTGTGACCAATTATATTGTTATCTTTGTTACGATAACTTATGTCTGAGAAGAAAAACGCAAGGGACGATTTTTATGCAGAATTGACCAGGCTAATCCGAAATAATATACACATGGAAAAATATCAGTGGCGTACCACTTTTTTTCTAAAAAATATATAATCGCTTCTTCATTTAAAGTTGTAAAAATTATTCTATTGACGATAACGCTGAAACGAACGGAGATATCGAGCTGCGGTTTTAATATTTTTCCAGCAAATTTAATCTACTTTTTGATTATGGTATCATAATTATACCGCATGATTTATTTGTTATTATTGCAAATTGCGCCCTCTAGCATTTTTTGAGAACTATTACGGACAACTAAATACGATTGGTGAAAGTGCATACATTTCTCTTCCAAACAGTCTTTAGTTTGCTAAATCGGATAAGTCGTTTATAAGTTACAGCGATTTAACTTAACTTACTAACCTTTCAACAGAAAAAACCGACGATGTCCATTTTATAGGAATTTTAAAGTAATCAACTAGTTATGTTGGCAATTCTAAGTCCCAAACACATGCTAAATTGTAAGCCAATAAAACAGACGATGTCCGAATAATAAGACTTTTTAATATAGGTACCCATACTGGTTAACAACCGACGTTGTCCGCGCGCTACTGGGAAAAAACCGACGTAGTCCAAATTTTTGCACTAACTAACCTTAAGTTAAAATTCTTTTGTGAGACGTTAATTATACAGTAATACATTACGTTAAAAATACTGTCGTGCAGTTTTCTTTATTTCTAAGACTGTAACAAGAGATTATTAATATAAACTCAGTTTACTCTTTAAGTCAGTTTTGTGACATCGTCGGTTTTTTCCCCTTACCCTTCATTATTACTTGCCTTTCCCTAACCAACCGGAAAATCAGTAAAGCTGGCAACGTTGAGCGGCTGTTACTATGGCGTCAACATTAATTGCGACTGTCAAGTCTTAGATAAAAGTCATTGCAGCCTGTTAATCCAACATTTGCGCGTAAATTATCTACTCTCTTCGAGCTAAGATGTTCCCAGAAAAAACACACATGGCCCATGATTTACAGTCGACCAGATGAAGTAGCAGATCTCGCGGTAATTAACATATTTTTTTTTCATTTGGATAATGTATCAGGATGTTTACCAAGAAATGTAATTTTTTTCATTTACTCCATAACACCATGCAGTTTATCCGGGTTAGAATTATTAATCCGAATTCAGTGATGAATCAGGGGGCCATGGGTAAAGTTGCGTATTTTGGGGCCTAATAATTTGATGAAAGAAAATTGTAAATATTCCGAATACCTTCGGACATATCGGAAAAAAACCTAAATTTTTAGTTTTGGTTTTTAATTTTTCACCTTATTTTTTACTTGCGAAAAAAACAAAAAACACTTTCTTATAGCCGTTTTTTATGTTCTACAAGATGGCGTTATTAGTTTTCAAATTTGACGTTTCGTTCTTTAGATACCAACCTTAAGCCATTTTTTTAAATACGGACCTGGAATATTATACAGGGGGATTTCTAAGTTGATCCTTCTTTTTTAGCTGCGTATAGAAGGTATTAAAATAAACAACATTTTCAAATACCTTTTTTCAAAAAACTTGAAAATAGGCGAGATACAGAAGTAAAAATCTAAGTGCGGGCCTGGTCATCTAAACGTAGCCTACTTTACACTATGTTTTTTGTCTTATCTCTTATTAGTCATGCAATTTAGGGGTCGGTGGTGAGTTATTTGGCAATCCGCTTCGGTGTGTTTTTCTGAAGCAAGTTAATTTTAAATTGGTGAAACGAAAAAATGGTAAAATTTGAAAACAATGAACTAGTAGATATGGTGCTAATTTACGGTGAGCGTCGTCAAAGTGCGGCTGCTGCTTTGAGATTATACGCAGAACGCTTTTCCTTGCGGGCTCATCCTACACCCAGAAGTTTTCTTAATGTTATTCAACGGCAAGTTAGGCAGAACCGTATTTGATTCGTAGTGTAATAAATGAATGTAAGTAGGTACCTTATTTTTGAGTTTTTTGAAAAAAGGTATTTGAAAATGTTGTTTATTTTAATGCCTTCTATACACAGCTAAAACAAAAGTATCAACTTAGGAATCATCCTGTATAATAAGCGGCACTACCAATAGGAAATTTACATATTTTGTTGTAAACGATGTATTTTCTTTTTTTTAATTCATTAAAAATACACAAGGGCATGCAGGTGTAAAAAACCCAAAATTTAGCCCATTCTTACAAGTTATTTTTCCTAAGATAAAATTTATTCTTAATAAAACAGATATTGTAATTCGTGTTCAAAGCTATTTATTTTTCCAATCCCTATTCCCAATTACACCATTATTTCATCTCTATTGCGCGGCACATTTCAAAATATCTCAGAGTTTATAAAAGGTATTAAGTTACCCATATTGTAGCTCATTTCGACTCATTAGAATTCCGAAATAGACGTTTTTTACACGCTGCTGTCGGGCATTTTTTCACATCTTCGTCACATAACATCCATGCACATATGGCACTCTTCCACCGAGTGTTTGTCTGTCGCCCAGTCAAGTTGTTGTCGTCATTAGGGGACCCGTTGATGTGACAAATCTGTTTGTAAAAAATATGGGAAAAAAATGGAACGTAAAAAAAGGTTTTGGCGGTTTTTATGTATCTTTTTATGAATGATTTTACACAAAAACTTTACCAGGTTTGTTTTTTAAGCGTATTTTTTGCGCCTGCGGGTGGTGATGATTTGCTGCACTTGTCACTTTTTTTACCCTTTTTTCCAACCTTTTTATTTCTATAAAAAAAAACTTTTTCAAAAGTAGGGAATTTTTTGCAAAAACACTGTAATCGATTCCTTAAATTAATGCAAGTTTTTCGGAAGCCACCTTCTATATCGGGTGACACCAAAAGCTGTTATAGATTATTTCAGAAGGGTATAGAGTAATAACAGCTCATTAGGTATACAGAGGGACTACAGAGTGACATAATTTAGCATTGATTTCATTGTAAAATTCCTTATTTTCATCAAGTGCAGGTAGTACCACCCCGGATTGGGTCAATTTGGTCAATTTATGGGGTTTGCATATTTATTTATTTATTACAAGTTTAGGAGGCTATTGTTATCCATTCACAAATACTGAAAATGGTGTAACAAAGGCGTGCATTATATACAGTTATTTTTTATGAAACATTATAAAAAAACTACAAAATACATTATACAGAAATTAAATTATAAAAAATCATAATATTTTTCGTCTTCTTAGGAACTGTCATCTCCTCTTCACGTTATAATTAACGGGTCGACGGTCTGATCGATCAGATGGTCAAGATCTCATATTTTCTCCTCTCCCTTAATGACATGATGGACTGCTTTTTGCCAGTTCTCTAGTGTTACTTTCTTAATGGCTTGATCAAACAGTAGCTTAACGTGTTTCATTTTGAATGTCGTATTGTGTCTTGCTACAAATCCTTTCACTTGCACCCATATAAGTTCTTCGGATTTAGATTATAATTTAGTTCTATAAGAGTTAGTTATATATACAAACGTATTTCGTAATTCTTGAAGTAAAGATTTTGCCATTTTTCGGCCAAATTAAATCTTCAAAACCACTTCCAGATTAAGCCAATTACAATAGGTTCACAGGGAACATAGTATGCGTCAATTAAAAAAAAATAAATAACATAAATAAAAATAAATAGATAAAATAAATTTTAACATTAAAAAATTCCTGTTGGATTACTTTTCTTGTAATTGTTAGATTTTTTATTAAATTATTTTCCCGAGGGGGGGGGGGGGCAACTAAAAAAAAGACCGTATCACGGCTCTAAAAATCTTCTTAGTCTGAGAAGTGAGTTCTACAAAAATACTGACCCATTCATTAATTATACGCCCTACAACTTTCAAGGGTCAAAGTAAACAAAACATTCATTTTGTGAGGCCCAGGAGGGGGGGCGAAACTGCATTCGCCCCCACCCCCTTGGATCCGCGACTGCTTTCGACACTGCAACCAAAATTAAAATTTACCGAAAAAGCCCATTATTACATTTCCACTTTTCACAAACATGTATTAGCTTTTCTATCCTTAAGGTGTTGTTTAGTAAAATTCTTTACAACGACCAACACAAATGGTTCATTGCACTTACGCCTGTTTTTCATTAGTATTTTTCTCTTGTTTCTTTAAAAGAAGTTGTTTATATTAAAAGTTTAGTTGCAAAAAATTGAATATAAAATTATAATTATGAATATTTGTTTTGACTACTTTTTTTGTTGACATTTTTTCACATTTCCAACCGGTGTCATTGCAACAATGTTAAGGTTTATCGTCCTAATATGTTTGCTTAGTGTTGTTTTCCTGACCTTTTCCACATTTTCTTGGTACCCACTCAAACACCTCTTCAGTTGAATGAAATAGTTGAAAGAAACAACTATTGGAAATAACCGCGGCGGTGCTCAGAGGTAAATTACTGGCATTCGACCGTGGCGATTACCGGATTGGGCATATGCACAATAAAAAAACTATGTCCGACATTTAGTAGGTTTAAGAATGCAGGGAAGAGTGTAAAATATATCATCTCCCAACCCACGCCATTCACGCCGGTAACCAGGCCGGCTGAGATCGGATATCTCGTGGGGTGCGGAAGAAGATACATACTCCCCAATCGGTAGGTCATGCCATGGCAAGAAACTAAGGGTTGATAGCCCTTGGAGGGTGCTGCACGACCGAGGATCGTGGTTCGGAACCCACTTTAAGCTGTAGGTCCTAGGGTATGGCCCTAGCAGCGAACGAAGAGGAAAAAAGCGTGTGGAAATTTTTTTAATCTATTGGAAATGATTACCAACAATAAATAATATCTTAGAAACCAACGGATTTTAGGTAATCACTGTTTAAATGCATGGTGCTTTTTAATAGGTATTCAAATTTGGGATTGGAAAATATACAGGTTCCTGCAAGAGTGCGTCAGGCTTCTATAGCTCTCATACGAATTAAGTTAGGAATTTCATTCATATGCAGACTTATACTGTATTATAGGGTGCATCTGCATCTTTAACATCATAAACGTACTAAAACCTACATAACACCTTAGTTACTCATAATACATTAGTTACCATAATTTAATACGTTAGTTACGAAAGCATAATACGTTAGATACCAAATAATATTAGAACTATTTTTCATAAACATGTAAAACAATATTTTGACAGTTTGCAAATTTGATGGATACACCTTTGTCTTTAACGTCCACGATCTTAGGTATGCCCTCTGAAGACTGATTAATGACCGAGTAAGCACTCTTTTCGATTTCGTGCGGTTCCCCAGTGCTTAATCCACTGCCGGAAACATCGCCGATTTGAATTTTGCGAGCAATGGAAACTTTCTTGGTCACACTTTCTTCTAAATACCCTCTAGCAACCTTCGCCGATTGCCATCCACCAAGTTCTTGTAGGTCTAATATATCTCCTCTAGCATTAACAAAAAAATTTGCCGAAGATCTTCTAACGCAGTGACCAGTATACAAATTAGGATTTTCAAGTGAGAGATACTTAGCTATTTTTTGAGGCATTTTAGAGAAGAAGTGAATGCCGCAGGGCTGTACCGTACATTTCCCTTTTCTATATGATACAAACAATATTTGGTGGTGAGTGACATGGTCTGGCCTTAACATTGCGTACTTTTTAAATAAAAGCACAGGATTGACTTCGCCGTCAAATATCACAGCGAAAATACGTTTCTTGTGGGTTTTTGAGTCGGGAATAGTAACAATCAGCTTGTCCTCTAAAACGTCAACATCTTCCGTGGTCATCTTCGCTAATTCATTAGTTCGACAGGCTCCTCCAATTCCATTTAAAAAAGCCACTTTCATCATTAAAAACTTCTCGTCTGAGGCAGAACACACAAATTCGTTGACTTGTTCTCTTGTAAATACTTTTGATTTTTTTGCTCTATATCCAACATTTTTCTTCTTGATGAAACGTATTAAGGCGCCGTATTTGTCAATTTCCACTCTTTCCTTTAGTTCTAAAGTCGCTCGTAACATGGAATATTTCGGCCATAAGGATGAAGCAGAGTATTCCTCAGAGAGTTTTGCGAAATACGCCAGCAATACCGTTTCTTCTGCACCTTGAACATGTACTTTGTTTAGCCGATCACAAAACTGCCGATATTCTTTTTCATAATGGATTTTAGATTTGTCCGGAAGCAAGTTCAACCTTATAATGTTGGCTGCAGCTAATATATCGTCAGGAATATCAAAATCTTGCATGATTTTATTGATGACTTTTTGAAATGACATAAAACCTTGTTTTTATTTTCGCATCGCCGTTGTCAATGATACGATAAAGCTTTGAATACAACTCGATTATTAGCGATTTAACACCGTCTCGGACATTGCGGGTGACTCGGCTGTTGCCTCGTCACCTAGTAATGTCTTCGACTAATATAAATCGCATAATAATCTCGTTATATTAATAGCTATAATCAATATTTTTTATGCTACAAGCGTATAAGTTATTTCCAACCGTTTAAAAAAAATGTAAATTTCATAAATTATGTTTAAATATTAAGTTTTATTATTAAAATAACACATAGGCGACTAGACTAAACTAGAGTGATTAGATTTTACACAACTAAATCACAAACTTTTGACATGCCCTGTACCTATAAATAAATGTAACTATTAATAAATTCAGGAACTTTTATCCGGGTGTGCTGTTTTCTTTCCTTCAAAGTGTCTGTCGCCAAAGTTCGTTGAAAGTTGACTATACATATTCATCTCGCCGCGCCGCCCCACTTAAAAAAAAGGCGATAAATCTGCTGGATCTAGCTGAACACTTGTAAGCCATTTAAAATCCGTTGTGGACTTATCATTAGTTGTGTAACCACAAAGTGGACAGTTTTGGGCCTTTAAGATATATTGATTTATTGGTGTTGTCATATTTGGTATTATACCGAGTGACGCAAAGAAGTGCCCCCCTCCTCCCCCTCCCCCCCAATTTTTTCCGTAATTTTAGAAGTAAAGATTTAAATTTAAAAAAAGTTAATTGCCGTTCTTTGGACATTTCCATAACTTTGATTAAAAAAAATAGTGGTAGAGTAGGCCTTGAAAACAATATTTCGGCTTTCTTTGGTTAGAAAAAAAAAATAAATTAACATTTTTAGTATGTTCGGATCGAGTTAAAAAAGCGTCGGTAGCATTATATGCCTGCAAAAAAGCAATTGGAAAAAAATGGGGACTAAAACCCCACATAGTACACTGGATCTATACAGCTATTATAAGACCTATATTAATATACGGGGTCCTGGTTTGGTGGACCGCTTTGGAAAAAGCAGTGCACACTAAGTCAATAACAAAGATACAAAGGGCAGCTTGTTTAGGAATAACCGGAGCCCTTAAGTCAACCCCGACAGCGGCGCTAGAGGTCATGTTATATATACCCCCCTTGGATATCTATGGAAAAAGTATAGCTGCAAAAAGTGCCCTGCGACTAAAAGAGTCGAAATTCTGGAAGGAAACTAACTACGGGCACAGCAGTATACTAAAGATTCACCCGGGGAATAATCTACGAGACCCGACTGATTACTCTGTCCCAATAACATGCTTCGATAGAAGGTATTCTATACTCATTCCGAGTAGGGAAGAGTGGGAAGGCAATCAGAATATAACGAAAACAGATCACGCAATCTTCACAGACGGTTCAAAGATGGACGTTGGTGTGGGAGCCGGGGTCTTTTCCGAAAGTTTACAAATACAGAAATCGTATAGACTCCCCAACTATTGTAGTATTTTTCAAGCGGAAGTACTGGCAGTAGAGAAGGCGGTCAATATCCTGCAGGAACACCTTGGCTTGGGAGTAGCCTCGTCAATCACCATCTTCAGTGATAGTCAGGCGGCGATTAAGGCAATCTGTTCCAGCAGCGTCAAATCAAAGCTCGTAAAGCGATGCCGCAACAATCTATGCACACTTGGCAACCAACATCGGGTTATTCTGTGCTGGGTTCCTGGACACTCCAAAATAGATGGCAACGAGGCTGCCGATGCGCTCGCAAGAGAGGGCGCAGGCATGCCAGCTGATCTAGCAGACAATACAGTGAACAAACCACTGGGATTGGTCAAAGAGGAGATTGACTACACGGCCAAGCAGCTTGCACAGAACAGATGGACAGGGTTGATAACCTGTAGTACATCCAGGCAACTGTGGCCCACATTCGATAAAAAGAGAACCGCAGAGCTATTGAGACACAGTCGGAAAGACGTGAGAAATATTACTGCGGTTGTTACCGGACATTGCCTCTTCGGTAGACATGCCGAACGTATGCAAATACCCACTAACGACTTCTGCAGAAGCTGCAGAGATGAGGAAGAGGAAGAAAGTATTCAACATTTTCTGTGTGAATGCCCTGGCCTCGCAAGAAGGAGGTTCACTACTCTGGGTGAATCATCTTTCGATAGCCTGGAGGAACTAAACAACTTACAACTTGGACGGCTGAGCAGATTTCTGAACAGTAGTGGCTGGTTTGAATGAGTTGTTAAAATCCTTCCGCGGTTACGTCGCATAAACCATCAGTGATCTGATGAAGGTGGGTTCTACGGAACACGAGTTATGAAAGTGATACTTTCCAAACGAGGAGATATTTAGCACGAGGCGTCAGCCGAGTGCGGAAATTCTCCGAGTTTTAGAATAATCACTTTCACACGAGTAATGTACACTATTTTTCCTACGACCACAAAGAATTATTAAAAAAGCCTTTGATTTGTGAAAAAAATATTTCAACACTAGTGTTGAAAAAAAATATCAACACTAGTGTTGAAATTAGCATACTTAGGAATATGTTTCAGTTAATATGGTTTCATAGTGTATCAATAGGCTTTTCCTTTATTTGTAGTTTACCTTTTTCATTTTTTCATATTTTATATATCATACAAAGAACTAATCCTGGATTGACTTCTAGATTAACCAGAATAAAAAATTTTTAATTTAATCAAGGAAAGATGCATTTAACATAAATTTAAAAATCCACCCAACAAGGAAGATTTCAATTAAAAATAATTCTATGAATTATTTAATGTTTTTATAAAAAAAATACTCCTGATGGGACTTGAACCTGTGACCTTGCGATCTGTAGACTAGAGTTCTATTATCTACGCTATTGCTACCGATAAAGATTTGTTGTTTAATACATGACACTCTCTTCAGCGCGATTTGTTTTTTCTGGTAAATAGATTTTCCAGTATATTATTAACATTTTTATAATTTCAGATGGCGTATTTCCACACTCTAATTCTGAATCACTCAACAAATCTATGATAAATAAGTTAAACACTTTACAATTACTGCTTTTTAAAATTTGTTCTTTTTAATAAATAGGGGTGGTCTGTCAAATTGACACCATATGTTAAATTAAATATTGTGCCTTGTAGTTCAACTCTAGAGTTTTGAAATATTTTTTCCAACACGCGTGTATTATACGGCGCTTTCTAGCCAAATTATCTGTGCTTTTTGTCTCATTTTCTTAGGTGGTCGTAGGAAAAGATAATTTTCTAAACGTTGACTTCATTTCCTGTTAAACCGGAAGTGGATTTGAACTGGCCGAAAAATGGCAATTCACTTATTAACCTTCAAAGTTTTTAAATCTTGACATAACAAAACAAACCAGTAAAACATCGCCCGATACACGAATAAATAACGGCATCTCCCATCATAATTCATGCAAAGACATAAACAACAACAAAAGAGCGAAATACTCAACACTTTTACTACCTTATCCGGGTCTATTAAAATTCAATAAAATCAACCCCCCGAAAAGACATTAAAAATGTTAATCTCCGGAATCTAACCTCACTAATAATAGGTCCCGGGTATAAGACAAAACCTCACACTCCAACGATTCGAAAAAGACGCATTAACAGGGCCCAGAAGACGAAAACACATCGTGTATGATAATAGAGGGCCATCCGATATGATAATAGACGATTATGCAAAACGGTATACCCTGTATACTAAGTTTATACATGGTAGAGGCACCCCGCAGATAGGGTATGACCGTCCGTTTAAGACAAGGAAGTTTAAAGGGTTAAAATGGGTTCTTCCTCGGGTCTTAATCTCTAGTTTTTTGCATAGAGCAGCGATTTTTTATGCTAGAGCTGTTAACGACTACGATTAATTTTTTCTCCTCGCCTCGGGGTGGGATTTGAATATTTTCGGGTATTGAGAGTTGCGTTTCCCATGGATAAAAAAAATCCGGTTTTTATGAACGAGTGACTTTGTATTTTGTTTAATTTTTTCTGCAACAGTGTCACCGATAATAGTTATTTACGATATAAGTGTTGTAAAGATTCATATTACAACACGAAATGTTAAAGTTGTCAAACGAGGCGTCAGCCGAGTTTAATAAAACATCGAGTGTAGTAATATGAATTTACAACAAGAATATTGTACAAAATTTTATCTACTTTCATCTATGAATAAAAATATTTGGCAAAAGGCATTTTTTAAAATAAAAATGCACCTGCTATTAAGTTTACTAATCAAGTTTTTATGTTACCTTTCGCCTAGTTACTGTTTCGCATGGTTACTGTCGAAACTTTGTCAAACAAATTCAAAAATATAAAAAGCGTTTTTCAAAATGAGCGATTCTGATGGAAGTTTACCCTCTGATATAGAAGCAGCGGCAAACGAAGCGATCTCAAGTTTAGTTCCGATAAAATCCGAGGCGCGGTATGAGTTGGAGTATCAGAAGTTTGAAGATTGGGGCAAAGCTAACAAAATAAAGGAGGTGTCTGAGAAAATCCTTCTGGGTTATTTTTCCGTAAAGCAACGCTCCCAGAAACCATCTACACTATGGACTCACTACTCAATGTTGAGAACTATGATTTCAGTCAAAAAAAATCAAGATATATTTTAATTAATAATTGGTAATTAATTTTATAATTATTAATAATAAATCATTCTTCTAAAAAGAGTGGTTTTATTTAACAGCAAAATTTTAATAAAACCGGTTTTTTCCATTACAGCACTAGTGCTGTAATAGATGCCCTTACAAAACGATTTACGGAACTGTAAAATTCATATTACTAAATGAAGGTAGATAAATTCTTTTTACAATGACATGTCACTCTTTACCATTTGTTTTAATGGCCGCCTAGATCAATTTTCCTTTGTTTTTTAAAATGTCCATAGTTTTGGTAAAACAAGGAAAGTAGTAGTAAAAAGTAGGCGATGGAAACTTTAAAATTGCTCATTTTAACCTACTTAATAGTATAAAATTGACTTGCTTGAGAAAAATATATCCATTAGGGCTATTTTATTTAAAACGCGTTGTCTAAAAAAACAATTTCGAAATTTCTTTATTTATAATAATATTGTTCATTTCATTACAAATGTAATTTCTAGACTCGAATAAGCCATTAGAAATTTAGTTAAGACCAGTCTAGTATGCCGTGGAAAATAAAAATATTATTTCTGCATTTTTTAGACCAAAATGTCAAATGGTATTAAATAATAATTACGAAGATTATAATGAATGATTTTCCACGGCATACTTGATATAGCTTTTTATGGCTTATACGGATCTAGAAATTACATTTATATTTTTGGTAATTTCCACTATTACCTAAAAAAAATTATTAACTTGTGATACACCGTTAGAAAGGAAATTAAATGAAGAATTTTATTATAATAAAACAAAGATGGGTTGCTATTTGAAAAAGTCGAGAAATTCCGTTTTTTTTAACAGGTAAATATAATAGCCCTAACGAATAGATTTTTCTCAATCAAGTCTATTTTATATTATAAAGCAGGTTAAAATGAACCATTGCAACGATTCCATGGCCTCACTTTACCACTTACCTTGTTTTATCAAAGTTATGGACATTGTAGAAAACAAAGGAAAATTGATCTAGACGACCATTTTTAAAACAAATGATAAGTGTGATATGTCTTTGAAAGGAGAATTTTTCATAGAATTTAAGCATCGAATAACAATGGGGGATTTTATTTAAAATTTAAGGTTGACTTCACTTCCGGTTAAACCGGAAGTGGATTTGAAGGTTTAATTTGGCCCAAAAATGATAATTTACACACATATTAACGTCTTATATTTGTAAATTCTTACTGCTAAAATTACGAAAAAAATGGAGGGGGGATGGGGTTGTAGCACTTTTTTGTGTCACCCGGTAGGTATAATATATTTAAAACATTGCGTTCTCCTGAAGCGAATCCTGTCCACGTTTATTAATGGATTTTTAAAAACTTTTTTAATTTGGACTCTACAGATATTGGAGAATGTGGGTTGAAGTTATTTTTATTAAAAAAAAAAAATATTCTTGTTATTGATATAGTCGTCCCGCAGCTACATCGCTACGTCACAGGAATGAAATGGCTGTTAATCCTATCGGTATAAAAAATATTTGTTTTTATCTCAAAGAACCTAACCAAACCATATTAAAAACAGTTCATCATCATCAATATTTTTCCTATAACGCACAGTAGTTACCATGAAAATTACCAGACGAAAAATAACAATCTTCCATTCATTCCGACAAAAAATACGTCCCTTGTCTACAGATTCGTTCCGGTGCGTCAGGTAGGCCATGACTTCGCTTCTTGTACTTCTTTCAAACTCTCTTTTGTCTCCTTTTGTGTTTTTTCGAAACACCGAGGAACAAAACGTAGTCAAAACGGCATTTAGAATCGGAGACAAATTCATTGAGTTTCGAGATGATTTACGACCGATGTTAGAGCGACCTCTCTGCGGAATAAATTAAAATGTCAATACGTTTTGGGTAGCAGAAGGCAATTTTGGTCCGATAAATCTAAGGACAAAAGCGGCCCGCGTACATTCACGGATATAAAATGTTTTTTTGATTGCTTTGGGCACAAAAGAGCTGAAAAAAGGGTCGTTGTTTATGGAGAAGGGTTATGACGATGAGGAAGTAGTGGTTGTGTTATGGGACTTTAAGTTTTATGGGGTATTTATCAACAAAATGCAAATCAGAAACATAAAAAAAAAATTGACATTTCTAAAAATTGTCTTAAATAGGTAATTTCACAAGATTTCCAACCAGTCTCCTCCTATCAAAATCGCTGTTGTTTCAAAAAATTATTTTTCTGCCAAAAAAAATGTTTAAAAAAATCATCCCTGTCATCGAAAGTTCTATCAAAATTTGGCGCCCCTAAGAAGAAACCCAGTTAGTTAAATTTTATGTTTAAAGTAATAGTTATTTTTTGTACACGACGATAAAATGTCATTTTATCGTTGACCAAAAAAGATTAATTCATGAGCGATGAAATCGTGAGTAAATTAATTTCGGGAAACGATAATGTAATTTTTCCTACGACTACCTATTAAAACGAGAAAAAAAAAGCATGGTTAATTTGACTAGAAAGCGCCGTATATCACACGCGTGTTGAAAAAAAAATATTTCAACACTAGTGTTGAAATACAAGGCACACTATTTAATTTAAACATATGGTGCCAATTTGACAGACCACCCCTATTTATTAAAAAGAACAAATTTTAGACATCAGTAATTGTAAAGTGTTTAACTTATTTATCATGTATTTGACGAGTGATTCAGAATTCGAGTGTGAAAATACGCTATCTGAAATTATAAAAAATGTTAATAATATACTGGCAAATCTATTACTAGAAAAAACAAATCTTGATGAAGAAAATGTCATGCATTAAAGAACAAATCTCTTCAGGTACCGATAGCATAGAGAATAGAGCTCTAGCCTACAGATCGCAAGGTTACAGGTTCAAATCCCATCAGGAGTATTTGACTATTTTTTTATAAAAACATTAAATAATTTATTATTATTTTGAATTGAAATCTTCCTTGTTGGGTGGATTTTTAAAATTTATGTTTAATGCATCTTTCCTTGATTAAATTAAAAATTTTTCATTCTGGTTAATCTAGAAGTCAATTCAGGATTAGTTTTTCCTATGATATATAAAATAAGAAAAAATGAAAAAGGTAAACTACAAATAAAGGAAAGGCCATTGTCAAACTATGAAACCAGATATTAAGTGGAACATAATCCTAAGTATGCTCATTTCGACACTAGTGTTGAAATATTTTTTTCACAAATCAAAGGCTTTGTTAGTAATTGTTTGTGGTCGTAGGAAAAATAGTGTACATTACTCGTGTGAAAGTGATTATTTAAAAACTCGGAGATTTCCGCACTCGGCTGACGCCTCGTGTCGCAGTTTTGGACTAAAGAAATTTTAACTAATGTATTAGTAAAAGCAAGAAACAAAAAGATGTGAAATTTGTCCATTTTTCTGTTTCTGATTTTATTACTTTATAATTTGAAACTTGTTTAATTTTTAATTAGCGTTGCCTAGCGGGACTTCTGTAATTGTGACGAATGTCTTTACAGGTGATTTCCTCTTAACATTTTTACTTATTTAAGTTTGTTAGAGGTGCTGGTATGCTTCAGAGTGTCTAACAACGACACAGATGTCGCTTCGTGCAACATCTTGCTGATGCGTCCCACCAAATACTGTATAAGAAGTTTTGAGTTGCTCCTTTCTCTCGTCGGATCCTAGCTCTACTGATGAGCCATGATATTCCGAAACGCGTCTAGGGATGGATGATGGAAATGAAAGGAAATTCTTCTTCTGATTAAATTGTAGGTAATTATGCTTTAAATAGGGGGTTTTGGCCGATTTCTTGGATAAAAGAAAAAAAGGTAAAGAAATATTGATAAATGCGTCACTACACCCCACACTTATGCAGTTTTTGGAAGAAGAAACGAGTGACCAGACCATGAATGAATCCGATATTCGAGCTTTTCAAAAATTTCGCATCACCCTGTATTACACAAAAATGGAGCAACGTATTAAATACAAAACAAAAGAATAACACACATATATCTTCATGGTGTATGCAAATAACTAGTCAGATTTGTATGCTAGCAAAAAAAATAAGAAAAAAAAGTGCACCCCAAGAAGGGTTGACGCCGTTTTTTTGCCAAGCAAAAAAACGAAACCAACGAACATTTTTTGCGTACTCTGTATAATAAACTGGCTTAATAAATAGCTACAAAGGTGTAAGAAAGAGTTGGAATTCTAATGAGGGGAGGGAGTCGAGTTGGGTGCAGAATTGACTCAAATGTACAGAAATTTAATTTTTGTAAAAATTAGGTCACAGCTAATGAAAAAAATATTTAAAATATAATTAGGTAAACTTACGTAATAAGCATCACAATACTTTACCTTTGTAATTTTTACCCTTATTTTTAATGCTAAATAAGAAATAATTATAAAATTTGGGTGTTTCTAATTGAAAATCTAGACTTTTTGCAGTTTTTTCAATTTAATTTTTAATCTTATTTTTTAAACACCCTGTATTAATAGTTATCAAAATATTATACAAAATCTATTACAGCAGGTCCTTTATAACAAGGAATCCCACTTACATTAAATAAATAAGGCTTCTTTATAGAAAATATTGATAATTATTCTAAGGCTTGCAAACGTCATTTTTGACATAAAAATTCAAATATATATCAAAAACGTTTAGACATAGGTATAGGACATGGTATACAAAATCTACCTGGAATCTTGCGTAGAATGCAAAAATGTAATAATATATTATAGGATGTCCCATTTACAATAAGCAAGTTGACACTTACTTCCGGTATAACCGGAAGTGCCACCGTTATGAAAATATTTTAGCCCGGTCGCCCCCATCAGCATCAGCATACTGTCAAATTTTCAAAATTTTCCTATGTATATTTTTCTATATATAGATCGATTCGGTTCCCGGTGGGACACCCTGTATGTTTACTATTAATTTTTTTTTCGGTGTGGCTTGACTCTATCTACCTTTTTTTTTTTTTCGTCTCGCACTATTCCATCCATTTATGTCGATCCCCGTACCCAACTCGACTTGCCCTTCCAAAGGGGTGACAAAATTCGCCTCGTCACATTGTTTCTTGCGAGAGGGATTGGGGCGTATGAATTCGAAGTTTGAATAAATTGAATTAGGAAAGTGTTGAGACAAAAGGGCTTTTGATTTCGAGTTAATTGGAAAGAGCCGTGACGAAATCGCGTTTATTTAACGGACTGGTTTATCGGCTGTGACAATTTTGTATTCGGGTTTTTATTTGATTAGTCTACTTCGGTACGATAATGGACACATTCAGTAGCGTAGCCAGGTAATATGCTCGTGGGGGGGGGGCTCAGTTGGCGTAAGTAGGACATTTTTTTTCTGGAGAAAGGGACAGTCAAGACTACATGTATTTCATTATATTGTACCTAGCGCCGAAGGAGGAAAAGCGCCGCAGGCGAAAAACTTTCTGGGCAACGCCCAAAGATCGTTTAAAATTTACCTAACTACTATCAAATTTCGAAAATTAAATTATTACCTCTCCCCCTCTGAATGGTTGGATTAAATTTGTTTTTGTAAATGTTTTTTTACTCTTTTTTTGATATTCCTATCTGGCTCTTATTAAAAAAAAACATTTTTTATATTTGTGAAAAATATGAATATTGGTGTTAATCCAAAATTTTAACATAAAACGCACGCATGACTCTAACCAGCGTTTTTCGGGCTCGGTCTTTCATGATTAAAAATAAAGTAAATATCGCTCACCACGCCAAAATTAAAGATTTTTTCAGAAATCATGTATTTTAGGAGCGTAGATCTAAGAGCAGTTTTTGGTGCAAATGCTTAGATTTTGAAATAATCCTTCTAAAGTCCCGTTTTGTATATTCATAATAAAGCATTCTCGTTTCTTCCGGCACTATTTTTTTATTATAAATTATCACACTTCTATTCATAAAAAATGTTTTAATTAAAATTTGTTCTTTAATTTTTCTCTTTAAAAATAAATACCTTATTGTTTTTGTTGTAAACATATTTTACTGCATTGGGTTATATTTTTGTTAATTTAAAATAGCTCTAAAAATAGGAAAACAGAACAGACAAGTATATAATAGAAAAATACTATAAAATATTATTCTTTATACTCGTTTCCCTATAAAATTGCATCATAAATCAATAACTAAAACGATATGCGTCCGAAACCTTAATCTCTATATAAAACAGGACTTTTAGAAGGAAAAGTTTAAAAACTAAACGTTTCCTACAATACCTTTGTAATCTAAGCCAAGAATACATTATTTAAAAATTTAAATTAAGAGTCCAAGCGTGAGACAAAAAATTAGGTTGCAATTAGACTTTTAGACCCAAGCTCCTCGGCTCAGGGAAGGGAGCCCCCCCTGAATACGCCACTGTACACATTGCCGTATGGGTTTTGGTTTGTAAAACGTTACTGTATTAAGATCAGGCGAGGCTTGTCCATACGGTCAGTTAGTTAATAACCCAAGTAAATAATTTATTTTTTAAAACAAATTAAAATTATAACCTTCCAAAAAATTCAAATATTCCCAAATGTTGGAGACAATTGTTTCCAACCTTCCTACAGACACTAAGCAAGGTCGGTTTTTACCTCGCAGATGAGGCGAGAGCGATGACATTTTTAGAATATGTGATCACGGAGGATTCAGACGACTTCGTACTTACCGAACGACCTTAATGGTTTCTATTTTGATTTTCTAACCTAAGAATTTTGTAAGGTTGTATGCAAACAAGCTTAAACAAAAAATTTGATCGGTTAAATAATAAACATAAATCTTGGCGAATTTTACGACAGGTTATTTTCATCCCTCAAACCTCCATTTGCTCGTCAAAAAGCCCGGTTTTATTACAGTTCATCTAGCACCGTTATGTTGCAGGGCAATTGCACACTATATTTAATTTTGAAATAATAAAAAATTTACGCTCCTCATTTTCGATATAATATTATTAGTTATATCCATGGGGTAACGTTTCGTTCCTACAAAACCCATTATCAATATGTAAAATGAACAAAAGTTTTTTTGCAAAAACGGCTCTGGAAATAGCTTCTAGAGTAAGTTACCGAAAAAGTTTAAAACTTACCTCCTGGTTCCAGCCCATGTAGTGTGACACAGCCGGATCCATATGCTCCGCCATAACGCTCATCCAATGGACCAGCCCTTGGGCTCCTTGGCCACCCATGCCACCTCCCTGCGGCCCTGCGGGGTTTCCCCCCGTTTGCGATGTGTCCCATCCAAATGCTTTCTGAAAATAATAAAAAATATTATTTGGTATTTATTTTTAAAAAATGTTTATGTTTATATTTCTTTATTGTAATAAATTTATAAAAACATTTCCTATAGCTGAGTCCTAATACACCTAATAAGGATGAAACGTCCATCAATGTGTAATTGACCCCGGGGAATCCATTTGTCGTCCCTATGTACTTTAATGCAAAAGACAGATCCACAATACCTTTAAATGTCAATATTAAAAGAACGACGGATCAATGCAAAAATGTGACAACCGTTTTTGGAGACGAACTAATGTTTGTCTCTATTTTCGATCGATTTCAGACACAAAATATTGTATTATTTTATGCAATAAAAGACGGCGCGCTCCGAAGTCGCGTAGGTTCTTACGTAGCGAATGAATCATATAGTGCGCCTATCTATTCGGCTTCCTTTAAATGTTGAAATTCAAAGACAATACTGTTTGCTAGCCGTTAACTTAATTTTTAAAATGTTATTATATTCTTAAACAAACTATAGTCTAAAGACAAAGATTTTCCTTTTCATTTCGCCAGATCCATCTCTAGACTATTTCAGAAAGGTGTAGAGTAATAAAATGGGAAATTCCGTCCAGTTCGGCTCAACTTCGGTGTCGGTCATAGGCGCAGGTAGATTTTGTAAAGAAGGAACTATTAGCTATAGAAAATTTACACAAACATCGTTTTATGAAATATGCCGTGGAAGATATAGCTGAAAAACATAGTGTTACTGTGCTGATGCGCGTATCGCCCGCCATATCATTGCGAACTAAATCCTATAGAACTTATATGGGCGCAAGTGAAAGGATTTTTAAAATTATCGAGAGTAATAGTCCCGACTACCTTCGGTCTAGGTTGACTTTTGGAGAGGAAGTTTTTGCGCGAGTTAGGTGAGATCCAAGTATTCTACATGTCCCGAGGCATGCAACAGCGACTTTTAAAAGCTCATTTTCGTATGCAGCCGCTACTTTATATAACAGCCTACCAATTAACCTGAAATCACTTACTAACCTAGCCACGTTTAAAAGGAAAATCAAGGAATATTATAGTAATGAGGTCTGATTGCTCAGTGTCATTTTGACTCGTCATACCAGGCTGGTCTGAGCAAAACACACGTCTTATTTGTGTATTAGGATAGTTTTTAGGAAATATCTTACATTTAGTTTGTATTGTATTGTCAAAACATATTTCAGGTTGGGCCCAAGCAGCCTTTGGCTGAGCCCCGCCTAATAAAGACTTTATTTATTTATTTATTTTTATTTGTAGCACAACACGGCACTTAAAATGAAAGACGTTAAGCTACTGTTTGATCAAGCTATTAAGGAAGTGACACCAGAGAACTGGCGATCATGTCATTGAAGAAGAGGTGAAAAATGGATAACAATAGACAAAACCCATAAATTAACCCAAACCCGGGTGGTACTACCTGCACTTGATGAAAAGACAGAATTTTGCAATGAAATCAATGCCAAATTATGAAAGTAGCTTAAATATTCGTTGGGTCACTCTGTAGTCCCTTTGCATACCTAATGAGCTTTTATTACTCTACACCTTTCTGAAATAGACTATCAGACTATTATCAATATTTTTCACAATAAAATAAGGTATATCAAAGCTTTCACATTTGGGACGTCGGTAATAAACCGACATATTGATTATTTAAATTAAATTATAAACAAAATGGACGGTTTCCGTGCAAGCAATACAAAAGAAGAAAAAAATTAAGATAAACGACGTCCAAATCGACCACAGTAAAACACGTATTAATGACGTCCGACGTCTGAAAATGGCGCCTTATCAATAGTAGTAAAATAAGCATTTCAATAAAGTTCAGGTAAAGGTTATTGAAAGTACTTAATGTTTAACTACATAATGACGTAAAATAGGTAGGTATAATCTCTTTTTCAATAACAAAATTTTAATTTAGACAGCGGCATATCATGAGAGAGAGAAGTAGCAACATTTATAACTCCTTTTCTAAGTAAATGGACATCAAGGAAGCAATTAAAAAATGTACAGGTGAGAACAAGGCCCAGCGCTGTGCCATGTGGGACACCGTACTCTACTCGAGCCTGGATATATAATTAAAATAAAAGATTTCTAAAATCTTGCCGTATTGTGGCGTTTTCGCGTACGTCACACAGTTAAAGTCTGGTTAGTTAAGTTACTTACTGGATTCTTGTGTATTTGTACTTAAATTTAAAGTTTATAGGAATTTTACAAAGTTCTTGGCGCATTTTTATGCTTTTTATCCCGCCAAACCTTACCTGATCAAAATCCCTGTCCTTTCCGAAAAACATGTTCTTGTAAACATTGCTCTTGTCGTCGCCATTACTGCTCGCCATCACCGCCTTCGCCAACAACGTTTTATAGAACTGAGTCGGCAACAAAAGTTGATTATTATTGTAGCTGTCCAATTTATTCATTATTTCGTTATACTTTAACGCCGGTTTGTACAAACTCAGGCAGGCTTCGTTATTATTTCCGACGGTACCGCACGAATCGCTCGAATCCGAACTATCCATCGCGGCCTCGGGGATTGGTCGAATTGCTGTCATTTTTGAGCCGAAAAGTTGCTTAAACATGTATAACGACACTTTAAATTATGTTATTTCAACCACAATAATGTGAGACGCTGTTATGACACCAGTTTTTCGAAGTTTCTTGCATTTTAGTACAATAGCTCGAACGGTTTAGTACAATAGAACGTACAAAGCAGTACTATAAAACAATTCCAAGGATTGCGCGTCTCAGCTTCACTCTAATCTTAAAATAGTTGTATTTTAGCTAAAAGTTTATTGCGTCAAGTACAAGGCTAAGTCTCTAACAGCTACGCTTACTTTTTTCTAAAAAATACGAGAGTATTATTACTTTTATACTGTTATTACTTCGTTACACTATTATAGTATGATAATAAAATAGTATGCTTCTATTTTGAAGGTATTAAAATATTTCTATTTATTTTCTCTTTGCTTATTAATAGGAACTTGGTAGACGGTGAGGAACTATTACGTTTTAGTAGTGTAGTATCAATGATTCTAACCCATGGAATGTGTATTTTTTTAATAGTTCTTTATACAGTCACAGTTTGTTAGCACTTGAAAACTGAAAAGTAAAAATGTATTGGTTTAGAGTAGGTAAAAATGTACGAATAGCGATTGACCGGTCCTCGGTGATGTATTAATTATGTGCAAGTTTCTAAATAAGGCTGAAAATAGCATTTTTATCAAATGTAAAGCGACATGCATTGACCTATCATTCCTCTGTGCCAAATGTCTGGTCTTCTTTCGGATACAGGCAAAGAAAGATGATATAGTCTGCGCAACCAATTCTCTTCTTTTTCTACAGCCGACAGCAGTAATTGGCCATTGAACACAATAATCCCATTTTCTGTACCACGGGAGTAAGTCCCGCCCACTTCCAAAATCCTCATCCACGTGATACTTCCGAAACTTTTGTTTAAGTCAAATTGACAAAATATGCTACACCTGTACCTGAGTAATTAAAGCTGTTTTTTTTGCACTGTTTTTCCAGTGAAACATATTGCAAAATTTTAACAATCAAAATAAAAGCATAATTACAAATTTATTTCAAAGCAAAAGCGGATTAAGCTCCTTCATGGCGGTAAAAGATTACTCTGGAACCTGCCGAATATCTATAAAGGAAAAATCATAGTCTATTTGTCTCGTTAACGCGTCCTGGTTAGCACGCTAAACCAGAATATATAGTTTTAAAGTAATATTATGTAAATAATATAAACTGTAAATAGAATGATATTTAAAACAAAAAACAATGAATAAAGTATGTTTTAAAATTAATTAATTCTTACCATCCGCCATGCAGAATATAAAAATAGAAACATTATTCATGTGAATTTCTTATTTTCCATTAAAATTACAAACGTTGACCAAATATTATTTTCAAGATCTCCCCTGAATTCTCGTGAAATTCGTTTATATAAAATTTAGTATATAAAAAAAGAAATTTTATTGTCATCGCCTGGCGCAGGTACAGTATGCGCGATGTAGTGGAAATGCAGTATTTGTTCGTGATGGCTCATCGACTACTGTTTGCCCTTAAACATTTACATAAATTACTTGTTAAACTTTTTTTTTATTTTAAAGGAAGAAATATGGCTCCTGTCGAGCTAAATAATTTCACAAAGAATTTGAATATCGAATATCGCTTACGGTAATGACGCTGCCACTAAGAAATTATGTTCGCTTTGAAATTTCAGATCAATAATGTAAAATAATTTTTATGAAACAAAGAACATTTTCCCATAATATTTTATGACAGACTTTATTGATGAAAATTCTAAATTATTTTTTCTTATTCTGATGTTAAACGAACCTTTTTAGTATAAGAGGGTGTTCCTTAATGACGTGCTAAAATTCTAGGATGTAATTCCTCGGTATATTTTATGAAGAATAGTTCATTTGAAGGACTTATATTTTTGGTGCAGGGTCTCGAATTATTTTTTTCTAATTAGTCCGATCAATTTTTTTTTCTTCTGAGGGCCCAGCAGGTGTGGCCCATTGTGCTCACCCTATTTGGTTGTTACACCCACTTCGTGATTCCAGTTCCTTGCACTAGTTTGTGTAGGTTAACTGGGGAGAGGGTAAGGATGTCCTCTGGTTTCAGTTTTGGTTGTCAGAGTATTTATTGCCTCTTCCGATCTAGTGACTCGCAATGGCAAACTATGTGCTGTACAATTTCTCTGTCTTGTTCGCATAATCTGCAGTCAAGGTCTTCATTGCACAGTTGTATTCTGTGCAGATGGTTCTTGACAGCCATATATCCTGTCAGAATTTCCGTAATGGTTGTCAGCTGGTTCCTGTTCATTTGAAGCAACTGCCTACCTAAGAGCGGCGTCGAACTCTGAAGTCTATAGAGTCACATTCTTGCCTCTCCTTTTATTACCAAGTAAAGCGGAGGAAGGTCTAGGATGATCTCCATTGCGGATGTGGAATTGATTTTATAAAATCTGATCAATTCTACATAAAAATGGAAAATTGAAATTTTTTTTTCAAGGAAATATTGTGTTTGTTAAGGATGCAATCTACAAATATTGCCAAAGCAATCATTTATTTGGGCCAAACTTGAAATTTTCATAGAGTAACAATTACGTATGTAGTCACAACATTGTGTTTATTATCTTTTTTCTGTACTTTCTAATTGTAAGAAAGAAGTTGAATCATAAATAAGTAAAAATTTTATATTTTTGTCATTGCAGTTGCACATTAGAAAGTTTGAATGAACTGCTTATAACGCATGGCAAAATTAGCAAGTTGATTTAATAGAAATAACTTTAAAAAAAGTCTGTTTCATTTCTAAAAAAAATGTAATATGTAATTTATACTTAGTAACGAAAAATATTCCTTCCTAGGTCCCCATTTAAATAAAAAAATGTCTTGGTATTACTACTCTACTATCAGGGATATTATGGTTTGTATAAAAAAAAATATTGTTTCCAATGTCCTTGTTCTCTCATGTTCTTTATAATACATACTTATGCAATACAAAACAGAAACACTAGATTTTTAACTTATTTTACTCAGCCTTTTGTGTGAATTATCCTTATTTAAATTTTCTTACAAAAATATCCCCTGGACTTTCTATTTAAAATATACAGTTATATGAAATTTGTTTACTTGGTCAGATTAAAAAGTCATTAATATGACGTTCTTTTATAGAAATGAAACATAGAACAAAAACAAAACAAAAAAAAATATTTTTAAGTTATTTCTCATCGGGTCACCTAAAAATCTCATTTAAACTTTCTAATGTACAACTGCAATGATAAAAAATAAAATGTTTACTTATTTATGATTTAACTTCCTTCTGCCAATAAGAACGTACACAAGAAAGACAATAAACACAAATAAATTACACCAAATATTGTCACATCTATTGTCCACGCGGGCACGGCCATGAAAATGGCCAATTATTGCCTTAAAAATACGAAAAAATGGACACGGAACCGCAAAAGCACCCTAACATAACATAACCTCCTGACAGTCCTGGCTAGAATGATGTCACATGACACCCACCGGGCAAGGGCGTCAAGTCTCTGTTGATGCCGTTAGTTATAAATATGAAGAATAATATTACTTGAAAAGAAAAGTTAGTTCTAGTAACTAAGAATGTATCTTAATCAAAATTAACAAAATGATAGGGACTACAAATTCATAATGTGTTATTACAACAAGCTTAATTGATAAATACAAGTTTGTAGGAACCTTGATGTAACATTTAAATAAGATATATACAGAGTAAAATTCAGCTAAACAAAATATTTTATTTCTGCCAACTTATATGAAAACAAGATATTTTCTTTGTTCTGATGGCATCATTTTTTGGTAAATATAACCAAGAAAAAAATATTTTTTGTTTTCCTAACTAAAAATAGTTATTTTTGGTAACATAAACACGAGAACAAATAAAAATTAGTACCAATACCAAGTCATTTTTAAAAGTGTTCTTGATTAAAACAATTATTTACTATAAGCGAATTTATTAAATTCAACAATTTAAAACACGGCGCGAAAGATGGAAGTTTAAAAACATAAGATGGGAAGAGATGTACGTCATCCTATTAACCGCACAATTCTTTTATTTGCCAGTTTAGAACAGCTTAGAAACAGGAAACCATACTCGAGAACTCAGTCAGATATGAGTGCGTCGGTCACAGAGCGATCGGCCATTGCTATTGCATGGAATTGTTGAGACGTCGGTCAATATCAAAATCAACGTTTAATGAAAAAAGCCCATTTTAACATTATTATTGAAAAATAATATTTATAAAAAACTACCACGAAACTTCGACATTATAAAATGTAAATAGCCCTCAACAAAAACGTTCAAATACATTATTTAGCAATAACTATTTCGCTAAATATGAAAATAAACTTTTTAAGGGTATACAATATAATTATGTCCTAAAATAATAGCACGGAAAATTATTAATAAAATAACAAATTATAAAAAAAAATAATTGTTTATTATTAATTAGTTTTAAAAGGAATGAGTTCTGATAATGCCGGAATTATTAATTTAAACAAACTCGTGTTTTCAACGATACACTTATATACCGGGTGACTCTTAAAAATAGATATTCTTCATAATAATTATGGTAATAAGGAATCGGCAATTTTTTGTGTATAATATCAGTATATTGTTGTGTTCTTATTAACAGTATATTACATAACAAGTGATGAAAGTGATAAATTTCAAATGAGGATATATTTAACACGAGGCGTCAGTTGAGTGAGGAAATTCTCCGAGTTTTAGAATAATCAATTTCACACGAGTAATGTACACTATTTCTCCTACGACCGCAAAGAATTATTAAAAAAGCCTTTGATTTGTGAAAAAAAGAATATCAACCTTAGTGTTGAAATTAGCATACTTAGAATTATGTTCCACTTAATATCTGGTTTCATAGTTTGTCAATAGACTTTTCCTTTATTTTTTGTAGTTTAACTTTTTCATATTTTATATATCATAGGAAGAACTAATCCTGAATTGACTTGTATATTAATCAGAATGAAATTTTTTAAATTTAATCAAGGAAAGAAGCATTAAACATACATTTAAAAAATCCACCCAACAAGAAAGATTTCAATTCAAAATAATTTTATAAATTATTTAATGTTTTTATAAAAAAAAGTCAAATACTCTTGGTGGGATTTGAACCTGTGATCTTGCGATCTGTAGGCTAGAGTTCTATTCTCTACGCTATCGGTCCCAATAAGGATTTGTTGTTTAATACATGACACTCTCTTTAGCGCGATTTGTTTTTTCTGGTAACAGATTTTCCAGTATACCCTTTATTATTAACAGTTTTAATAATTTCAGATGGCGCATTTTCACATTCAAATTCTGAATCGCTCGACAAATACATGATAAATAAGTTAAACACTTTACAATTACTGCTTTCTAAAATTTGTTTTTTTTAATAAATTGGGGTGGTCTGTCAAATTGGCACCATATGTTTAAATTAAATAGTGTGCCTTGATATTTCAACACTAGTGCTAAAATATTTTTTTTCAACACGCGTGTGATATACGGCGCTTTCTAGATAAATTAACCGTGCTCTTTTTCTCATTTTCATAGGTGGTCGTAGGAAAAAATATATTCGTTACTACAGTTTAGTTGTCCGAAAAAGTTTTACTTTAATAAAAATGTCCTAAAAGTTTCATTGTAATGTTCCGGTTTTTTTTATTCATTTTTCCGAAATATCTAACATGTTAGGAAACATATTATGAAGACAAGCAATGGGATCTTTCACTAATCTCATATTTGATAGTTTTGGCATTTAAATTGTTAAGTCGATGCTATCTCAATAAAACATCATCAATAAAACTATTGCTAGCTCATATCATGAATTTTTTGCGGCTCATTGAAAACATGCACAATTTCCACAAATTTGAAAAACGCAAAACTGGCGCGATTACTCGATGACGTCGATCCGATAAAAATTTACGGTGAGCATCGTTACCGATCTTTCACTTGTCATGTGCTTGTCAGCTGCTGCTTTCATGACGTATATTCGATAAAGTCCGTGTTTCTGTTCCAATCGTTTTTTTATTTTTTTTTCTCAGTGATGGCCTAAAAATATTAAAAAGTACAAACACGGGCGGAAGCTTTCCTATTAAGCGAAGGTGGTCATTTCCAACAATTTTTATAAAACAAAATTTTTCATTGTCAATGTTAATAATAATAATAATAATAATAATAATAATAATAATAAGAATAATAATAATAATAATAATAAATAGTCAAGCTAATTTAATTTAATTATTTTTATTAAGAACGGTGTGCCTGAGGAGAAAACGCAAGAGACCATTTTCATGCAGAATTGACCAGGCTAATCAGAAATAATATCTACATGAAAAAATATCAGTGGCGTCCCACTTTTTTCTAAAAAATATATAAACGCTTCTTCATTTAAAGTTTAAAAAACTATTCTATTGGCGATAACGCTAAAAAAAACGGAGATATCGAGCTGCGGTTTAAATATTTTTCCTAGCAAATTGCATCTACTTTTCGATTATAGTATCATAATTATACCGTATAATTTATTTTTTCAAAATCAAAAAATGTGTTATTATTACAAATTGGGCTCTCTAGAATTTTTTTTGAGAACTATTATGGACAACTAAATACGATTGGTAAAAGTGCATACATTTCTCTTCCAAACAGTCTTTAGTTTGCTAAAATCGGATAAGTCGTTTATAAGTTACAGCGATTTAAATGATTACACTTTCAAGAGCTTCCCCCCCTCTTATTAAAGTCGGTACGCTAATGAGCATAAGACCAAAATGATGCATAATTGTCCAAGCTTTTTAATGGTGTTACCAAAGATATACCTTAATGTGGAATTTTCGGAGATGTGTAAAATTTTAAAATTTACTCTTCAATTACGCCCTCTTGCGGCAAAATGCAGAACTTAAAAATTATTTTTAGGATTTTCTCATGACCACTTTAGTTATATTTTTTTTTCCCCGAGTTTCTATGCCCAATAGTTTCCGAGATATAGCCGGCTACCTTTCTTATTGAATCACCCGGTACAAGGGAATCTCGAAAATTGTAAGAAATATCAAGATGGTTAAATTTAGGCAAAGTTGCTTATTTTCGGGCTTCATAATTTGGTGAAAGAAAATTGTAAATATTTCGAATGCCTCCAGAGATATCCAAAAAAAAATCCGAAATTTTTAGTTTCGGTTTTCAATTTTTTGCGCCTTCATTTTTGACTTGGAAAAAAAATACTTAGTACTTGTAGCCTCCTATAGTATTTAAAAATGCAAAGTTGATAATGGTTTTGAAAAATGAAACGTCAAATTAACAATCTAATTACACCAGAGGAGAAAAAGTGGTAATGAGAATGAAAACAAATAAAGTAAGAAAAAAATAAAAACGAAATCTTCCCAAATATTTACGGAAGGATTCTGAGTTTATTAAATTTGAAAGCACAATGTTTACAAGGGCACAACTTTTCTCTAATTTAACCATCTCTGTATCTTCTATGGTTTACGAGATCTCTGTAGAGCGCATCCTTATCTGGGACACCCTGTAAAAATTCTTTACATTATAATAACAAAATGCAATATTTAATTATCGGAAACCTCCAATGAAAATCGCGAATATAATTATAAATTATAAATTAATTTTTCCCAACCATATTAAAACATAATATAAACGAATCAAACAAAATAATAATTACGAAATATGAATTTGAAAGCTTTTTAAAATTTAATTAAAATATTTCAATAACCGCCCATCGACAAATGCTAATAAATGTTTTATGTTATGTTTTAACATCTGACCAAAGCAAACAACAAAAATAATATAATTTTAATAATACAATATTAATTTACGTTAATTTGTTAAGTTTTTATTTGAGTTAAAACTAAATCATGTTTTAATAATATGAGTTTAATTTCCGCAAATTTTGAATTAAAAATCACCGTACAAAATAGTGTGTTATTTTGTTTCGTTGAAATAATATTTATTCATTTGGGTATTAAGAGCACCCAATCAATATTTCAACATTCTTCTCTAAAGTTACACTCTTAAAAATGACTTGGTATTTGGTACTAATTTTTATTTGTTCTCGTGTTTACGTTACCAAAAATAACTATTTTTAGTTAGGAAAACAAAAAAGGTTTTTTTCTTGGTTATATTTACCAAAAAATGATGCCATCAGCACAAAGAAAATATCTTGTTTTCATATTAGTTGTCAGAAATCTAATATTTTGTTTAGCTGAATTTAATTCTGTATATATCTTATTTAAATGTTACTTCAAGGTTCCTACAAACTTGAATTTATCAATTAAGCTTGTTGTAATAACACATTATGAATTTGTAGTCCCTATCATTTTGTAAATTTTGATTAAGATACATTCTTAGTTACCAGAACTAACTTTTCTTTTCAAATAATATTATTCTTCATATTTATAACTTACGGCATCGCTGTACGCACTTTACAAGAGAGACTTGACGCCCTTGACCATTGGGTGACATCATTCTAGCCAGGACTGTCAGGAGGTTATGTTTATGTTAGGGTGCTTTTGCAGTTCCGTGTCCATTTTTTCGTGTTTTTAAGGCAATAATTGGCCATTTTCATGGCCGTGTGGACAATGGATGTGACAATATTTTTTGGTGTAATTTCTTTGTTTATTGTCTTTCTTGTGTACGTTCTTATTGGCAGAAGGAAGTTAAATCATAAGTAAGTAAACATTTTATTTTTTATCATTGCAGTTGTACATTAGAAAGTTTAAATGAGATTTTTAGGTGACCGATGAGAAATAACTTAAAAATATTTTTTTTGTTTTGTTTTTATTCTATGTTTTATTTCTATAAAAGAACGTCATATTGATAACTTTTTAATCTGACCAAGTACAACAAATTTAATATAGCTGTATATTTTAAATAGAAAGTTCAGGGGATATTTTTTGTTTTTTAATAATCGCAGTTGCAGATAAGAAAACTTAAATAAGGACAATTCAGTTCTATAAGCAATTGAACAACCCAAAAGGTTGAGTAAAATAAGTTAAAAATTTTGTATTTCTGTTTTGTATTGCATAAGTATGTAGGTATTCCAAAAAACATGAGAGAAGAAGGACATTGGAAATATTTTTTTTAAAGAAACCATAATATCCCTGATAATTTATTCCAATTAGTTTACGCATACCTAATAGAGTAGTAATACCAAGGCATTTTTTTACTTAAATGGGGACCTAGGAAGAAATACTTTTCGTTACTTAGTATAAATTACATATGACTTTTTTTTAGAAATGAAAGAGACTTAAGTTATTTTTATCAAATCAACTTGCTAATTTTGCCATGCGTTATAAGCAGTTCATTCAAACTTTCTAATGTGCAACTGCAATGACAAATATAAAATTATTACTTATTTATGATTCAACATCTTTCTTACAATTAGAAAGTACAGAAAAAAGATGATAAACACAATGTTGTGACTACATAAGTAATTGTTATTCTATGAAAATTTCAAGTTTTGTCCAAATAAATGATTGCTTTGGCAATATTTGTAGATTGCATCATTAACAAAAACAATATTTCCTTGAAAAAACATTTTCAATTTTCCATATTTACACATTAGTTGTGACAACTAATTTTAAAAGCGGGAGTACCATATAAATTTAGTTATCCGTATATAAAATTTCGTTGTGACAACTAAAATTTGTAGGTTGGGTTGGTTAATGTTATTAATTAGTTCAACAGTTCAATAACGACAATTTTTTTTGGTTGTACCAACTAATTTTTGGGTTGAGTCCGAATTCACGAAAATAAATAGTTGTTAGAACCAAATTTAAGTAATCCATACCATGTTATTTTTCAGAGTGTACCAACTCCATGCGAAATTATATACAGGGTGGTGCATCGTGATTGAAAACATAGGAAATCCCATGCAAGTTTTAGACTGTCCAAATATTTACTCTCCTGTTGACTTTAGAGCGGGGTTGTAAGAAGACTTTTTAGGGTCTCTGTGTGGTGAGTGCACATGCGGAGTTTGAACAATTTTGGACAACCCGATCTTAACTTATTTGATTAGGATTGCGGTTGGTTTTTCTTTGGAATTCAACAGCTGATGCTGCGAACGCCAGCATTGATTGGACTTATCAACCTGTGATTTGTCATTGTCAAATGTAATTCGAAAGTATTAGATTTTTTACTAGTAACAAATATTATAAGTTACATAATAGAGGATAAAGTCACTATGATAAAATGGTACCATGCGGGGAAAACTTTAAGTATTGTATCTGATATGTTTTCCGTTTGTTTCCCTGATAGAGCCATTCCTACCAAGTCGGCAATACAAAAAGTTATTACTAAGTTTGAGACGAATGGCAATGTAATAAACAACTGCCAATTCATAGCACAAAATCATGAGAGAGAGCTAAAGAAAACAATGATGGAGGTCTTAATATTTTACTTCACACCGAAGAAAAGTAAAATATCAGCACTAGAACTCTCGGCAAAGGGGTAGAAAGGCATCACACCACAGTACTGCGAACTTTAAAATAGCTATGTATACAACAAGTTACAAAACGATGTCTTTTAGGCACGCGACGTGAAAATTGTCCAACGAGGCAAAGCCGAGTTGGTTGGTGGCAGCTCTGCAATAATGTTGGCAGATTCTGGAGCGGATATAACACTTTTAAAGCGTCATGGAGGTTGGCGATCAAGCTCAGTTGCCGAGGGTTTATTTTTATGATAAAACACATGCACTGTAGGAAAAATCCTTTAAGGCGCTCTGGGAGCGGTGCGAGTGCGAAAAAAGCGATTAACGTTGGTCTTGAAACGTTGAAGATTGTATTCATTGAGAAACACCACCTCAGGAAGATCATTCCACAAAGATGACGTTCTCCAGATGAAAGAATTCTTGAACAATGAAGTTCGAGGAGTACTAAGCTGAACAACATATGGATGAGCGGCAGTGGTTCGCCGTGTATTTCTGTTTTGCATTGCTCTAGGTGGAATCAAGTGGGCAATGTCAGTCGAACACCTGCCATGGAAATATCTGTAAAAGAGAGCCAAATTACCAACCTGTCTTCGATGCTCCAGGCTATCGAGGGTCTTCGTCAGCTCGGGGTCGCCGATCAAAAATATAAAAAATATAGAAAATTCCATTGAACAGAAAAACGAAATAGCAAAAAGAATCATAGGGCAGAAAGATACGCCAAATACAAAAATAAAAGAAGTTCTCTCAGAAGCAGAAGTTAGCATTGTCAGTACTAGCAGTTTATCCATTCCGACCACTAATAATTACATTGCTCTTACAGAAGAGAAGCTAGATGCCTCTAGAATTCAGTTTAACAGTTGTTTACATAATTGTACATTTAACATTTATAATAAATAGATAATTTTCATTCATTTTAATGTTTCATTTTTACTTTTAGGCATTAGTGCCTAAAACTGTCACATTTAGACACTAGTGCCTAAAAGAGTGTCATTTCGAAATTCTAATCAATATCGAAATATGTCTATTTCGAACCGCTTTCACGAAATAGTATAATCAAGCAAATCATAGCAAAAAGGTTAACATTGCAGAACCGGATATAGTCATGGCAGGACACGCAATTCCCCTGGCACCGTCTATTAATTTGCTGGGGGTCAATCTGGGAGGTAATATGTCTTGGCATGATCACGTTGCCGCAATTGCCAAGGCAGCTGCACAGAAACTTGGTGTACTTTTCCGCACCAAAAGGTTGTACACACTTCATCAACTTTTGACACTCTACAAAGCCCAGATTCGATCATCATTAGAATATTGCTCTCATGTCTGGAGCTCTGCACCCAAGCACACCCTTCGGCTACTGGATTCCATTCAAAGGAGAGCCGTTCGTCTGATCGGCGACCCCGAGCTGACCAAGACCCTCGATAGCCTGGAGCATCAAAGACAGGTTGGTGATTTGGCTCTCTTTTACAGATATTTCCATGGCAGGTGTTCGACTGACATTACCCACTTGATTCCACCTAGAGCAATGCAAAACAGAATTACACGGCGAACCGCTGCCGCTCATCCATATGTTGTTCAGCTTAGTACTCCTCGAACTTCATTGTTCAAGAATTCTTTCATCTGGAGAACGTCATCTTTGTGGAAGGATCTTCCTGAGATCGTGTTTCCCAATGAATACAATCTTCAACGTTTCAAGACCAACGTTAATCGCTTTTTTCGCACTCGCACCGCGCCCAGAGCGCCTTAAAGGATTTTTCCTACAGTGCAGGTGTTTTATCATAAAAAATAAATATCATTCATATAAGTATCAAAACGATTATGAATTGCTAGAAGGGGATGAAAAGCGATGCTCATTTTTTTTTTGTCTTGAAATGATAGAGCGAGCTAACAACATATATTTTTTACAAAATATTTGCTTCTCAAACATATATTTGGATCTTAGAAACAGTTTAGCACATAGTTTGCCATTGCGAGTCACTAGATCGGAAGAGGCCACGAATACTCTCTACTCAGTAGACCTACACAATTTTTAGTGCAAGGAGCTGGGGTCACTGAGTGGGTGTGAAAATCCAGCAGGCTAACAGGAAAAAAAAAACGGATTGACTTTCTTTTCCCAATACCCTTTTTATTATATTAAATTTGACAGAAATGTATTATAATTTAAACCACAGTACTATAATAAAAACTTTTTGCCAGTAACCCCTGTGGAGGCTAAAGAATAAATCATTAATTATACATTAATTTTCACCAGACCGTATTAAAACATAACATAAAGGAAAATACGCATAATTAATACAAAATATGTATTTTAAAGCGTTTTAAATTTTCATCAAAATATTTTCATAACTATCACATAAACGAGCTAATAAAGTTTTATGTTTTAACTAACATCTGACTGGAGTGCAATAACAAAAATATTGCATTAAATAATACTATTTTAATAAAACAATATTAATTTGCATTTATTTGTATTTATTTGTTAACTTTTTAATTGAGAAAACCTAAATCCGGGTATGATAATAAATATATGTTACAGATTGATTCGTTACAAATTTCGGAATAATAAACTTATAATAGGAAGATAAGTAAAGCTCGGCGCGCACTTATTCACCAGTGAATAATGATGAACATTATATACTAGGCTAGGGTGTAATGGATATTATTAATAAGGAAACACATGTATAATGACCATGTTATACAGTAGTCGTGGACAAAGATATTTATTTGTGTCACAACAATAATAATTAATAAAATTATATGTAATACAATAATTTGGGTAAAAATCATAGTTATACCGGGTGTCCCATTATGGATGGCCACCGGCCGTATCTCGGAAACTACTGGGTATAGAAACTCGGGGAAAAAATGATAACTAAAGTGACCATGAGAAAATCCTGAAAATAATTTTTAAGTTCCGCATTTGGACGCAAGAGGGCGTAATTGAAAAGTAAATTTTAAAATGTTACATATTTCCAAAAATTCCACATTAAGGTATATCTTTGGTAACACCATTAAAAAGATTGGACAATTATGCATCATTTTGGTCTTATGCTTATTGGCATACCGACTTTAATAAGAGGGGGGGAAGCTGTCGAAATCGTAGCCATTTAAATCGCTGTAACTTATAAACGACTTATCCGATTTTAGCAAACTAAAGACTGTTTGGAAGAGAAATGTATGCACTTTCACCAATCGTATTTAGTTGTCCATAATAGTTCTCCAAAAATGCTAGAGGATGCAATTTGTAATATTAACACATTTTTTGATTTTACTCCGAAAAAATAAATCTACGGTATAATTATGATACCATAATCGAAAAGTAGATGAAATTTGCTAGAAAAATATTTAAACCGCCACTTGATATCTCCGTTCGTTTCAGCGTTATCGCCAATAGAATAATTTTTTAAACTTTAAATGAAGAAGCGTTTATATATATTTTAGAAAAAAAAGTGGGACGCCACTGATATTTTTCCATATGGATTTTCTCCTCAGGCACACCGTTCTTAATTAAAATAATTAAATTAGCTCTACGATTTATTTATTAACATAGATAATGAAAATTTTTTTTTATAAAAATTGTTGGAAATGACCACCTTCACAGAAAAACGCAAGAGACCATTTTTATGCAGACATGACCAGGCTAATCCAAAATAATATCCACATGGAAAAATATCAGTGGCGTTCCACTTTCTTTCTAAAAAATATATAACCCCTTCTTCACTTAAAGTTTTAAAAATTATTCTATTGGCGATAACGCTGAAACGAACGGAGATATCGAGCTGCGGTTTTAATATTTTTTCTAGCAAATTTTATCTACTTTTCGATTATGGTATCATAATTATACCGTATGATTTATTTTTTCGGAGTAAAATAAAAAAATGTATTATTATTACAAATTGCGCCCTCTAGCATTTTTTTTAGAACAATTATGGACAACTAAATACGATTGGTGAAAATGCATACATTTCTCTTCCAAACAGTCTTTAGTTTGCTAAAATCGGATAAGTCGTTTATAAGTTACAGCGATTTAACTGATTACCTTTCAACAGCTCCCCCCCCCCTTATTAAAGTCGGTACGCCAATGAGCATAAGACCAAAATGATGCATAATTGTCCAAGCTTTTTAATGGTGTTACCAAAGATATACCTTAATGAGGAATTTTCGGAGATATATAAAATTTTAAAATTTATTTTCCAATTGCGCCCTCTTGCGGAAAAATGCGGAACTTAGAAATTATTTCCAGGATTAACACTTTTTTTTTCTCATGGCAGTAGTTTACGAGATACGGCCGGTGGCCCTCCATAATGGGACACCCGGTATATGATGATGCCAGTTATTTTTTTAATTGTTGTTTTAATAATAATATAATTTTTTAACCGAAATTAGCTGCACTACAATTTAACAAATTATTAATTATTTCGAGTATTGCTAGTGGGAGAATTGGTTAATTAAAATTTTGCATTTTATTACAGTATAAAAAAGATTATGTAAACTCGGTCGGTTCATATTTTGTTTTAATTTATTAATGTACTTAAAATCATTTGCTTTTAACTAATTATTAATAAACAATTGTTATATTTTTTGTGATTTATAATTTTAATAATTATTTTGCAGGCCTTTATAAGGCTAATTAAATTTTACAAAAAAACATTAACTTTTTTTTAGGTAAATTACTGGGCATAAGTAACAAAGCTTCATCATTATTACTGCTACTTTAATTCCTAAATATAATCTATTAATTACTCTATGTTTCGAACCGATTTATCTAAAATTGACTTATACAACTTATACAGGGCGGTCGATAATATACAGGGTGATTCACGTCTTTTAATATATTATATTTTGACGTTTTTATTACTTCCGGTTATACCGGAAAGCCAATTATGCCTGCTATCAAATTTTTAGAAAGATAAGTTTACTCGTTTCCGAGATCTTCTAATAGGCCACTCAACGTGAATCACCCTGTATACTTGTTTAAAAAAGGCATTTTTTCGAACTGTGCTAGTATTGGGTTTTCGATCCAAACTCATGTATAATGAAACGTTTTGGTTTCTTTAGAACATAGAATAATGTAATTTAAATTAACTTAGCATGACCAGGATGTTTCATAATTAATAATAAAATTATGAAAAAAAATTAAATCAGCCCGTCATTATTTTCTATAAATTTAATTACATTAGTTTTAAACCTGGAATCTTCATTTGCAAATAATTAATGATTTTCAGGTTTTCACATTCAGTTATTCCATTTTTTAGATCAAATGTAGGTGAATTAATACGTTTGCGACACAGTAGGTTCACAAATCATTGATAAAACCTATTAAATAAAAACAATCCTTTAATTATAGTTATTACGTATTTTTAGTAGAAGTTTAGTGTTCATAATAAGAAAAGTTAGGGCCAAGCGGACAAAGTGGTGGATCTTTTGAATTATTTTGGCGTCCCTGTGTACTTTAATGCAAAAGATACAGTACCACTTTGTCCGCTTACCACTAATTTTTCTTTCTATTACATATTTTTATCCAATCTATTAATCAAAACAAGAATGTCTGGATAATTAGTAACGATGCTATGATAATTTCTTTTCTATTTATATAAAATTATTAATGACTGATTATGCAGTTATCTGGTATGGTTTATTTTCTATGAGCTATTGTTATTATGTTTTAAAGATTTAAAAAAAAAAAGAAAATTAATGAAATTACTGGAAAAATAATGGATATAAAATAATCAATAAGGGACTTTTTCATTGCGTAGCTAGAGTAATTTTATAAATATAGTATTTTTGGTAAATTTCCTGTATTTTTTATATTTGATTATTGTCTAAGGCTTTTGGTATTTTAAGCAACGACTTTATTTTCTAAAAATGCCTAACAATTTGTTTGAGTATCACTCACATTTTATAAAAATTTAAAATATAATAAAAATAATATTATATTTAATTTATACAGCATATAATTATTAATTAATTAATATGAAGTTATGTCTTAATATTTTAGAAAATGGTTATCGGCTATTGCTAGTTTGTGAAAAATAAATAAAACAGGCTGTAATAAAATTTGTAAACGAGAAATATCAGAACTGAATGCCGACTTGGTTGGTACCCACAGAGTCTTCAAATATTATTATTAAATTTTTTTAAGTATAACTTACATTCAAAAAAAATAAATGTAAATGATACTGCATAAAATAAAAACGCTATATTTAAGATATAACTAATACTACTTAAAATATGTTAAAATGCAGTTATTTCTAGTGGTTAATATGTTTAACATTCTTTATTGGCCATTACTACTTTGCCGGAAAAGGGTAAAAAAAATATACAAACTAAACAACTCACAACTTCATAAATTATGATTCTCATTTTGTTAAAATTTCGAACAATATATTGAAGCATGACTCACACTTGATAAAAATTAAAACCCGATAAAAAACATATATGAAATAAAAACAGCATTTTTGATATATTATATCTTTTATACCAGATAAAATTATTGATTATGTAGTCAACTTTAATGGTTGATAACGTCCAAGAAGCATTGCATGTTTTTACTACAACCGTAATTTTTATCGAAGAGATCTTTCTTTTGGTACATTTCGACAAAAACCTTACTCTAAACCAATACCAAAAATGTCGAATCTTATGATCGACATAATATCAATCGGCTTGACTATCTTCGGTCGCACTTGATGACGCGTCCCGTCCGTCATAAAATCACGTGCGTCCGTCTGGTTCTCATTCACACGAAGCGATCTCGAAATTAACCCCCTTTAATGAGCGCATCGACGGTGGAGGGGGTATCCCCTCGCCCCGCGCGGCCCGTTCCGTCCCTCCTCACAGTGTCCCCCGCACACACCTTCGCACTTAATTTAGTCCGTGTGTAATTAGTAGGGGAAACGCGGCGCGAAGAGACCAGCACAAGGGCCAGTTGCTATTAAGGGTTGAAGACAAGAGCCCGAGCAGGATGCAGCAAAAGTGCATAGACTGCAACGAAGCCGACGCTGGACTGAAGCGGCGCGTCGGCGGCGCCCCGACGCGAAGAAGTAGGTTAGAAAAGAAATAAGAAAAAGAAAAGTGCATCGGCGTCGTTCCTGGTAAAAAATTGTAAAAAAATGTATGTACATATACGGGGAAATAAGGTTAGAGCACATATAAGAATTTAATATTGATTGGTTATACTTCTTTCCTTGCACCGCGAGCGCATTCGCCGACGCCGTCGCTAGAAGGGGAGGGGGCGGGGACAAAAAAGGGGGATGGGGGTGCATCGGAGACGCCGACGACGGCGGAGCGACGGAGGAAAAAATGCAGTTGGCCGTGCGCCACCAGGAAACAAATGATTGTTGTCGTGGTCAAGTTGATGTGAAGTAAATGACGAGACTGATTGAAAACAAACAAGCGGCTTTAGACAGAGAGTTCATGAAGAATTTTTGGCTGGACAAAGGAAAAAACAAATAAAAACCTCACACATGAAATATATGATTTGCACTTGTATCATAAACCAAGTAGGGGGGTTAATATTTTAATATAGATGGAAAATACAGTAAAAAGAATGGAAAGTGAACTACTTGTTCGACGACATTGATACAAAATTAAATTTATTATTTATATTTTCATGTTGATTGCATTTTATTTTAAAAAACTCAACAAGATAATACACATTTTTAATTATTGTGAAAAAAAAGCAATTTAGAAAAAAAAATACCTCCTATGTTTTTTTTTTCAAAAAAAAAAACGTCGAGTTTTGAAAAAAACATTAACTCTTTTTTTAAATTTACATCACTAGTAATAGTATTTCGAAAAAAATCTCACACGGGACATTCTCGTTCTAAGGCAATGACATACAGTATTTGTGGTTTTAACCTTTCAGCTTGATTAGAAAAGGTAAGTGCTGGGAGTACAAATACCCACGCATTATTATTATAAAATGGGTTGTTTTATATACCAAGAAGATAATCCAATATTCTAAATTTGAACCACAGAAAGTTGGACGAAGCACTAAGTGTCTAGTAATGTTAAAGATATTAAATACAACACATACAAAGAAGCCCATTTAGAGAGAAATACATAATTATAATAAAAATGAATATTCTTTTATGTTAGATCTGTATAAGAAAAGTTAAAAATAATAGGTAATAAGAAAAATTCCACGTTTAATCAATGGTAAGTTAGGAGGTAGTAGAGAGTAGAGACATTAACCCATTATATTTTTATATATATGTATACTGATGACAAAACGTTTAAACTGTAGTAAATTTCCAAAGCTTAGAAGTCCCTAAACCTGGTTTTAAAATTCCAGGTCTGTATTAAAAAAAATTGACTTGAGGTTGGTATCTAAAGAACGAACCGTCGAATTTGAAATGAAAACTCATAACGCCATCTTGTAGACTATAAAGAACGACTAGGAGAAAGTGTTGAGGGCGCACAATATTAAAAACCAAAACTAAATTATTTTTTTCGGATATCTCCGAAGGTATTTGGAATATTTACCATTTTCTTTCACCAAATTATTAAGTCCCAAAATACGCAACATTTAACCATCCACAATAACCAACAATTTAACCATCTTTGTATCTCTTACCGTTGTCGAGATCCCCTTTTATGCACACGAATTTGTAGCACCCTGTATATAGATGTAAATTCGCATGGAACTGGTTGCCTTGGAAAATAATTTAGAAACTGGATGGATGCTCTGAATGGATTCTAATACGTACTATAGTCTGTTTCAGAAAGGTTTAGAGTAATAAAAGCTCATTAGGTATGCAAAGCGACTACAGAGTGATCCAACGAATATTTAAGCCACTTTCATAATTTTGCATTAATTTCATTGCAAAATTATTTCTTTTCATCAAGTGCAAGTAGTACCACCCGGGTTTAGGTCAATTTATGGGTTTTGCCTATTGTTATCCATTCACAAACACTGAAAATGGCGTAACAAAGGCCTGCATTATGTACATAGTATTAGGTACACTTATTTTTTATTAAACATTATAAAAAAAATATAAAATACAAAAAATGTATGTCTGTATAGGTATTACAATAAGTTATAATACAACCAGTTTGTTCCGTGTAAACGTGTCGGCCTCAAAGAAAAAAAGCCGTTGTTTCCACTACCGTTCAGCATTTCCAATTAGATTTAGATTAGTAAATACTCCCGTAAAATTTTACTATAAACACGTGCTTTTACCAAACGAAATAGGTTAAAACATAACGTCGTCTTCTTAATGACTGCGAAAGTTGGCGGCAAATAGAGTAAGATTACATAGAATACTCATTATTAACCCCGTTTCGCCAGCGCCTCTCATCCAGCCGCTCTCGTTCGGCTCTAAAGTTCTTAAAGTGCTTTGAAATTTGTCGTTTTGCTTTCTACTGTTCTGGATTGCTAAAGCATTTAGAGCAAGCACTCTTACTTTTAATACTGGAATCGTATTAGAAAACTGTTTTAAAGCGTAAACAATTTAGTACAATTAAACATGTAAAACTTGATCATATAAAGCTTAAAAGTTGCTTTAACAATGTTGTATTAGTTTTTCTGTAGCAGTTAAAATAAATTAAAAAAACAAAAACTCCAAATTTTAGTTATTTTCGAATATTTCAAAAAGTACAAAAGAAAGCTCAAATTTGTTTTTACGATATTACTGGGCATTAAATTCTGCAACTTTGCCACCATCCGATGCTGTATCTCCTATAGTTTCCGAGATATCCGTGATGAGCATCGAATTTGGGACACTAACCGGTGCCGGTCGAGAGCAAGGAAGGTGTTTGTTCGTTTCGCATTCGGGTATTTAAACTATAGTCTATTTCAGAAAGGTGTAGAGTAATAAGATGGGAAATTCCGTCCAGTTAGGCTCAATTTCGGTGTCGGCCATAGGCGCAGGTAAATTTTGTTTATTAAATTGTTTATGATAACAACTAACCAAAGAAAAAATAAGAAGATAATTTGATAAGAAGGAACTATTGGCTATAGCAAATTTACACAAACATCGTTTTATGAAATATGATGTGGAAGATATAGCTGAAGAACATAGTGTAACTATGCTACGCACACCGCCATATCGTTGCAAACTTAATCATATAGAACTTATATGGCGCAAGTGAAAGGATTTGTAGCAAGACACAACACGACTTTCAAAATGAAAGACGTTAAGCTACTGTTTGATCAAGCCATTAAGGAAGTGACGCCAGATATGTGGCGAAAAGCAGTTCATCATGTCATTAAAGAAGAGAAGAAAATGTGGGATCTTGACCACCTGATCGATCGGACCGTCGACTGGTTAATTATAACGTCAAGAGGAGATGACAGTTCCTCAGATGACGAAGAATATTATGATTTTTTATAATTTAATTTCTGTGCATTTTTTTTTTGTATTTTGTATTTTTTTATAATGTTTAATAAAAAATAAGTGTATGTACCTAATTCTATGTACATAATGCACGCCTCTGTCACACCATTTTCAATGTTTGTAAATGGATAAAAATAGGCGAAACCCATAAATTGACCCAAACCCAGGTGGTAGGTACTACCTGCACTTGATGAAAAGAAAGAATTTTGTATTGCCAAATTATGAAAGTGGCTTAAAGATTCGTTGGGTCACTCTGTAGTCCCTTTGCATACCTAATGAGCTTTTATTACTCTACACCTTTCTAAAATAGACTATAATAAGCAAATATGCTATGGAATTTATTAAATATTACAATTTTTTCCTAAAAAACTATTAACAGAAATAAAGCGAGACTGGGCACACCTGACTCAAGAACTTTTCATTACTGCAAAGCCCCGCGAATGATTTATGATCTGAAAAACGTTACAATAACAATTTTTGAGTCGCGCACATCACCAGCCATACACAGCCGCAATATATTTTCTCTCATCTGCCAGAAAACTCCATTATACTCAAAACTGGAGCCGAACACAATTTATTTGCCTGCAAAAATGAGCAAATAAAGTGCATCGGATGTTATATATTTTTATGTGTTTTCCTTGAAATAAAGTTTTTGTGCTTTTTTTCGTCATAGCGCGCGGAGCTGCGGGACTTGCGCTTTGCGGGACGTGTTTTATGCTCTTGTACCCCCTCCGCTCTTTGACCCCCGCGGGGCACCCCGAACGAGACGTGGATGGTCCCCGTTCTCGGCCTCCCGTCCAATAAAATATACCTTGCTTGCTTTTTTAGCGTAAGTGCAGTTTTTCGATTTTTTTTAACTTTAACTTAAAAAATAATAATTTGGAATATTTTTTTTAATCCAATGAAGTTTAGTTAATATTTTTTTCTACTCCCACATGGAAATTACCTGTTCTCTTTACGCTAAAGTGATTGGAAAAATGTCAAATAAAATTTGTTTTTTTTAAATTTAAATCAAAATATTAATCCCAGAGTCTATACATACACAATTTTTTCCTAAAGAGTGCACGAAATGGTGCGAAAGTTAAAGGTATAATACCAAAATATATTTCTACTAAACTATAATTTTCTGACCGAACTAAATATTTGTGCATAGATGCACTTTCTTATTTCAAAAATCTCCAATTTTCCACTCACTTCTAGATAATTACTACAAAATTTAATGTGTAAAAAATGTACTATAAACCTACCAAATGAAAGTTTTTTTACTAACTTGTTTTTTAGATGCATGCCTTTGTCACATCATTCTCCGTGTTTGTGAATGGATAACAATAGGCAAAACCCATAAATTGACCCAAACTCGGGTGGTACTACCTGCACTTGATGAAAATAAAGAATTATGCAATGAAATCAATGACAAATTATGAAAGTGGCTTAAATATTCGTTGGGTCACTCTGTAGTCGCTTTGCATACCTAATGAGCTTTTATTGCTCTACACCTTTCTGAAATAGACTATTAGAATTCATTCAGAGCATCTAACCAGTTTCTAAATTATTTTCCAAGGCAACCAGTTCCATGCGAATTTATATCTATATACAGGGTGCTACAAATTCGTGTGCATAAAAGTTGATCTCGAAAACGGTAAGAGATAAAAAGATTGAGTCAAAGTTGCGTATTTTGGGGCTTAATAAATTGGTGAAAGAAAATTGTAAATATTCCGAATACCTTTCTAGTTTTGGTTTTTAATTTTTTAAGTTTTCATTTTTGACTTGAGAAAAAAATATTTTCTTCTAGCCGTTCTTTATGTTCTACAAGATGGCGTTATTAGTCTTCAAATTCGACAATTCGTTCTTTAGATACCAACCTCAAGTCAATTTTCTTAAATACGGACCTGGAATTTTAAAAACAGATTTAGGGACTTCTAAGCTTTGGAAATTTAATACAATTTAAAGGTTTTTAAAATTTCAACTTTTTGTCATTAGTATACGGGGTGGCCCTACCCCGTATACTCAAGCATAATTTTAAAATGTGCACCTTAATTGTATCTTCAACTTTTGTATTTTGAATCTTCATCTAATCCTTAAGATAAAGGCGAAAATGAATTTTACTTTATCCTTGACTCACCCTGTACACAATAATAATATTGCTTATAAAATTTTTAATTCTATTTCTGAATATATAGAAAGTTAGATAGGATTTACGTATTAATATTTTAAATACCGGTATGCAATAACATTTTTCTACTATCTAAATCTTGTGTTAATATCTTTAAGTAGGAACGAAGGAGCGAGATATTGAGCCAGTTTTTGCCAACCAAAAAATCACGCTAAACGATATTTCAACGGCAAATATCTCTAAAACTACAAGAACAATTTGGTAAAAACCTGTATCATATTGAGCGCCAAATATCATTCATTCTAACGAAGCCAAATTCGGGTTTCAGCAGTCAGCGGTTGCCTATATTTTAGCGCCTGAAAAATCTTCCAATGTTGTAGTATAGTAATAATGTAGTATTTACCTAAAGACAATTGAGATACTTACTAGTTACTAATGAGCCTTTGTTACTCTGCACCTTTCTGAAATATACTATATACCCTTAAAAACTCCCAGTCTACAAGACATTATTTTCTTCTATTTTCATTTACTTCTATTTTCGCTTCTAGTCTAAGGTCATTGGGTTAAAATGAAATATCTATATGCCGTTTAAAACATCCCCCCGTATCCAGTATTGCACAAGCATATTTGCATATCGCACTTGGGGCATATAATTTATTGTCAAGTGTTTTTAAGAACGGTCGCATATTCATTTCGCCAGAATTTACGCGCATCAAAAGGGAATCCAACGTACTTTCGTAGGTTGGTGTGCGAAAAACCGGATTCGCGAATAAAGGGGTCACGATAGTTCATGAGAAGATTTTCGATTTTAAGGCTCTATCTATGAGAACTAGTGCAAAAAGTTTAATAAACGTGTAATACTAGATTTTACTTTTCATTAGGGTTTGTTATTTGGTCTCGTTGGTTAAATTAAGCTGGTTGAATCAGAAGATGTTCGCTATGATGAGCCGTTGACCTGTAGAGCAGCATATGTCTATTGTGTTTTGTAACGACTGCAGTTTTTTTGGCATCTTCGTGTTTAAAGAAGATCATATTTAAATAATAACGGACATTTTATCTATACAGAGTCCTGCGCCTCACCTCCCGTCTTCTGTAGCTCACTTATTAATTAAGTTAGGATTTTGATATTTTGCAGACTTTACCTGTATCCTAGGGCGAATTTCAGGAAAATATTTTTGTTTATACAGGGTGTTTCAAAAAAGTGTAACATTTAAAAAAAAAAATTGTGTTTTTCTAATAACAGTCTATATTAAAAACCAATAAACTTTAAGATTGCCTATAAAATAAAAAAACAATTGTATCAAGAGCATAACTAATTTATATAATAGTATAGGAATTTAAATAAATTACATGTTGAGCATTTGATTATATATTAATCAATCAGTAACTAGGAAATAATAAAATAAATCTAATTTTTTTTAATATATATTTTAATGGTACTTATATGTTTAATTCAATCATAGAAAAGGAAGGCAACACTTCTTCGCCTGCATAGCAAGGATGAACGACAAATTTCTCTTTTGTCTGCCGTCGCGTCCTCGCCTTGCCTCCTATAGTATTTTCCTAAGCGTTGTTGCTTTGTCTATTTTGTAAGAATAAACGAGTTCTATATTAGTGCATTGTGTTATGGAAGATTTACTTGTTCTTCAAGCGATAAAATTTATTTCCTTGGGCAAATAATTCGGTCGCAATGTACCCACAGAGTTAAACTGGAGTTCCAGTGGTCTTATTGAAAACTTTTCCTACTAGATGTGTTCAAGAATACGAGATCACCATTTTCATGACATAAATTGTATATCCCCATGGGAAAATCTACTCCCATTAACCAATAATTGAGTTTCTGTAGGGGATTTCAAGAACTACAACTATAAAGAACTATAAAAGTAATTCAACAATATAATAAATATTTGAAAGCATTGTAGCTTATTTTCCCATGCTCATAGCTTGTCATTGAAAGTCAATGGTGGACAAATCCGATAACTGAACGGATATTTCATATTCATCCTTGTTATGATATAAAATTGACCAATCCCAATCACAGTGGTGAGAATGATGGGAACGACAACCCAATTTACACGTAAATTTTACTCGTCGTATAATGGCATTTTAGCAAAAGTGAGGTTAAGAATATATTTCAAGAAGATGCACATCTGCCAGTATGTTATTTTTTACTATTTACTTTTAATGCTTTATAAAAATGAAAAATTGTGCTTGGCTTTGTAAGTTTTTGTTATGTAAATAATTTCACACCACGATTTTTCTATTTTTAGAACTTTTATTATACGCAGCAAAGACAGAAACTGGTAACTCTTCCTTAAATAGCAAGCTATTTTTCTGTGACCTTCCTTTTTTTTTTACTCCGTGGGCAAACACACCTGTAAACCTGTTTAATTGAGCCCTTGAGCACCCTCCTTGTTGAGCCGATTTATCCCCTAGTGATTTTTTATTTTTAAATAAAAAAACGTTTACTTGTAGGGGCTGTATTTAATATATGAAAGGAATACTTGCCACACTTGCCTGGCGATTTCAAATCATATTTTTATTTAAGAAAGATGAAAAACCTAATATATTACATTATTGAGAAATACCCTAGTCATTTTTGTGTATTTGTCTTTGGTGCTATTAGGGACCATCCAGAAATTACATAACGCAAAATTATTGACCCCCCCCCCCACGTACCAGGACCGTAACACCTGGCCGAGGCCCCTTCACGTAACCTGTGCTTTATTGTAAAAAAGTTTTGGGCTTATATTCAGGAAAGCAAGATTATTAATTCCCAATAAAAAGCCCTCACCCTGTTCACCTCAAAATTAGGGCATGAAGTAGATATTAATGACAGGTCTGGGCATAATAACCCAAAAAAAAACTTGCCAACAAAATTTCTTTATGAAATATTATAAAGGAATAATAGATTAGGGGAGTTTTTAATATTTTATTTTTAATGGCATATTTTATAACACTTAATGAAAATTGTTGTAAAAGGTTAAGGGTTAGACACGTAGCAACTAATGAGATTGGTCATAATTGTACCATAATTTATTCATACAGAAAACTTAATTTTAGTGGCCCATACCGAGTTGCATCCCGAAAAAGGTATTCTTACCTCGGTCGAAAAAGGTCACAACCGAGTTGCATCCCTTGTAGATAAAGCTCTACATGTGTTTGATAGCCAGTTATGGATGGAGAATTGAAGCAACGTTGCCAAGTTTATAAAAGAATGGTTTAGTATAGGTATATTAACAAGTGATATAACTTGAACATAATTATCATTCATGACTACCTTTTGCCAACCAGAAAAATCCTGCTAATCGCATTTTCATACGCGTAATTCTCCGAAGTTACACAAACAGCTTTGCTGATGACAGCACACTTGTCTCATCTTTTACCTTGACTCCCCAAACATCCGCTGCCGACGCACATCTTCGCAGGCAGCATGAAGTATTGCGCCTCAACAAGGACCTGGAAGAAATTTAGGCTTGGGGTGACAGTAACCAAGTCGAATTTAATGCTAAGAAAACCCAGGCAGCAGTCTTCTCCAAAAAGGTTAACATTGCAGAACCGGATATAGTCATGGCAGGACACGCAATTCCCCTGGCACCGTCTATTAATTTGCTGGGGGTCAATCTGGGAGGTAATATGTCTTGGCATGATCACGTTGCCGCAATTGCCAAGACAGCTGCACAGAAACTTGGTGTACTTTTCCGCACCAAAAGGTTGTACACACCTCATCAACTTTTGACACTCTACAAAGCCCAGATTCGACCATCATTAGAATATTGCTCTCATGTCTGGAGCTCTGCACCCAAGCACACCCTTCGGCTACTAGATTCCATTCAAAGGAGAGCCGTTCGTCTGATCGGCGGCCCCGAGCTGACCAAGACCCTCGATAGCCTGGAGCATCGAAGACAGGTTGGTGATTTGGCTCTCTTTTACAGATATTTCCATGGCAGGTGTTCGACTGACATTGCCCACCTAGAGCAATGCAAAACAGAAATACACGGCGAACCACTGCCGCTCATCCATATGTTGTTCAGCTTAGTACTCCTCGAACTTCATTGTTCAAGAATTCTTTCATCTGGAGAACGTCATCTTTGTGGAATGATCTTCCTGAGGTCGTGTTTCCCAATGAATACAATCTTCAACGTTTCAAGACCAACGTTAATCGCTTTTTTCGCACTCGCACCGCTCCCAGAGCGCCCTAAAGGATTTTTCCTACAGTGCAGGTATTTTATCATAAAAAAAAAAAAAAAAAAAAAAAAACAATTGAGCAAATATATGTGTCCAGTGGCGTATTTAAAGGGGGGGGGGTCTACCTGGCTGCAGTCCCCCCGAGCTTAGAAGCTCGGGTCTAATAGTCTAATTGCAAACTAATTCTGCGTCTTACACCTTTTACTGATATTTTATATTCGGGCACATTTCGGTACAGTTTAACAAAGTTTCAAAATTCACTATGACCAATAGTCCAATTTTGAACGGTGTTTATCCATCGCGATAGTGGCACTAACCACTAAGCTGGAGCTGTCCGCCAAGCCGGCTATGCGCCGTACTCGAATTGCATCGTTAGTTTGTTGAAAACGACGTTGCTACTCACTAGCTTTATCGCCGAATTATTGTCCTAGCTGATTTTGTATACATTTACCGTTTACACGTTGCTAAGTAGTTTGTAAGTCGTGTAACGAAAAAATAATCCTAATTGCCGTAAGTAAGAATGTGAATTTTACAGCTTTTAAATGTAGGTTATATCTAGTATATTTATTTTCAATTGGCAGCGACAGTAAACATTTATGAACCTAACTAAATCGGTTGGTCACTCCTCACTATTCTATTGGTCTAGCAGCAACAATGCAATTAGACAGATATAGAAGAGACTATCGAAAATTCATTTTTATTGATGAAGCCGCATAAAAAGCAAAAACATTTTCGTCGAAATATCTACACCTGCGTCATCATGTGTGAGTCATATAGGGAGCGAGTCCATCGACAAAAAATATTAAATATATGGGTAATTCTCTGGATAGAGAAATTTTTACACAAGCGCAGACAAATAGTTATTTTCCTAACAAGTGCGGAAAGTAATACTTTCCCGCACGCGACTGCAGTTGACCCGAACGATGCAGAGCGGAGTTCGGGCAAGCGGTCAAGGGCGGGAAAGATACTTTACGCATGAGTTAGGAACATTAGTTTTTCTACGACCGTATATACAAAAAAGTATACCAACCCTTTTTCAAAAATTATTTTATTTCAACATACATATACAAAACTTCAACTAAAAACTACTAATTATTATTAATATTAATATTATTTATATATAATATTTCTCCTTACACCACGTAACAAAATGGTCGTATTGCTTTTCATATTTTAGTCTGGATTTGGCAAGTAACAGCTCGGAATTAGCTTTATTTGCAGCCTTCAAAATTGCTTCGGGAAGTTCTTCGTCTGATGAATCCATTAATATTATTACTTCGGATTCGGTTTAATTTGGTTTAATTTAGAAGAAGATTGTATTCGGTCACTTCGAAGACGCTTTGAACAACTTTGACGTTTTAGTAACAATTACACGCCTGGGTTATCATAGCAACTGATATCAAACCCGGTGGTTTGATAGTTGTTTTGTAACATTACTTTAAAGAATGTACAGGGTTATATAAAAATATCTTCATTATTTTATATTTTCAAAAAATTAAAAATGCAACAAAAAGCTAGAAAAGAAGTAGATTTTATTTGATGGACTATTTCGTAAATATTTATTTACCTGTTGTAACAATAGTTATAACTTCCGAAGTAAAAAACTATCTAATAAGGTCAAAATTTGCATTATTTTACTTTCCCCGCACTAGTGCGGGAAAGTGACACTTTCAAAACTAAAATGCGTGCGGGAAAATGGGTTAAAACGCACGGTTGTAGAAAAAATAGGTTTTAGCATTTTTTCTGGCTTTTCGATCAGTAAAACAGAATTTCTTTTAGAATAACCCATTTTTGGGCCAAGTAGATGCTGGCTAAGCTGTTTGATGTCGGCAACTATTATAAATGAATTTTCGATGGTCCCTTCTATACTAACATGACTGCATTCAGCTTGCTTGGAAAGTTGTTGCTATAAAATTCGATCTATTCGGTGGATAAATAAGTAGGTATTATAAAGACGTTTAACAATAATTAACTAACCAGCAGTTTTGACTGTAGCATTAATGACATTGGCGGGCATTATTTTCTCAAAATCAAAGTTGTCTGATTAGTAAATCAAGAATTAAGCTAACTTGGCCATTTTGGTTGTAAAAAAACTATTTTTTCTGCCAATGTCATTTATGCCACAGTGAATGTTGATAGTTAGTTAATTATTGTTAAACATCTTTAAGCAACCCGATATTATTGTATTATGTATAAACATATCAAAATAATTTTATTTTAAACCCGAAACACCGAACCCTAAAAAAACCTGGTTAGAAAATATGAGCCCCCCCCCCCCCCCCCCCGGGCCGTTGAGTCATATAAGTTTTTATTTTGGTAATTAAAATATTAATTTAATTATGTATTGTTTTTTATGCTTTGGGATGTTTAAAGGGAAAAGTCTCGAAAACCGTTAAAGATATTAAAATCAATCAAGTACACGTTTTTGACTCAGAAAATGCCCTTCTTTAAAAAACTATAATTGAGAAACGCCTAATATCACAGGTAAGAAAAAAATTCATAGATTTATGAAGCCCAGTGTATGCAACTAGCGCCCTCTAGTTTGAAATTTAAAAATTTCTACACATTCTTTTTTCTTGCTCATAAAAACATAATATTGCCAACTTTCAATTCGATTCATTAAACCGTTTAAAAATGATGGCTTATTTTCGAGAATAAACTTTTACTTCTAACACCCTGTATCTCTAGAACGAGTAACAATTCGAAAAAACTTATATGACTTAATCGGCTTAGTTTGATGTCTAATATCTCCAGTTACTCCACGGCCCATAAGTTATGGGACACCCAGTATATACTGTAGAGTAGTTAGTCGTTCAGCACCTGCAAAGCATTAAAAAACCAACGCGCAACGGTAGCTATTTCTAATATGCAAACTATCACCAATAATATTATCAAAATTATTTCACATGGAAATCCATACAGCCCAATTATTTAGCCGAAATAAAAATGTACGCCCTAAAAAACACGATCGCACAATAGCAACAATGCTAAAAAGACGTATTATTTACGTTATAACTTATTCCAAATGTGTTTGAATGTACTTTACAATTATTATAATCCAACTGGGTTGTTTGCTCTGTTTGTGGTGTAAAGTGACAAAAGGTCTTTGTCGAGATTCACACAAATATTAGGTAGCTCCGTTTTGTAGATAACTAGGGTTGATGGCAGGTAATGGGAATGATGCAGTTTATTTGATATTTAAATCACTTTAATGGGACTGATTTAGTAGTTTTTATTTTATTTTAGTACCTATTGGAATCCATTCAGAGCATCATTCTTCTCCAAGGTTACTTACCAGTTCAGTGCTTTCGGAGATATCCGAAAAAAACCAAACTTGTATTTTATGTTTTTAATTTTTTGAGTCTTATTTTTAGCTTCGGAAAAACCAAAAACACTCTTTTATAGTCGTTTTTTGTGTTCTACAAGGTGGCGTAAATTAGTTTCCTAATTTGACGTTTCGTTCTTTAAATACAAACCTAGAGTCAATTTTTTTAAATACGGACCTGGAATTTTAAATACAGTTTTAGGGACTTTTAAGCATTGGAAATTTAATACAAGTTTTTTGAAATTTTAACGCTTTGGCATTAAATAACACATTTTTCAAGTTATCTTTTTATGTCATTGCGGTCTTGAACATTTAGAGCCAAACCACAAAAAAAAGATTTGTGATTTGAAAAATCCGTCCATTTTTACTCAAAGAGGCCGGATATTTGATACTTTGTAAGAAAAAAAGCCTCGGCCTCAAATATTTTTCGTTCTGTTAATTCTTGTTACATGTTTCGCCAGAAACTGGCACGATCAGACCTTAAAAACAGTAAAAAGAATTTGAAATTGTTTTTGAAACAAACATAACCGCATCACAGTAACATAACTAGACTAACACTCCAGTTACCTTTTCTTCACCCGCGAGAATTAGTTTATTTCTGTTTTACAGTATTTCGGTCTAGGTCTAAGGCATAAATCATAGAACTTAAGATATACGTTATTATAATAAAATAAATAAAATACTAATAAAAAATAGAATTATCTACTTCTCATGCCTTAAAAGCTTGATCACTTCCTAGAGAATTGTTACGGTAAATCTTATTGAAATAATAAAAGTCCTAAACACCATAACTTTCTGGAATGTAATTTTATCATTTAAGTAATCCAAAAAATAATTGCCAGGGTCGTAATAGTCAAGAAAGGATAATTTGCAATATTAATGATTGTGTTATTTGATGACAAAACGTTAACATTTTAAAAACCTTTAAATTGTATTATCTAATTAGAGCTAAGAAGCCCCTAAGAATTAAAATTCCAGGTCCATATTTAAAAAAATTTACTTGAGGCTGGTATCTAAAGAACGAAACGTCAAATTTTAAAACTAATAACGCCATTTTGTAGAACATAAAAATCGGCTATAAAAAAGTGTTTTTTGTTTTTTTCCCAAGTAAAAAATAAAGGCGCAAAAATTTATAAACCAAAACTAAAAATTTCTGTTATTTTCGGATATCTCCGGAGGTATTCGGAATATTTACAATTTTCTTTCACGAAATTATTAACCCTCAAAATACGCAACTTTGCCTTAATTTAACCATCTTCGTATCTCTTACCGGTTTCGAGATCTCATTGTACCCACAAGAATTTGTAGCACCCTGTATACATATATTAAATTATACCTGAAACATTGCATTCTCTTGGCTCGAGCCCTGGCCATGTTTGTTAACGATATTGAACAGTGTCAGAAAGTTATTTTCATTAAAAAAAATAATTTACAATTTTTTTATAATAATTATAAATGTGTGAATTCATGCTTAAGAGCTACTTATTTCACTCTGACAAGTATCATATATCTTCGTATTTATAGGGTAAATTTTCCAATTATTTAATAACCTCATTTTACAAATAAAATTTAATTACTTACATAACTTTACAAAATATTTTTAATTGAGCAGAATACAAGTTGTGCCCATTTAAATAATTATTAATATAACTTTTTCAGCTGGTTGTATAAAGTGATAACGATCTTCATTACATATTTGTTACGTTCTGATCCACCAGATATATAAATTGATCTTGCCCATATTTATATAAAAAAATTAAAAAATGAGAATTTATTAATTATTTTCTACGATATAATTGCAAGGTTAAACAAGGTTTACTTTTAAAAAATATTATGTGCATCAGACAATAGAAAATGACATGAACTATTAGCTATGGCAAAGTTACACAAACATCATTTTATGAAATATGCCGTGGAAGATATAGCTGAAAAACATAGTGTAACTGTGCTGCGCACACCGCCATATTATTGCGAACTAAATCCTATAGAACTTATATGGGCCCAAGTAAAAAGGATTTTTAGGAAGACACAACACGACATTCAAAATGAAAGACGTTAAGCCACTGTTTGATCAAGCCATTAAGGAAGTGACACCAGAGAATTGGCGAAAAGCAGTCCATGTCATTAAAGGAGAGGAGAAAATGTGGGATCTTGACCACCTAAGCGATCGCAGCGTCGACCCGTTAATTATAACGTCAAGAGGAGATAACAGTTCTTCAGATGACGAAGAATATTATGATTTTTTAAAATTTAATTTCTGTATAATGTATTTTGTATTTTTTTAAAAATGTTTAATAAAAAATAAGTGTACCTAATACTATGTACATAATGCACGCCTTTGTCACACCACTTTCAGTGGTTGTGATTGGATAACAATAGGCAAAACCCATAAATTGACCCAAACCCGGGTGGTAGTACCTGCACTTGATGAAAATAAAGAATTTTGCAATGAAATCAATGGCAAATTATGAAAGTGGCTTAAATATTCGTTGGGTCAGTCTGTAGTCACTTTGCATACCTAATATAAGCATATGTCCTAAAATACTTTGTTTCCCATATACAGGGTGTTAAAGTTTTAATTTCTTCTGGATTTTTATCAAAAATTTCTAAGACCGCTTGATATTACAATAAATTTTGGTATTACGCTATAAAAACACATATTTTTACACAACAGCGACCGTTGAGTTAAGTAGTCGAAATGTCGAATGTCGATTCTTTGCAACCGAAAAAAAGTAAAATAATTTGAGAAATTGAAATTTTTATAACAAAAATACCGGGACTGCTAGGATACAGGACAAAAGACCTCAACCCTAAAAGTAGGAACCCTTTTCAACAACTCAGAAAACGCTTCGTGTTCCAAAAAGTTCGGTTCCGATTTTCGTTTTTTTAAACGGCATTATTAGATTTTTCGGTCTCAGCTTTCGAACGGAAAACGGCGAAGATAACGCATCGGCAGCGTCGTTTCCTGCTTAAAAGACTTTAATTGGCGAATGTATAAATATTGGCCGGATAATAAGGTCGTTAAGCGACCCAGACCGTCGACTGATGGACGATGACAATTAACGAGGTGGCTCTTCAGGTTTGGCGAAAAGATGGGACCCGACATGGTTTCGCTCAGTTCGCTGTCGTGTAAAATGGTAATATGATGTTTTAATTTTCCTTGTACGATGAAAAGTTTTATATTAATAAAAAAATACATTTTGAGAGCTTATAAATTATTAACGGCGGGTGGGAAACAAGGTGCAAAACGGAATGCTTAAGGTTTAAACCAAAAAAAAAAAAATTACAGGTACATTTTTTATTATATTTTAGTATGGAAAATACTTCTGGGCGCGCGTGTATGAGATCCCCAGTGGCGTATTTAGGGGGGAAGGGCTGACGGCATGTAGGGTAAAAATAAGGACATTATGGTAGAATTACCAAATCCATTATTTTACCTTTATTATTAAATAACAAATTGTTTAATGTTATTGTTATAAGTTACTGCTTAACATTGAACACCCTAACAAGGTTAAGTCAGAGGTTATAGTCGTTGTCAGACGTAATGTGGTAATCACTCTTAATACTTATAACAATAATATTCCTTCTAAACCAAAGGTTATTATCGTAGTTTAAGGTTAGTACGTAGTATAAATAAGACTGATTATAATATAGTAAGTTAGATTAGCTTCTATACGGTTAGATAAGGTTTAATTATAATCAGATATAATGTAACTACAAGTAACAAATATACCCTTTTTATACCTAACCAGTAAAACAAGTATTTTACTTCATCGAACCAAGTAGTTACCTTACAGGCGTGCGGGAAGAAACGAGCATGCTTTATTATGAATATACAAAACGGCACTTAAGAAGGAGTATTTCAAAACCTAAGCATTTGCACCAAAAACTGCTTTTAGATCTACGCGCCTAAAATACATGATTTCTGAAAAATTCATCAATTTTGGCGTGGTGAACGATATTTACTTTATTTTTAATTATGAAGAGTCCGAAAAACGCTGGTTAGAGTCATACATACGTCTTATGTTAAAATTTTGGATTGACACCAATATTCATATTGATCACAAATATAAAAAATGTTTTTTTTTAATAAAGAGCCAGCTAGGAATATCAGAAAAAAGTAATGCAGTGGGTACCAGGAAACGAAGGTATTACAGGAAACGAAAAAGCCGATGAACTTGCAAGTAAAGGCTCAGAAAATACATTCTTTGGTCCAGAACCGGCACTTGGAATACCAAGGTACACAGTACGAGATGCCATGGATCAGGAGTGAACACAAAATCCACAGAAGCAACAGACAGGGATTCCACAGCAAAAGCTTCATTGAGGATCCAGACCCAAGACTTACGAAACAGCTGCTTCGAACGAAAAGGAATCAGCTGAGAACCATTACAGGAATTCTGAGAGGACACATGGCTGTCAAGAACCATTAGCACAGAATGCAACTGTACAATGGAGACCTTAACTGCAAATTATGCGGATAAGTCAGGGAAACTGTACAGCAGATAGTTTGCCATTGCGAGTCACTAGATCGGAAAAGGCAACAAATACTCGGGCAACCAAAGCTGGAACCAGAGGACATCATTTCCCCTTTCCCGAATTGACCAAGACAAACTGGTGCATGGAACTGGGATCACGGACTGAGTGTAACAATTAAACAGAGTGAGCACAATGGGCCACCAGAAAAAAATGTCTTAGGACATCACCCTGTATAGTGTATACAGACACGAAATTCTTTCCCGTCCATAAATATTTAATGGGATTTCGTTCGATGCATAATTTTTCACAAGTTCAACCCAGAGCCACAATTTCGTCGTCCATCTGCGAAAGCAAGCTACGGAAAATTAAAAAAAAATCTCTCCGCTGATTTGTAAATCAATTTCTGTCAAACGCAACCGAATTCGAAAATAATCCTTCCGGTCAAATAGACAGACCGCAGCAGCGGCATCGAAACTTTACCGAAACACCGAAAAAACAACCTCTGTTTTTCCGGCGCCGGAAAATAAACATTTTTTTTCCCAGTCATTTTTCAATTTTCAATCATCTCGGCGCGTATGTTTTCAATATAAGTACAGGAGACCTTTATACGGTATATTCTATGTATATTCTAGACTCGCTTTGGCGCAGAGGCTTGTTATTTTTTCATTTTTTAGTTTGTTATCAAAGAAAACAGCTTGTAATAACACCAGCCGAAGCTTAAGGGCGATTCGTCGGGGGTTTTCGGTTGCGATGCGAACGATTCTCGACCGAGTTGGAATATAAGTGGTCTTTTCGAACGGTTATTGGCACTAATGTGGAGTTGTGGCGCTCCAGCTCAAATACAATGTTTCTTTTTCTACTCCTACATGGATATTTGCCATTTTCTTTTACATTTAAGTGACGAAAAAAGTAGGCTATTCCAGTTAACTGTACGGAAAAATTTCTTATTCATTACTGTCAGTACTGCACAGTGTTGCAACATTTAAAAATAAAAATTCCCATTTTTAAAGAAAAATTCAACGAATACACACAATACTGAAAGAGTATATTACATAAAAGGTGATGAAAGTGATACCTTTCAAACGAGGTGATATTTAGCACGAGGCGTCAGCCGAGTTTTAGAATAATCACTTCACACGAGTAATGAACACTATTTTTTCTACGACCATAAAGAATAATTGAAAAAGCCTTTGATTTGTGGAAAAAATATTTCATTACTAGTTTTGAAAAAAGATATATCAACACTAGTGTTGAAATTAGCATACTTAGGAATATGTTCCACTTAATATCTGGTTGTATGGTTTGTCAATAGGCTTTTCCTTTATTTGTAGTTTAACTTTTTTATTTTTTCGTATTTTATATATCGCAGGAAGAACTAATCCTGGATTGACTTCTAGTTTTACCGGAATAAAATTTTTTAATTTAATCAAGGAAAGATGCATTAAACATAAATTTAAAAATCCACCCAACAAGGAAGATTTCAATTCAAAATAATTCTATAAATTATGTTTTTATAAAAAAAAAGTCAAATACTGCTGACATGATTAGAACTTGTGACCTTGCGATCTGTAGGCTAGAGCTTTAACTCTCTACGCTATTGCTACCGATAAAGATTTGTTGTTTAATACATGACACTCTCTTCAGCGTGACTTGTTTTCTCTGGTAATAGATTTTCCAGTATATTATTAACATTTTTATAATTTCAGATGGCGTATTTTCACACTCTAATTCTGAATCACTCGACAAATACATGAAAAATTAGTTAAACACTTTACAATTACCGCTTTCTAAAATTTATTATTTTCAATAAATAGGGGTGGTCTGTCAAATTAGCACCATATGTTTAAATTAAATAGTGTGCCTTGTATTTCCACTCTAGGGTTAAAATATTTTTTTTCTACGACCGTGCGTTTTAACCCAGAAAGTGTCACTTTCCCGCACTAGTGCGAGAAAGTAAAATAATGCAAATTTTGACCTTATCAGATAGTTTTTTACTTCAGAAGTTTTAACTATTGTTACAACAGGTAAATAAATATTTACGAAATAGTCCATCAAATAAAATCTACATCTTTTCTAGCTTTTTGTTGCATTTTTAATTTTTTGAAAATATAAAATAATGAAGATATTTTTATATAACCCTGTACATTCTTTAAAGTAATGTCACAAAACAACTATCAAACTACCGCGTTTGATATCAGTTGCTATGATAACCCAGGCGTGTAATTGTTACTAAAACGTCAAAGTTGTTCAAAGCGTCTTCAAAGTAACCGAATACAATCTTCCTCTAAATTAAACCACATTAAACCGAATCCGAAGCAATAATATTAATGGATTCATCCGACGAAGAACTTCCCGAAGCCATTTTGAAGGCTGCAGATAAAGCTAATTCCGAGCTGTTACCTGCCAAATCCAGACTAAGATATTAAAAGCAATACGACCATTTTGTTACATGGTGTAAGGAGAAATATTATATATAAATAATATTAATATTTATAATAATTAGTAGTTTTTAGTTAAAGTTTTGTATATGTATGTTGAAATAAAATAATTTTTGAAAAATGGGTTGGTATACTTTTTTGTATATACGGTCGTAGAAAAAATAATGTTCCTAATTCATGCGTAAAGTATCTTTCCCGCCCTTGACCGCTTGCCCGAACTCCGCTCCGCGTCGTTCGGGTCAACTGCAGTCACGTGCGGGAAAGTATCACTTCCTCATCATATCCTAACTAGGATGGATATAAAGTCATTCCGTTCAGTTAACCGGAATAGCCCACTTGTCCAATCACTTTAGTGTAAAGAATACAGCAAATTTCCATGTGGGAGTAGAAAAAGAAAAATGTACCAGACCGAAACGAATCGATATATATTGGCTGGTATGTACAATAGCCATTTTATTCCTTAATATATAATTTATTATCCAGAGTATCTAAGCATTTGTTAATATTAGCTAGGTATATATACGAAAAGTAATTACCGAGAAGCTATGTTAGACACCTTTCATACAAAGGACAAAAATTCTATAAAGAGAACAAAAAAAAAAAGATAACAGAATCAATAATGTAGGCTAGACGTTTTTCAGACGAACGATATGAAGAGAAAGGAAAGAATGATAAAAATACGCTTAAATGTGGCCATACACGTAACGATTTGTCTGCATATTCCTACGTCCGCAGGTAAGAAGCATAACGAAAAACATAATGTAGGTACTTTAACTGTGGTCCACACTGATTGATATCCAAAAATTAGATTGGTTGGATTAAGGGGTTGGGGCTCTTTCACTATTCTCATATTTGATCGTTTTGGCATTTAAATTGTTAAGTCGGTGCTATAATAGGACTTTAACATCAATAAAACTATTGTTAGATCATACCATGAATTTCTTGAAGCTCATCGAAAACATGCACTATTTCAACAAATGTTAAAAACGCAAAACTGGCGCGATTACTTGATGACGTCGATCCGATAAGAATTTACACACTCCTAAAAATGACTTGGTATTTGGAACTAATTTTTATTTGTTCTCGTGTTTACGTTACCAAAAATAACTATTTTTAGTTGGGAAAACAAAAAAGATTTTTTCTTGGTTATATTTACCAAAAAATGATGCCATCAGAACAAAGAAAATATCTTGTTTTCATATTAGTTGGCAGAAATAAAATATTTTGTTTAGCTGAATTTTACTCTGTATATATCTTATTTAAATGTTACATCAAGGTTCCTACAAACTTGTATTTATCAATTAAGCTTGTTGTAATAACACATTATGAATTTGTAATCCCTATCATTTTATTAATTTTGATTAAGATACATTCTTAGTTACCAGAACTAACTTTTCTTTTCAAGTAATATTATTCTTCATATTTATAACTAACGGCATCAACAGAGACTTGACGCCCTTGCCCGGTGGGTGACATGTGATATCATTCTAGCCAGGATTGTCAGGAGGTCATGTTTATGTTAGGGTGCTTTTGTGGTTCCGTGTGCTTTTTTTCGTGTTTTTAAAGCAATAATTGGCCATTTTCATGGCCGTGCCCGTGTGGAAAATGGATGTGACAATATTTGGTGTAATTTATTTGTGTTTATTGTCTTTCTTGTGTACGTTCTTATTGGCAGAAGGAAGTTAAATCATAAGTAAGTAAACATTTTATTTTTTATTATTGCAGTTGTACATTAGAAAGTTTAAATGAAATTTTTATAAAGCATGGCAAGGTGACCTGATGAGAAATAACTTTAAAATATTTTTTTTGTTTTGTTTTTGTTCTATGTTCCATTTCTATAAAAGAACGTCATATTGATGACTTTTTTATCTGAGCAAGTAAAACAAAATTCATATAGATGTATATTTTAAATAGAAAGTCCAGGGGATATTTTTTGTTTTTTAATAATCGCAGTTGCACATGTGAAAAGTTTTATGTTAGTTAAATAATATATTTTGTTCCTAGAACTTTATTAACTTATTTTAATACAAAGTATAGATAATATTTTGGAAAGAATAGGATGATTTTTTTTTGTTTTTTCGTCCAAGTCCATTTTGGACAATTATTTCTATTAAATTACTTTCAAACTTTGTCATTGTATTATAATATAAAAATTTTAGAGAACATTGGCAACATTGTCAAGCTGCCGTTTTCATGACGTATATTTCATAAAGTCCGTGTTTTTGTTCCAATAGTTTTTTTATTTATTTATTTTCTTAGTGATGGCTTAAAAATATCAAAAAGTACAAACACAGAAAATTTTGTTCTTTGTTTTTTTATACACTGCAATCAAATTTTAGTGAAAAGGCCCATTGCTTTGGTGTGAATTCTGCCTAACGTGAGCACGACGCCATAGGCGAAGTGCTCAAACTTCCGAGTGCGATACGGACAATCCACTCAAGTTGTACAGTTAAATCCGAGAGTGTATGGCCGTCTATAAAAGAAATATATAATAATAATATAATGATAAACTTTTTAAATTATATTTTTACGGTTTTTCCGAGGTATTTATAATAAAAACCAAATATTCGCTTGGTTTTTTAATAAAGCCAAAACCAAAATTGGATTCCTACTTTCGGTGGTGTTGTGGAACATATTTGACGAATGAAATTATAAAAAAAATGTCAAGAGCTAGAAGAAGTGGTGTTATCATGAGCTGGTGATATATTTTTATCAATATCTTCACCAAATTAGGTATATGATAGTAGTATTAGTAAGGTAGTTATTATAAAGATTTTTAATAATAATTAACTGACCAGCCACTTTGACTGTGGCATTAGTGACATTGACAGGCATTATTTTTTCAAAATCTAAGTTGTGTGATTAGTCAATCAAGAATTAAGCTAACCGGGCTACCTTGGTTGTAAGAAAACTATGTCTACCAATGTCATTTTATGCAGTCAAAGTTGCTGGTTAGTAAATTATTGTTAAAAAACCTTAATTTTTAATCTGAAACCCCGAACCCTAAAAAAACCTGGTTAGAAAATATAAGGCCTCACCCCTCAAACATATTTTCTGGCTACGCCACTGTAACAGTGCTACCCTGTATGTGTACTGAATATTCCAGTAATATTTCTACTTTCCACTTTTTTCGTAGCCCAGACTTATTCCTGTTATTACGAGACCTCGTTTTTTTTTAAAATACGAAACCTTTAAATTGGATTTTTTATTGCGTCTTTGCGGCAGACATTGAAATGAGGCGGAGCACCTGAGAAATGATATAATATAAGAAATGTGGAAAACTGTGTAAAAAATAGCTTTAAAAAGTTTTCTTGGCTTTTTGGGATTTAAGACTACACGGGGTTATTACAGAATATACAGGGTGTCAGGAAAACGCATCAGAAAACTTCGAAACTAGTGTAAGAAAATTTAGAAATCTCAATGATTGCTATCATGGCCTTCTCGATATAAGAAGAGTGAGACAGAAATTTCTAGCCGATTAATTTGGGGACTTTGAGTGATCTCGGTGCGGGGGCGTCTTTAAGGGGGCCTAACGTTGAGGGGAGATCTTCATGTCAGTGACCAGAACAAAATAATTTGAGGTTATTTTTGTTTCTCAAATCATGACAAGAATGTATTTTAAGGTTAGTTTAGTTTGTCAAGTCATGACAAGACGTCAAGACGTTGACATATTAAATGTATTTTGAGGTTAGTTTTGCTTGTCAATTTATAAGACGGTGACATCGGTTTGTTTACTTAAGAATGTGTAGCAGCAGACCACGACCTACGTCATTAACGTGTTAAACGTCAAAATTTCCCTCACTCTTCTTCAATGCACTGGCCTGTATAGTTTCCCACTTACTCTCCTTAAATTCTAGAAGGTCATTGTTTCCACGTTACAATGAGTAAATTGCAAAGATTATATTTTTCACACGAATCAAGCTAATCCTAAGTTAAATTATGTTTAATATATTTCATCGTCATACCACCAGATGGCTCTTAAGTAAACATTTAAGAACATTTTACTAATATTTTTTTAAATTTTTCTCCAAAGTTACCAGCTCCATGAAAAATTACATCTTTATATATTAAATTAGACTAAAAACATTGCGTTCTCTTATCCCGATTCCTAGCCATGTTTACTAATTTTTTTTTTTAATTTTCATTCGAAATGAAAGACGTTAAGCTACTGCTTGTCAAGCCATTAATGAAGTGACACCAGAGAACTGGCGAAAAGCAGTCCAACATGGCATTAAAGTAGAGGAAAAAATGTGGAATCTTGACCACCTGATCGATCGGACCGTCGACTCGTTAATTATAACGTCAAGAGGAGATGATATTTCCTTAGATGACGAAGAATATTATGATTTTTTATAATTTCATTTCTGTATAATGTATTTTGTATTGTTTTTATAATGTTTAATAAAAAATAAGTGTACCTAATACTATGTACATAATGCACGCCTTTGTAACACCATTTTCAGTATTTTTGAATGGATAACAATAGGCAAAACCCATAAATTGACCCAAACCCGGGTAGTACTACCTGCACTTGATGAAAATAAAGAATTTTGCAATGAAATCAATGCCAAATTATGAAAGTGGCTTAATAATAGTTGGGTCACTCTGTAGTCCCTTTGCATACCTAATGAGCTTTTGTTACTCTACACCTTTCTGAAATAGACTATAGTTATTTGTAATTCTGGCCAAGACGAGCCCCAATTTAACACGGACAATTTTTGGCCGGTCGAATTCCCTTAAATTCAATTACAACAGAATAACTGATAAAAAAAATGATAAAAAAAATATAACCATGACAATTTCTATTTATAAATTATTTTCGCCGTCTGCGTACTTTAATAAATACTTTTCTTCCGCAATCAGTCATAAAATAGCCACACATCGTCGCTTTACAGCAGCTGTCTGCCTCACTCTCCCGTCTTTGTCACTTCATTTTTCGGCGCTTTCTCCCCCTGTTCCTTCCCCGCTGATCCCCATCATCGCCTAGATTTTGACGGTAACAAATTTTCCTGCTGAGCTACCAGCCACCAGCGATATTGCCAGCTCCGCTGTTATTTATTATGTTAGAGATACAGAGATGGTTAAATTAGAAAATATTTGCACTCTCTTAAACTCTGCAACATTGTATTTTCAAATTAAAAATTCTTCCGAAGATATTTGGGCGAAACCGAATTTTCGCGTTTTTGTTTACTGAAGAGATATGTTAAAATAAGGTTTATCTACTTTCATTTAGTAATATGAATTTTACAGTTCTGTAAATCGTTTTGTAAGGGCATCTATTACAGCACTAGTGCTGTAATAGATTCCTTTATAGCACAAGTGCTGTAATAAAAAAACTGTTTTATTAAAATTTTGCTGTTAAATAAAACCACACTTTTTAGAAGAATGATTTATTATTAACAATTATATCTTGATTTTTCTTGGCTGAAATCATAGTTCTCAACATTGAGTAGTGAGTCCATAGTGTAGATGGTTTCTGGGAGCGTTGCTTTACGGAAAAATAACCCAAAAGGATTTTCTCAGACACCTGTATTTTGTTAGCTTTGCACCAATCTTCAAACTTCTGATACTCCAACTCATACCGCGCTTTGGATTTTGTCGGAACTAAACTTGAGATCGCTTCGTTTGCCGCTGCTTCTATATCAGAGGGTAAACTTCCATCAGAATCGCTCATTCTGAAAAACGCTTTTTATATTTTTGAATTTGTTTGACAAAGTTTCGACAGTAACCATGCGAAACAGTAACTATGTGAAAGGTAACATAAAAAACTTGATTAGTAAACTTAATAAGTAGCAGGTACATTTTTATTTAAAAAAATGCCATTTGCCAAATATTTTTATTCATAGATGAAAGTAGATAAAATTTCGTACAATATTCTTGTTGTAAATTCATATTACTACACTCGATGTTTTATTAAACTCGGCTGACGCCTCGTTTGACAACTTTAACGTCTCGTGTTGTATTATGAATCTTTACAACACTTATATCGTAAATAACTATTACATTCTCATTACCACTTTTTCTCCTCTACAAGTGGGTGTAATTAGATTTTTAATCCGACGTTTCGTTTTTTCAAAACCATCATCAACTTTGCTTTTTTAAATAGCCGGGAAATTTTATTTTAATATTTTTAAATTATCCTCCTTCTTTATAATTTAACGACGTATCACACCTAGTATTAATAACACGTTTCGGACTTAAAAACCCATCATTAATAAGGAACGTGTTATTAATACTAGGTGTGATACGTCGTTAATTTATAAAAGAGAAGGAAAATTTAAAAATATTAAAATAACATTTCCCTACTATCTGAAAAAGCAAAGTTGATGATGATTGTGAAAAAACGAAACGTCGAATTAAAAATCTAATTACACGAACTTGTAAAAAAGAGTCAGAAAAAAATAGATCAAAATCTGGAAAATTCTGTTTTACCGAAATATATTCGGAAAGATTCGGAACTATCTAAATTTGAAAACACAATGTTGCAGAATTTAGTAGAGTACATCCTTATCTGGGACACCCTGTATACTAAATTCCGATCATTGATGTTTTAAGCGACGCTTAGCACGATGGGTGATCGCTTGGGATCATCCGAAGTCGTTGTCTCGTTTTGTATGTATTTATGTACTTATTACTGCAATCGCGTTTTATGTAACGCAGCTTGACAACGCGCGATATTGCGACTATGTCGCGACGCAGTCGCCGATTCGATCCCCTTACATTCGGGGCTATAAAAAATTCATGGCAAGTGCCGAACCGGGCCCAGACGCCTCGCTTTTTTCCGCCGGTGGAAATCGATATAGAAAAAGGCCGCCCCGCCGCGACCTTTTTCGGTTCTTGACCTACATTGAAAAAATGGATTCGACTACGGGCGATTGGTGCATAATTTCCTTGCTCATCTGCCTGAATATATGTTATCTATACAGGGTGATTCCTAATTTGATACTTCTTTTTTAGCTACGTATAGAAGGCATTAAAAGAAACAACATTTTCAAAAACCTTTTTTCAAAAAACCCAAAACTAAAGTACTTACATTTATTTATTACACTACAAATCAAATACGGTTCTGCCTAACTTGCCTTTTGAATAACATTAAAACTTCTGGTAGAGAAGAAACATCCGCACTTTTACGATACCTACTCACAATAAATTAGCACCATAATTAGTTCATTGTTTTCAAATTTTACCATTTTCGCCAATTTATTAAAATTAATTTGTTTCAGAAAACCACACCTTGCTGCGCGGTGCCAAAATAAATAACGGACGACCGATCCGTAAAATGACTAACAATACAAAAAACGGAGAAAAACAATATAAAGTAAAGGGCTTCGTTTTGATTACCAGGCCCGCACTTAGATTTTTACTTCTGTAACTCGGCTATTTTTAAGTTTTTTGAAAAAAGGTATTTGAAAAAGTTGTTTATTTTAATGCCTTCTATACACAGGTAAAAAAGAAGTATCAACTTAGGAATCACCCTGTATAAGTATATAGTAATGCATTTTTTCTGCGAGCGTACGGATAATTATCACTTTTCGCACGCATTTTAATGCACTATAGTCTATTTCAGAAAGGCGTAAAGTAATAAAAGCTTATTAGATGTACAAAGGGACAAAAGAGTGACCCAACTCATATTTAAGCCACTTTCATAATTTAGCATCATTGATTTCATTGCAAAATTCTTTATTTAGTACCACCCGGGTTTGGGTCAATTGTCAATTGTTAATTGTTATCCATTTACAAAGACTGAAAGACTTATCAGCAACTTTTATCCAGCACTTATTGCTCTAGCTTCTTAAGGTAAATAGATACATACAAACATTTTTTGAAAAAATTATGCAACTTCGGTTTCTGCCATGACTTTTTGACTACTTGGCAGTACATATAATAAATTTTTAAAAACTTTTTTATTTAAAATTTCTAACTAGCTATCTTACTTTAAGAAATAATCGACCATTTCCATGCATAACAGCTACCATTGTATAATATGATTATAAACAACTTTTTTTTTGTATCGTTTTTTACCTTTTTGTTAGTAATTTAATATGTAATGAGCTCGAAACTGGATTTTATACTTGAAGCTTTTTTAAAAGCTTTTCAAATTTGGACTCTACAGATATTGGTGAGAAAGTTATTTTTATTAAAAAATGATCTGATACGATGATCTTTATTAATCTTTTTAGGATTTTCATTGGCCTATATATTTTTCCTCGATTTTTTTTTACATGAAAATAACCACGTTTCCATTGGTGAAAACAGAATACATCACTACACTCTTAAAAATGACTTGGTATTTGGTACTAATTTTTATTTGTTCTCGTGTTTAAGTTACCAAAAATAACTATTTTTAGTTAGGAAAACAAAAAAGATTTTTTTCTTGGTTATATTTACCAAAAAATGATGCCATCAGAACAAAGAAAATATCTGTTTTCATATTAGTTGGCAGAAATAAAATATTTGGTTTAGCTAAATTTTACTCTGTCTATATCCTATTTAAATGTTATATTCAAGGTTCCTACAAACTTGTATTTATCAATTAAGCTTGTTGTAATAACACATTATGAATTTGTAGTTCCTATCATTTTGTTAATTTTGGTTAAGATACATTCTTAGTTACCAGAACTAACTTTTCTTTTCAAGTAATATTATTCTTTATATGTTTAACTAACGGCGTCGCTGTACTCACTTTACACAGAGACTTCACGCCCTTGACGGCGGCGGTGACATCATTCTAGCCAGGACTGTCAGGAGGTTATGTTTATGTTAGGGTGCATTTGTGGTTCCGTGTCAATTTTTTCGTGTTTTTAAGGCAATAATCGGCCATTTTCATGGCCGTGTGGACAATGGACGTAACAATATTTGGTGTAATTTATTTGTGTTTATTGTCTTTCTTGTGTACGTTCTTATTGGCAGAAGGAAGTTAAATCATAAGTAAGTAAACATTTTATTTTTTATTATTGCAGTTTTGTACATTAGAAAGTTTAAATGAGCTTTTTATAAAGCATGGCAAGGTGAACCGATGAGAAATAACTTAAAAATATTTTTGTTTTGTTTTGTTTTTGTTCTACGTTCCATTTCTATAAAATAACGTTTTTTAATCTAACCAAGTTCAACAAATTTCATATAGCTGTATATTTTAAATAGAAAGTCCAGGGGATATTTTGTGTTTTTCAATAATCGCAGTTGCAGATAAGAAAATGTAAATAAGAACAATTCAGTTCTATAAGCAATTGAACAACCCAAAAGGTTGATTAAAATAAGTTAAAAATCTAGTGTTTTTGTTTTGTATTGCATAACTATGTACTTATTATAAAAAACATGAGAGAACAAGGACATTGGAAATAATTTTTTTAAAGAAACCATAATATCCCTGATAATTTATTTAAATTAGTTTACGCATAGAGTAGTAAAACCAAGGCATTTTTTTTATTTAAATGAGGACTCTAGGAAGGAATATTTTTCGTTACTAGGTATAAATTACATATTATGAAATTTTTTTTTAGTTACTTCTATCAATTATTTTATTATTTTTTAAAGTTATTTTTATCAAATCAACTTGCTAATTTTGTCATGCGTTATAAGCAGTTCATTCAAACTTTCTAATGTGCAACTGCAATGACAAAAATATAATATTTACTTATTTATGATTCAACTTCTTTCTTACAATTAGAAAGTACCGAAAAAAGATAACAAACACAATGTTATGACTACATACGTAATTGTTACTCTATGAAAATTTCAAGTTTGGCCCAAATAAATGATTGCTTTGGCAATATTTGTAGATTGCATCATTAACAAAAACAATATTTCCTTGAAAAAAAATTTTCAATTTTCCATATTTACACATTAGTTGTGACAACTAATTTTAAAAGCGGGAGTACCATATAAATTTAGTTATCCGTATATAAAATTTCGTTGTGACTACTAAAATTTGTAGGTTGGGTTGGTTAATGTTATTAATTAGTTCAACAGTTCAATAACTACAATTTTTTTTGGTTGTACAAACTAATTTTTGGGTTGAGTCCGATTTCACGAAAATAAATAGTTGTCAGAAACAAATTTTAGTAATTCATACCATGTTATTTTTAAGAGTGTAGACTTCACTTTTAATTTCTGTAGATAAAAAATGTCGTTTGCGGTGCCTTTTTCAAGTCGCGTCATCTACTTCATCAAAAACCGTTACCACAATCTGATATATTACATAAATATTTTTGTTCATAAGGGATTGGACTCCTTTACTAACCTCTCCCCTTCCCCCACCCCTCCTACTGGAAACATATTTTTCGAAAGCATTTACCCGTCATAAGAAAAAGGTAAATCCTACCCGGTATAGCACATATTACATCCGCCTTTGTGTTTACCCGGTATACCTACATGTCTACTTAATTTTTTAACACTGTATCATCCTAATACACACGCACTTGTCCTAATTTTCGGGAAAATCAATGCAGATCAAGAACCTCCAACGTAAAAAAGGTTACCGGGGTGAAAACCTTATCTATTAATTTCGAAGTTGGATGTTTTTTTGTTGATGAATATTTTAACAGATCATCAATCAATAATAAATTAGGAGGTGACATTTAATTTTAATATTATGTTTAGTAATTAGAGGACACAATGTCTTTATTAACCCGAGGGTAAGACACATTGTTTAGGTATAATTTAGCTAAAGCTAATTGACTTAAGTGAATCCCAACGTGCTAAAATTTCCTATGTTAAATGGCGGTTTTTGTTGAACCTATGTAAAAAAAACCTTAACAAGATTTTCCTTTTCTGTTTTCACCAGTAATAGACAGGTGGTTATTTTCATGCAGAAAAAAAATCTAGAAAAATGATATAAGCCAATGAAATTCCTAAAAAGATTACTAAAGATAATAGGATTGTAAACATTATTGGGAAACATTTTTTTTTTATTAAAAATAACTGTCTCACATTCTTCCGTATCTGTAGAGTCCAAATTTAAAAAGTTCTTTAAAAAAAACCCTGCCAGGGTAAAATCCAGTTTCGAACTCATTATAATAGTTATTTACGATATAAGTTTTGTAAAGATTCATATTACAACACGAGATGTTAAAGTTGTCAAACGAGGCGTCAGCCGAGTTTAATAAAACATCGAGTGTAGTAATATGAATTTACAACAAGAATATTGTAAAATTTTTTATCTACTTTCATCTATGAATAAAAATATTTGGCAAAAGGCATTTTTAAAAATAAAAATGCACCTGCTATTAAGTTTACTAATCAAGTTTTTTATGTTACCTTTCGCATAGTTACTGTTTCGCATGGTTACTGTCGAAACTTTGTCAAACAAATTCAAAAATATAAAAAGCGTTTTTCAAAATGAGCGATTCTGATGGAAGTTTACCCTCTGATATGGAAGCAGCGGCAAACGAAGCGATCTCAAGTTTAGTTCCGACAAAATCCAAGGCGCGGTATGAGTTGGAGTATCAGAAGTTTGAAGATTGGTGCAAAGCTAACGAAATAAAGGAGGTGTCTGAGAAAATCCTTTTGGATTATTTTTCCGTAAAGCAACGCTCCCAGAAACCATCTACACTATGGACTCACTACTCAATGTTGAGAACTATGATTTCAGTCAAGAAAAATCAACATATAAGCAGATTTTCTCAACTAATCGCATTTTTGAAAAGAAGTTCAGAGGGTTACAAGGCCAAAAAGTCCAAAGTTTTCGCAAAGAAAGACGTATGTAAGTGCCTAAAACTGTCACATTTAGACACTAGTGCCTAAAAGAGTGTCATTTCGAAATTCTAATCAATATCGAAATATGTCTATTTCGAAACGCTTTCACGAAAAGTATTTTTTGTATGTGTACATAATGCAAGCCTTTGTCACACCATTTTCAGTGTTTGTGAAGGGATAACAATAGGCAAAACTCATAAATTGACCCAAACCAGGGTGCACTTGAAGAAAATAAAGAATTTTGCAATGAAATCAGTGCCAAATTATGAAAGTGACTGAAATATTCGTTGAATCACTCTGTAGTCACTTGGCATACCTGATGAGCTTTTATTATTCTACACCTTTCTGAAATAGACTATAAGTGTATGAAATTCTAAAAGCACCGGAACTTGAAGGGTTTTTTGTCTAGTGGATCGGAACAATATTTCTAAATTCTTCGCCACAGCGAAATTATATCTTAAAAACATTGCGTTCTCTTGAACCAAATCCAGTCCATGTTTATTGACGGATTTTTAAAAACTTTTCAAATTTGGAATCTATAGATATTGGGGAATGTGAGAAAGTTATTTTTCTTAAAAAAAAATAATTCCCAATAATTTTTAAAATATAATGAACTTTAGTAATTTTTTTAATGATATCCATTGGCTTATATTTTTCCTCAATTTTTTTCTGCATAATAATAACTTTCTCATACTTACATATATACCACCTTTCCACTGATGAAAACATAAATTTAAAATCTTGCTTAGTTTTTTTGTAATTCAGTTTAAAAAAAAACGCAATTCAACATGGGGAATATTAGGGCGTTCGGATCCACTCAAATTGATTTGGATAAGTTCTGTTAGTTTATTAAGGTGATGTTTTATATCAACACTAAACTAAAAAAAAGTACAACTCGCAGGTGCAAAAATACAGCAAATTTGATAATTGGAGACGTAAAATTTTGTAAATTAAGTCAGGAAAAACAAAAAATGTCGTTGGTCCTATAACATAAAATAGATATTTTGTTTTGGATCCTTATTTTATTAGATTATATTCCTGTTTCTTTTATTAACGTTTAGCAGTTTATAGCCTCCGTATGGGCCGCCATCTCTCAATTAACAGGACAGGTGCAAAATAGGATAAATTCCGGTATTATAAAGAAAAAAAGTGTTTTTTCTATCTCTAAATAATTTTTTTACTAAAATTGTTTAGCGTATCCATTACTAAAACTACAAGTTTCACAGCGTATTGACATATTCCATAGATGCTTTTATTAATTTAATTTCGGATTAGAAATTAGTCCTTACGACATTTTTGTTGAAATGAATCATACAATATTTTAAAGTTATTTCTATCAAATCAACTTCCTAATTTTGCTATGATTTGTAAGCAATTCATTTAAACTTTCTAATGTGCAACTGCAATGGTAAAAATATACAATTTTTACTTATTAAGGATTCAACTTTTTTCTTAAAATTAGAATGTACAGAAAAAGATAATAAATACAGTGTTGTGACTACATGCATACGTGATTGTTACTCTATGAAAATTTCAAGTTTAGCCCAAATAAATAATTGCTTCGGTAATATTTGTAGATTGCATCATGAAGAAAAACAATATTTCTTTGAAAAAAATTCTTCAACTTTCCACCTTCACATATTAGTTGTGAAAACTATAGTCTATTTCAGAAAGTTGTAGAGTAATAAAATGGGAAATTCAGTCCAGCTCGGCTCAATTTCGGTATCGGCCATAGGCGCAGGCAAATTTACACAAACATCGTTTAATGAAATATGCCGTGGAAGATATAGCTGAAAAACATAGTGTAACTGCACTGAAAAAATAATTTATTTAAACTAAATAAAAATGGAGTTCGCCCAAACAAATATTTATTTCCTATTGTCCAAACAAATATTTATTTGAAAATATGTCCAAAATTATTTGACTGCTGATAGTAAAATTTATTATATTTAAACAAATATTATTTGATTTAAATAAGTCATTTATTGCGCTTCAAATATGTGGTATTTAATTAAAATAAATGTTTGTTTGATAGAGAAAACAAGTGTTTATAGCAAATAATAAGTTATTTCTATCAACAAAATATTTATTTGTCAGCAAGCCTGCGATATTTAATCCAAACAATGTGTTGTTTCTTATAAATCATATATATTACTATTAAATAAATATTTATTTGGCCTAACAAAATAATTATTTCTTTTAAATAATTTTTTAAATTGTACCTAGTTCCTGTTATTTAACTGAATTACAATATTGTTTATCACAAATAACACTGTTTGGCCCTAATAAATATTTATTTGGATTAAATAGGTTGGATTGAAATAAATAATAAATAATATTTTGATTGAAATATATATTTATTCAAGTCAAAAAATGGTTTATTTATATACAGGGGACCTTACTCTTCTCAACAATGGCGTCTTCAGTGTTTACTTTTAATTTTATAGGATATACTTATATATAGATACCAAAATTCGGTTGAAACAACTGATGACACAATGGTACCGGGTTGAATTGTAGTGGCTAATGGAGTTTCCAAAGCTGTAACAGCTATGGGCTGATTGCTGAAACTTTGTGGTTGATCGCCATTTAAAATAAGTATATCACTGATGTTTGTCACAATATCATTGTCTTGAAACATTTTTTTACTAGGGGGAGCTTCGTCTTCATACTAAAATAAGAATCTTAATTTATTTGATTTTCTTAACAATATAGGTCGTACTAATAACTAGGTAGTATAAATATAGAGTATAAATATTTGGGGCCATTTTGTTTGATCTACAACGTGCAAAAATAGTGAAAACATAAGAAAATAGGTATGTTTATGTACTTTTAACATATCAAGAAGATACAATTTTATTATTAATTATCACCGTTTTTTCTATAAATATCGTTGTCGCGCAATTTAACTTAAAATGCACCTGTTATGTTTTTATTTATTATTTTAACAATATATATATGAAAAAATTAACTTACCTTCAAATGATGGCCACAGGTGGCCAATGTTGTGGTTTAAAAGCCAATTTTCAACTTCCATTGCACTTATTCCAGCACTAATACAAAATACACCTCGAACTTGTTAGGGTGACGGGCTACTAGCGACTGGTCATCTCGCGCTCGTCTTGACGCGTTTGGCACTCTTCACGTCGTCTTAATTTTGCTGAATCCAAAAGAACCGGTAGCCAAATAAATAATTATTTACTACAAATAAATATTTATTTAGGTTTTCAAACCACTGTTAAGTTTTAAAATAGCAAATAAATTTTATTTGACGTAAATAATTACTAACCAAACAAATATCATTGCAAATTCAAATAATCCTATTTATTTAATACAAACAATATTTGTGTCAGGCAAATAAAAATTATTTGGTCCCAATAAAAATAAGTCAAACAAATCACTTATTTGGCATAAAACGAGCATTTTTTTCAGTGTGTGCTGCGCACCCCGCCCTATCATTGCGAACTAAATCCTATAGAACTTATCGATCGCACCTTCGACCCCTTAATTATAACGTGAAGTGTAGATGACAGTTCCTCAGATGACGAAGAATATTATGATTTTTTATAATTTAATTTCTATATAATGTATTTATTGTATGTTATATATTTTTTTTATAATGTTTAATAAAAAATAAGTGTACCTAAGACTATGTACATAATGCATGCCTTTGCCACACCATTTTCAGTGTTTGTGAATGGATAACAATAGGCAAAACCCATAAATTGATCCAAACCCGGGTGGTACTACCTGGACTTGATGAAAAGAAAGAAGTTTGCAATGAAATCAATGTCAAATTATGAAAGTTGCTTAAATATTCGTTGGGTCACTATGTAGTCCCTTTGCATACCTAATGAGCTTTTATTACTCTACACCTTTCTCAAATAGACTATAAAAGGTATGTTTTAAAAGCAGGAGTATCATATTATAAATTAGATGTAAAAATACCCGTATATAAAATTTCGTTGTGACAACTAAAATGTGTAGGTTGGGTTGGTTCATGTTATTAATTAGTTTAACACGGCAATTTTTTCGGTTGTTAGATTAATTTTTGGGTTGAGTCCGATTTTACGAAAATAAATGGAGTGTGGGAAACGAAGAGCTATCTTGTGACAACAAAAATTCTTGTTTTGTTTTTTCGTTTTCTTACCCCCGAATCAGTGGCGTAGTAGCGGGTAGCGGGGTGGGGAGGGAGTGGGGGGGGGGGGGGGGGTAAAAGGATCTCAAACCGAGGAGTAACTAGCGCCGCGGGCGAAAATTTTTTGGGTGCCATGCCCAAAAAACTCTTCTTTGGATCATAAAAGAAATTTCAACGACGGACTGCCTAAAATAATTACATTTCAAGAGCGTTTACTACCAGTCTAAGACAAGATCATCTATTTCTTCAGTGATACTTATAAAAATAATAGTAAATATGCTCACCTTGTAACTTACGACTTGTTCCGCGCTTCACTATAAACGAAGACATTTTTTTTCGTTTTATTAAAACCTAATAAATTAAGCGAAAACGACAAAAGCTGCCCGGCTCATCAGGAATTAGCAATCGTCAGCTGCATTCATCGTCATTTTTGTCACAAACAGACAAAACAAAACGACAGAAAAATCCATCGGGTGACCACTTTTTGCCCTACACTTTGACAGCGGTCCGTCAATCCGTCTACAGTTCTTCAAAAATTCCTTTGTTCTTGTGCCGACCGTCCCCGTGTTTTCGGTCCTTTTGCGAACGCTTAAACATTTCCCCCGGTTATAATTCGGCAATTTATATTTTGGATTCGGATTTTAGAAATACTTAGAGCTCGGACAGTTATTTGGAGGACTAGTCTCGTATAACATTTTTTGCCGATGACCATCGTTCGATTGCAGATCCAATAAGTAATTTTACAAGATATTTTTGATCGTTATTGTATTATAGTCAGTGGCGTACTTAGGGGGGGCTGCCAGGCTGCAGCCCCCCCCCCCCCCCCTGAGACTAGGAGCTCGTGTCTAAAAGCCTAATTGCAACCTAATTTTTCGTCTCACGCTTGGACTCTTATTTAAAATTTTTAAATAATGTATTCTTGGCTTAGATTACAAAGGTCTTGTAGGAAACGTTTAGTTTTTAAACTTTTCCTTCTAAAAGTCCTGTTTTATATAGAGATTAAGGTTTCGGACGCATATCGTTTTAGTTATTGATTTATGATGCAATTTTATAGAAAAACGAGTAAAAAGAATAATATTTTTCTATTATATACTTGTCTGTTCCGTTTTCCCTTTTTTAGAGCTATTTTAAATCAACAAAAATATAACCCAATGCAATAAAATATTTTTACAACAAGAAGAAAAAACAATTAGGTATTTATTTTTAAAGAGACAAATTAAAGTAAACATTTTAATTAAAACATTTTTTATGGAAGAAGAATGATAAAATAGTGCGGGAAGAAACGAGAATGCTTTATTACGAATATACAAAACGGCACTTACGAAGGAGTATTTCAAAACCCAAGCATTTGCAACAATAACTGCTCTTAGATCTACGCTCCTAAAATACATGATTTCTGAAAAAATCATCAATTTTGGCTTGGTGAGCGATATTTACCTTATTTTTAATCATGAAAAAACCGGGCCCGAAAAACGCTGGTGGATTGACATCAATATTCATATTTTTCGCAAATATAAAACATGTTTTTTTTTTAATAAAGAGCCAGCAATAAATACTTATCAAAAAAACATTTACAAAAACAAATTTAATCCACCAGAGGGGGAGAGGTAATAATTTAATTTTCTAAATTTGATAGTAGTTAAAAAATTATAGAAATTGACAAAGCCAAGACAACGACGTAAGATAAAAGTCTAAGTTAATTTTTTCTACAAATCCTATAGTTTTGTCTGTTTTATTTGATAATATATTCTCATCTTCATTTTTCACTATTTAAGGAAAATTTACCACTCATTTTTTTAATTGTGTTACGTAATAAGTAAAGTGTTAAGATCGATTAAGGTTGTGGTGCCGTTAAAAATATCATAAAATAGAGAAAGCAATCATTTATTTGGGACAAACTTGAAATTTTCATAGAGTAACAATTACGTATGTAGTCATAACATTGTGTTTGTTATCTTTTTTCGGTACTTTCTAATTGTAAGAAAGAAGTTGAATCATAAATTAGTAAACAATTTAAATTTTTGTCATTGGAGTTGCACATTAGAAAGTTTGAATGAACTGCTTATAACGCATGGCAAAATTAGCAAGTTGATTCGATAGAAATAACTTTAAAAAAAGTCTATTTCATTTCTAAAAAAAGTGTCATATGTAGTTTATACTTAGTAAAAATATTCCTTCCTAGGTCCCCATTTAAATAAAAAAAATGCCTTGGTATTACTACTCTATTAGGTATGCGTAAACTAATTGGAATAAATTATCAGGGATATTAGGTATGGTTTCTTTAAAAAAAATTATTTCCAATGTCCTTGTTCTCTCATGTTCTTTATAATACATACTTATGCAATACAAAATAGAAACACTAGATTTTTAACTTATTTTACTCAACCTTTTGGGTTGTTTAATTGCTTATAGAACTGAATTGTCCTTATTTAAATTTTCTTATCTGCAACTGCGATTATTAAAAAACAAAAAATATCCCCTGGACTATCTATTTAAAATATACAGCTTTATGAAATTTGTTGTACTTGGTCAGATTAAAAAGTCATCAATATGACATTCTTTTATAGAAATGAAACATAGAACAAAAACAAAACAAAAAAAAATATTTTTTAGTTATTTCTCATCGGGTCACCTTGCCATGCTTTATAAAAAGCTCATTTAAACTTTCTAATGTACAACTGCAATGATAAAAAATAAAATGTTTACTTACTTATGATTTAACTTCCTTCTGCCAATAAGAACGTACACAAGAAAGACAATAAACACAAATAAATTACACCAAATATTGTCACATCCATTTTCCACACGGGCACGGCAATGAAAATGGCCAATTATTGCCTTAAAAACACGAGAAAATGGACACAGAATCGCAAAAGCACCCTAACATAAACATAACCTCCTGACAGTCCTGGCTAGAATGATGTCACATGTCACCCACCGGGCAAGGGCGTCAAGTCTCTGTTGATGTTGTTAGTTATAAATATGAAGAATAATATTACTTGAAAAGAAAAGTTAGTTCTGGTAACTAAGAATGTCTTAATCAAAATTAACAAAATGATAGGGACTACAAATTCATAATGTGTTATTACAACAAACTTAATTGATAAATACAAGTTTGTAGGAACTTTGATGTAATATTTAAATAAGATATATACAGAGTAAAATTCAGCTAAACAAAATATTTTATTTCTGCCAACTAATATGAAAACAAGATATTTTCTTTGTTCTGATGGCATTATTTTTTGGTAAATATAACTAAGAAAAAAATCGTTTTTGTTTTCCTAACTAAAAATAGTTATTTTTGGTAACTTAAACACGAGAACAAATAAAAATTAGTACCAAATATCAAGTCATTTTTAAGAGTGTACCAACAAAAAATCAGCAAAAATTATCTTCCTGCCACTCTAATCTTTATCCAAAGTTAAAACTCTCGACGCCACCTAGCGGCGGACCATAGAACCGCTCCCAAAATTCTATTTCTTCTAACTTTTAAAGACCCCTATGTAAGATGAAATCTGATTAAAGTATAGGAATTTACAGGGCAGGGATAAAATTCAATATGGTCGCCTTAGCGCCATCTATCTTCCGGAGGACGAACTGAATTTGGGGCGAATAAGGGCCAAAATTAAGGGATGAAGGGCGCATATTTAATGAGGAATGTATTGATCCGAGCGGGTAAATTATAGTGGTTTGAAACTTGGCTGCAGAGTAGAGAAAAGAGTGATGGAATCTGTTTTATATTATGTGATATAAATTATGTTTTCAATTAATTCAGAAGTTCGTGTTGAATTGTACAATATTAAATTTGAATGAGTCTAGAAAAATTGTTCAGGTGTTTTCTTATAGCTAGAAAATGCAATGTTGATATTATTTTTTTTAGGGCATTTTTTTACTAATTTTTTAGGAAATGTCTATATTTAAAACATTAGTTAGGAAAATCGGCCACGATGTGATTCACGTTTCTTTATTTTTTTAACGGCATCCGAACAGTATTTCTAAATTTTTCTCCAAAGTTACCAGCTCCGTGCGAAATTAAATCTAAACATTGGGTTCTCTTGACCCGAATCCTGGCTAATGTTTATTAATGGATTTTTGAAAACTTTTTAAATGTGGACCCACAGATATTGAGGAGTTTGACAAAGTTATTTTCATTAAAAAAAATTCCTTCAAAATATTTCTAACAATACAATGCAATCAAACAATCATTTTAATAATTTTGGCTTATATTTTTCCTGGATTTTTTAAAATAACTTTCTCGAGTCCATATACAGGGTGTTACAAATTCGACATACCAGCATTGGTATCTCGGAAACCATAGTAGTTAGAGAAACTGTTCAATGGGGGTAAAGTTGTGTAATTTGGTGCTGATTATAATGCTGATTTAAAAGTTTTCAAATTCCAAATACTTCCGATTTTATTCGAAAAAAACTGAAATTTTGCAAAATCGTTTTTATTTTTTCCTGAGCTCATTCGACTAGCTATTTAAAAATAAATGACACTTTGTCATTGCCACTTTTTGTCCTCTACAAAATGACGTTACTAAACTAAAGATCCGCTGTTTCGTCTCCGAGCGGCCATCACCAACTTTACTTTTTTAAATACTGACCTGGATTTTTTTTAACCGATTTTGAAACCCACCTACTCTCAAAATGTAATGACGATATTACTTTCTTATAGAGATGAATAATTGTCCTTGCTTATTTTTTTAAATTCATATTTTTTACACTTCTTGGCAGTTCGGTCCTGGCAACGAATCACAATATTAATTAAAAACTTTATTTTATTTAAAACATTTGTCCATAAGTAAAATAATTTATTTTATAAGAATTTTCTAACAATTCTAAATTTACTAATTATAAACCCTAATTTTCTAAATGTTCAAAGAGATTGCGGTTTTGCTCAATACAACGATCGATTTTTCTTCCAATTTTGGCGACAGCCCTTTCAACCGATCTTCTCCTTCTCCTACCAAATGCAACCTGTATGCGTTCTTCCAGTTCTTCCATGGTATCTACGTCATTTTTTTAAATAACATTTTTTAAAGCCCTATCAGGGAACTATTCATTTAAGAACAAATTTACTACCCTGGTATTGTGCGGCACCCCATCTTGCTGGAGCCAAACATGGGGTAACGCTAAAGGAATTTTTTCCAGATATCCTTAAAAAAGTAAAGTTGGTGATGGCCGCTCGGAGACGAAACGGCGGATCTTTAGTTTAGTAACGTCATTTTGTAGAGGAGAAAAGTGGCAATGACAAGTGTCATTTATTTTTAAATAGCTAGTCAAAGGAGCTCAGGAAAAAATTAAAACGATTTTGCAAAATTTCGTTTTTTTCGAATAAAATCGGAAGTATTCGGAATTTGAAAACTTTTAAAGCGGCATTATAATCAGCACCGAATTGCACAACTTTGCTCCCATTTAACCGTTTCTCTAACTCCTATGGTTTCCGAGATACCAATGCAGGTATGTCGAATTTGTAACACCCTGTACACATCACCTTTCCAGTGGTGAAATATATATATATGAAAAATAATATAATATATACGATGTTACCACCTGTTTCGGGCAAAAGCGGCAACGCCGCATTCCTGAAAATATTTTAAACCGATAGACCATGGTTGTTTATCTCACCAACCAAATTTTTGAAGAAACCGTATCACTCGTTTTCCATAAACATCTAACGTTCGATCCACCGCGAAACCCCCTGTATATTCAATGAATGACAAGGGGATTTTCTACATGTCCTTACACAGAATGTAATAAAGGCGAGTTTTTACTGAACAATAATTCAAACGCAAATTTGTCTAAAACTACACAAAAATCAGGTTCTAGGAGTTATATATAAAGTGATATTAACGTTTGAAACTTATATTACCGGGGTTTTATTCATTGGCAAAAACTAGCTATTAATTACCATAATTTATCCTTAAAGTAACTATAATTATACGTAAATTAACATAATTTTTAGATGTACTAGATGACTACCTGTAATGTCACAAAATCATGTTTGTGATTAAGCATTATTCTATAATTACCGATAATTGATTTTGAATGACAGGAGTAATTGTCGATGTCAAGTAAAAAAAAATGCCCTGAGGACATCGAACAATTTAATTATTGAGTTATTATGTCGTTAGATACATTAATTAAATTTTTATACGTGACGGTATTGCTTTCTTCCTGTTTTATATGCGTATTTATTAATTTTACAACAATTCCTGAGAAAACCTTTGCCCATATTTATATTTGAGTAGCAATTACCTACAGTTTTTAAATAAAGAAATTTTGATTAGTGAATTAATAAAAGCAAAAAACGAAAATTTGTTAAATTTGTCCAATTTTCTTGTTCTGCTTTTATTACTTCAAATTAAAACTTTAATTTGTAGGTAATAATGCTTTAAATGTCGGTATTTGGCCGATTTTTGGATACCTATAAGGACAAATTAACAAAATATTAATCAAAAAACGAAATGGCGAATGCGTTATTGACCTCACTCTTAGAAAATTTAATTCTGGTGACTTCTTTTTGTCTCATGACCTGATTAAACAATGTTGGTCAGTAACATAGATGGATAGTATCATTAACAGTCTTTAAGTTGGGTAATCGTCATAATAGTCGATGACATCGACAGTCAATAAAGTCAGTAACCTTCTTTCAAGTCGGTAACATAGACAGATAGTAACATTAATAGTCAATAAATTGGGTAATCGTCGTGATAGTCGATGACATCGACAGTCAATGAAGTAGGTAACCTTCTTTCAAGTTAGTAAGATAGATAGTAATATTAAAAGTCAATAAATTGGTTAATCGTCTTGATAGTTGATGATATTGGCAGTCAATAAAGTGAGTAACCGTCTTTCAAGTCAGTAACATAGACAGATAGTAACATTAACAGTCAATAAATTGTGTAATCGTAGTGTTAGTCGATGACATCGACAGTCAATGAAGTAGGTAACCTTCTTTCAAGTTAGTAGCATAGATAGATAGTAATATTAAAAGTCAATAAATTGGTTAATCGTCTTAATAGTTGATGATATTGACAGTCAATAAAGTGAGTAACCTTCTTTCAAGTCAGTAACATAGACGGATAGTAATATTAAAAGTCAATAAACTGGGTAACCGTCTGGATAATCAATGAATTCGACAGTAAATAAAGTAACCTTCATCGTCGTTGACAGTCAATAACATGTTTATGGGCACCTCGATAACTCAATAGAATTTAAAAAATAAACATGTAATAATACGAATTAAATACAAAGTAACCATTGAAGGGAAACAGGACGGAAATGTTTTCAAAAATTTAAAACATCTTTTCAAAAAATTAAAAACTCTTTTAATATGTATTCCTTAGACCTCAACTATCTGGTGGAACAATTATTATATGTGACTGTTACAAAAAAACAAGTCCAGCGTTCCTAATATAATCCATAAAACGGCGTTGCCAGATCAATTCTAAAAAATTTACGGGCAAGGGTCAACCTTCGGCACAGTGTCCTCTCACGCAAAACGTCACAGATAAGTGCATCTACCTGGATGACGTCATCTTGTCGAGGCGTATCCGAGTTTGATAGGTGTAGGCGGAGGCCGCATGCCATTGGCTGAAAGTGAAACGCCTCGAAAGAGGTGGGAGACGCCTCTTAAAAAGATAAACTTTGGATTTTCGTCGTGCTTTTCTTTTTGGTTTCGGACGTAACGTTGTTAGTGGCCTTATTAGTGAGAATGGATTTGTTTATTTTACGCAACACAGGATAAATGGAATCAAACTGGGAAGAAACGTCATTTGTATCCGACCGGGAGTAAAATTATATTTTAACTAACGTACAATTTTCGAGGATATGATCGGCCTTTTATTTTTAAGACAGAACGGAGTTCATACTTTTGCAAGTGGTGAATTGTCAAAAATACTATACCTACCATAATTTTAAACAAAAATCTATAACACACACTTTATACAGTTTCTTACTTTGGCCTGGAAACGCCTTTTTTACCGCGCTTCCCACGTACCTAGTACACATAGTAGATATCGCTCATATTAGGTAAAATAATTCACAATTTACAAGACTATGACTCGCATTGATTTTTTAAAACAAAGAGGGCGTCATACCTTAGCAAATGTAAATAAAGGTACTTAGATATTTATTTTTTAAATCGACATTAGTATATATTAGGCTGATAAACCCTTCTTTTATCTTATTACGTTTAGTAAATATAGTATAGGTACTATACTATACAGTATTCTCCTGAAGATGACTGGAGATACCTACTTACCAGTGGAAACGTTGTGATTAAAAGCAAATAAAGACAATGCAAGTCCAAAACTCGTCTGACATTCAAGAAACATCCTTCAAATAGACACATAGGTATTATATTCTAACAATATAAAAGCATAGAAGTAACTATATTTTAAATTTACTTTAACAAAGCTAGCTAGTTAGAATATTATACCTGCACATTTGATTGTGATGACTGGTAGGTTTCCTCCCTGGTTTTCTTGCTGTTTAATATTTGTTCTTGAATTAAACTTCAACATTTTTATCAACAGATCTAATTACCTTTATTTAAATACATTGTAGGTATTATTCCAATACCGGGAGGTCTAGTTGCCCTAATACAAATTCACAGAAGAAGGGTCTAGTTGACCAAATACAAATTAAATCGTGGCAGGCTTAAAAATAAATGAAATGGTACAATCACCACCCCTGCGTATGTATGTCCGTTGCACGATATAACCAACTTCACCGTCTAGTTAATACTAAGAAGAACCAATAATTATATATTATTTTATTTATATATATAATAATATAAGAGAGTGAGAAGGGTGAGTGACCGACTAATATTATTATTTATCGGTGAATACCCTTAACTATTTAATAAACCAGTAAGTACATACTTATTCCGGTATATATACTTAGGTAGTATAATACAATTTAGTAAAGTAACATTTTTCGCAACTTCGCCGACCGCCCATTCAGTTTCAGCACTACCGGAAGTGACAGCAAAGATGTCATGACAAATGAACCGGCGCCACACCGTCTTTTGTCCACAGTCGCCCTGACTTTTGATGTGTACGCTCTTCCGGTCGGGTCGCAACGAAATAAAGTAACGGATCTGAGCACATCAATTTTAGGTTCTAGGCCAACAGAAAAAGACCGCTCATGTTAACTTTGTTTCCTTATGGTATTTTGTGTAACACTTTTCAAAAAAACTTATGTAGTACCTGAAAAGGTAAATTAAAATTTTAAATTTTTTTATTTTAGGTAATATTTATTGGCTAACAATTTATTGTGGTAATTTAGGGATTTAACGCTATATCTACATGGACACTGAAAACGTGACCCACTCACTTAGAACCAGTGGTGGTCGTAGCTTTTTGGGGGGAGGGGGAGAGAGGTGAGCGTTCTGGTTTAAAATCACTCTGAATCGTAGGGAAGTTCCCTTGCAACGTCAAAAGAAGCAGTGGCATGCTGCAGACCCCCCTCCCCCCGAGCCTAGGAGCTCGGGTCTAAAAGTCTAATTGCCACCTAATTTTTCGTCCCACGCTTGGACTATTAATTTAAATTTTTAAATAATGTGTTCTTGGTTTAGATTACAAAGGTCTTGTAGGAAACGTTTAGTTTTTAAACTTTTCCTTCTAAAAGTCCTGTTTTATATAGAGATTAAGGTTTCGGACGCATATCGTTTTATTTATTGATTTATGATGCAATTTTATAGGAAAACGATTAAAAAGAATAGTATTTTATAGTATTTTTCTATTATAATATATACTTGTCTATTCCGTTTTTTCTTTTTTAGAACTATTTTAAATAAATATAAAATAATAATAATAATAATAATAATAAAATATTATTACAACAAAAAGAGAAAACAATTAGTTAGGTATTTATTTCTAAAGTAAAAATTTTAATTGAAACATTCTTTATCGAAGAAGTGTGATAATTAATTAAAAAAATAGTGCGGTAAGAAATGACAATGCTTTATTATAAATAGGCATACAAAACGGCACTTAAGAAGGAGTTTTTCAAAACCTAAGCATTTGCACCAAAAACTGATCTTAGATCTACGCTCCTAAAATATATGATTTCTGAAAAAAAATCATCAATTTTGGCGTGGTGAGGGATATTTATTTTATTTTTAATCATGAAAAACCGAGCCCGAAAAACGCTGGTTAGAGGCATACATAGTTACGATTATGTTAAAATTTTGGATTGGCACCATTTTCATAAATATAAAAAATGCTTTTTTTTTTAATAAAGAGCCAGCTAGGAATATAAAAAAAAGTAAAAAAAAACAATTACAAAAACAATGCGGAGAGGAGAGGTAATAATTTAATTTTCGAAATTTGATAGTAATTAGGTGAATTTGAAACGAACTTTGGGCGTGACCCCGATATTTTGCCTGCGGCGCTTTTCCGTATTCTTTCCTAGGTACAATATCATGAAATACATGTAGTCACGACTGTCCCTTCCTCCAAAAAAAAATGTCCTACTTACGCCCACCGAGCCCCCTCCCCCCGAGCATATTTTCTGGCTTCGCCACTGGTTAAAAGTTTACAAATATGTCAAATTTTTTAAGAAGTTCTTAAAGTATGACATGACCACTTTGAGGATTAAAACAACTTGATTTGTATTGTTTAAATTAGAGATCTGGTATTTTAATTATTTTGTCATTTGTTTTATGAATATTTTTAATTTTTTGTTCTCGTACCAAAATGTATTCCGGCCAAGTCCCGTCATGACACTAATGACAGACAGACGTCTTTGCTGATGGAGGTCGAAATCGAAAAGAAGATCCACTCCCATCTCGGCAGGGCGCCTTCGGGCTAACGATAATGGCGTGCGCCACCCCCGCACCATTTGTCCACGTCCGGTACAGGATAAATGCATTGTTATTGTTGCCGAATGAAGGGGATAATCTGAGGAAAGTATACAGGGTGTAACCTTATATTATGATTTTTTCAAAAAAAACAAATAGATGTAGGTATACCCTAGCATAAGTATGACTAACACGTTCTATTTTTGCTTATTCATATCAAGTTCTTTCAATAATTTTATTGACTAAAAAATGTTTGGTAATATATTTTAAGGTAACTTCGACAACGTAGTCCACGAAGTAGGCAGAAGTCCCTACGTTTATAATTATCATGGTTTCTTCATTGGGCGACAGATTAGCAGATAGCCCAAAACCGGTACTTAAATTATTTTTGTCACTTAATGTCAAAGTTATAATTCAACATTTTTTTGAAATTTATATTTATATAGTTTTATTGTTACCTAAGTAAAGTTATATTGGCGATTGTGATTCAAAACAAATAAAGACAATGCAAGTCCAAACCTCGTTTTTTTAACAGGTTATAAATAAAATCACCCTAACGGGTACATTTTTCTCAAGCAAGTCAATTATATATGATAAAGCAGGTTGAAATAAACCATTTCAACGTTTCCTAGTCTTTACCACTAACCTTATTTTATCAAAGTTATGGACATTTTAGAAAAATTGATCTAGGCGGCCATTTTTAAAACAAATGATTAAGTGTGATATGTTATTGAAAAGAGAATTTTCCATAGAATTAAAGCATCGAATAAAATGGGGGATTTTAAATTTAAAAGTTGACTTTACCCCCCGGTTAAACCGGAAGTGGTTTTGAAGGTGTGAATTGGCCGAAAGTGGAAATTTACACAGTTATTAACTCCTCAAATTTTTAAATCTTTAATTTTAAAATTACGGAAAAAATAGAGGGAATATTATGGAGATTTTAAAATTGGTTGAATTTGAGGAGGTTTTTAAGGAGCTGAAAAAATAAGTAGTATGATCTAGCAACAATTTTAAACGAACGAACACTTATTACGTAACCCACTTAAGATTTTTATCGTATCATTGAAGATTAAGTCATTTTTATATATATAATATCTTTATTAATAATAATTAACATCATAAACGTACTAAAACCTACATAACACCTTAGTTACTCATAATACATTAGTTACCATAATTTAATACGTTAGTTACGAAAGCATAATACGTTAGATACCAAATAATATTAGAACTATTTTTAATGAACATGTAAAACAATATTTTGACAGTTTTCAAATTTAATGGATACAACTTTAAATAAAAGCACAGGATTGACTTCGCCATCAAATATCACAGAGAAAACACGTTTCTTGTGGGTTTTTGAGTCGGGAATAGTAACAATAAGCTTGTCCTCTAAAACGTCAACATCTTCCGTGGTCATCTTCGCTAATTCATTAGTTCGACAGGCTCCTCCAATTCCAATTAAAAAAGGCCCCTTTCATCATTAAAAACTTCTCGTCTGAGGCAGAACACACAAATTCGTTGACTTGTTCTCTTGTAAATACTTTTGATTTTTTTGCCCTATATCCAACATTTTTCTTCTTGATGAAACGTATTAAGATGCCGTATTTGTCGATTTCCACTCTTTCCTTCAGTTCTAAAGTCGCTCGTAACATGGAATATTTCGGCCATAAGGATGAAGCAGAGTATTCCTCAGAGAGTTTTGCGAAATACGCCAGCAATACCGTTTCTTCTGCACCTTGAACATGTACTTTGTTTCGCCACTCACAAAACTGCCGATTTTCTTTTTCATAATGGATTTTAAATTTGTCCGGAAGCAAGTTTAACCTTATAATGTTGGCTGCAGCTAATATATCGTCAGGAATATCAACATCTTGCATGATTTTAATGATGACTTTTTGAAATGCCAAAATAAAATGACATAAAACCTTGTTTTTATTTTCGCATCGCCGTTGTCAATGATACGATAAAGCTTTGAATACAGTTCGATTATTAGCGATTTAACACCGTCTCGGACATTGCGGGTGACTCGGCTGTTGCCTCGTCACCTAGTAATGTCCTCGACTATTATAAATCGCATAATAATCTCGTTATATTAATAGCTATAAGTGCCAAAACTATAAAATGTAATAATAGTTGAGCAGTTGACGCGATTCCCATGCATTGAAGCTACAGAAATTATTCTGCTGGCATCACTACCAACACGATTTTTTTTTGTTTTTGCGTATATGGAGTTTTACCGTAACCTGAGGCTGATGGCTACGCAATGTCTGGCACTTTTCACATAACCATTCTTAATTAAAATTTCTATTGATATACAAACACGTACCTTGCAGTCAGTTTGAGCATTTAAAATTCCAATGCAGTATACATAATTAATTAATTTTCATTATGCTTTTTAGTAAATATAAAAAAACTCGGAGAATAATATGACCGTTAAAACGCATATGAAGCATACCCACTCTATTTATATTTTTTGAATAGCATATTTTAACACATAATTAATGTTTTATATTGAGTGTCTAATATATTATAAGAATGTACACATGATTGTTAATAGCGAGTTCTACCCTCTTCATTAGCCTCAAAGAAAAAAACATTTTCTCCTGTGAGTGACTTAAAAAAAAACTTAAGGGGGGCAAGTACCTACACTCTTAAAAATAAAATCGTATGAATTACTAAAATTTGGTTCGGATAACCGTGATATCGGACTCAACCCAAAAATTAGTTTATACAACCAAAAAAAATTGCCGTTATTGAACCGTTATTAATAACAACATATGAACCAACCCAACCAACAAATTTTAGTTGTCAGAACGAAATTTTATATTATATTTAAAGCAATTTAAATTACCTTTTAGTTTTCACAACTAATGTGTAAATGTGGAAAATTGAAAATTTTTTTTCAAGGCAATATTGTTTTTGTTAATGAAGCAATCTACAAATATTGCCAAAGGAATCGTTTATTTGGGCCAAACTTGAAATTTTCATAGAGTAACAATCAGGTATGTAGTCACAACTTTGTGTTTATTATCTTTTTTCTGTACTTTCTAATTGTAAGAAAGAAGTTGAATCATAAATAAGTAAAAATTTTATATTTTTGTCATTGCCGTTGCACATTAGAAATTTTGAATGAACTGCCTATAACGCATGGCAAAATTAGCAAGTTGATTTTATAGAAATAACTTTAAAAAAGTCTGTTTCATTTCTAAAAAAAATGTCATATGTAGTTTATACTTAGTAAAAATATTCCTTCCTAGGTCCCCATTTAAATAAAAAAATGCCTTGGTATTACTACTCTATTAGGTATGCGTAAACTAATTGGAATAAATTATCAGGAATATTATGGTTTCTTAAAAAAAAAATTATTTCCAATGTCCTTGTTCTCAAATTTTTTTTTTAGAATACATACTTATGCAATACAAAACAGAAACAATAGAGTTTAAACTTATTTTAATCAACCTTTTGGGTTGTTCAATTGCTTATAGAACTAAATTGTTCTTACTTAAATTTTCTTATCTGCAACTGCGATTATCAAAAAACAAAAAATATCCCCTGGACTTTCTATTTAAAATATACAGCTATATAAAATTTGTTATACTTGGTCAGATTAAAAAGTCATCAATTTGACGTTCTTTTATAGAAATGGAACATAGAAAAAAAAAACAAAAAAAAATATTTTAAAGTTATTTCTCATCGGGTCACCTTGCCATGCTTTAGAAAAAGCTCATTTAAACTTTCTAATGTACAACTGCAATAATAAAAAATAAAATGTTTACTTACTTATGATTTAACTTCCTTCTGCCAATAAGAACGTACACAAGAAAGACAATAAACACAAATAAATTACACCAAATATTGTCACATCCATTTTCCACACGGGCACGGCCATGAAAATGGCCAATTATTGCTTTAAAAACACGAAAAAAAGGACACGGAACCACAAAAGCACCCTAACATAACATTACCTCCTGACAGTCCTGACTAGAATGATATGTCACCCACCGTCAAGGGCGTCAAGTCTCTGTTGTAAAGGTAGTGCAGCGATGCCGTTAGTTAGACATATATGAAGAATAATATTACTTGAAAAAAAAAGTTAGTTCTGGTAACTAAGAATGCATCTTAATCAAAATTAACAAAATGGTAGGAACTGTAAATTTATAATGTTATTGCATCAAGCTTGATTGATAAATACAAGTTTGTCGGAACATTTGATGCAACATTTAAATAGGATATATAGAGAGTCAAATTCAGCTAAACAAAATATTTGTATTCTGTTAATGAGTATGAAAACAAGATATTTTCTTTGTTCTAATGGCATTTTTTTTTTGGTAAATATAACCAAGAAAAAATCTAAAAAATAGTTATTTTTGGTAACGTAAACACGAGAACAAATAAAAATTTGTACGAAATACCAAGTCATTTTTAAGTAGAGAGAGTGTACATCATAAAACTGGACACTATTCCATTTTTAAGTCCACGTGTATCAATTGGTAACTTTTTACTGTCAACTACAAGGCATTAAATTATCAACCAATAAGGTCATGGTCTTTTTTTACTGTGTCTATAAGCTATTTATTAGAACCACATAACTGGCCTGTTTTGATGCGGTTTTCTTCATACAATTTCTTAATTAATTGCAGAATAGATGATCGACAGTGTTGCGATATCTAGGAAATAATCTCATCGTGACATGGTTTTTTACTCAAAATTAAATTTGTTAACTTTAATTTGATAAGTTACTGAAGCAGAGATATAACGGCGAATCTTGTAAGTTCTATATTCTTGACACCTTAATAAGATAGGAGATTACTATTGTAACGAACACCTTAAAGCGAAGCGACCACCTCCTTAATAGGCCGCTAGTCATCGTTCGTTCGGCGGCTGGCTGATTCATGCTGATGTGATATAAAATACGGGTAGAGGGAAGTTTTTTGAAGAAAAAGAGGATATTAAGTAGTATTAGAAATATGCTTGTACGGTGCGCATAAAATAATAAATAAAAGTGGGTTTGGTGAAATAAGTGTTTGTTTTTAGAGAAATAGTTGATTACATAGTTGATTACACTATTTAAAAAAAAATCCTTTGAAATCAGGTAGGTATTGTTATGTGATAAATAGACTAAAATAATAAAAACTAGAAAGTAGGATGGTAGCAAGGCCATAGTTAGGGGTCCCCCCTCCCCCCATATGACAACGTGACAAAACAAAAATCTTCTATCACCGCTTTAGAAAATAAGCTAAAGCTAGTAAAAAATAAACAACTACTTAAAAATATATCTAGGGAATTCACAGTTGCGGCTCGTCAAATGAAGTAGGTGAAGGAGCTCTTCACCAAAAAAAAAATAAAACCAGGAGAAAAGTTTTTCGACAATATTAAATATTAATGTACCAATACAGCTACCATTTTAGCCCTTAAAAAATATTTATGTCCGAATTAATAATATTAATTTAATCCGAATGTAGCTATGCATAATAGGGCCACGGTTAACTCCGATGGACAATAATTATAAACATTCGTGCATTTTGGCGCGCCCTAGCCGACCGTGTCCGTTAGCTCAAAGCAAGTGAAGACCAAACACTCAACATAGTTCTGATATTCCCCGTTGCTATGGTTACGTTACGTCAGTCACGCAAACAGCATGTAACAATTTGCATTGCGATGAAGGGCAATTTAAAAATAGATCAGTGGTATGCACCATTGTTTTAGCATTGGTTCGCCTAACCTTACGGTATTTATTTTGAGGCTTCGCGAAACTTACGGTTATAGATATCGTTTTGAAGTGATTTACTGTGTGATTAAAAAGTTTTGTTTTTATTTTTAAGTTAATTCAGTAGTGTACGTACCTACTCAGTTGTGTGATTTAAAAATGAGCCCAATTAATGACATAGTTTGCAATTTGTTGGAAACTCCATTCAGTCGTTGGATAGATGAGGATAAAAGAGACGTTTTGTTACACGGGTTTTTAGTCAATGTTTGTTTAAGTGCCCGCACTATACCTAGCTCTTCACCATTTTTTAAAACCGCGAACCGCCACTGCTGGCTATTATTTTTCGCCTTATACCTACTAGACGCAATAACTCCCTATCTGAGACATTGCATTCTAAACATCCTACGTTACTAAAAAGAACGCGAGCCGCGACGAAACGACCAAGATGACTAGCGTTTTTCGAGATTTTAATTAAAATCGAAACGTTGCGGCGCTTCGGGTAATTACTCGGTAACTTGATGGTTTGATACAAAGAATTTTATAAAATTACCGGAACAATGAATTCAGGTTATTGGCTGTAGTTTATAGTGCATTAGAGCAGTCGATTGTATTGTGATAAGGAAAAAATACAGGGTGTGTCAGATGTTAAACATTCGACACACTTGTAGAAATCATTAAAGTAAACTTTTTAAATCGCATTTTTCAAATAATTCAAAAATTAAGCTAGTGGTGACATTTTGCAAACGAACAAAATCCCTCTAAACGCTATTTCAAACGTAATTTTCTCGGAATACATACAAACAATTGTGTAAAAACGTGTTTCATATTCAGCGGCAAATATAATTATTTCCAGCGAATCGAGAATCCGGTTTCAGGTATCAGCCAGTGCGAAGATTTTAGGGCCTGAAAAATCGAATAGCGGGATTTTGTTGGTTTGCAAAATGTCACCATTAATTCTCTCATCAAATCATATGCATCGCAGAGAAAGTCTGTTAATGTTAATTTCTTTACTATTATAAATTACGCAGTGTATTGGTTGTAGAGTAATAAAATGGGAGATTCTGTCCAGTTCGGCACTAGTTCGGTGTCGGCCATAGGCGCATGTAAATTTTGTGCATTAAATTATTTATGATAACTAACCAAAGAAAAACAAAGAAGATAATTTGATAAAAAAGGAACTATCAGCTATAGTAAATTTACACAAACATCGTTATATGAAATATGCCGTGGAAGATATAGCTGAAAAACATAGTGTAACTGTGCTGCGCACACCACCATATCATTGCGAACTAAATCCTATAGAACTTATATGGGCGCAAGTGAAAGGATTTGTAGCAAAGACACAACACGACATTCAAAATGAAAGATGTTAAGCTACTGTTTGATTAAGCACACCAGAGAACTGGCGAAAAGCAGTCCATCATGTCATTAAAGAAGAGGAGAAAATGTGGGATCTTGACCAACTGTTCGATCGGACCGTCGACCCGTTAATTATAAAGTCAAGATTAAATTTTAAGTTCTGTATAAGGTATTTTTGTATTTTTTTTAATGTTTATTAAAAAATAAGTGTACCTAATACTATGTGCATAATACACGCCTTTGTTACACCATTTTCAGTGTTTGTGAATGGATAACAATAGGCAAAACCTATAAATTGACCCAAACCCGGATAGTAGGTACTACCTGCACTTGATGAAAATAAATAATTTTGCAATGAAATCAATGCCAAATTATGAAAGTGGCTTAAATATTCGTTGGGTCACTCTGTAGTCCCCTTGCATACCTAATGAGCTTTTATTACTCTACACCTTTCTAAAATAGACTATAGTCAGGTGGTGTTTATGTTATTTTACACAAAAATACGCTTGTCATTGCAATTCTAACAGTTATTGAACACAGAACTAATCTTTAATATCTGTAATTGACCGTGTCCTATTATTTACAATGTTTCTCTCGACCAACGATCAATGGTGAGCACAATGGGCCAAACCTGGCCTAAGTGCATCCGGCGCACGGACGGGCCCTCGAAAAAAAAAAACGATTAATGGTTCTCAGTTCATATGAAAGCACCCATTTAAAATATCAGTAATATCAGTCATGCGTTAAACGGTCTTAAGAAGTGTGGTATTATTGGGCTACCCTGTATACTACCTTATAATACAATACTTCGCGGAAAAGTATTGCAAAAAGCGATATAGACGCAAAACCTCAAGTTTATTTAATTAGCTACGGTTTGTCATTTAATTCAATTATTAACGTACAACAAAAAAAAAAGGATAAATAAAAGAAGCTATTATTATGGATTACTTTTATTGTTGGTTGTAATGAAAGCATTAACAACGAGAGATTGAATTAACGTCGCCGTTGTATAAATAGATTAGAAAATATCTTGAACATCTACAATGTCTTATAGCGGGTTGCATAAAAAAAAATCGTTCTCGGATAGATGAACCGCGTATTAACAAGACAACATTTAATCAGAGGCTGGCAAGGCCTACTTCGTGTTTGCGCAAAATTGCTTTGGATTTAGCAAAAGTAGACACCTCTCAGTGCTGTCAGATGCCAGTTCTTGTAAAATGTAAGGTTATTTCGCGCAAAAACTAAGTTGGCCTTGCCAGCCTCTGATTAAGTTTTGTGTTTTTAATACGCGGTTAGGCTAATCGAAAACTCTAATTCTTTATGCAACCCGCTGTTAGGGTAGCGGCGGGGGGGGGGGAGGTCAGGGTGGACACTGGCCCACCCTAAAAACATGGATGCCCACCCAAAATTGCCGGATGAGGTTTTGTAATGGAATTGAGGGACTTGACTATGACATTCTTGATGAGAAAGGAGTGGTATTTTTTTTTAGAAGTCATTTTGGATTTGGGTAGTGCCCACCCTACCTAAAAATCCTGGCGATGCCACTGTGTTAAAATTGTCCACGTACCGGACTTTATTTTGGGGCAGACACTCTATGTAGGGTTGGGTCAAGCCTATATAAAGCTCAGGCCTTTTGAGCCTCAATCTATATTTTTGGGTAATGGGCTTTGTCACTAGTATTTTGAGTTTTTTTTTACCAATTGAAAAGCAGGCGCGGACTCAGGGGGGCGAAGGCAGTTTCGCCCCCCCCCCCCCCCCCCTGAGCATGACTGGTGGAACAGTTGATAAAATGAGTTTTCTGCAAATAAGACTTGATCCGTTAGAAATTGCGATAAGGTTGTTATTAGAACAAATATTTGATTTTTAACTCTGCATCGAATGACATAATAATATACAGAGGTTCCAATTTGAAATAAGAAAAATAAATTGCTTTAAAGTTTGCAAAGTTTGACACTAAACTGTGGACACCCTGTACAATTCGTATTAATCAAACTTGGTTAACGAGACTGTTAGATCTTATTTATTAAGTACCTTTGTATAATTTTATTAATTAAATTATTTTTATTTTTTATTAATTTTTAAAACCAGTGGTGCCGAACTGATTTTTCTTAGTTTTAATTTTTTTTTTTCGCCTATAATACTGAACCGATTTCATTAAAATTGTAGGGGTATAAAGGCAACTATAAAAGGCATCGAAATAAGTAAGAATATGCATGTGATCTAAAAAAATTGATCCTTATGGCGTCACACTTTTTTGGAACACCCAGTATAAACAAAAATATTTTCCTGAAGTGCGCCCTAGGATACAGGTAAAGTCTGCAAAATATCAAAATCCTAACAAAATTAATAAGTGAGCTATAGAAGACGGAAGGTGAGGTACAGGACCCTGTATATGCTGTGTCACGGGCTACAACGCAACGTCAATTATTTCCTTTTTAAATTACTTACCCATGTTGAATAATTCTATATCTGTATCTTACCTGAAACCAAAAAAAAAAACAATATTAGTGTTGAAGAAATATTTTGAATATATATTTGTTTCAATAATCTGGCATATATTTCTGGTTAGGGCTCATTTGACACGCCTAATGGATTGGCTTTGTCTGTCGGCAATGAAATGTCGCCATGTGTTTTTTTGGGTCTTTTGCAAGGGCCAATGTAGGTACTAAAATTTAGATAGTTTTTAGTAAAACTGTAACCTTCGACGTAGCAACTGATTTACTCGTTTTAACATTAATTTACTTCTTTATTTCAATAAATTCATTATTACTCTGGGTGTTGGTATATTTATTTATTCCTTTAAGTAAATATCCAACAGGTTATGGGCCCAGTACGCTTCCACTGCGCGAGATAGTAATTTATTGAATTAAGAGTAAGTTTTTGTTAGGTAAAACTTGAATCGTGCGCGGTTTGTTTTTACTCAAGCTAGAGTTCACTGTAGTGTATTGTGTAGTTAAGTAGTGTAATCATGACTGATAAAGAAGCTTTGGAATTGACGAAACTTGACGGATCAAATTATTCGATGTGGAAATTCGGTTTATGTTTTCTTTTACAAGCAAAAGACCTAACAGGTTTAATAGATGGCACGGAAGCTGAACCGGACAAAGAAACTAAGCCGAAAGATCATAAAAAATTTGTGAAAAGATCGTCGCAAGCTGCGGTGATTTTGCTGAGTTCCGTTGAAAGATCGTTACATCCAAATTTGATTAACTGCACTAATCCAAAAGAAATTTGGGACAAGCTTAAAGCGTTATACGGTGACACCAGCGTCGATGCAAAGCAGAATGCATGGGAGCAGTTTTACTCATTTCGGATGTGTGAAGGCGAGTCTGTTGCTGTTCAAATTGAAAGACTCGAAAGCATATGTAAAAAGCTTGAGGATGCGGAAGAAAGGCCTTCCGAAGCAGCGATAATCTCCAAGCTGTTAAGTAGCCTACCCAGCAGATTTTCTATATTTCGAATAGCATGGGATTGCACGCCTGAAGCGGAACAGAAGAAAAATAATTTAATTACTAGGTTACTTAAAGAGGATAAGCGACTCATTGAAACTGATGAGAATATGTCAGTTCTTGCTCTTCAAGTACAGCAGACGTCTTTGGGAGGAACCTCAAAGAAATTTCTTAAGCCGAGCAAGAAACAAAATATTTAAGATTTAAAAAATCGTACCAAGTGCGCGTATTGCAAGGAAAAAGGACATTGGGTTCGTGAGTGTCCTAAGAAAAAGCGCGTAAATAGAGACATTGCAAATGCGTCAGCATACGTTGGTGATGTCGTGGCAAATGTGCCTGTGTTCTTGGATGACAGTGATGTGTGGATAGCAGATTCCGGTGCCAGCATGCATATGACCTACAAAAGGGAATATTTCACACATTATGAAAACCTGCCCCAACCTTATTATGTTCAGGTGGCCGACAATAAGGAATTGACAGCTATAGATAAGGGTACAATAATTGTTGAAGAGACTGTAAACAGGCGAGTTATAGAGCGCGAGCTAAGAAACGTTCTTTTCGTTCCAGACTTAAAAAGACATTTGTTTTCAATCGGTACTATCAGCAGCATGAATTTTTCATTTCATGTTTACATATTTATTTATTCCTTAATCCAACAATTAATAATAAATAATGACATTAAATATACATATTTTTCTAAAACAATTTCATGACACCTAAAATCTCGAATTAATGACAGTATTTTATTTCCGCGTAGTTTATTTACATAGTATCTTAAAAAAAAACTTAGCAGATACGGTTCTGTATAACAGAGGGTCATTTCTAAAAGATATCAATGACACTTACAGAGCGGAACTGTCTTTATAGTAAGAAGGGACAAACGACACGCCGATAGGACGGGATAATAAATTGATTATATCGATTGTCGATTAAAGGGAACATTAGGCAATTTTTCGGGAGACCAGCGAAATAAATCTGTTATAGGGATGTTGCAGATTATTCGATATTAATGATATTTTAGCCATATATCGGTTGGTAAATGGAAGGGATGTCGTAGAAAATTAATAATAGTAGTTTTGATTCCATCTTCTTGGACTAGAGATAGTTTTGTGTATTTTTGCAGATAGGAAAAGCACTACACTGTTTAAAACAATTATAGTCTATTTCAGAAAGGTGTTGAGTAATAAAAGCTCATTAGGTATGCAAAGAACTACAGAGTGACCCAACGAATATTTAAGCCCCTTTCATATTTTGGCATTGATTTCATTGCAAAATTCTTTATTTTCATCAAGTGCTGGTATTACTACCCAGGTGTGGGTCAATTTATGGGTTTTGCCTATTGTTATTCATTCACAAATACTGAAAATAGTGTGACAAAGACGTGCATTATGTACATAGTATTAGGTACACTTATTTTTTATTAGATATTATAAAAAAAATACAAAAAATACATTATACAGAAATTAAATTATAAAAAATCATAATATTCTTCGTCATCTAAGGAACTGTCTAAGGAACTCTACAAATATTGGAGAATGTCAGAGTCATTTTTGTTAAAAAGAAAATAATTCTCAATCTTTTTAAGAATAGGGGAAACCCTCCAAAAAATTATCAACTGGAATGATGCCTCTAACGCGCACCCAGCTAAAACAAGTGGTCGGCCTACTAACAGGCCACTGCTTAAGAAAACACCTATGCCGAGTAGGAATTTACAATGGTCCCATTGAATGCAGGCTTTGTGGCGATGAGGATGAAACCGCCTTACATATCATATATAATTGCGAAGCACTGGCCCGAGGAAGACTCAAAATCTTCGGAGACATTCAATGTGGGGATAACCTCCCACATGACAAACTTGGTAGGAATTTGCTGGACCTTATAAAAGGAACAAACCTTTTCTAGCAAGATAGGGGAGCACAATAAGCCACTAGGCTGCAGTGCAAGAAGCTTGGGCCGAACGCCTGACCCCCGCCTTAAACCAACCAACCAAGAATACAATGAATTTTAGTACTTTTTTAGGGTTTTCGTTCTCCTATATCTTTTTTCTCGATATATTTTTCTATATACCACCTTTGCATTGGTAAAAAAATGCAATAATTTGTTTAGAGCGAATCAAGAGAAATGCATTGTCAGCAAATTACAAAAAAAATGTTCTGCAATGTTCGGAAGTATTAACATTGCAGCCCACTTGAAAAGTAATGAAATAAAGAATTGCACAATTGTACATTACTTCACAAAAAAATTCTTAATGTTCTTAGTCTTTCTATAATAGTTTTTCATCAAAACATCATGCATAATATTATTTAAAAACGGTTATGCGGTTAATGCATTTTCTGTTATTTCAAAAAAAGTGTAAAATACTACCACATAAATCTTAATTATACCTAAGTAGTATATATAGTATAGTGTTTAAGTGAAAGGCGGATATAGGTGGAGAAGTATTGAATATTTGATTGATGGGCATAACCGAGGTGCATTTTAATCAACTTCTTAGATTAGTACAAATGTATACAGGGTATCGTAGAAACGACTTATTATATTTAAACGGATGACTCCTTAGATGTTTTAGAGAAACACTCTATACTTTTTTTAGGCGCAATTGTTAAAAAATATGGGTAAAAGGACTTTTAAAACAGTGGATGAAACACCCAATTTTTATAATACTGGCAATATTTTTTGTGTCTTATTAATATCACAATTTGGCAGTAAAAACCTTATACAGTGATAGGCAGAATTCTGGCTCCATATTGGCATTGGCTTTCAATAATAAGCTATGATTATGGCACTTCAAGCTACAATGAGTTCAAATATTTATTTTATTGTAGGATTACTTTTAAGTTTTTAGTTCTTAAAATCCCCAACAGGGCCTCAATTCTCGGTTCATAGGAGTAGATTTTTCTATGGAGATATGTAATTTGTCTCATGAAAGTGGCGATCTCGTATTCCGGAACACATTTCGTAGGGAAAGTTTCCAATAAGACCTCTGGTACTACAGTTTAACTCCGTTGGGACATTGTGACCGAAATATTTCCCCCGGGGGAATAAATTCCGTTGCTATAAGAATTGAGGCCCAAGTAAATCTTCCATAACACAATGCACTAATATAGAGCTCGCTTATTCTTACAAAATAAACAAAGCCACAACGCATTGAAAAATACTATAGGAAGCAAGGCGACGACGCGACGGCAGCCAAAGGACAAATATGTCCTTTATCCCCGCTACGCAGGTGAAGAAGTGTTGCCTACCTTTTCTATGATGGAATTAAACATATGGATATGATAATATAATAATTTGCTTTGCTCTTGTAAGATTGACCACGAGTCGTCACTGACCGGCGCAACATCGTAAATAGAAAATTCCGGACCATTATTTCAACACTATACCATGAACTTTTTTCTAGGGAAAATATTTAAAATATTACCATTCCCCATATACCTAATGCAAATTACCTTTTTCTTGGCCATTTTATTTGCATTTTCTAATAAATCATTTTCCCCCATGTTGGTATTGTACATACATTACCTGATACATCTAATGCATGCATGCAATGTAATTATCCTTTTAAATTAATTGTCATTATTGCCTTAGCGTAACACCTCTATTGTTATAGGTCATGTATGTCTCCTCATTATCGTTAATGTTTGATAAACTATGAAAATAAGTAACATTTATAGAATCGCATAGACATCGCCGCATTCTGTGAAATATTTTGCAAAAAAAAAGAGTTGAATAATGAATATAACGAATCTATTTAATAGTAATTTGTAGACAAGGCAAGGGCCTGTCGACATATTAAGCACCGGTTCTCGCAGATCACCGAAGTTAAGCTGTGTCGAGCGCGGTTAGTACTTGGGCGGGTGACCGCTTGGGAACACGGCGTGCTCTTGCCTCAGGGAAGAGTGTAAAATGAATCGACACCTAGCCATCCTATTCACGCCGGACAGGCCGGATGAGATCGGATATCTCGTAGGATGAAGGTGCCGTTTCACACTCCCCAGTCGGTAGACCACATTTGTGGTCGATGACCGGTTCAAGATGGCCTCCGTAGTCGGCGACCCGTAAAAAAAAAAATAATAATTTGTACAACAAAAGTGGATATGACGTCCATATCACAAGAGGAAGTAAATTGAGTAAGACGCCGTAGGCGAAGTACTTAAACTTCCGAGCGCACAACTCGAGTTGTACAGTATATTTTTTTTACGACTTAACTTCCAAACTTCAATCTAAAAATGTTTAAAAACTTATTTAAATCTTTTTAGTTGGCCGTAAACTTGTGAGAAAAATTTAGTTTGTTGGTAAATCCATGGACCAAATTACCCTATAACATATTTGTCAATTTGGGTCATTTTTTATACAAAATCATTTTGAATCTTTCTCACATTCGGCCTTTTGCAGAATAGCAGACAAAGAGCGACATATTTATTAATAGAAATGGACAATTTCTTTTTCTAAACCATGGCATTTGCCTGCTTGCTTGTAATAAACCCAAACAAACTTTTTTTTTCTGTGCAAAACAAAACGAAAAAAACATACCTAACCTTAAAACTAAACTGCTGGACAATTGCTTTCGAGCAAGAAAAATTTCGCCTAAATTTAACAGTTAATATTTTCTGAACCAGATATGATATCGACTTACGGTTTTGAATGGTTGATAGATTCATCCCTTGGGAAACAATTGTCAATGTTGGATTTTCTTTAACTGTCAGAAAATTTTACATACAGGGTGTTAAAGAAGACGATGATTTGTGCTCCAATTTTAATGGCGTGAAACTTTCACAATAATATTTTTAAATATAATCACTCTACGTCAATTGAATCACTGGTTCATAGCAAAGAAAGTAATTTGTCAAATTTTTGATATCTGCTATATTTTAAGAAATACCGATTTTTTTGGAAAACCTTGCTTTATTTCAACTTATTGGTAGCTAGATCTCACTGTGCGTTTATCGTGCAAACTTTGTGAGTGAATATTATACTTTATGAAAAGCATGATTATGTTCAGTAACAATAGTTGTACCTAAATGTTATGATGTACAGTGGCGTACTTATAAACACCTATATGTCTATGGTTTATGAGTATCTCACAATTTTTCACGATTGTTTTATATTGGAAAATAGGTACTTGCCCCTAGATTAGGTACATTTTTTCTTATTTTTTAGTTTTTTATATCGCACTACAGGTATATTATACAGTGTGTTTACAAAATTTTAACAAAGATAATTTTTTTTAATTTCATTTTTGGAAAAAATTATTTATTCATTTCTAACTTTCTAACACTATTCCTAAAATTAAACTTACATTGAAAGAGATCCTTAAAATAAATAACGCGAATTAGAAATGAATAAATACATTTTTTCCAAAAATTAAATTAAAAAAAATTATCTTTGTTAAAATTTTGTAAATACACTGTATAATATACCTGTAGTGTGATATGAAAACTAAAAGATAAGAAAAAATTTACCCAATCTAGGGGCGAGTACTTTCCAATATAAAACAATCGTGAAAAATTGTCAGATACTCATAAACCATAGACATATAGGTGTTTATAAGTACGCCACTGTACATCATAACATTTAGGTACAACTATTGTTACTAAACATAATCAAGCTTTTCATAAGGTATAAGAATCACTCGAAAAAATTGTTCAACAGCAAATTTCCACATGGGAGTAGAAAAAAATGATTTATTCATGTCAATATCAATTTGAAATTAATAGAATTTTTATTTACAGTTTATTAGTTCAAGTTGCAGCAGTTACACAAATTAATACACATAAAAAATATGAGAAAAAACAAACTAAAAATAGAAAAGTGGTAATTATAAAATAAATAAAAATTCTATTCACTGCGTAAATCATGTGCAGATTTCTCAAAACAAATCAAGAGGAAACGTAACGCATAGAAAAACACGCGATCATAATTATCAACATATTCCAAATTAATTAGGAATTTTTATAATTAGCAATAAATTAAAATTAGATTTGTTATTATGTATATTTACGGTAATTAGACGCATTATTTAATTTCTCATTCAGTTTATTCACTATAAATCATTCGTACTTCAATTGCCACAATTGTCCTGCCTGTATACACTTGCACAAGTTTTCTTGTAACGAAGAGGTTCGAGATATACAGGTTGTTACGATGAGGGTTTGTGACTTAAGAGCAAATAGTACTGCATTTCCGCCACATTGTGCATCCTATGCCTCTGTCTGGCGATAGCAATAAAATTTATTTTTTTATATACTTACAAAATACTATACAAGGTGTCCCATAACTTATGGGCCGTAGAGTAACTGGAGATACTAGACATCAAACTAAGCCGATTATGTCATATAAGTTTTTTTTTATAATTAAAATATTAATTTAATTATGTACTATGTTTTTTTATGCTTTGGGATGTTTAAAGAGAAATATCTCAAAAACCGTTAAAGATATTAAGATCAATCAAGTACACCTTTTTGACTTTGACTTTCCCTTCTTTAAGAAACTATAATTAAAAAACACCTAATATCACAGGTAAGAAAAAAAATCATAGATTTATGAAGCCCAGTGTATGCAACTAGCGCCCTCTAGTTTGAAAATTTCTACAAATTCTTATTTCTTGCTCATAAAAACATAATATTGCCAACTTTCAATTCGATTCATTAAACCGTTTTAAAATTATAGCCTATTTTCGAGAATAAACGTTTACTTTCAACACCCTGTATCTCTAGAACGAGTAACAATCCGAAAAAACTTATATGACTTAATCGGCTTAGTTTGATGTCTAGTATCTTCAGTTACTCTACGGCCCATAAGTTATGGAACACCCTGTATAAACGAATTTCACGAGAATTAAGGGGCGGAACGTCGTGGATATTTTGAAAATAATATCGGGGCATCGTTTGTAACTGTAAAGGAAAATAAGTAATTAACACGAATAACCGTAATATTAATATTTTTACGTTCTGCCTGGCGGATGATATAAATCAAACCTATATAGATGAAAGTTTTTAAAAAAATTTAAAAAAAAAGGTATAATCCGCAACACCCTGTATATTAAATTAGACCAAAAACATTGCGTTCTCTTGGCCCGAATCCTGGCCATGTTTATTAATTTTTAAAAACTCCTAAAGTTTGGATTTTACAGATATACATTTTTATTAAAAAAAAATTTTCATATTACGCAACAGCCAATAAGATAATGACTTAGACATTTTTAAAAATGATTAGGTTTATATAAATACAAAACACAAACTGCGGTGGTGGCTCGGCGCATTTGACCGTGGCGTCGCGAGTTCTATCCTCGGAGTGGACATTAAAAAATATGTCCGAATTTTAGTAGGTTTAAAAATGCCGGGCAAGAAATGACAAATACAAAGAACACTAAGAAGAATCTGAGAATGCTCACGCTGACATCAAGAAGCTCACCTAAGATACTTAAAGTAAAATGATTTCAAACCATTTACTCAGTAAATTATATTCTTAATTTTTAAATAAATTTACCGCATGCGCATACCCAGGTTAAAATTGTATTTCCACATTCGTCTTTCCAAAGATTTTTTTTTACCCAAAGCAAAGACAACATGTGTACCCTCATAATACCCGACATGCATCCATGCACGTACGCTCAATCTGTGTCCGGCTTTGAAATGTTTGTTCAAAAGATTTTCAATTACTATGAGGGTCTGCCGCACACTCAGGGAATAGAATATATTGTAAAAGCGTCTGTCTAATTAGCAATGTAGATGTCAGAACGGGTCATTATACTACTCGTTGCTCAATCTTTCCTTTAGACAATGTTTCATACACACTCAAAATATTAGCATCGTCAGTGGCGTATTGCCCCCCCCCCCCTCGGCTCGGACAGTTATTTGGAGGACTAGTCTCATATAGCATTTTTTGCCGATGACCCCCCCCCCCCCCCCTGAACCTAGGAACTCGGGTCTAATAGTCTAATTGAAACCTAATTTTTCGTCTCACGCTGGAGTCTTAATTTAAATTTTGAAATAATGTATTCTTGGCTTAGATTACAAAGGTCTTGTAGGAAACATTTGGTTTTAAACCTTTTCCTTCTAAAATTCCTGTTTTATATAGATAGAGATTAGGTTTAGGACCATATCGTTTTAGTTATTGATTTATGATGCAATTTTATAGGAAAACGAGTAAAAAGAGAGAGGGGGGGGGCAGCCTTGCAGTATATTGTGCCTTTAAAAAACTATTTATTTTTATTTATACCTGGATCATACACTTAGAAACGCGTACGTCCCGTCTCTTTATTTGTGCGCGGTTGTTTACCCTGGCATGATCGCTTCCATTACCTTTGAACAAAAAACGATTTTAGCCGGGTACGTTCGACATACTGCCCTTCAGTCGGCTGATTCGATTTCCGATGCGAGACGTGGTGTATGAGTATCGGGCGAATGTAAATATTTTCTTAGCTAAGGTGCGACCATATTGATGTCGTAATATTCCATTATTCGATCATAAAAACTTATCTTTATTTATTCACATCTTATTTAAATCTTTTTCACCTGCGTAAACTTATTATTACATTGCATGAATACCTCTTGGTAATCCTCCATTAGAAGGAATACCATTATCAAGCCTTTTATTTGTATTAAAGTCCATTACCGCGCTAGATAAATATAAGTGCATCAGTAATATTAATTTAATGCGATAATAAGATACTATACAAGTAATAATTATCCACCACCTTAATGAATGATCGTATCTATATACTTGGCAAAACAAAACATTAACAACCAATTATATGGGATTCAAGTACGTATGATCGGAACGATAAGGAAAATAAAGCTTATAACAACTTTATTGCTTAATTAGAGCTGTTTTACAGTTATTTTAATATTTTTCTTTTACGTTAATCCCTAGAAAAATTTTCCAACACAGTAATTTATTTGATTTTTTTAAAAATGATTTCCACCATAGTTCTTTCTCATGCTAACAAACTATACTCAGAGTTCAAAATTTCTGTCAAGCATTACTATAACCATACTAGGTATAACTTATGCTTTACCGCTCTAACTTATAGTGGGTCGACTATATACAGGGTGATTCACGTTGAGTGGCCTATTAGAAGATCTCGAAAACGAGGAAACTTATTTTTCTAAAAATTTGATAGCAGGCATAATTGGCTTTGAGCTTTTAAACCATTATATTTCGACGTTTTTATTACTTCCAGTTATACCGGAAGTTAATGCCAACTTTGCTATTTCAAATGGAACACCCTGTATATTTTATCATTTTTGATTACCTTATTAAAATCTAAATAACTTTTGTTAATAACAATCTATTCCTCTCTAACCGTTTTTGAGATATGAATGATAAAAGGATTTTTTGTGTAAAAACGCTCCAAGAACAAAGTTTAGTAACTCTGAAACTAATAACGGTAAACATTTAAAATTTTGTAAGCTTTTAAGTAATACATAGATCTTTAGTTTAAATTACTTAGTTTTCACGTTTTTTATACAGGGAGTTCTTAAAATTGTGCCAATGTTTCCATTTAAATAAATGTGCATAAGTCAATTTTTGCAAATGGAACACCATATTTTTTAGCTTAATAACGTGTAGAGAATTAAATTTCCTATCTAAATGCCTAATATGTCACAACCCACATTTTTAGTCGTTTGGGAATTATGAGCGATTTAATTAAAAAATCTTAAAATTTCTGTTTGTGTTAATGCGACATTTTTTTTGAAAAGAAGGCTTCGACTGGAATTTGTGTTTTAAAATCTTTTTGGTCAAAGCCTACTTTACAAATTGGCAACAAAGATCAAAGTCAAACAAAGATTTTTTAATTAAATTGCTCATAATTCCAAAACGACCAAAAATGTGGATTGTAACATATTAGGCATTTAGATAGGAAATTTAATTCTCTACACGTTATTAAGCTAAAAAATATGGTGTTCCATTTGCAAAAATTGACTTATGCACATTTATTTAAATGGAAACATTGGCACAATTTTAAGAACTCCCTGTATAAAAAACGTGAAACCTAAGTAATTTAAACTAAAGATCTATGTATTACTTAAAAGCTTACAAAATTTTAAATGTTTACCGTTATTAGTTTCAGAGTTACTAAACTTTGTTCTTGGAGCGTTTTTACACAAAAAAATCCTTTTATAATTCATATCTCAAAAACGGTTAGAGATAGGAATAGATTGTTATTAACAAAAGTTATTTAGATTTTAATAAGGTAATTAAAAATGCTAAAATATACAGGGTATTCCATTTAAAATATCAAAGTTGGCATTAACTTCCGGTATAACCGGAAGTAATAAAAACGTCAAAATATAATGTTTTAAAAGCTCAAAGCCAATTATGCCTGCTATCAAATTTTTAGAAAGATAAGTTTACTCGTTTCCGAGATCTTCTAATAGGCCACTCAACGTGAATCACCCTGTATAGTATATTTCAGAAAGGTGTAGAGTAATAAAATGGCGGCCATAGGCACAGGTAAATTTTGTGCATTAAATTTATGATAATTAACGAAAGAAAAAATAAATAATTTGATAAAGAAGGAACTATTAGATATAGCAAATTTACACAAATATCGTTTTATGAAATATACCGTGGAAGATATAACTGAAAAACATAGTGTAACTGTGCTGCGCACTCTGCCATATCACCCTAGAGAACTTATATGGGCGTAAGTGAAAGGATTTGTAGCAAGACATAACACGACATTCAAAATGATAGACGTTAAGCTACTGTTTGATCAAGCCATTAAGGAATCAATACCAGAGAACTGGCGAAAAGCAGTCCATCATGTCATTAAAGAAAAGGAGAAAATGTGGGATCTTGACCACCTGATCGATCGGACCATCGACCCGTTAATTATAACGTCAAGAGGAGATGAAAGTTTCTCAGATGAAGAGAATATTATAATTATTTATAATTTAATTTCTGTATAATTTATTTTTGTATTTTTTTATAATGTTTAATAAAAAATAAGTGTACCTAATACTACATACATAATGCACACCTTTGTCACGATATTTTCAGTGTTGTGAATGGATAACAATAGGCAAAACCCATAAATTGGCCCATACCCGGGTGGTAGTACCGGCACTTGATGAAAATAAAGAATTTTGCAATGAAGTCAATGCCAAATTATGAAAGTGGCCTAAATATTTGTTGGGTGACTCTGTAGCCCCTTTGCATACCTAATGAGCTTTTATTACTCTACATCTTTCTGAAATAGACTATAGAAACACGACGTTTCTTTAATTTTAACCATAATATGATGACGATGACTAAAGGTGCAACATAGATAGAAAACAGTCGGATCGGGCGCGCAAAGACAGGCAGCATAAGAAACCCCCAAACTGCTGCGATCGGCCGGAAATTTTTGCAAGCTGTCTACGAAGTTTTTCGTGCAAATATTTCTCTCATATTTTTCTTATAAGGACGGCTTGGGGGGGAGCCAGTACCTCTTACCCCAGACGGCTTCCCTGACACAATATAAAAGCTGCTGTAATGCGTGACGTAACATATAGGAACACACAACATTTAAAAGTCTAATTTGGTTGTTGAAGAAAAAATGTAGCGCTTCAGTGACTTCACAGTAAGTGTTATAAATATTGATATACGATTATTATTTGCCCTTGGCCGTCTGACTTTAGAAAACAGGTTATTTAGTATGTAAAGCTGGCTGGGGGGAGGGGGGGCTAACTATGATTACTATAGCGACAATAAACAGCATAAATCTAAACTAGAAAGACATATTTTAGGCCTTTACGGAGCCTGTCATCAGAATGTAACACGAGGCGACATCTAGTGTCGATGTTAAACACTTTTCCTTTATTCATTTATTCAGATCCATCCGTAGACTCATTTTCCCATATCATGGCTCATCATCAGTAAGACTAGGATCCGACCAAAGAATGGTACCGCCGCGGCGTATTAATAACAATTGACTATAGAACTTTCACATACCGGGTCCGCCAACGTGGCGAGGATGTAAGATTAAATCATTATCGAGGAGCTTATCAAAAATACTAAACCAGCATAAGGTATCGACTTAAAAGCGGCATATTTTAAAAATATTTTACATTATACAGGGTGGCTTAAAAAAGTGTGGCGGACTAAACTTGCATTTTTTTTAATGGAATACCCTATATATTATATTATTTTCTAATTCCCTATACAATTCCACGTATATTTTGTATAAAATGTCATATGTCTAAATTCAATTGTTTTTGAGTAATTGACGTTTAAAATATGGCATTTTTTGACTTTGACAGGCTGTAACATTGGAACGGTTCATCTTACAGAAAAATGGTTTTCACCTCCCTATCTTAGTTTTTCATTCTCTATCCAAGGAAACCAACCTCCGATTTACTATGTTAAACCGTTAAAACCGTTTAAACCGGAAGTTGGTATTTTTGGATAGAGAATAAAAAACTAAGATAGGGAGGTGAAAACCATTTTTCTGTAAGATGAACCGTTCCAATGTTACAGCCTGTCAAAGTCAAAAAATGCCATATTTTAAACGTCAATTACTCAAAAACAATTGAATTTAGACATATGACATTTTATACAAAATATACGTGGAATTGTATAGGGAATTAGAAAATAATATAATATATAGGGTATTCCATTTAAAAAAATGCAAGTTTAGTCCGCCACACTTTTTGAGCCCCCCTCTATAATGTAAAATATTTTTAAAATATGCCGCTTTTAAGTCGATACCTTATGCTGGTGTAGTATTTTTGGATAAGCTCCTCGATAATGATTTAATCTTCCATCCCCGCCACGTTGGCGGACCCGGTATATACTTTTTTTATTGCTTAAAAATCTTCCGTCACAAAAAAAACATTTATGTAAAATAATACGACTTAAATATCGCTCCTTAATTTTTTTATAAATAATTAAAGTTTGCCGTGTGACGTCACGTGGTATGCATAGCCCACTCTCGCGCTTTGAATGGAGTACGGTTTGACGTCACAACAGCAAAGCTTAATCGCTTATATTTATTATCGTATTTGAATCCGGAGTACTTATACAAAAAATATTTTTTTTGTAAACTGTGGGTCTTTTGTCATTTCTTCGAATTCGACTTTTTACCTCTTCGTTCGCTGTCAGGGCCATTTCCGAAGGGACCTACAGCTTAACGTGGGTTCCTAACTACGATCCTTAGTCATACGACACTCCTCCCAAGGGCTAACCCTCGGTTTCTTGCGCCTTGACCTACCAATTAGGGAGTGTGTACCTACCACCACCCTAGATATCCGATCTCATCCGGCCTGGTTACCGGCGTGAATGGGGTGGGTTGGGAGATAATACATTTTACACTCTTCCTTGCATTCTTAAACCTACTAAAATGCGGAAATACTTTTTTTATGGTGCGTATGCCCACTCCGATGATCAAACTCGGAACGCCACAGTCAAATGCCAATTACTCACCCCTGAGCCAGAGCCGCAGATTGTGGGGTTTTTGATGATATTAGCTTACGTTAGGAAGGTTCCCCTTTATCATATCATACAGGGCAAAATAGTCCTTATATAATTATCGTACAAATTGGTAATTATGTTTATACACGGAACTATATGTACCGATACTTGTAGTTACGTTATGTTCTGCTTTAATTATTTTCTTTGCGTAACCATTTTATTAATTATAAAATTATTGAACTCAGTCCAAGTTCAAATATGTAATAATTAGTATCATTAACTTGCAACTGGTTTTTCTCGTCTCGTGGGTAAATAATTATCGACCGTAGAAGTTTACATAACGCGTAGGTTTTGGCAAAGTATGGACATGAAGTTTATCTGCATTTTTTCGAAACAGAACTTTATATAGACGCTGTTTATAAATTATTTAATACAACGGATTACACGCGCCCTAGTTGGTTCATTCGGTGCGATCTATTTGCGAATTTGAAAAAATTGCATACTATTACGATAAAGCGCCCAATGTCGTTTCATGATGCACCAACAAACTAGCCTAGTTTAGTTTACTGATGTATCAGAGATGACCGGCAGAGTACCCAAGCGCAGGTATATTTAAAGAAAGATCCAGAATGGACATTACCGTTCCCCTGGAGAGTCCCACCAGTATACCAAGCGGAAGTATATGCAATACAAGCATGCGTACAAAGAATAGCCAAAAAGGGCTACCAAGAATTACGTATTCCGTCAGAAAGTCAAGCTGTTCTTAAGGCTTTAAACCGTTACAATTTAGAAATTACGTTAGACCTAGCAACCAGAAACAACAATGTTGAACTCCCATGGGTACCTGGTCATGCGGACAAGCAGACGAACTGGTGAGAGTAGGCTCTTAAAAGGTCAGGGCCCTAAACCATCCCTTGGAATATCAGAACTGGCAACCAGGGTAACATTAGACAGATGGATACAACATCTATCTTCTAGGAATAGTACCAATGCTAGGGCCATAATAGGAAAACCAACTGGAATGCTGGAAATCAGATAAAACGAGTGACCGGCCTTAACAGGCTATTGCCACTTAAGAAAACACCAGTCACCTGGCTGCAGTGCAAGAAGAACACACCCGGTCCTCGCCTTAACTCAATCAACCAACGACGCATCGATCACTAGCTGTGGCTTTTCATCAGGTATCGGATTTCCGATGAGTCCTAATAGGGATGAAACTCTTTCGGCGTTGTCTACCTGGCCCGCCACAGCATGTGTCGCAAGAGATATTGGATGGACTTGGATGAGCGACCGCTCTGGGAATACCATGTCCTTTTTTATCAGGCATCTTTAGGTTCCTATTAACAAGTCGTTACATTTTTTCGAATAATAAAAGTGTACTTACGTTCTTGGAAATAATTCTGCCATTTAATTCAATAACAGAGCGTTTTATTAAAAAAATAGTGATATTAAAATCCAATCACCTGTTTCACACAGCTACACACCTGCGTCATTGAAAACCAATAAATAATTGGTCGTTATATCCAACCAAAAATATTTTCGAATTCGTGAACAACAATAAAATTATCATTGGAATAATAGTTTTAAATGTTTAATACTAGGATAGTTTAAACGGAATAGGTTAACGACAGGGACCTCGAGCAGAACATTGTACTACAGGTCTGTTCCCACAAGCAATCACGGACTGACACCTAGAACCTACCCAGAAATCCGAGGCCCGAGTCTATTGCGGAGAATCCTGATTGTCATGGACTGACAGTGATTGCAAACCCTACAAAAACGATAGACTAATGAAAAAATTTAATTATTTATAATTCTGCTGGTACAAAAGAACTCTGTAAAGATATCCGTTCGAAAGTGATATAAACAGAACAGATTGTAGTTAGTTCTATTATTAATAAAGGCAGCCAGTTTCACCCCAAAACTATTTTTTTTTGTATACCAGAAAACAACCAAAAATTTAGCGATCAAAACAACCGGAATAATCTTCGGCACGGTGGCATTTAAAATTATTCCGTACAGCGCAAAAGACAGGATCGGTCTAATTGAAATGTAAATGGGAGGCCATTTGTTTCGGTTCGATTACGGGGCCTCTATTGATGAGACGTCAGCCCCAGATAATTCGCTTTTCATGCAAAGTGTTTCGCGAGACGTTTGTGCCACTGTAGTTATCTTCGAAAACAGTGGTGACTCGTTCTTCTTCAATATATTTTTGCCGTCTGTCTCTCCGGGACAATTTACAAATTCAATCAGTGTTAAGTCTGACATTGTATATTTATAAGTGTGTTTATATGGTTTTCCTTGTTTCATTTTTCAGTATCTTTCTTTATTCGTTCTCGATTCTCGTTTCACTACTAGATAGTCATAAATAAATTTTCTATCTTGTTATTTTCGTCTTCTTTAGAAACAAGTTACCTTAATGACTACTTCCTATCCTGTTGTGCCTGTTAACGGTTTCAGGGCTAAATTTAAATCACTACGACCCTAGGCGATGATTTGTGTTCAACCAAACTGTTTGGAGTTTAATTTAAAACTTCCCACTTCACGTCATTGCTTTAAAAATAACTGACAGGAGGTTTACTTGGTATTCGCTTGACGTGAACGAACAATCTTTGGCGAGATAGTGAAAACTTCAGAGCCAGTTGGAATAAACTATATAATTGGCTTGCGAGGTTTAAAATTTGAAATAAACTGTTATCATTTCAGCTTTCTTTTATTGCTTATCTGATCTCCCAGATCTCTACAGTGACAATCAAATCATTCAGGAGAGGAACCAAGCTTCCATTTCACAAAACAGGGATTTCAACAAATTGGTTATAAGTATGGATAACTTAGCCAACCTCAACATTTCCTCGAACAGTCTACAAATTATACAGACGACACTGCTTTACACATATCAATATTTAATTATGATGATCACATAAGATGTGATGGTGTGAAGAAGATTTGATAATATAATTAACTATGAAGATACTACGAAAGATTTTCGATAAATTAATAATGACTGAAAGAAGACATAAAGGTAATTACACTAGTCTTCGCCACCAGTGTTATATATATTTACCCAATGGAAATATATAAAAGTAAGATTAAAATTAATAAAATATTTTTGTTAAAATCCAAAAGAATTTTTGATTTAAACCAATCCAGAAGCTAAACAAACAGAATTACTCCATAATGTTATTCAGATCCCGCATCTGCAATTACCTAACAAATTTAAATGGTCAAGCATACTGCTTATTAAAGAATTAATAAGTTATTTCTAATATAAGCACATTGCCAAGCAGTAAAGGATTTAGCAGTTAATAAATAGTATATTACGTACCGAGGTGGAAAGTGTTTCATTACTGTCGAGAGATTAGATAGTTTACCGAGACGCGAAGCGTCGAGGTAAACTATATCTCAGAGACAGTAATGAAACTTTTCACCGAGGTTTGTATACTATTTTATTTACAACCACATCCAACATCCACTTCTTATTATTTTGAGTTCAAATAATTATTAAAAGGTAAATGTCATTTTGACTTTTCCATTGCAAAAGTAGACAGACATTTAGAATTTCAAATAACCGCAGGTGATAAAATAACGTAGGTAATAATACACATCAAGATGGCAAATATCATTTTTGGAATATGGTTTCCATGTCACTAAACAATATATTATTTTTTTAAAACGTTAGTGTCAAAGTTTTTACAAAACACCAAAAAAATGCTCTCAGATGAGGAATTTGATTTGGCTGCTACTCCCCCAGAAATTCGAGAAGCAGCAAAAATAGTAGAAGAAGATCTTCTGCCAACTAAAAGCCGCCCGAGATATGACAAGGCATATAACTGTTTTAAAGAATGGTGTATTGGAAACAAAGTTCAAAATCCTGGTTCTGAATCGGCGCTACTAGCTTATTTTAGTGAAAATGCCAAGACAAAGAAAATATCAACGCTTTGGTCAATATATTCAATGTTGAGGACCACTCTATCAATTAGGGAAAAAGTAGACATATCTAAACACGCAAAGCTATTAGCATTTTTAAAAAAGCAAAACAAAGGATACAAGCCGAAAAAATCGACCACACTGTCTATGGATAATATTGAAACATTTTTGGAACAAGCACCTATGGAATTTCTTGTTCAAAAGGTATTTTAGGCTAAAAGGTTGACTATTTCTATATTAACTTATTATATTATACATTTGTAGGTCGCATTGGTTATTGGTGTCTCAGGCGCCTGCCGATCAGATGAATTATACAAAATGAAAACAACAGACGTTCACTTTTTAGAAGAAAAGGTCGCGATTGAAATACAAAATAGCAAAACGTACCAGCCACGATCATTTATGATAACTGATAATAAATGGATTGCACCACTTAAGGAGTACATAACTTTACGGAAAAATATACAGGATGGAAAGCTTTTTATGCAAATAAGATATGGAAAAATTAGTAAACAATGTATTGGGCACAACACTTTAAGTCAGTTTCCAAAAAAAATTGCAGCTTTTCTGAAGCTGAATACTGAAGGTTTTACTGGTCACTGTTTCAGAAGAACAGCGGCTACTTTGCTCGCAAATAACGGTGGCGATCTTATGCAAATAAAGCGGTTAGGAGGCTGGAAATCTAGCACAGTAGCTGAGGGATACATAGACAGTTCGGTTTCTACTCAGGTTAATACGGCAAAATTGATTTCAAAGCCAAGTTCAAGTTTTACTAACACTACTTTAACTTCAAATAATCATGAAATAAACCTTTCAAAAGAAGAATTTCAGCAAGGTTTAAACATATCTGTGACTGCCTACAATAATGCCAATGTAATATTTAATGTAAATAAGTAAAACATAAACCATGTTAATTTTTTGTTTTTTATAAATGTCATTTAGGTATAATTCATTTAAAGAAATAAAAAATAAAATTATTGTTGTTGAATTTGTGTAATGAGTTGTGTGTTGGTGTGTTTGTATATTATTTTGAGATATCGATTTTTATTAAAATTAAAAAAAAAAAAAATTTACTATTTTGAGATATCGATTTTTAATAAAATTACAAAAAATAACAATTTTACTTTCCACCCGGGTGGAAAGTGAGCACTTTCCACCCGGGTGGAAAGTAAAAGTCAAGAAACGTCAACTTTCCACCTTTCAAAGATAGGTGAAATGTCATTATTACATACATGGTTGTAAATAAAATTTATTTAAAACAAGGAGTATAAAAGTCCCACACCCACAATAAGCATCACTTTCTTTTATAATTTCAGCAATTTTTTCTCCTAATTGTCTACATTTTTCAACTTTAATTAAAATTAGGTTTCTGCATCTACCATCTTTTACCAAAGGTGCACCTGAAATTCTACAAACATCTGCAGAATCATTATAGTTTGGAAATACAAGCAATGTTAAAATCAATAAATGTTGTTTTGTTATTATAATTCTTACTATTTTTTATCCCATACAAGATAATACTTTTTCTATATTCTTTCTTCCATACAACTTACAACATAGAGTTTCAATTGTGTTTCTTAATTATGTGCAAGTATCACTTAATGTACTTACATTGTTCCATGTAGATATTTTTTCTCACTAGCCTGATCAATTTTACACAAAAACGGTCTCTTGAATTTTTCAAAGATGCATCGAGCTTGATTAAGAACAGAGGAAAGTCTAGAGGGGTATCAGGATTGACGGCATCGGCCTCCCCCGGTCAAAAATGTAAGCTAATTGTTAAAAATATAAAGATCTACGTTACAATAAATCTGACGCCAGGTGGACTTGAACTTGAACAAAAATGTTCCTATTGGAGACAGTGGTGACCTATCATTCCTCTGTGCTTTGTATCTTTATTTCTCACGCGTCCGAAAATTTCCAATTAGGCGACATCATAAATCAGCCTTGTCTCGTCCATTGCTGGACAAAGGCCTCTCTTAACCTAATCCATCTTGCTAGGTCTTGGGCATCTTGGATCCAATTTGTAGTTATCCTCTTGATATCATGTGTTCATCGAGTCGGCGGTCTACCCCTGCTTCTATATGCAGCATCTCTAGGTCGCCACTCCAGTATCTTCTTAGTCCATCTATCATCTGCCATTCTTGCGACGTAGCCTGCCCTGTTCCACTTTAGGCGTGTTATTCTCTCAACGGCATCCATAGCTTTCGTTCTCCTACGGATCTCTTCGGTGTGGATTCGATCTCGCAATGTCACCCCCGGCATAGCTCTTTCCATGGCTCGTTGAGTAACTCTTATTTTGTTGATCGTTTTTTGTGTCAGTGTTAATGTTTCTAAGCCGTATGTCAGTACTGGGAGGATGCACTGGTCGAAAACTTTACGTTTGAGGCACACTGGAATGTCTGATCTAAATACATATTTCAAACGTCCGAAGGCAGCCCATGTCTATTCTTCGGCTAAGCTCACAGGTTTGGTTATCTCTTCCGATTCGAATTTCCTGTCCTAGATATTTATTATAATAGTTGACAACATTGTTATAAAACCTCTGTGGCGTCCGTATAAAGTACTGATCAATCACAGTTTATTATATTTACTGCCTGCTCTGTTTTATCAACAATGCAACCTGCTAAATGTGCATCGAAAATTAATTTATTATTGAGTTGGTTTTACCATTATTTCTAATATGAGCATTTGGTTGAGACGGCAAAACGTTGAACTTTGGGTCCAATGGTCGTCAGTTCAAACCAGGCAGCCTGCAAACTTTTTTTTTTTTAGCATATTTTTCGTAAGTTTGCTCGTAGAAAAAATATACTGTTCAACTCGAGTGGATTTTCCATATCCCACGAGCAAGTAAATTGAGCACGACGCCGCAGGCAAAGTGCTCAAGCTTCCTTCAAATCCACTCTTGTTGTACAAACTACTATTCTTAATATTATAGACTGTTTTTTAGCTCTCGCGCACCATTTTAAAACCAGTAGAAGAGAAAACGCTAATAAAAACAAGAAAAACAAAATGAACCAATTAATGTGTCAGAAATGTGTATACATATTCCGTAATACGCTTCAAATTAATGCATTATCACCTTATAAGTAAATCGTTATACTTGATCATTAATGTAACATTGACATTGAGGTGAGGTAACAAACTCCTTTTAAGACAAATAGTATGCGAATATTTCCTTGATAGTGAATAGGTTTGTTGACCCAAATTGATGATGAAGTTGATACCAGCATGTAACGGAGGCTTTAAAAGATCCTTTGGTGAGATGAATCTATAAGATAGTCTTAGTATTGATTGATTGCAAAAGGTTTTGTAGATCATTTGATGACATTCTAAATCCTTTAATCGACCTGAACTCTCCATTAATTTCTTTTGTATGTATTATTCGCCCAAGAGTGTTTGGTTTACAGCCAAAAGTGTTTGTTCTCGACCCAAAAAAATTTGTTCTTGATTTTAAATCGAATTTTATAAATAATGTGGTAATTTGTTTGTGTAGTTTCAGAAATATTTACGTTTGAAATATCATTTAGCGGGATTTTGGTGGCTGGCAAAAACTCTGAACTGCAGAACCTTCACTCTTAAAAATGACTTGGTATTTGGTACTAATTTTTATTTGTTCTCTTGTTTGCGTTACCAAAAATAACTATTTTTAGTTAGGAAAACAAAAAAGATTTTTTTCTTGGTTATATTTACCAAAAAAAAATTCCATTAGAACAAAGAAAATTTCTTATTTTCATACTAATGAACAGAAATAAAATATTTTGTTTAGCCGAATTTTACTCTGTATATATCTTATTTAAATGTTACATCAAGGTTCCTACAAACTTGTATTTATCAATTAAGCTTGTTGTAATAACACATTATGAATTTGTAGTCCCTATCATTTTGTTAATTTTGATTAAGATACATTCTTAGTTACCAGAACTAACTTTTCTTTTCAAGTAATAATATTCTTCATATTTATAACTAACGGCATCAACAGAGACTTGACGCCCTTGCCCGGTGGGTGACATGTGACATCATTCTAGCCAGGGCTGTCAGGAGGTTATGTTTATGTTAAGGTGCTTTTGCGGTTTCGTGTCCATTTTTTCGTTTTTTTAAGGCAATAATTGGCCATTTTCATGGCCGTGCCCGTGTGGAAAATGGATGTGACAATATTTGGTGTAATTTATTTGTGTTTAGTGTCTTTCTTGTGTACGTTCTTATTGGCAAAAGGAAGTTAAATTATAAGTAAGTAAACATTTTATTTTTTATCATTGCAGTTGTACATTAGAAAGTTTAAATGAGATTTTTATAAAGCATGGAAAGGTGACCCGTTGAGAAATAACTTAAAAATATTTTTTTTTGTTTTGTTTTTGTTCTTTGTTCCATTTCTATAAAAGAACGTCATATTGATGACTTTTTAATCTGACCAAGCACAACAAATTTCATATAGCTGTATATTTTAAATGGAAAGTCCAGGGAATATTTTTTGTTTTTTAATAATCGCAGTTGCAGATAATAAAAATGAAATAAGGACAATTCAGTTCTATAAGCAATTGAACAACCCAAAAGGTTGAGTAAAATAAGTTAAAAATCTAGTGTTTCTGTTTTGTATTGCATAAGTATGTATTGTATTATAAAGAACATGAGAGAACAAGGACATTGGAAATAATTTTTTTTTTAAAGAAACCATAATATCCCTGATATTTTATTCCAATTAGTTTACGCATATCTAATAGAGTAGTAATACCAAGGCATTTTTTTATTTAAATGGGGACCTAGGAAGGAATATTTTTCGTTACTAAGTATAAATTACATATTATGACATTTTTTTTTAAATGAAACAGACTTTTTTTCAAAGTTATTTCTATCAAATCAACTTGCTAATTTAGCCATGCGTTATAAGCAGTTCATTCAAACTTTCTAATGTGCAACTACAATGACAAAAATATAAAATTTTTACTTATTTATGATTCAACTTCTTTCTTACAATTAGAAAGTACAGAAAAAAGATAATAAACACAATGTTGTGACTACATACGTAATTGTTACTCTATGAAAATTTCAAGTTTGGCCCAAATAAATTATTGCTTTGGCAATATTTGTAGATTGCATCATTAACAAAAACAATATTTCTTTGAAAAAAAAATTCAATTTTCCATATTTACACATTAGTTGTGACAACTAATTTTAAAAGCGGGAGTGCCATATAAATTTAGTTATCCGTATATAAAATTTCCTTGTGACAACTAAAATTTGTAGGTTGGGTTGGTTAATATAATTAATTAGTTCAACAGTTCAATAACGACAATTTTTTTTGGTTGTACAGACTAATTTTTGGGTTGAGTCAGATTTCACTAAAATAAATAGTTGTCAGAACCAAATTTTAGTAATCCATACCATGTTATTTTTAAGAGTGTTTATTCATCTTACTTCTCTAATTTTTATTAGAAACTTTTTAGGATTTGCTTTTGAAAACATGACAAATTAACAAGTAAACGATTTAAATTAAGATTTTTTTTTGGTCTTGCATTAAGTTCATAAAATCTGATTGATAATAATGAAAGAAAACTATGATAATCTATCTAATCTATCCAATATTTGCAACGCTTTTCACTGTAACTACTCATGACATGAGCAGTGCAAAATTCTAGCTTGTAATGATCATTACTTTCATTACACCCATTTGCTTTATCAAAGATTGGACTGGACAAGTAGCAATAAAGTAATTATATTTATATTTTCAAAGTGCTCCGAGATAACGATGTTATTAAGGAAGAAAGGTCTCCGTCGTAGGCTGTAATCAAGAGATAATTGGGATTTTCTGGGTAAAAATTACCTTTAAGTAATGCCTACTTTATGATTTAAAGTAGTTTCATGAGCGAGACACTGTAATGGTCGTAAAATAATAAGTGACATTGTTAAAAATGTTTTCGTTTGTAGAATTTGTTCTTAATACGTGTGTGTTTGTGCTGTTATATGAATTACATTACATTCAATTCGGTATCGTCGGCAAAACGACGTCACTCGGAGGTTCTTTTCTATATTTCCGAATAAAAAGGAGCCAAAAAACAAAAAAAAGTCAAACGGAGTCAAGTATGGACTATACGGCGAATCATAGAAATTTTTGACAAAAATTTCCTAAAGCTTTAAGGCAAATGGTATTAATAGTATATTACATAACAAGTGATGAAAGTGATACTTTTCAAACAAGGAGATATTTAGCACGAGGCGTCAGCCGAGTGCGGAAATTCTCCGAGTTTTAGAATAATCACTTTCACACGAGTAATGTACACTATTTTTCCTACGACCACAGAGAATTATTACCTAATAAATAATTATTAACTTGTGATACACCGTTTGAAAAAAAATTAAATGAAAAATGTTATTATAATAAAACAAAGATGGGTTGCCATTTGAAAAAATCGAGAAATTCCAATTTGTTGTTTTTAAAAAATGGGTTGTAAATAAAATAACCTTAACTGATACATTTTTCTCAAGCACGTCAACCTTATATTATAAAGTAGGTTTAAATGAATCATTTTAAAGTTTTCATGGCCTACTCTTTACCACTTACCCTGTATTGCCAAAGTTATGGACATTTTAGACATCAAAGAAAAATTGATTAGGCAGCCATTCTTAAAACAAATGATAAAGTGTGAGGTGTAATTGAAAAGAGCATTTTTTGTAGAGTTTAAATGTCTAATAAAAATTAGGGGTTTGCATTTTAATTTAAAAGTTGACTTCATTTCCGGTTAAACCAGAAGTGGCTCGAAGGTTTGAATTGGTCAAAAAATGGCAATTTACACACTTATTAATGTCTCACATTTTTAAATTTTTACTGCTAAAATTACGGAAAAAAATTGGGGGAGCTGGTAATTTTGGAGAAGGATTTAGAAATATCTGATTGAAAATTGCAGTAAGAACTATCTTTTACCTTTTTTCAACCAAATTTTCCAGGCGCAAATTTACCTGTAACAATTGATTTATTCATCGCATTATTACATAATTAAAAACTATGCAATTTATAATTTATTAATAAAAAATAAAATTATTAAAATGTCAAAGCGAAACGAATCAAACAGAAACTATCTGATAGACGACCGTGCAAGGTCAAACATGGTTTTAAATGCTACCGGCTTTGGTCGACGGTAATATGATCAAATTATTGCAGCTTTCAGTGCCGTACATTAGCAATTATATCGCGATTTTGCGATAATTGCTTTGGAAGTAGCGGAAAGTCGTGCATATTGGGACACAATAATTTTTTGTACAACAAGAGTGGATATGATGTTTATATCTGACGAGAAAGTAAATGGAGCCCGACGCCTTAGGCAAAGTGATCAAACTTTCGAGTGCGATATAGACAATCCACTTGAGTTGAACAGTACATTTTTTCTAGAACCCAACAAACCTTATGCTAAAAAATGTTGAAAAACAGTTTACAGGCTGTCGGGATTGAATTCACGACCATTGGATCCAAAGTTCAACGCTCTAGCGTCTCGACTACAGAATCATTTAAGAAATTATGGTAAAACCAACTCAACAATTATGCTACATGAAATTAATTTTCTATGCACATTCAGCAGGTTGCATTATTGATTGATAAAACTATTATAGATGCGTATAGATTTTGTTATTTGTATTTGTATTTATTTATTCAAAAGTTTATACAATTATGTTTTATAATATATACATTAATTGTTGTTATATTTAGCAGTAATTGTATTTTGACACCTAGGTATATATTTATACCTGTATGTGTCAGTGTTATATTGAACAAATTAATAACATATTGTGCCATATACATATAATAAACTGTAATTGGTCACTACCTTTAAGAATGCCACAGAGAAATATAATTTTTAAAACAATGTTGTCAACTAATGGAAAATTTCAAGATTCGTGAGAAAAAAGCACATCAATTAATGTTGTGAAATTACAAACTTGTCTGTTTTTACTGCAATTTTAAGAATTAGGTGTTTTTTTGTGTAATTTTTTTTGTAATTGTCGTGTAAATAATTAATAATTTTACTACTTGCTAAGTATTGTCACACAGAAATTACATTTTACGCAAAAAATCCTCAAATGTTTCATCAAATCTATAATATTACAGACACCTTAATGTAATAATTTAGGATTTTTACCACGATAAAGGTAGTAAATTTCCCAAAGCATTTTACAGTGCACTCTATTTTCTACCAGTAATTTGATTATCAACCCTAACTTAAAACAAAAAAATAAATTTTATTTAGTAATTACATTTAATTTGACTTTAATACTTTTTAAATGAAATGAACTTTTTAGTTGTTGCACACAATGTTTATTTTCACTACAATCACACTGGACTGGAGATACTTACCAGTTGAAACGTTGAAATTTAAAACAAATAAAGACAAAGTCCAAAACTCCAAAATACCCCACCCGTAGGACAACTCAATGCTGAAACTATGTTGCCTTTACTTATTCGTCAGATGTTTGGTAGACCAAATTTGCACCGACTTCCCCGAATGATGTTATATTTAGTTCCATAAGATCATAAATATGTACACCTCATTGCCTTCCCCATAATCTTATTAATTAATAATGAGCAGGTGAGTTGATGGGAGTAAGCAATGCAACGCAACTTTGCTACTTACCATCAGACTACTTATTTTAAATTGGTTTTGAGGATATAATATAAGGGCTATCAATGTTAATATCTGCGTATGCGGTTGCATGATTTGAGGTAATCAAGCGGGTTCCGCATTATCATTATGCATTTTTCACAAATGTATAAAATTTTGCGTAGTTGGCGTTGAGTTATATATATTTTAAAAAGACTGATTTTTTAAATAACGAATATATTGTTAAAAAATGTAAAATATATACCGGGTGACATAAACTTTGCCGTAATTTTAGCACTAAAGATTATCATCAACCCTGGGTTTTTTTGGAGGTCCGATTTGATGTAGTCTCTCCAACGCATTCTGAGACATCCTAGTGTTTTTTTTCCTGTTGGAACCTCCTCCCACACTAGTCTCACGAGTCTTTCGTTATGAAGTCTAAGTACGTGGCCTGTCCACCTTAATCGTTGGGCTTTGATCTTTTGTACAATATCAGCGCTCTTGGATTTTTTGATCAATTGAAACCTTCGAAACCATTTCCGGTTTAACCGGAAGTGAAGTCAACTTTTAAATGGAAACCCCTACTTTTTTTTAGACGTTTAAATTCTATAAAATTTATCTTTTCAATGACATATCACACTGTATCATTTGTTTTGAAAATGGCCGCCTAGATCAATTTTCCTTTGTTTCATAAACGTTAAAATGGTTTATTTTAACCTACTCTATAATATAAGTTTGATGTGCTTGGGAAAAAAGTTTCCCTTAAAGCTATTTTATTTACAACCTATTTTAAAAAAAAGTGGAATTTCTCTATTTTTTTAAATGGCAACCAATCTCAATTTTATTATAATAATATTCTTCATTTAATTTTCTTTTCAACGGTGTGTCACAAGTTAATAATTAATTATAAGGTATTTAATAGTAGAAATTAACAAGAAATCTTGTAAAAATTTAATTTCTATACCCATAAGAAGTTGTGTCACGACAGTTTAGTATGACGTGGAATATAAAAACATTATTTCTGCTTATATTAGACAAAAATGTCAAATGGTAATAAATAAATTAGGAAGATTGAAAATTGAAAGAATGAATTGTTTTCCACGGCATACTTGACATAACTTCTTATGTATAATTACATTTATCATATTTCTTGTTAATTTCTACTATTACCTAATACATATTTATTAACTTGTGATACACCGTTAGAAAGAAAATTAAATGAAGAATTTTATTATAATAAACAAATATGGGTTGCCATTTGAAAATATCGAAAAATTCCGCGTAGTTTTTTTTAAAAACAGGTTGTAAATAAAATAGCCCTAACGGATACATTATTTTCAAAGGAAGTCAATTTTATATTAAGCAGGTTAAAATGAACCATTTTAACGTTTCCATGGCCTACTTTTTACAACTTACCTTGTTTTATCCAAGTTATGGACATTTTAGAAAACAAAGGAAAACTGATCTAGGAGGCCATTTTTAAAACAAATAATAAAATGTGATATGTCATTAAAAAAAGAATTTTTTACATAATTCCATTATTAAATGAAAATAAGGGATTTCCATTTAAAATTTAAAAGTTGACTTCACTTCCGGTTAAACCGGGAGTGGGTTTAAATTTGCCGAAAAATGGCAATTTACAGACTTATTAAATCCTCAAATTTTTAAATCTTTTAACTACTTTTAAAATTACAGAAAACATTTGGGGGGTAGTACTTTTTTGTGTCACCCGGTATAGTTTTTTGACTGTAACTATTTGGTTCGATATGCACCGACTATTCGTTTCGCTGTCTGACCTGGTACCCGCTTGGCCACGACTACCACATTTAAATTAATACGACACTTACTTCTACAGTTATGCCCTCGGCATTATCAATAGCACAACATATCTAGTAAACTCTAACCCGATCTGATTCCCATCCGCTCCAAACATTTCCCATATATCCCCATCCTGACTTGAATGAGAAAACAGTTGTCGGGGAGCACATTTATCTTCTGCGGTCTCTCAGGGCCCGTTCGTGGATTATAATATAGAGGCATGTTTGGTGGCGTTATCTGGTGACTGAGATCGGCAATACGGCCCCACTTGTCGCTCTCCCGCAAATATATGGCCTTATCCGTCGGCGGCATCTCGCCTCTGCTACTGTGCGGTCTGTCTTTTCTTGGCTCCTGACTTCGTGTATGTCCTATATCACGCTATATGTTATTTGCCAGTTAAATGGTTACTGAAATAATAGTTTCGCAGATATAGACAATGAGTTCAATTATAATTAATATAGTGACCAATACACCCTCCCCAATCTGTGGCGGATCCAGGATATTGCTAGAGAGGGGGGGGACTAAAAAAAATTGAGAGGCTAAGGGGGGGACTGGATGTAACTCTAAATATTATAAGTATAATGTGTATTTTCTATAATATTATATATTATTTGTTTGTATTTTCGCGTTATATTTAAATGTGCATTATTAAATAAGTGACTTTTTGGGTATCCTAGACAGTGGCGAAGCCAGAAAATATGCTCGGGGGGGGGGGGGGGGGGGCAGTGGGACATTAATTTTTTTGGAGAAAAGGAACAGTCGGGACTACCTGTATTTAATGATATTGTACCTAGTGAAGAAGGTGGAAAAGCGCCGCAGGCCACGCCCAAAGTTCGTTTAAAATTCACTTAACACTATCAAATTTCGAAAATTAAATTATTACCTCTCCCCCTCTGCGTGGTTGGATTAAATTTGTTTTCGTAAATGTTTTTTTTTTACTTTTTTTTTGATATTCCTAGCTGGCTCTTTATTAAAAAAAAACATTTTTTATATTTGTGAAAAATATGAATATTGGTGTCAATCCAAAATTTTAACAAGAGACTTATATTATATGACTCTAACCAGCGTTTTTCGGGCTCGGTTTTTCATTTATATTAAAAATAAAATAAAGTTCGCTCACCACGCCAAAATTGAGAATTTTTTCAGAAATCATGTATTTTAGGAGCGTAGATCTAAGAGCAGTTTTTGGTGCAAATGCTTAAGTTTTGAAATACTCCTTCTTATGGGCCGTTTTGTATATTCATAATAAAGCATTCTCGTTTCTTTCTGCACTATTTTTATTATTATAAATTATCACATTTTTTCCATAAAAAATGTTTCAATTAAAATTTTTACTTTAATTTTTCTCTTTAAAAATAAATACCTAACTAATTGTTTTTTGTTTTGTTGGAAAAATATTTTATTGCATTGGGTTATATTTTTGTTGATTTAAAATAGCTCTAAAAAAGGAAAAACGGAACAGACAAGTATATAATAGAAAAATACTATATTATTATTTTTACTTGTTTTCCTATAAAATTGCATCATAAATCAATAACTAAAACGATATGCGTCCGAAATCTATATAAAACTGGACTTTTAGAAGGAAAAGTTTAAAAACTAAACGTTTTCTATAAGACCTTTGTAATCTAAGCCAAGAATACATTATTTAAATTAAGAGTCCAGGCGTGAGACGAAATATTAGGTTGCAATTAGACTTTTAGACCCGAGGTCCTAGGCTGCAGCCCCTCCCCCCTTAAATACGTCCCTGCCCAGAGAAACACTTCATACCTTATTTTTTTTAAACCGATCGTCTAAAAAGTTGGGTAAGTACCTCTAAAACCAGACTAAATTTACTGAGAACAAAGGACGCGAAACTCGTCTTTAGTTTCGTTTGTTTAACTTTACCCTATTTAAATGTTTTTTTTTTGTGGTTAGACAAATAATGTTCAATATCGAATTACTAAATAGCTCGTTATAAAGTCTTTTGGCACAGTTGAATTTTATGTTTAAAAATACTAAAAGTATGTTGTGATATTAAATTAGGCAAAAGTTTTAATCGTATATAGCCATTATTTTTATTATAACTGTGCCAGTTTTATAAATCTATTAGTCCGAGGACAAACTTTTGTTGGGCCACACTATAAATTCTTTATTCTATAAAAAGGTGTCGTTTACTATTTATATATTGTACGTTATACTGCACATTAACAATGGGCGTGTGATGGTTGTGCGTGCAAATTGACTTTTACACGTAAAACTTTGCGTGATTGAAAAACTGTTAAAAAAATTGGTAAAAACCCGACGTCTTTGTTCAGAAAAAAGAAATTTTAATTTTCGGATGGTTATTTGTGTAACTAGGACGTAACAGGATATTTTAACGTATCTAAATATAGAAAATAATAATAAAGTAGTAGGAATAAAAGTATGTCTAAACACAAAAATCTTTAATTTAAAGAAATAGTCCACACTTAAAGTGGAGTGGAAATTTAGAACGTAAGAAATAAGAACACAAAGTCTTCCTCCACTGTTATATTAAAGACATATTTTAAGAAACTTCTCTACATGTTTCGAACGCAGAAGCATTCATCTTCAGGAGAATAAATAAAAAGAAGAAAATACTAGTAGATATCACCTTAACTGAGCAACAAAATTGTAGGTTCGATGGAAAAATGAGTAGAACGGTGAGAAAATAGGTATACACGTTACATTGTAAAGAAGAAAAATATGTGGGTTTGGGGCTTAGCTTAGGGCACTATAAGAGTTTAAATGTAGAATGAAAACTTTGACATCTGTGTGTAAAAAAAATGTTGAAAGATATGAAGCTGAAGTGAATGGGAATAATCATTTAAGAAAAAGAAAATTGTTGGCTAGTCATTTGAGAAACTATGAAGAAGGAGTGGATGTAAGTGTGAGGAAAATGAGTATTATTTCTTACCTTCTACAAATATTTAATAATGAAATTGGATGGGGTTCTCTACATTACCCACTGTGAGAATGGACCACCTCACCTAAGGTTATCGACGATCAGAAATTAATGAAATCTATATTTGTTTATTGTATATACATACGTTGCGCTCCCTTGCAGTAACTTTAGCAACTATGAAATATTTTTAGTGGATTTATCTTCTTTTTTTTCTTTTTTTTTATGATAAAACACTGTAGGAAAAATCCTTTAAGGCGCTCTGGGAGCGGTGCGAGTGCTAAAAAAGCGATTAACGTTGGCCTTGAAACGTTGAAGATTGTATTCATTGGGAAACACGACCTCAGGAAGATCATTCCACAAAGATGACGTACTCCAGATGAAAGAATTCTTGAACAATGAAGTTCGAGGAGTACTAAGCTGAACAACATATGGATGAGCGGCAGTGGTTCGCCGTGTATTTCTGCTCCAGGCTATCGAGAGTCTTGGTCAGCTCGGGGTCGCCGATCAGACGAACGGCTCTCCTTTGAATGGAATCCAGTAGCCGAAGGGTGTGCTTGGGTGCAGAGCTCCAGACATAAGAGCAATATTCTAATGATGGTCGAATCTGGGCTTTGTAGAGTGTCAAAAGTTGATGAGGTGTGTACAACCTTCATCACATTGTTATAACGTTTTCTCTTTTGGTACTCAGAGTACAGAAAACAACTAGTGGCGGGTTGGCATCTGTGTAACTGCCACTTTGAGACATGGGAAACGAAGCAGTTAGTCGGAAACTATTAGGATATCGTCCTTCACCGCTACACGCTGCGATGCGAACCGAGAGAAAGCGACAGCGGTCGGCCTGTTCAGCCATTCGTTGTGGAGCGCGCAACGGCTGGCGGTATCTGAACAGTAACAGTCTCATATTTGGTCGATGAAGGTATTTTATCAGGCCGGGGACGAAATGTTGCGAAGGGTATGTATGTATAATATAGAATTGACTTGCTTGAGAGAACCTATAAAAAAACGAAATTTCTAGAATTTTTTAAATAGCAACCCATCTTTGGTTTGTTATAATATAATTCTTCATTTAATTTCCTTTTTAACTGCGTATCACAAGTTAATAATTATTTTTGAAGTAATAGTGGAAATTAACAAAACCGTAACAAGACCCATATAAGCCTTGAAAAGTTATGTCAAGTATGCCGTGGAAAATAATTCATTCATTTCAATCTTCGTAATTTTATTTAATACCATTTGACATTTGGGTCTAATAAATGCAGAAATAATATTTTTGTTTTCCTTGGCATACTAGACTGGTCTTGACTAACTTTCGTATAGCTTATTCGAGTCTAGAAATTACATTTATGATGTTCCTTGTTAATTTCTACTATGTATTTTGGCGCGCCCCAGCCGACCGTGTCCGTTGCTCAAAGCAAGTGAAGATCCAACGCCCAAGATGGCTTTGATTTTCACCGTTGCTATGGTTCCGTGACGTCAATCACGCAAACAGCATGTAACAATTTGCATTATGATGCAGGGCAATTTAAAAATAGATCAGTCGTATGCACCATTGTTTTAGTAATGGTTCGCCTAACCTTAAGGTATTTATTTTGAGGCTTCGCGAAACTTACGGTTTTAGATATCGTTTTTACGTGATTTGCCGTGTGATTAAAAAGTTTTTTTTTAATATTTCAGTTAATTCAGTAGTGTACGTACCTACTTAGTTGTGTGTTTTAAAAATGAACCCAATTAATGACGTAGTTTGTAATTTGTTGGAAACTCCATTCAGTCGTTGGACAGATGAGGATAAGAGAGACGTTTTGTTCCACGGGTTTTTAGTCAATGTTTGTTTAAGTACCCGCCCTGTACCTAGCTCTTCACCATTTTTTAAGACCGCGAGCTGCCACTGTAACCACTGTACGTACCACAGACTCGTAAGGCGGACTATAATAAAAACGTTAATTATAAACTACCGCCCAATACGTGGACATTATCATAAATATTACTTAATTCTCGCCATTAACTATACAGCATAAACTAACTGCCCATGCAATTTGAAAAAAAAACCCTATTAGCGATTAGTCACAAACAATAAAAAACGTCACAAAATCTAACTTTACAGTAAGTTTAAAGTTAATTTAAATACGTTTTATGTCCATACTTATCCCTCTTAAAAGTTATTAAAGGTTGTTATAAAATTTTATTGCAGATTAAAGAAATAATTAGAAATCGGCAATTATCAACTTTTAATTTAAAAATATTTAAAAAGTCGTTTTAAAGTATCTGGCTAGAGGCAGCTAAACTAGCGGGCGCGGCGCGCTTATTACGGAAGACATGAACGTACAAACTTTAATACGAAGTAAAGTCCAAACGTTTTGATACAGGCTTGTGATAAAAAAAACGGATTAGCCCCCCAATTTTTTTCGTAATATAAGCAGTAAAAATTTAAAAATATCACTTTTTTTTTGTTGTGTAATATTTTCCTCTTCGTTCGCTACCAGAGCCATTTCCGAGGGGACCTACAACTTAACGTGGGTTCCGACCACGATCCTCAGTCATGCGACACCCCCCAAGGGCTATCAACCCTTGGTTTCTTGACATTGCATGACCTACCGATTGGCGAGTGTGTACCTTCTTCCGCAACCCACAAGATGTCCGATCTCATCCGGCCTGGTTACCGGCGCGAATGGGATGGATTCCGGTTAAACTGGAAAGGGATTTGAAGGTTGGAATTGTCCAAAAAATGGTAAACTACACCCTTATTAACTCCTCGAATTTTTAAATTTTTGTGGTGCGGTGGCAAGAGAATAAAAACTAAGAAACGAAGGTGGAAACCATTTTTCTCTTAGTTGCGCCGTTCCAATGCTACAGCCTGTTAAAGTCTGAAAATGGCATATTTTCAATATCTCAAGAACAATTAAATTTAGACATATGTATGTCATGATTCCTAAGTTGATACTTCTTTTTAGCTGTGTATAAGAGACATTAAAATAAGCAACATTTTCAAAAACCTTTCTTTTTAAAACTTAAAAATATGAGATACAGAAGTAAAAAATCTAAGTGCGGGCCTGGTCATTAAAACGTAGCCTGCTATACTTTATGTTGTTTGTCTTATCTCTTATTAGTCATGCAATTTGGTGGTCAGTTTGTTATTTGGCAATCCGCTGCGGTGTGTTTTTCTGAAGCAAGTTAATTTTAAATTGGTGAGACGTGAAAATGGTAAAATTTAAAAACAATGAACTAGTAGATATGGTGCTAATTTACGGTGAGTGTCGTCAAAGAGCGGCTGCTGCTTCGAGATTATACGCAGAACGCTTTCCCTTGTGGGCTCATCCTACACCCAAAAGTTCTCTTAATGATATTCAACGGGCAAGTTAGGCAAGACCGTATTTGATCCATACTGTAATAAATAAATGTAAGTACCTAATTTTTGAGTTTTTTAAAAAAAGGTATTTGAAAATGTTGTTTATTTTAATGCCTTCTATATACAGCTAAAAAAGAAGTATCGACTTAGGAATCACCCTGTATACGTACAGTGTAATTGTCGTTTCCATGTAACACCGCAGTTTACTCGTCATCCGAACAATGCGATAAGCGAATTTTCCGATCAAAAACTGTTATTAAAACGGCCGTACAGAGCATAAAATTATCATTCCTCGCGTACGCGTCTCGCAATAACCGAATAACAGACGAGCGACAGGCGAACGGAGAAAAACGAAAATAACGCGTCGACATTTTTCAAACACCTTGACCTGCCACCGAACGGCCCAACATGGAAAAACTAGATTAGTCGCGGAACCGCAACGGCCAATGCCAATGTTTATTGCCCGACCGGATTGCGGCATTGCGATTCCATGCGACAAATTTACTGCGAGTTGAGAATACCGAGAGAGGTTTCATTACGCCTGGCCAGCCTCTCTGTTGCAGGAAAAATTGTTTGTATTTATATTATATCGTATTCAATTTAATATCGCTTGATAAATTGCAAAATAATGCGGATCTGATAAAGTATCCGCCACAAATATAGAATTCTTGTTTATATTTTCGTCTTCTGTAAAAGACACCAGCCAAAAATAGGTATATAGTATATTTCAGAAAGGTGTACAGCTCGTGCAATATAGCCTGAGCTCTGACTTTTGGGTGCGCAGTAAACAGGTGGGAGGAGCTAGCCGAGAGCTCATTATTGTGATGATCTTTGAAACGCACACTTCTGTACAGTCTGTCAGAAAAGTAGGACGTTCATTGGAAAAAAAGTTATTACTATATTTATTTGTAATAATGCCTTTTAAAAGTAAAGTCTTAAGCCGAGTATTGAGCGGTCAAAGCCGTGAAATAGTTTATAATTTAATAAAATTTATGCAAGAAGAGGCAGATACAGGAAGACCAGAAATTGATATCAGATATCAGGAAGGTTCACGAACGTGTTTCAGCCGCTACAAAGATTAGTCTAAGCGAATTAAACGAATTAAGCAAGAAGCCAAAAATATCGAATCCGGAGCAGTTAAATCTTTTTCCACGCCAAACAAAAAGCGTGAAAACAGAAAAAGCCAAATAGTCTTGGACGTTGCTTTTCAAGGTGTTTTACGCAGAACAATTCACAATTTTCATAAAACAGAAAAGCAAGTGCCAACTCTAGCGAGAATTCATAAAAAATTTCAAAATGATATCAATTACCAGGGATGCTTAAACAGTTTAAGAAAAGAAATAAGAAAAATTGGATTTCGTTGGAGAAAAATCAAAACCAATAGAAAAATTTTAATGGAGAAACCTGACGTAAGGCATCTCCGCATCCAATTTTTAAAGAAAATGAGAGTTTCCGTATTATGAAATTAACCGATACTTTTTTTGAACAATTTTCGGTGGACCAGTGGAAATCACGTTGCGAGCGAGCAAAAAGATTTGAATTAGAGTATATGGAAAACGAACCCATGGTGGATATTGTTGTAGAAAACCTAATAATACATTTGAATGACACTGACAGCAGTTCAAGCGAAGACTCTGATGATTATGTAAGCGAGGGTTCTCTGTCCGGAATAGAAGAATTAGACAGATGAAACTGATAAATATTATATAATAGTCATACATGTACTTTTAAAACTTAGACTCTTAATATGTTATGTACATACATCTTTAATTATATAAAGCCGAAATTGTGTCGGCCATAATAAAATTATAAAAAAAACAGGGATGCGAAGTAATAAATGCTCATTAAATATGGAAACCCCATTACTGAGGATTACCAACAATTTAAACACATATGAATAGATGCAAATATGTATATTATTTCGAGAAAGGGCAGCCATAAAAGCATAATAAACACATAATTAGGCCATATTATGCAAAAAGCAACTAACCCTAAGTTTGCATGGTCAAAATATATAAAATAATTTTACTGTTAGAATAATAGAATTACAATATAATTTACATATTGAATAGTTAAGTTTAGTGTTGAAAAAATTTCCGATAATTTAAATTATTATAAAAATAATTAAAAGGAATTAACTATTTTGTTGGTTGGTTGATTTTTGCATAATAGGGCCCAATTAGCAAACACGATTAGCAGTCACTACGGCTTTATCAATCAAATCCCACTTTTATTTTCTACGCGGACTGTACTTTACTAAAATTCGGTATTAGGTATCTCTGTCGTACACTGACTCTCCTTTTCCTTCTTCTGCGCATCTTAGGGCTCATGCTACATTGCATGACCTGTACAATTACACTATACGTATACAGTGTATACGAAAGTATTTTTGTAAGCAATGAGGCTTAAGAATACCTACAATTATACAGGGTTGTGTTAAAAGAAACGGATCATCAGCCTTTTATATAGAATACCGCCCACTTATAGTCTATTTCAGAAACGTGTAGAGTACTTAAATGGGAAATTCCGTCCAGATCGGCTCAAGTTCGGTGTCGGCCATAGGCGCACATGGATGCGAAAAGGGATTTTTAAAAGAAGGTTTGCTAACCTTTCAGTCGTTCAATACGGGAGATTGCCACGAGGACATGAAATTGATTGTTTTTGAGGATTATTTTGGTGAAATGATAAAATATCTTCCAGCTGATTCAGTAGTAGTTATGGCTAACGCAAGATTTCAACTTCATATTGGAGAAAACAAGAAATTATCGACGAGTTAACCACCAAAAGTATTGAATTTGAAGATAATTTGATAAAGAAGGATCTATTAGCTATAACAAATTTACACAAACGTCGTTTTATGAAATATGCAGTCGAAGATATAGCTGAAAAACCTAGTGTAACTGTGCTATGCACACCGCCATATCATTGCGAACTAAATCCTAGAGAACTTATATGGACGCAAGTGAAAGGATTTGTAGCAAGACACAAAACTACATTCAAAATGAAAGACGTTAGGCTACTGTTTGATCAAGCCATTAAGGAAGTGACACCAGAGAACTTGCAAAAAGCAGTCCATCATGTCATCAAAGAAGAGGAGAAAATGTTCTCTTTTTTTTGGTTAGTTATACGTAAAAATTTAATGCACAATATTTACCTACGTCTATGGCCGACACCGAAATTGAGCCGAACTTAACGGAATTTTCCATTTTATTACTCTACACCTTTCTGAAATAGACTATATACATGGTGATTCCTAAGTTGATACTTCTTTTTTAGCTGTATATAGAAGGCATTAAAATAAACATTTTCAAATATCTTTTTTCAAAAAACTCAAAAATAAGGTACTTACATTCATTTATTACACTATGGATCAAATAAGGTTCTGCCTAACTTGCCCGTTGAAAAACTTCTGGGTTTAAGATGAGCCCGCAAGGGACAGCGTTCTGCGTATAATCTAGAAGCAGCAGCCGCACTTTGACGACACTCACCGTAAATTAGCTTCATAGTTAATTGTTTTCAAATTTTACTTTTTTCACGTGTCACCAATTTAAAATTAACTTGCTTCAGAAAAACACACCGCAGCGATTGCAAAATAACTGACCACAATTGCATGACTAATAGGACAAACAACATAAAGTATAGCAGGCTATGTTTTGATGACCAGGCCCGCACTTAGATTTTTTACTTTTGTATCTCGCCTATTTTTAAGTTTTTTGAAAAAAGGTATTTAAAAAAGTTGTTTATTTTAATGCCTTCTATACGCAGCTAAAAAAGAAGTATCAACTTAGGAATCACCCTGTGTATATGTAATATCTTTTTTGTTGTATAACAATATCTACCTCTAAATTTAAATATAATTAATAGGTCAAATAATCATATAAGTACCTATTATACAACATTATTGGAAAATACGTGAATACATAATATTTATAAAATAAAAACCAATCGAAATCAAGCAAAAGATATTTGTATAGTTTAATCCATTTGAATTTATAGGTCGAGTGGTATACGGCTAGACTATTTCCTGAATAACTTAAATTAAGAGTGAGGTCTAGAGACGCATTTGCCATTTGGTTTTTTTTATTAATATTTCGTTAATTTTTCCTTTTATCCAAAAATTAATCAAATACCGACATTTAAAGCATAATTACCTACTATATAAAGTTGAACAAGTTTGGATTTATAAAAGCAGAACAAGAAAAATGGACAAATTTCACAAATTTTCGTTTTTTGCTTTTATTAATTCATTAATTAAAATTTCTTTAGTTAAAAACTGTAGGTAATTGCTACTCAAGAACGGGTACTTGGCCCCTTTTTGAATAAAACGAAAAAGATAAGAAATATTGATCAAGAACTAGACTTCACTTTTAAACCCAACAATAAAGAATTTTATTGATAATACAATTTGACATTTTCTAACAAGAAACGAATAAGAAGGACAAAAATTTTACTTCGGGTCTAGGGATTTAGTCACTTATCTAAACAAAACGTATTTGAGTCCGATTGGTCTATTTTATAATGAGAGAAATAATCAATTAAAAACAATTTAGCAATCGAAATTCCACGACTATTTTTTCTAAATCAATTCCCATTCACGAAAGCAGTCCTATCCGAAAACTTCCAAAGAATGTATCAAAAGAACCGTATTCGTAGAAATCCCGTTTCCTAAAAGCCATCAGTCTCGAGAACGTTGAGGACACGTTATAAATGACCGCCGGCACGTAATAAGAATAAGCTAAGTTCGGCACAAACAGTAGCGGCTTCCGAATTTGCCAAATAGTTGCCGAATGTGCTTTCACAGACTTACAAGGCCGTATACACAGTCAGGGTGGCGTTTGACAACCAGGCCCTTACCTTCACGTACTACAACCCGATATCCTATGATAAACGACATTAAATACCTAACCTACGATAGTCTATTTTAGAAAAGTGTAGAGTAATAAAATATGAAGTTCCGTCCAGTTGGGCTCAATTTCGGAGTCGGCCATAGGCGTTGGTAAATTTTGTGCATTAAATTATTTATGATAACTAACCAAAGAAAAAAAAAAGAAGATAATTTGATATTAGGTATAGCAAATTTCGTTTCACTGAATTTGTTGATCCGAGTGACCCGACTACTCTCTGACATTTTGTTATTGTTGTTTACACATTTTGATGATGCTTAAAAGGGTAAAACACAAGTAACCATACACAATTAAGTATATTTGTTGAGACCGTGACTTGGTTATCTTACTTTTCCCTTTGAATAGCAAATTTATACAAACCTCGTTTTATGAAATATGCCGTGGAAAATATAGCTGAAACACCTAGTATATAACTGTGCTGCGCACACCGCCATATCATTGCGAACTAAATCCTATAGAACTTATATGGGCGCAAGTGAAAGGATTTGTAGTAATAAACACAACATTCAAAATGAAAGAAGTTAAGCTACTGTTTGGTCAAGCCATTAAGGAAGTGACACCAGAGAACTGGCGAAAAGCAGTTCATCATGTCATTAAAGAAGAGGAGAAAATGTGGGATCTTGACCATCTGATCGATCGGACCGTAACTATAACGTCAAGAGGAAATGACAGTTCCTCAGATGACGAAGAATATTATGATTTTTTATAAATTAATTTCTGTATAATGTATTTTGTATTTTTTTATCTTCGCCGTCTCCTGTCGAAGGTTGGCGATCCATCTGGCAATCATAGTTCTAGAAGCCGCTAATCTGAATATGTCTGTGGAAGTACAACCGAACCATCTTCTCAAATCCTTCATCCAAGAATTTTGTCGCCTTAAAACTGATCTTCTATCCTGAATTTTGCCCTCAATTATTAGTCTGATACACCTGATCATGCGCACTCGGAGCTCTAGGCCGAGTTGAGACCTTATAAAGAACTGTTTCATGTCCACAAACACTCTTCTAGCCTATTTTTTATAATGTTTAAAAAAATAAGTGCACCTAATACTATGTACATAATGCACGCCTTTGTCACACCATTTTCGGTGTTTGTTCGATAAGACGGATAACAATAGGCAAACCCCATAAATTGACCCAAACCCGGGTGGTACTACCTGCACTTGATGAAAATAAATAATTTTGTAATGAAATCAATGCCAAAGGCTTAAATATTCGTTGCGTAACTCTGTAGTCCCTTTGCTTACCTAATGAGCTTTTATTACTCTATACCTTTCTGAAATTGACTATAACCAGGGCCCGCTCTAGGGGGGAAAAACCTGGGCCCCTGCCCAGGGCGGCAAGTTGGAAGAGCGGCATGATAATTCTAAAAAACATCATAAATCCCCGTTTTGCCTACTTACGTTCCTATGTATATTTGAAGTTTGAACCATTCCAATTCTCAGTTAACAACATTAATTTCCTTTGTTTTGCTGTTTTATTTTTTAAACAGTGACTATTTCAACCGATCCCTTTTCTTTTTAATATTATTAAAATATCAAGCAATTCCGCGACAAAGCATGCCGAACGAACAACGTCGGCACCGGTGCTTTTTTCGGTCATGACGGCGTCGGCGTTGCAGCAAAGGGCCTAATTTTTTTAAACATATGTTTATAATGTGCAATTATAAATTTTAATGTTTTTTGTTAATTTTCACTTTGTTATTATTTAGAATTTATTTATGTGCAATAAATACGCAATAAAAAAAATTCAATATTTTTTTTTAATTAAAAATACCTGGCAAGTGTTTTATTTTTTTAAATTAGAAAAAACACTTTCGAAATTATGTGCGAGACTAGGAAAAAGGCAGCAATTTTTTGTTTTGCCCAGGGCGGCGTTATTGCTAGAGCGGGCCCTGACTATAACTCAATGACATACACCATTTACTAAATCGCATTTTAATTTTTAATTCACTTTTCCCCCAGCATCAAACCCGTCTTTCATCACAACCTTTACACTTCCTACCAACATCGTGTAAACGCATTTTTCCTATACAATAATTGACGGTAGCTTGGCCCCAAAACGCTCAATTAATTAACAAAGCAGCAGCAGCATCAATACGCGATCTTTATCGGCTGGTCTCCTTGAGCATCAGATATCGATCTGTATAGGAATTTTATCACAGAAAAGATCAATTGATTAGTCTTGTAAATGTAAGTAAAACTAGGTACGTTTCTTCTTTAGTTTGTGATTGTATTGACAGTTTTAGTTAAATCGTATTTTGGGTTTTTTTTGGATGGTCTTGCAAGAGGAAACAGTAGTCGATGAGTCATCACGGACAAATAGTACGTTTCCACTACATCGCGCATATTGTACCTGTGTCCGGCGATGGCAATAAAATGTCTTTTTTTTATATACAAAATATTATGAAAACGAATTTCACGAGAATTAAGCGGCGCGGCGTCAGTGGAGATTTTTAAGATACCTAATCTAATATCGGGGAATCGTTTGTTGTTTTAATGGAATATGTAATATTTTTATTTTTATGTTCTGCATGGCGGATGATATAATTTGAACCTATATAATTGAAACTTTATAATATGTTTTCATTTTTTTTTTTTTGAAAATAAAATAAGGTACCTATACAGGGTGATTCACGTTGAGTGGCCTATTAGAAGATCTCGGAAACGAGTAAACTTATCTTTCTAAAAATTTAATAGCAGGCATAATTGGCTTTGAGCTTTGAAAACATTATCTTTTGAGGTTTTTGTTACTTCCGGTTATACCGGAAGTTAATACCAACTTTGCTATTTCAAATGGAACACCCTGTATATTTTAGCATTTTTGATTACCTTAGTAAAATCCAAATACCTTTTGTTAATATTAATCTATTCTTATCTCTAACCGTTTTTGAGATATGAATTATAAAAGGATTTTTTTGTGTAAAAACCCCCCGAGAAGAAAGTTTAGTAACTCTAAAACTAACAAAAGTAAACATTTAAAATTTTTTAAGCTTTCAAGTAATACATGGATTTTTAGTTTAAATTACTTAGGTTTCACGTTTTTTATACAGGGAGTTCTTAAAATTGTGCCAATGTTTCCATTTAAATAAATGTGCATAAGTCAATTATTTTTTAGCTTACTAGCGTGTAGAGAATTAAATTTCCTATCTAATTGCCTAATATGTTACAATGCACATTTTTAGTTGTTTTGGAATTATAAACAATTTAAATAAAAAATCTTAAAATTTCTGTTTGTGTTAATGCGACATTATTTTTGAAAAGAAGGCTTCGACTGGGATTTTCGTTTGACTTTGAGCTTTGTTACCATTTGCTATTAAGAGCCTATGTTCGTTGCTTAGCTATTTCTATTTTTCAAAGTTAAACAAAAATCCCAGTCGAAGTCTTCTTTTCAAAAATAATGTCGCATTAACACAAACAGAAATTTTAAGATTTTTTATTTAAATTGTTTATAATTCCAAAACGACTAAAAATGTGCATTGTAACATATTAGGCATTTAGATAGGAAATTTAATTCTCTACACGTTAGTAAGCTAAAAAATAAGGTGTTCCATACGAGCTACCCCTGATATTTTACTTTTAATGGCCCGTAATGGTAGAATTAAAAGGTCTGCCACCTGTGTGGCTCAAGCCACAAATACCTGACAATGTATTCGCTCAGTCCCAGTGTATTCAGGAGCTTCGCTGTCTGACTACCATAATCTGTAATTCGCCAACTCCTAACAAATGCCGCCAAACAAAAGAATTTAAAGAATCCCATTGTTAAATCGTATTGGTCTGATACCTAGATGTCAACTTTTGAATAGTTAAAATTAATAATAACTATCCTTCGAGGAATATTTTTTTTTAAATCGTTTGGTTTCTCAATAATCCTATAATATTTTTTCAGTGTCCCATCAAAACTTTGCCTTTTTTCTGGACTACTACACCTCGGCTTTCAATGAAAATCTATGATTATGGCAAAACAAGCCATAATGTGTTCAAATATTTATTATATTGTATCAGTCTTAACAATAACATGGTATGGATTAGTAAAATTTGGTTCTGACAACTATTTATTTTCGTGAAATCGGACTCAACCCAAAAATTAGTTTGTACAACCAAAAAAAATTGTCGTTATTGAACTGTTAAACTAATTAATAACATTAACCAACCCAACCTACAAATTTTTGTTGTCACAACGAAATTTTATATACGGATAACTAAATTATAATAATTTTTAAGTTATTTCTCATCGGGTCACCTTGCCATGCTTTATAAAAATCTCATTTAAACTTTCTAATGTACAACTGCAATGATAAAAAATAAAATGTTTACTTACTTATAATTTAACTTCCTTCTGCCAATAAGAACGTACACAAGAAAGACACTAAACACAAATAAATTACACCAAATATTGTCACATCCATTTTCCACACGGGCACGGCCATGAAAATGGCCAATTATTGCATTAAAAACACGAAAAAATGGACACGGAACCGCAAAAGCACCCTAACATAACATAACCTCCTGACAGTCCTGGCTAGAATGATGTCACATGACACCCACCGGGCAAGGGCGTCAAGTCTCTGTTGATGCCGTTAGTTATAAATATGAAGAATAATATTACTTGAAAAGAAAAGTTAGTTCTGGTAACTAAGAATGTATCTTAATCAAAATTAACAAAATGATAGGGACTACAAATTCATAATGTGTTATTACAACAGGCTTAATTGATAAATACAAGTTTGTAGGAACCTTGATGTAACATTTAAATAAGATATACACAGAGTAAAATTCAGCTAAACAAAATATTTTATTTCTGCCAACTAATATGAAAACAAGATATTTTCTTTGTTCTGATGGCATCATTTTTTGGTAAATATAACCAAGAAAAAAATATTTTTTGTTTTCCTAACTAAAAATAGTTATTTTTGGTGACATAAACACGAGAACAAATAAAAATTAGTACGAAATACCAAGTCATTTTTAAGAGTGTGATTATAGTTTTAAATGAATAATATTTTAGTATCTGTTAAAATTAAATAAAAGTATTGATATCTAATTAAGTATTAAAATCCCCAACAGACAAGTAAGTAAATTTTCCATAACACAATGCACTAAAATAGAACTCGCTTATTCTTACAAAATAAACAAAGCAACAACGCATAGATAAATACTATAGGAGGCAAGGCAACGAGGCGACGCGTACGGCATCAGCAGTCAAAAGAGAAATATGTCCTTCATCCCCGCTACGCAAGTGAACAATTGTTGCATAAGAAGAAAAAGTTTATACTTACGGGTATTAAACTGTTTTTTTACCGCGGCAGTGGCTCAGAGGTGAGATACTAGCATTCGACCGTGGCGGTCCGGGTTCGATCCCCGGAGTCGGCATACGCATAATAAAAAAATTATGTCCGAATTTTAGTAGGTTTAAGAATGCCGGGTAAAGTGTAAAATGTATCATCTTCCAACCCACCCCATTCACGCCGGTAACCAGGCCGGATGAGATCGGACATCTCGTGGGGTGCGGAAGAAGGTACACACTCCCCAATCGGTAGGTCATACAATGGCTAGAAACCAAGAGTTGATAGCCCTTGGGGGTGTCGCATGACTGAGGATTGTGGTTTGGAACCCACGTTAAGCTGTAGGTCCCCGCGAGAATGGCTCTGGCATCGACCGAAGAGGTAAAAGGCCTAATTCGAAAGAGGGGCAAGACATGACAATGACTAACTGTTTTTAAAATTTAAGTGAGTTTCATTTAATTGTACCGGGTGATTCATTAAGGGTGACGAGCGGCCATATCTTGGAAACTACTGGGCATAGAAATTCAGGAAAAAAAATTATAACCAAAGTGGCCATGAGAAAATCCTGGAAATAATTTTTAAGTTCCGCATTTTGCCGCAAGAGGGCGTATTGAAAAGTAAATTATAAAAGTTTACATATCTCCGAAAATTCCACATTAAGGTATATCTTTAATAACACCATTAAAAATCTTGGACAATTATGCATCATTTTGGTCCTATGCTCATTGGCGTATCGACCTCTACTATTTATTATTTTTATTAACATTGATAATGAAAAATTTTGTTTTATAAAAATTGTTGGAAATGACCACCCCGCCCGTCTAATTTAATTTAATTATTTTAATTAAGAACGGTGTGCCCGAGGAGAAAAACGCAAGAGAACATTCTTATGCAGAATTGACCAGGCTAATCCGAAATAATATCCACATGGAAAAATATCAGTGGCGTCCCACTTTTTTTTCTAAAAAATATTCTTTATTTAAAATTTTAAAAATTATTTTATTCGCGATAACGCTGAAACGAACGGAGATATCGAGCTGCGGTTTTAATATTTTTTCTAGCAAATTTCATCTACTTTTCGATAATGGTATTCCAAACAGTCTTTAGTTTGTTAAAATCGGATAAGTCATTTATAAGTTACAGCGATTTAACTGATTACACTTTTAACAGCTCCCCCCCCCCTCTTATTAAAGTCGGTACGCCAATGAGCGTAAGACCAAAATTATGCATAATTGTCCAAGCTTTTTAATGGTGTTATCAAAGATATACTTTAATGTGGAATTTTCGGAGATATGTAAACTTTTTTAATTTACTTTTCAATTACGCCCTCTTGCGGCAAAATGCGGAACTTAAAAATTATTTCCAGGATTTTCTAATGGCCACTTTAAATATAATTTTTTTTTCCTGAATTTCTATGCCCAGTAGTTTCCGAGATATGGCCGCTCGTCACCCATAATGAATCACCCGGTACAAATAAAATGTTAATCTGCTCATTTAAATTTTTACTAAGAAAACATTAGAGATATTTATAATTAAATTCACACAATTACAAAATTTAATTAAAAAATATCTGACCTAATCAATTATTAATTAATTGTGTTAAATAAAACTTTCTAAGAAAGTTTTAAAAATATGGCATTTATAAAGCGCTGCTAAATATTTGATTCACTCACGGTAAATTCCATTTTATTTAATTTTTTTAACTAATTTTTGACAATTTGTCGCGAATTAAATACCAAAAATAAGACTATTATGCTAGAAATTCGTTAATAAAAATTTTATTTGACGAATCCAACTAGAATAGGCTATTTCACTAAATTTCGATTTTGATTGTAGTGTATAAAGAAACAATATTATATATACTTTATTTTAGTTTTATTCAGATTAATTTGTACTCATAAATAAACCTTAATATTTTCAATGTACGAGTTTTTATAACAATAAAGCACACATTTCAAAATGACAACTTTATTTGACAGTCATCTTTTACCTTGACTGGTGCCCGCAAATACGGGGCCATAAAAAGGAGAAATAGTTAAAAAAAATCGGCGATAACCCGTAAACGGGCTCATCAAAAATATTTAAAGTTATTCTTTTGAATGTGGGTTTTAGTGCTCTTAAATAAACCTAAATAGAATTTTTCTCTAAAATAATTAGAGAAGCCAATAATTGACCCCATTTAAAATTACATGGGATTTCCTATGTCCCGCTCGACGATGCAACATCCGGTATACATTTTATGCATTAAATCTTGTAGTAATTGTCTAGAAATAAGTGGAAAATTGGAGATTTTTGGAAAGAGAAAGGGTAATTACTCACAAATCTTTAGTGCGATTGGAAAAAAAACTTAAGAATAATTAGGTAAAAATATATTTTGGTTTATGTCTTCAATTTTCGCACCATTTCGTGCACTCTTTGGAAAAAATTGTTGTATGCATAGTAGTGGCGAATGCAGGAAAAAAAAGCGTATCCCAGCTCGAAAAATCACTTTAGGTGTGAAGGAAAAACCAATCCATGTGGGAGTAATAAAAAAGTGCATTTAATCCGATCGTATCAGCCATGTAAAAATTATAAATAACTATAGGGTTTTTAAGCGTTAGTAATCTTATAAGAATTATTAGTGGCACGCAAGCATATTTAAGTTAGAAAAAAAATTCCCAATGAAAGCCGAGCAGAAAGAATTGCACATAAGCATGTTTGTTTAATTGTTTGATTATCATAATATAGTGTTAATTTTCATATTAGGTATGTTGTATACTTTTTTTGTTTCAATTATAACAATAAGGTCGTTAGCAAGATAAAAATCGTATATAAAATACCTCTCAGTTACAAGGTATTTGAGAATGGAGAATCATTAATATAATGTAATTTGGGAACATAAATAATATATTAATTTATAGTCTTTATCGTATCATTGAAGATTAAATCATTTTTATATGATATCTTTATTAATAATTATTAACATCATAAACGTACTAAAACCTACATAACACCTTAGTTACTCATAATACATTAGTTACCATAATTTAATACGTTAGTTACGAAAGCATAATACGTTAGATGCCAAATAATATTAGAATTATTTTTCATAAACATGTAAAACAATATTTTGACAATTTTCAAATTTGATGGATACACCTTTGTCTTGAACGTCCACGATCTTAGGTATGCCCTCTGAAGACTGATTAATGACCGAACAAGCACTCCTTTCGATTTCGTGCGGTTCCCCAGTGCTTAATCCACTGCCGGAAACATCGCCGATTTGAATTTTACGAGCAATGGAAACTTTCTTGGTCACACTTTCTTCTAAATACCCTCTAGCAACCTTCGCCGATTCCCATCCACCAAGTTCTTGTAGGTTTAATATATCTCCTCCAGCATTAACAAGAAAATTTGCCGAAGATCTTCTAACGCAGTGACCAGTATACAAATTAGGATTTTCAAGTTTTTTGAGGTATTTAAGAGAAGAAGTGAATGCCGCAGGGCTGTACCATACATTTCCCTTTTCTATATGATACAAACAATCTTTGGTGAGTGACATGGTCTGGCCTTAACATTGCGTACTTTTTAAATAAAAGCACAGGATTGACGTCGCCGTCAAATATCACAGCGAAAATACGTTTCTTGTGGGTTTTTGAGTCGGAAATAGTAACAATCAGCTTGTCCTCTAAAACGTCAACATCTTCCGTGGTCATCTTCGCTAATTTATTAGTACGACAGGCTCCTCCAATTCCAATTAAAAAAGCCACTTTCATCATTAAAAACTTCTCGTCTGAGGCAGAACACACAAATTCGTTGACTTGTTCTCTTGTAAATACTTTTGATTTTTTTGCTCTATATCCAACATTTTTCTTCTTGATGAAACGTATTAAGGCGCCGTATTTGTCGATTTCCACTCTTTCCTTCAGTTCTAAAGTCGCTCGTAACATGGAATATTTCGGCCATAAGGATGTAGCAGAGTATTCCTCAGAGAGTTTTGCGAAATACGCCAGCAATGCGTTTCTTCTGCACCTTGAACATGTACTTTGTTTCGCCACTCACAAAACCGCCGATATTCTTTTTCATAATGGATTTTAGATTTGTCCGGAACAAGTTCAACCTTATAATGTTGGCTGCAGCTAATATATCGTCAGGAATATCAAAATCTTGCATGATTTTAATGATGACTTTTTGAAATGCCAAAATGAAATGACATAAAACCTTGTTTTTATTTTCGCATCGCCGTTGTCAATGGTACGATAAAGCTTTGAATACAACTCGATTATTAGCGATTTAACACCGTCTCGGACATTGCGGGTGACTCGGCTGTTGCCTCGTCACCTAGTAATGTCCTCGACTATTATAAATCGCATAATAATCTCGTTATATTAATAGCTATAACATCACTTCTGTCAAGTGTCAGAAAACGACTAGTAGAAATTACATGTAAATTTGGTTTCTTTGTAATTGACCACTGTGATTGGTCAGTTTTATATCCTCACTAGGATGGATATAAAATCATATCCGTTCAGTTAACCGGAATAGCTGAATAGCCCACTTTTCCTATCACTTTAGCTTTAGAGTAAAGGAAACAGCTAATTTCCACGTGGGAGTAAAAAATTTCTTATGTTGCATGAAATTCACATTGCGAAAACTCCGCTAAATTATCTTTAACGAGTCACGAAACAAACGTCAAAGTGTCAACCGTCATCATTTGTTTGACCAATGGAAAAAGGAATTCTTTGCGCGGGCCACGCCCACGTATGACCATAAACATACCGCCAAGCAAGAACCTAAATTGTAAAACAAAGCAGTTGGTATACGTGATGCGCCCATTAGTTGGAATAATGCGTTTTGTGAAGACAAGGCTCGAATAAACGAGGATTGAGGATAAAAGTAAAATATTGCTTTTTGTTTCGTTGCAGGATTTGCAGGTACGAGTCGCCTTAATTCTTTAATTAAGAATATTTTTTTTCCTACTCCAACTTGATGGAAATGTGCTGTTTCCTTTACACTAAACTGATTGGAAAAGTGGACTATTCCGGTTAACTGAACGAATATAATTTCATATCCATCCTAGATAGGATATGAAACTAACCAAATTTACATATTACAAATTTCACTAGTCGTTTTCTGATGCTTAGAAGTGAGCTTAAGAATACACTTCAAAAATATGCAAATCTGTCAGATGAAAATTGTTCTTTTTTAATTTAAATCAAAATATTTATCCCAGATTCTAGGCATACACAATTTTTTCCTTGAGTGCAAGAAATGTTGCGAAAATTGATGGTATAATACCAAAATAGATTTCTACCGAGGTATTGTTATTTTCTGAGCGAACTAAAGATTTGAGCACAATTTCTTATTTCAAAAATCTCCAGTTTTACACTCATTTGTAGACAATTACAACAAGATTTAATGCATAAAATGTACTATATTTCCACAAAATAAACGGTTTTTACTAACCTAGGTTGGTTTTTTGCCATGCAAATATTTGTCCACCGCGATATTTTTTGATATAATATGTTGAATAGGGATCTTACCCCAATCGATCTTAAAACTTTTATTATAGGTACCCAACAGATATAGAAAATTAACTGGTACTTTAAATGGTGGAACATGAACATGACTTTAACCAGATAAGACAGACGAAATTATAAGATTTCTAGAAAAAAATTATTAAATTTTTTACTAAAGCTTTTAAGGTTATGTGATTTTGACAGTATTGCCACTTCTTTTTCCACGTTAACAGTGTTGCTAGTTTGTAAATTGGCGGTTATTTTTTAAAAAACTTTACCATAACGAACAGTAAAAGTTCATACTAATGGACAAAATCCGTTTTTAACTGTTTAAAACGCATTCTACAGCTAGTTTGTTGTACTTTCGGAGTTATAATTCTTATGCAAGCAGAAAAAAAAAACACAAACCCTTTTTTTCTTCTGTGCATTTCAACAGAACAATTTATCAAAATGGCTATGATTGAGAAAAATAAATTGTTCATTTTTATTAATAAATAAATTGATTTTTGTTTGTTATTCTGCAAAAGGCCAATTGAAAGAAACATAGATATATTCAAAGTCATCTTGTGTAAATATAAGCAATGACACAAATTGATAAATATGTTACAATGTAGTTTGTTCCATGAATTTGCCAACGAAATGAATATTTGTTCAATTGTCTTTTATTATCTTTCTCACAAGTTTACGGCCAACTAAAAAGACAAACTATGATGCCTATTTAAAAAATTCTTTTTAATTTTTAGTATAAAGTTCAGAAGTTGAGTCGTAGAAAAGATATACTGTAAAACTCGAGTGGATTGTCTATATTGCGCTCGGAAGTTTGAACCCTCCGCCTACGGTGTCGTGCTCAATTTACTTTCTCGTAAGATATAGACATAATATCCACTCTCGTTGTACAAACTACTATTATAATGTGGCCTAATGCAACTGAGAATTCAGAACCATATGGCGTAAATTTTAGGCAATATTATATAAAAATAAACATAAAAAATATTTAAAAAAATATAAATAGCTTTTCTTGGACAAAATAGGCATCTCCACGTCACTCTACGATATTTTAAAATTAATATTACCACAATATAATATAAAACACATTGCATAGGTGTGGCTGCAATATGTTGCGTGACATTGAATATCACTTTGTTATTATATTACAATCACCATAACATCCACATACCTCCGAATGTCACAATATTACAATATTATATGACTGAAATGTTAAGTTAACAAAATGTTGTTTTGTGGGTACCACCATTCCATTGGTAAGAAAATAGGTACCAAAAATTTGTGTGGTAACAGAATTCGTAGTTACAATAATAAAAGGAACAGCAATAAGAAAAACGTTTCTCTCACACATTCTTTGTATCCTACCTTGCTCTGTGTGGCGTAATCCAAAGCCAGCATACAATCGTTGTAGCCATTTTCAGTCTTTATGGTCGTCGCCATGGGACCGCAAAGTTGGCCCAGCTGATGGCCGCCCACGGAGTCGCGGTACCATGGGTACATATTCATCTGAAAATAAAAATAAATTTAAATATTTTTTTTATCATATGAAATTATATAAATGTAGTACACTGATACTGATAGAATTTTTATTATTACTCTACCGTATATTTATTTGTGACTGCACTCTTAAAAGTCTTAAAACTGGCCTATAATCTATTTCAGAAAGGTGTAGAGTAATAAAATGGGAAATTCCGTCCAGTTCGGCTCAATTTCGGTGTCGGCCATAGGCGCACATGGAAACGAAGAGGAATGTTTAAAAGGTTTTGCTAACCTTTCAGTCGTTCGATACGGGAGATTACCACGAGGACGTGAATTCGAATGTTTTTGAGGACTATTTTGGTGCAATGATAAAATATCTTCCAGCTGATTCAGTAGTAGTTATAGATAACGCAAGCTATCATTCCCGACGCACAAAGAAGATTCCAACTTCATCTTGGAGAAAACAAGAAATTATCTACTGGTTAACTACCTACCAAAAGTATTGAATTTGAAAATAATTTGATAAAGAAAGAAGCTATAGCAAATTTACACAAACATCGTTTTTTGAAATATGCCATATGCCATGGAAGATATAACTGAAAAACATAGTGTACCTGGGCTGCACACACCGCCATATCATTGCGAACTAAATCCGATAGAACTTATATGGGCGCAAGTGAAAGGATTTGTAGCAAGACACAACACGACATTCAAAATGAAAGACGTTAAGCTACTGTCTGATCAAGCCAATAAGGAAGTGACACCAGAGAACTGGTGAAAAGCAGTCCATCATGTCATTAAAGAAGAGAAGAAAATGTGGGATCTTGACCACCTGATCGATCGGACCGTCGACCCGTTAATTATAACGTCAAGAGGAGATGACAGTTCTTCACATGACGAAGAATATTATAATTTTTTTTAATTTAATTTCTGTATAATTTATAGGATTTTGTGTTTTGTATTTTTTCATAATGTTTAATAAAAAAATAAGTGTACCTAATACTATGTACATAATGCACGCCTTTGTCACACCATTTTCAATATTTGTGAATAGATAACAATAGGAAAACCCCATAAATTGACCCAAATCCGGTTGGTGCTACCTGTACTTGATGAAAATAAAGAATTTTACAATGAAATCAATGCCAAATTATGAAACTGGCTTAAATATTCGTTGGGTCACTCTGTAGCCTCTTTGCATACCTAATGAGCTTTTATTACTCTACACCCTTCTGAAATATACTATAGTATATACCATAGTCTTAGTTTCCGCAACATTGACAATTGAATAAAGCGATAAGGATAAGAAATATTGATCTAAAAATAAAATGGCGAATGCATCACTAACTTCAATCTTAAACAATAAAATTATTAAAAGTTTTATTGTTTCAATGTTTAGGAAGACAACTTTTTCTTGTGCTCCTTGTACTCTCATGCTAAAAAAAAGTTATGGGTTTTTGGTTCTTTCAATCTTATCAAGGCAATTTGATAAACAATATTTCTACTTTATTATTAGTGACAATAAAGTTCCAATCAACGTTTTTCTTCAGATGGTTTATGACACCTATAAAGCTTTTGAAAATTGCAAAGAGCCACTGATGCGTGTGTTTGCACCATACTTTGCCAATAAACACTTCTTCCAGTAATGACAAAACCACAAAATCTTACAATGTTGGGCTTATTACAACTTTAATTGAACCTCGTTTTTTTTTCTTAACATGAATTCACGCAAGAATGGTTCATTATTTTTTACAAAAAAAGTTGGGAGTGCTGCTCTTCTTTCTTGGGTTTCTATTTTAATCTTATCCTTTAAATACAGAGTGGCTCATTCGGCGCACGCAGAATTATGCATTAACAGATTGTCCCCCTTCCCCACACCTCCCCAGGAAGCGTTCTGGAAGAGCCCCTGAGCTAGGTACCAGTTAAAACAGTGTAATGGTCTGATGTTATTAAACTCTCAGTTAAAATATGTTATAACGTTTTCCACGGTGCTCCATATTTTTTTTATAATAAATGTATTATTAAAAATATCCATAAACTAACAGTAAAGATATTATTATGGTCTCGATATTGCCGTACATGTATTGTTAATTCTGTATAAATACGTATAAATCATTCACGCATAAACCCTACTTTGTAATTATTATAAAATATCGATTTTAATGAACGGGTGATGCAGAATGCTAGCCAGTGGTGGCCGATATAAAAGGGTTTTTCCCCAAAAAGTATCACTTTCCGCAAACAACTGTCATATGTCATACAATGACTTAAATTCGGAAATAGTACATTGTATACCTAGTAGGAAAAGCTGAACATTCCCGGACGATCGTAAAAATTGTATATCGAGGCGCAAACCGAGACTGATAATACGGAGTCCGGGAATGTGGCTTTTTCTACAAGGTATACATACTAATTTTCCGTAAATCAAAAATTATTAAAAGGACATAACTTATTACAATCAACTTGTTAAAATTTTGAAATAATTAATATTATTAACTTTGTTTACAAATAAAGGATGTTATTAAATATTTTTGTTGTAACTATGGAAACACAGCAATATTGAATTGTCAAGCTTAACACATTTTAGTTTACAAGTAGCCGTACAGAAATAATATTTCCTTATAGTTGATACAATAATAAATATTTCCTAACAGTTATTTTCCGTTGCCTAGCAACGACTAAGTGTAAGAAAATATTTACTTTTTCTTTCAGACATGTTATCAAAAATGTCAATATTTCCGATCGATTTTCGGAGAATAATATTTTTCACGAAAACAACGCTTTTTTCATAATTTTTTGGAAAGTGCCCATTATGGATGGCTACCGGCCGTATCTCGGAAACTACTGGGCATAGAAACTCAGGGGAAAAAAATCGTAATTAAAGTGCCTAAGAGAAAATCCTGGAAATAACTTTTAAGTGCTGTCTCTTATCTGCGAGGGGACAATTGAAAACTAAATATTAAAATTCCAAATTTCTCCGAAAATTCCCACATTAAGGTATACCTTTGGTAACATTATTAAAAAGTTTAGACAATGCATCATTTTGGTTTAGTCTCATTGGCGTACCTACCTTGAAAAGAGAACTATTGAAAGTGTAATCATTTAAATTGCTGTAACTTCTAAACGACTCACACGATTTTAGTAAACTTAAGCTTGTTTAAAATAGAAAGGTAAGTACTTTTAATTGTCGTATCCATTGGTACACAATAGGTCCTAAAAAAATTGTTAGAAGGCACCATTTGTAATAATATTTTATTTGATTTAATACCGAAAACTTAAATTATACGGTATAATTAGGACATCATAATCGGAAAGTAGATTAAATTTTCAAGAAAAAACGTGAAAACCGCAGCCCGGTATCTTCGTTTGCTTCGGAGTCTTTGTTTCTAGTTTAAGGGATGCAGAAACTTTTATTAATTAATAATATTATATAGGTAATTATAAACCTGTATTTTACCTACTAACGAGGCGCCAATGATAAATACCCATAAGCATGAATATGTTATTATAACCATTGAGTCAAATAGAAAGTTTTTCAGGGCAAAAATATTAAATAATTTTCTATTTTTTTTTACTTTATATAATAAAAAATTGACATAGTATAAAATATGGCTTACAGACACCGAATAGCTGATATTTTAAATATCAAGGCTGTTAACAAAACGCAAAATAATTCCTAGCGTAGTTGATTTAATTAAAATGAATAAATAGTGGTTTCTATATTAGTACTTAATAATAATAATAATAATAATAATAGGCTAATTTTTTGATAAAAACTATTATTTGTAAACAAATCGTATAAAATTGAACGCGTAACAAAAAACACTCACTTTATTCACTTTATTCCACGTATAATTTGTATAAACGGTCATATGTCTAAATTCAATTGTTTTTGAGATATTGACGTTTAAAATATGCCATTTTTGGACTTTGACAGGCTGTAGCACTGGAATGGCGCATCTTAGAGAAAAATGGTTTTCGCCTCCCTATCTCAGTTTTTTAATTTCTAAAAAATCTTAAATTTTGAACACCCTGTATCTGGAAAATAAAGCCGTTCTGAACCCATAATTAAATAAACTTTTTCTACGACCGTGCGTTTTAACCCATTTTCCCGCACGCATTTTAGTTTTGAAAATGTCACTTTCTCGCACTAGTGCGGGAAAGTAAAATAATGCAAATTTTGACCTTATTAGATAGTTTTTTACTTCGGAAGTTATAACTATTGTTACAACAGGTAAATAAATATGATGCCATCCTCATCGACGTCTTCTACTTACCAGTTAACACCAAATAACTTCACTGGACCGGCAATTTTAAGTTATTTGCAGAATGCAACAAATTGTGTTTTTAACATTAATATTTATAATAATTAGTAGTTTTTAGTTAAAGTTTTGTATATGTATGTTGAAATAAAATAATTTTTGAAAAATGGGTTGGTATACTTTTTTGTATATACGGTCGTAAAAAAAATAATGTTCCTAACTCATGCGTAAAGTGTCTTTCCCGCCCTTGACCGTTTGCCCGAACTTCGCTCCGCGTCGTTCGGGTCAACTGCAGTCGCGTGCGGGAAAGTATCACTTTCCGCACTTGTTAGGAAAATAACTATTTTGTCTTAAAATCAATCGAAAATTAATCCCTAGAAGTTTCTGTATTTACTTAATGAACACCATGGATAAGCAGTAGATAAAGGAGAACGCATGTACGCAAAATGACATTGTATCTGTAAAAATTCCGGTAACAACTTATTTAACTTTTAACATTTTAAATATATATCCTTTTCCTTTTATTCAAAAAGGGGAAAAATGCCAGTCCTTGAGTAGCAATTAGCTACAGTTTTGAACTAAAGAAATTTTGATTAATGAATTAATAAAAGAAAAAAACGAAAATTTGTGAAATTTGTCCATTTTTTATTTTTTGCTTTTATTACTTTATAAATTTAAACTTGTTTAACTTTAAATTGTATGTAATTATGCTTCAAATATCGGTATTTGGTCAATTTTTGGATAAAAGGAAAAAGTAACGAAATATTGATCAAAAAACGAAATGGCATAATAAGTAGGTACCAATTCTCAATAACTTTTAGTAGATAAAAGAAGGCTTATATGCCAAAAATACTAAACGAGCTAAGGGGGGAGGGGGCGGCAACAGTGGCGTAATTTGTCCACTTAAAACAAATAATCTTTAGTACTTATTTGCTGTCATAAAACCTAGCTTTAAAATACACATTTATTTTCTTATTCTCGTAAGTGCAACATGCAGATACGAGACCAGATATTATATCATACCGGTTAATGGCGGGTGCATAACCTATAATCTTCTTAACTTCCATTTGTTCTAACTAGTGTGGTGATTAGGGGGTATTCGCTGCGGTTGCACGCTACTGTAGCCCCCATTAAGACGAGCTGTAATTTTCGGTTAAATGCAACATGCATCAATGGAGGGTTTTTCATTCACGTTTTATTGTTCATTCATCTTTTTTACGTTAATATTACATTTTGACGAAATCAACATATAACATTGTATGCGATACAAACTATAATATGCCCTGCGATAATTGACACTTCGGGTCAGATATTCTAATTGTCATAGAAACCCTTCATACTTCATTTTTTTTTTAAAGAGCACCCGGACTAAAATTCTTTTCTCGGCTGGCGTTTCTTGCTGAGGTTCGGCTCGTGCCTAGATTTTTTGTTGAAATTCATTTATATAAATATATGAATTGACGGGGGCTGTATGTCATTTCTTGCCATTCTTTCGAATTAGGCTTTTTACCTCTTTGTTCGCTGCCAGGGACATTCCCGCAGGGACCTAGATACAGCTTAACGTGGGTTTTGAACCACGATTCTCAGTCATGCGACACTCCCCCCCCCCCCCTCCCCAAGGCCTGAATAAAGGATTTTTACAAACTCTAAGAAAAAATTTTAAGAGAGTTTTCTGGTGTTGCTAATTGCTAAAAAATATCATCAAAGGGAATTTTTTTATTTAATTTTTAGCCTAAAAGGGGCCATCAAGGGAACCAAACTAAAAAAAGGATAAGCCACCCTTAAAAAGGTTTTTTAAACGTATATTCAATAAAGAGGGAATGTCAAATGAAAAACTGGTCAAATAGTATACAAGTCACTTTTTTTTATTTAATTTTTAGCAACGCCTTCAGGGGGCTGTAAAAATACTATTTTATAATAAGAGTACAGAATTTTCACACTTCATGCGTATGGCTTGACCAGTTTTTTTTAAATTTACTGAAATAAGGGGAAATAAACCAAACGGTGCAGTTTGTACTATTCCAGCCTCGTGGACCACAGGATGGCATAATACGGGGCATTGAAATATAGAGTGGCTATCACCATCAATGTAGCAGCAGCGTCAGGTAGCCACTTTTAGACTTTTTTCTCGCATTTTGCGGTTTGCTGCTATAATGAGACCATAGCAGCTCATAAGTTATAATTCAATGACCTATGTGGGCCACATGCGTCAGGGGCGTATCATACCAATGCCTATGGACTGGTTTAAATAAGGGCGTAGGTACTCAGAAAAACACCTAATCTAAATCAAATATCAGCTAACACTTGTAATGTAATACAGATGTAATTTATAGGGTGATCTTTTTTTTCTTTGGTTAGTAATCATAAATAATTGAATGCACAAAATGTACCTGCGCCTATGGCCGACACCGAAATTAAGCCGAACTGGACGAAATTTCCCATTTTATTCAAATTTAATATTCGCTCAGAATAATTATCTTATTCTTTATTTAAACCCTAAACACTTACTTAAATTGATCTAATTATTTTGGTTTAATCCATATTTAAATTTCATAAAAGTTTGGTAGATCTTTTTCAATAAAATATTTTAACTCAACAAGATTGAAGTCACATTGGAAAGGATGAGGGTTTCAGTAAAAGAAAGCCAGATTGAATTCTCAAAATAAATGAAGGAGAAAAAGAAAAATGGACAAATTTCACAAATTTTCGTTTTTTGCTTTTATTAATTCATTAAATAAAATTTCTTTAGTTCAAAACTGTAGGTAATTGCTACTCCCGGGCGGGTATTTGGCCCCTTTTTGAATAAAGCAAAAAGGATAAGAAATATTGATCAAAATATGAAATGGCGAATTATTCACTCTTAAAAATAACTAAAAACAAATTAGGTATAGTAGATAATGTTTTTTGCTATCTGACTGAATAGCATTGTATAAGGGAACTGTTTTCAAGGTCCAAGAGTTTATTCTATAAATTAAAAACTATTTTCCTTTAAAGACAAATGTGCTTTGAACTTGCACTTGTTTCCAAGGCGACCAACCTGTTAAATAAGCCCCCCTGTGAGTTACGCGAGGTGTTATGCGTTAGAAATAAATAATTATAATTTTAAATCAAGGTTTAAATTTATTCCTTTATTGTTCTGGTCTGGAATACCTATAATATTTTAAATATTTTACTATATTATGTATGTAATATAGTTTATAAATATAACAATAATTAATTACCCTTTAGTAGGTGCTTAATAAATTCATAGTATTTCCAAGAAACAATGGTGCATACTGAATTGAATTGAATTGAATTGAAAAATGTAGGTACTGACCTTATAAATAAGCTATTATAACATAACCTTACACTTGGCAATCAACTTAAAATACAGATCTCAGAGACTGCGAATAATATTAATAAAAAATATAAATAGTACTGTTTTTTCTATTCCCATTGTTTACGTTACAAACATACATACAGTGACAGGCAAAAATTGTGCACCATAAGTGGAAAATATTGTGATTAAATCTTTCACATACATAACTATTTGTGAAAAATTATACTTATCTAAAACAAAAAATATGCTGGGGGGGGGGGCTCAGTGAGCGTAAGTAGGACTTTTTTTTCTGAAGGGAGGGACAGTCGGGACTACATATATTTCATGATATAGTTCCTAGGCGGAAAAGCGTCGCAGGCGAAAAATGTTTGGGGACACGCCCAATTTTGGTTTAAAATTTATCTATAACTACTCTTAAATTTCGAAAATTAAGTTATTACCTCTCTCCCTCTGGATGGTTGGATTAAATTTGTACCTAAATGCTTTTTTTGTACCTTTTTTTATATTATTAAAAAGAAACATTTTTTATATTTGTAAAAAATATGAATATTGATGTCAATTCAAAATTTTAACATAAGAAGTATGTATGACTCTAATCTGCGTTTTTCGGGCTTAGTTTTTCATGATTAAAAATTACGTAAATATCGCTCACCACGCCAAAATTAATAATTTTTTCAGAAATCATGTATTTTAGAAGCGTAGATCTAAGTTTTTGGTGCAAATGCTTAGGTTTTGAAATACTCCTTCTTAAGTGCCGTTTTGTATACTCATAATAAAGCATTCTCGTTTCTTCCCGCACTATTTTTTTTTATTATAATTTATCACACTTCTTCCATAAAAAATGTTTCAATTACATTTTGTACTTAAATTTTTATCTTTAAAAATAAAAACCTAATAATCATTGTTTTTTGTCTTTGTTTGAAAAAATATATAGGTAGAAGTACTTTACGAGATAACGGTAAAAATTTATGGTTCATATGATAATAAAATACCACGTTATAATTATTCAGGGTGACCCACTCTCAACGCAGCATTTCACAGCATGAAAACTACTTAACTTTTTAATATTTCTTAAAACCGGAGTTATAGAGAAGCTTCAGTTTTACAGTCGAAAATTATTTTAAATTATACAAGGTAATTTTTTTTTTAAATGAATTATGTAGGTACCATCGCGCCGATAAAAAACTGGGACAGGAAATTTTTCTATTTTCTCCTAGACTATTAAGAATAATTTTACATCAAGCCTGGTACCAGTAAAATGTCATGAAAGATTGTCACTTTATGATTGACTCGTCAAATATACAATCATATATTATTTGTAAATATGCCACAATTAACCCCCCAGCAAAAGGCAATTATTTATAGTCGGTTGCGAGATAGTGTTGCTATTAGGGATATTGCAGATGAACTGGGAGTAAGCAAGAATACCGTGCTATTGGCAAAACAAAAAATAGCAAGACATGGGACTATTATTAGGAATGCAGGTTCTGGTCCCCCTAAAATTTCTACTGATGATCATGATAGAAGACTGGTTAATTATCTAAGGGATCATCCCTTCGAAACTGCAATCACGGCAAAAGAAGAGACGAATTTTCCAGGTTCTGCAAATACCGCTAGAGACAAGGTTCGAAATTCCGATATACGAAGCCGTTGTGCTGCCAATAAAATTTTTTTAACGGAAATAAATAAACAGGGCAGGTTAGAATTTGCACATGAATATTTTAATCAAATAAATTTATGGGAAACAGTTATATTTTCTGACGAGAAAACTTCTCAGTCATGCAATAATGGGATAATTCGGGTGGAAGGAAGACTAACTGCAGCAGTATACGTTAATATACTAAACGAAGTGATGATACCATCGGTAAACGCTGTATACGGTCAAAATTACACATTTCAGAGAAGAAAATAACATAGCAGTTCTTCCCTGGGCTTCGAAGAGTCCCGATTTGAACCCGATAGAAAACATTTGGGGTGCCATGGTCAAATCTATGTATAAACATGATTTTCAACCTAGAAACAGGGATGAATTACGTCATAGGATAAATCAAGCTTGGGATGAAATAACTGTCGAATTATGTAGAAACTTAGTTTTAAGTATGCCACAAAGGCTCCAAAAAGTAATAAACAGAAATGGTTCTATGACCAAATATTAATTTTGTGTTGTTTTGACAAACTTTGTGTTCGCAATTTTTTTCTTTTTATTAAATGTATTTTATTACCTGTATTAGCTTTATTTATTATTTTGTGGTAATGGTAAATATAATAATTTATAAAATATTTGACTTTAAAAAAATCTAATAAATTTACTTTATCCATATTATATGATGTCTCTCAAATTTAACCACCCCGTATCGAAAAATACAAAACATTCCATTATGTAACCTAGGTTACTTTTTAAATTTTGAATGTTTTTCCTTTTTAGCTCTAGACACCTTTTATAGTCTAGGGGATATGTATTTCTTACATTGTTTTTGTAAATCTCTTGTCCCAGTTTTTTATCGGCACAATACTTAGTACCTATATTATTTTATAATTCCATACAAAATTTGACGCTTATTTTGTATAAAATGTCATAATGTACAAATTCAATTGTTTTTGAAATATTGACGTTTAAAATATGACATTTTTACACTTTGACAGGCTGTAACATTGGAACGGTTCATCTTATAGTAAAATAGTTTCTACCTTTCTTTCTTAGTTTTTTATTGTCTATATAAAAATTGCAACTTCTGGTTTAACATGTTAATCATTAACCAAGGTTTAAAAAGGAATAAAATCAGATCTATTTATTCCAAAATTATTGTGTTGAAGCCAAATTACCGTTAAACTTTTAATTTTTTTAAGTATCATGAATGACCCTGGAAATGATGGTCTGAACAAAAAAAACTACCTATCCGAGCTACCGCCGAATTCTGGGTGAAAAGTAAATGGCGAGGTATGATAAGTACCTATATAAGGTTCAAAAATTGACCGATTGATAGAAACGAAATTTCAAAAACAGCAAAATGGGCTGAAAAAGCGTGTAAAATGTAATTTAAAAAAGTTAAGTATACCAATCATTCGCACAGATCAGTTAGTTATTGATTTATGATGCAATTTTATAGGAAAATGAGTAAAAATAATAATATTTTATAGTATTTTTCTATTATATATTTGTCTGTTCCCTTTTCCCTTTTTTAGAGCTATTTTAAATCAACAAAAATATAACCCAATGCAATAAAATATTTTTACAACAAAAACAAAAAACAATTAGGTATGTAGGAAAGAGAAAAATTAAAGTAGGTACAAATTTGAATTGAAACCACCCTGTATAATTATAACGTGGTATTTTATTATCATATGAACCATAAATTTTTACTGTTATCTCGTAAAGTACTTCTACCTATATATTTTTTCAAACAAAGTCAAAAAACAATTATCATTATTGAAACATATTTTATGGACGAAGTGTAATAATTTATAATAAAAAAAATAGTTCGGGAAGAAACGAGAATGCTTTATTATAAATATACAAAAGGGCACTGAGGAAGCAGTATTTCAAAACCTAGGCATTTGTACCAAAAACTGCTCTTTGATCTACGTTTCTAAAATACAGGATTTCTGAAAAAATCATCAATTTTGGCTTGGTGAGCGATATTTACGTAATTTTTAATCATGAAAAACTAAGCCCGAAAAACGCTGGTTAGAGTCATGTATAAGTCTTATATTAAAATTTTGGATTGACACCAATATTCATATTTTCCACAAATATAAAAAATGGTTTTTTTTTTAATAAAGAGTCAGCTAGGAATATCAAAAAAAAGGAAAAAAAACATTTACAAAAACAAATTTAATCCAACCATGATGGGGAGAGGTAATAACATATTCACTTTAAAACAGGTGATGTTAAAGTAACCCCGAAACATGTCAAAGAAACCTTGAATATCAAAGTATCCCCGGTTTACGGTAACAATGTTTTGTATCTATATTAAAGGTAATAAATAGCTGTGTTATTTTTCTCTGTCATTAAATAAAAATTTACACTCGTATTCATTAAGTAAAGGGGTTTAAAATTTACACCATCCAAATATTTAGATCTACCGTGGCATTATTGTATATATTATGCTAATTTCATTTTTTTGTAATTAAATCATCTTACCGATAAATAATTTGACGGGAATGTTGTTGCAAATATATTTTTAATTCTATTAATGAACCCAGCAGATACGTGCTAAAATACTTTTTTATTTATAAATTTATCGAAAAATCTTAAGAAATACCTAGGTAGATATACAATACAAAACTATTAATTTAAGATGGTTTTAAGTTTAGATCCCTTTAGTGAACACGACTGTCAATGTTTACAGAGTATTTTTTTTAATTATGACCGATAGAAAAATGGTTGCAATAATTTTGGCAACAATATGCATAACCCACGGCAACAAGCAATACAATAACTGATGTATTTAATTCTTATAAAATATTGGTTTTGGCTGAGGTGAATGAAATTCTCCATTATTAAAAACTCTCGTATAACCATACTATAGTTTTGTGTTATGATGACACTATTATACCCTCGATTAGACCTATCAGTAAAGGCCGAGACACAATAAAAAAATAAGCAATGGTATGCAATTAGAAACAGGTAATAGAAAATAAAAAATATATTACAAATATTAATTCATGTTGCTTAAAACTTGTTTGTGTCGTGATTGATTTGTTTGTACGTGTCAAAATTTATTTCTATTGCTTAGTGCTTATCGCCTGATGCCTATTTTTAAATTGTGTCTCGGCCTTAAGTGGGTGATAACCTCTATCTAATTCATACAATAGGTAGGAAATAAAGTGTAAAAAATTAAAAAGTAGGTGGGTTTTTACGGTTAATTACTCCAATTACGGCTAATTATCGGTATTATCACGAACCATGCCACCATATTTTCGCCTTTATATATTTAGTTGTATCCAATAGAAAAGAGCCATTTTAATCGACATATAGGTACTAGTCGGGTACTATGAGTTTGCATTTTAAGGAAAATTGGCTTGGCAACAAAACTAATTGCGAAAAATATCAGGAAGAAAGCGATTTATTTTGTCTAATTACTAACTTCACTTTAAAAACAAACCTATAAATTACTTCGACGTTAGATTATGGACGTCTAACAAGTTTTTTCCATCAGCAATGCGCTTTCCAAACAATTAACATGGAAAAATCGATCGAAAAAAAGATAATAATGTTGTATTACCTTGAAACGCACTTGCAGCACTTAAAAACACACAAAAAATCCAACACCAACGATACTGTTTTCGTTTTAAGTAGATACACTAACGTTGTTAACGCGGAAAATCGCTATTACGTCCGTCGATCGTGCTGCCGCGTCGCTGGATTTCGGCTCGGCGCGGCGGAACTAGTGCGGGTCGTCCGACCACTTTTTGTCGCTTTTTTTGTGCCCGTAAATGTTACTACGCGGATTGTAATTTTATTTATGGATTTTTCTTTGAAAGTTTTAACTAAATCACTGAATTATGGTACTATAATAGTGCTTAAAAGATTAGTCAAATATGTTATTGTGTGGATTTTTTTCAAATATCCCACAGGAAAAGGTAAAACAGGAATATTTGTATTGCGGTTAGTCTCTATTCACGTAGACGAACTCGAAATCTTCACAAAAACTAGTTTCCGTACTTTTTACTACGATTAGTAAGTCGCAAAACCTCGGCATTATTTTGTTACAGGCAAAAACGGGGTACGGGTACACAAAAACTCCCTGCCACACTCGACACGTAGTAAAAACTGAGACCGTTTTTTTTTGCCAAATCTCGGGGCCGTTTTTTCAACGCGCGGAAAACATCCCAGCTATGAATCGCAGAGACCGCGGATCGCCGACTGTAGCGGTGTATATCGAAACGCGGTAAAGCGAGTTCGCGTACGCTTCGGGCGTCTTCGCGACGTGGCGCCGCCTACTGCCATCGAAACAATGCACCAAAGAAAAGCGTGGCGCGAGCGAGACAAGGAAAGTGAATTGATTGTTTTTTTTGTGCTCGGCCGATAAAGAAGGATTTATGTGTCCCGGCCGTAAGAAAGGAGGATGGTCGCGTATGCCAAGAAAAAAAAATCAAAATTACACGCAAGCACGGACTAATAAAACCGGATTAATGAACGCGCAATAATTATTATTAATAATATTACCGGTTTTGGTAAAAAGTGTTTTTTAACGAAATAATCTGTTTGATGACGCTATTTTTTTTTTTGAAAATTACCATAGATACTTTTAATTTCCAATATTTTTTTGAGTTACTTACTTATAAATTAAAAGGTTAAAATTTTAGACCTACCCCCGTACTAAATAGAAATATAAATAATGTTACAGGGGTGTATTAGAAATTTTTATGGTACTAATATATTATAATTTTATTTATATTTTATATATATTATTATATTATATTTTTTATAACTTATAGGTATGTAGACTCTACACGATCATTCGAGACTGACAGTCTTGATAAAGGAATGACAGTAATACTGATAATGTAAGAGCAAATTTCAAGGATTGATGGTCATTGATCAGACTAATGTAAATTGTTATTAGAAGCAAGCCTGATGATGTAGGGATGGGCACCCATAGAGAGAAGGGGGACTTTTTTTTTATACGACAGGCCAGTGGTGAGGGGGGGGGGGGGCGACTAAGAAAGAGTTACTTCTAAAGAAAAGGAGCGTATTCCGGTTCTAAAATGCTTCTTACCCTCAAAAATGACCTTAAAAAAAAAATTCTGACACGTTCTACCAATGTTCAAGGCTCACAACAAAAAAGCTCCCATTTGGTAAGGCTCAGGGGAAGACAGTTTCTCCCCCACTCCGCGCCTGGACAGGTACTTTTTTTTGTTTTCTAAAAGCTCATTTTTAATAGAAAGTCATGGTCAACTTAATTTTTTTTAACATACTAGAGGAAAGTCGCCTATTTTCGGATAGTTTCCTAATTTCGGATAGCAAGGTATTTCAGCTATTCGACTGTATCAAGAAACAAAAACATCTTCCTGTCGAGGGTAAGTGGTAAAGAAACCTATATAGCTGAAAAGTTTTATATTTCGGTACTTCTGTGTAAGATGGTAGCACAATAATTATGAAACGTTGTGGCGAGTTTTTAATTGTCTGTCTTAGCTAGTGATTTTTTAGTGCAAGAAAACATTTTTGACTTCTTATTTTTGGACCTGGGGAAGTTAAAATGTTACTTAATATGACTGGCTAGTCAAAATTAATGAAATATTGAAATGCAAAAAATATTAAGCGTCTAACCAAAAAAGTGTGAAGTTGCCTAATTTCGAACATTCAGGGGTTCCCAATTTCGGGTATCCGAAATTAGGAACTCATCTCTATAGTTACGTCTACCAGTAAGCGTAAATAAGCATGTAAAGTTATTTATTTCGGAACAAAATGCTATGACATTGAGTAAACACAAAACTTAAGAAATGGCATCCTAATCAAATGAAGCTGTCTATCAATGGGGTCAGAAGTAAAGAAATGGTGTACCTTAAAGCTTCTAAGCTGTTTGCTACAACAATTTTAGAGGATTACGTAAAACAAACCAATAAAACTCCTGAGCAGCTAGTTGCAGTTTTAATTGAAAGAACACCGATATTTTCTCCCGAATTAGAAGAAGATTTAGTTTTGTATTGTTTGGAAATGGATAGGAGGTTCTACGGACTCGGTCTTGGCGATATTAAAAAAAATGTCATAGGAACAAAGGACTTTAGCTTGTTCCCTTGTCACAGTAGCACTTCAGGATCTAATAAAGAAAGAAAACCTAGACAAGGCTCTAGCCACATAATCACTAGTACGCCATACAAAAACGAACTTGAAGAAAGCATGCGAGAACAAGAGGGACAAAACTTTGACAGGGAGGGGCAGAAAACCAAAACTTAGTTCTGAATTAACAAAATCCAATAAAAAGAAAGTTATAAAATATATTAAAACACAGAAAACTTCCCAAAAAAATACAAAAGAAAAGAATTATTGTAGTGATGATGATTCATCGGATTCTGAAAGTGAGCCAGTGTTGGATGACGATTCGAATATGGACGTTGACGATGAGGACACAGAATGCATGTTTTGCAACGGTTTATACTCCGAAGACGTATAAGGTAAACAGTGGATATATACATTGGATGAAGTGCTTTAAGTGGAGCTATTAAGAATGTTCTAACTCAGATAAGAAGAAAAACTATTTGTGTAACTTTTGTTTAGACATTTAGTTAAATAATCTCATTTTTAAAAAGAGCTCCCAATATCGGACACTGTATCCGAAATTAGGAGCCTCTTTTTTTATTAGATATAAATGTACTTGGTTCAGTTTTTTGAATATATAAAAAAAACAATGATGATTATATTTGCTTGGACTATCTCTTGTTTTACTATAACCCATTGCATGGACGTATCACAGAAAAAAATATTCATTTATGCTTTCTTTCTAATTTTTTTTTGCCAATTTCAAAACAGTATCCGAAATTAGGCAACTTTCCTCTATCATAGTACTTGCTACATTCTGTACTACAGTAACATAGCCAGGGGGCAAAAGTCCAATTGCCCCAGCGGCGGCACCAGGGTGGGCATTGGCCCACCCAAAATTGACAGTTTTGTAATGGAATTTCCGGGGGGGGGGGGGGATTTGTAATGAAAGTTTTGATGAGTGGTTATATTATTTTAAAGAGAACGAGGATGACCCTTTTTTTAGACGTCACTTTGGACAAGAGGGGAGTTTTTTTTTGCTCATCGCTTTTGTGTAGGGGTAGTTGAAATTTGTCGTGTTAAATTGCGGTATTCTTCACAAGAATTGCAAAAAAACTAAGAAAATGATCTGGGATTATGATTTGGTAAGTATGTAGAAACTAAAAAGAAATATTTTTTTTCGATCAAAAATTTAATGTTTGAATATGTCCGTTCACCTTTCTATTAGCTATATCATCAAAATTTCATGTCAAATTTTTAACCGTTTCCGAGTAACACTCTAATAACTCACCTTGTCTCTTTATATGTAGAAATGATACCGTAAACGTGGCTACTAGAGCACCTTTGCGGGATAATTTTTCGAATAACTCAAAGAATGGTTTGCAGATTAGGTACCTTGAAATAGTCGCGGATCCAGAATTTTGTTAAGGGGGGGGGGGGGGGGACTAAAAAAAATTACTTCTAAAAAAAAAAAACGTATCCATGCTCCAAAAATCTTCCTATTCTCAGAAATGACTTATAAAAAAAAGGCTGACCCTTGACACGCCTTACAATTTTCAAGGCTCAAAGTAAAAAAACACTCATTTTGTAAGGCACAGGGGTGGGGGTGGGGGGGGGGACTTCCCCTTCTACCATACCTGTCTAATTGCATTGTTGCTGCTAGACCAAGTAGAATAGTGAGGAGTGATCAACCGATTTCGTGGTTAGGTTCATAAATGTTTACTGACACTACGAATTGAAAATAAATATACTAAATAGGTATGGTATGACCTACATTTAAAAGCTGTAAAATTCACATTTTTACTTACGGCAACTAGGATTATTTTTTTTGTCACACAACTCACCAGTAACATGTAAACGGTAAATCAATACAAAACCAGCTAATACAATAATTCATAATGATTCGGCGTTGAAGCGAGGGAGTAGAAACGTCGTTTTCAACAAAATAACGATGCAACTTGAGTACGATGCATAGCCGGCTTGGCGGACAGCTCGAGCCTATAGTTGTTATGTTATAGCCACTATGACGATAAAGAAATACTGTTGCCAGAAGTAGCAAAATTTGACTATTGACAATAGTGAATTTTGAGAATTTGTTAAAATGTAGCGAAATGTGGCCGAATATAAAATATTAATAAAAGGTGTAAGACGAAAAATTAGTTTGCAATTAGACTTAATAGGCTAACTGGACATCGAACGTGTCACATTGCCAAGCCAGATCACTGATGAGCACCCAGAATCAGAAACAAGGATGACCTCACATTTCATTTTAAGTGAGGCAAGGAATGTTAACATCAAATTAAATGACAGACTTGCCGTGGTTACCTCAAAACCCGACGGACGTACCTATCGGTAAAGCGTCCGGGGTTTGCACGCTGTGCACCCCTTCGTCTATTACCCGCTGTCCCCTCACCTTGTCAGTGGGGAATAGCAGTTTATGGGCCGGTTAGACTCACTGCTAACAGCGGTATACCCTGTCTTCTTCCGTTAACATCTTAATCCTTTCGTTGTTTCGTCCTACTGGGATTCATCAGAGACGCGGCCCGCAAAGGGTCTGCGCTTATAGATGGTCAATCGTCTGACAACTGGCGTTATTCATCATCGTCATGGAAGGTATCAGTCTCCACACTCACGGAGGTAGGCAGCTTGGCTGCTCCTGAGTTCTACACTCTTAAAAATAACATTGTATGGATTACTAAAATTTGGTTATGACAACTATTTATTTTCGTGAAATCGGACTCAACCCAAAAATTAGTTTGTACAACCAAAAAAAATTGTCGTTATTGAACTGTTGAACTAATTAATAACATTAACCAACTCAACCTACAAATTTTAGTTGTCACAACGAAATTTTATATACGGATAACTAAATTTATATGGTACTCCCGCTTTTAAAATTAGTTGTCACAACTAATGTGTAAATATGGAAAATTGAAAATTTTTTTTCAAGGAAATATTGTTTTTGTTAATGATGCAATCTACAAATATTGCCAAAGCAATCATTTATTTGGGCCAAACTTGAAATTTTCATAGAGTAACAATTACGTATGTAGTCACAACATTGTGTTTATTATCTTTTTTCTGTACTTTCTAATTGTAAGAAAGAAGTTGAATCATAAATAAGTAAAAATTTTATATTTTTGTCATTTCAGTTGCACATTAGAAAGTTTGAATAAAATTAGCAAGTCGATTTGATTGAAATAACTTTAAAAAAAAATCTGTTTCATTTCTAAAAAAAATGTCATAATATGTAATTTATACTTAGTAACGAAAAATATTCCTTCCTAGGTCCCCATTTAAATAAAATACAACTGCAATGATAAAAAATAAAATGTTTACTTACTTATGATTTAACTTTCTTCTGCCAATAAGAACGTACACAAGAAAGACAATAAACACAAATAAATTACACCAAATATTGTCACATCCATTTTCCACACGGGCACGGCCATAAAAATGGCCAATTATTGCCTTAAAAACACGAAAAAATGGACACGGAACCGCAAAAGCACCCTAATATAAACATAACCTCCTGACAGTCCTGGCTAGAATGATGTCACATGTCACCCACCGGGCAAGAGCCTCAAATCTCTGTTGATGCCGTTAGTTATATATATGAAGAATACTATTACTTGAAAGGAAAAGTTAGTTCTGGTAACTAAGAATGTATCTTAATCAAAATTAACAAAATGATAGGGACTACAAATTCATAATGTGTTATTACAACAAGCTTAATTGATAAATACAAGTTTGTAGGAACCTTGATGTAACATTTAAATAAGATATATACAGAGTAAAATTCAACTAAACAAAATATTTTATTTCTGCCAACTAATATGAAAACAAGATATTGTCTTTGTTCTGATGGCATCATTTTTTGGTAAATATAACCAAGAAAAAAATCTTTTTTGTTTTCCTAACTAAAAATAGTGATTTTTGGTAACGTAAACACGAGAACAAATAAAAATTAGTACCAAATACCAAGTCATTTTTAAGAGTGTAGTTAAGGCTGATTAAGCCTTCTCTTTTCGATCAAATTAGACTTAATAGTTCTCGGGGTTTAACGACCCCGAGCTGCTGAGCTCGGTGGGGAAGGGGGGGGGGGGGCTGGGGTGCAGCCTCCTCTGAATACGCTACTTTGTATAAATGGTATAGGTACCGAACATTTGTTTCCAGCACGGCAGCTCTTAATCACCAGCCGCCACTGACAGGATGATGGCTAAATAACAAGCCCCCCAAAAAAAATACTGATTATAAAATTGACGTTTCCAAAATACAAAGCAATCTCATGGAGCGTGGAGCTCCTTCTCGAGCGTGGAGTCCCTCCTCGAAGCTAAATCCCTCGCCTTGCGGGCTCTGTAGGGCCCTTATCGTCGCCACTATGCAACACATTGTACCTACTAAGTAGTCCAAAAGCCGGTCTACCAAAAAAACGAAATACGGAATAAATTATCGAATTTTAATGAAAATGAGCGTTCGAATTTCGTGTGTTTTAAAACCTTTATTTAATCCCTTCTAAGCAAATCGACCTGAATAATCGAATACTAAAAGTGGGCCAGGAGTTCAGTATCGTCAGTCACGGGGAGAAAATGGCACTTTTTGCCCCATCAAGCCCCCGACCTACGCCAAGGCCATTTCAGTCGGGGCGAAGCACCCCGCAAAAAGGTGAGCGTCGCCGCTTTGGTAAAATATGTCGGAGCTTTTTGCGCGGGGCCCCGTTTTTCCGCGACTTTTTCTTAGACAAGGGCGTCTTAACAAACCCAAATAAAACGTTTTTGTCTACGCAAACGGTTGTTGCCAATTTCGAGCTTCCGGTTTGCTTTTTGCAACAACACGACGTTTCTTGTTGCTTTGCATTTTGTTAAGGACGGATTTTCCGGTCGAATATTAATATTTAGAAAATGTTTAGTTCAAAGAATTTCAGAAAAGTCAGAGAAGTGTAGTTTTTAATTATTGCAAGTCGTTCAAACCCACAATTTGAGGCAGTGGCGTGGCGAGGAGGGGGGGGGTGTGCCGGGCTGCAAAACAAAAAACAATTAGGTATTTATTTTTAAAGAGAATAATTAAAGTAAAAATTGTAATTGAAACATTTTTTATGGAAGAAGTGTGATAATTTATAATAAAAAAAAATAGTGCGGGAAGAAACGAGAATGCTTAATTATGAATATACAAAACGGCACTTAACAAGGAGTTTTTTTTATGATAAAACACCTGCACTGTAGGAAAAATCTTTTAAGGCGCTCTGGGAGCGGTGCGAGTGCGAAAAAAGCGATTAACGTTGGTCTTGAAACGTTGAAGATTGTATTCATTGGGAAACACGACCTCAGAAAGATCATTCCACAAAGATGACGTTCTCCAGATGAAAGAATTCTTGAACAATGAAGTTCGAGGAGTACTAAGCTGAACAACATATGGATGAGCGGCAGTGGTTCGCCGTGTATTTCTGTTTTGCATTGCTCTAGGTGGAATCAAGTGGGCAATGTCAGTCGAACACCTGCCATGGAAATATCTGTAAAAGAGAGCCAAATCACCAACCTGTCTTCGATGCTCCAGGCTATCGAAGGTCTTGGTCAGCTCGGGGTTGTCGATCAGACGAACGGCTCTCCTTTGAATGGAATCCAGTAGCCGAAGGGTGTGCTTGGGTGCAGAGCTCCAGACATGAGAGCAATATTCTAATGATGGTCGAATCTGGGCTTTGTAGAGTGTCAAAAGTTGATGAGGTGTGTACAACCTTTTGGTGCGGAAAAGTACACCAAATTTCTGTGCAGCTGCCTTGGCAATTGCGGCAACGTGATCATGCCAAGACATATTACCTCCCAGATTGACCCCCAGCAAATTAATAGACGGTGCCAGGGGAATTGCGTGTCCTGTCATGACTCATGAGGAGTATTTCAAAACCTAAGCATTTGCACCAAAATTTGCTCTTACATCTACGCTCTTAAAATACATGATTTCTGAAAAAATCATCAATTTTGGGGTGGTGAGCGATATTTACTTTAGTTTTAATCATGAAAAACCGAGCCCGAAAACGCTGGTTAGAGTCATACATACATGTTAAAATTTTGGATTGACAATAAAATTTCATATTTTTCACAAATATAAAAAATGTTTTTTTTTTTTAAAAGAGCCAGCTAGGAATAGGGTAATTCGTGGAGAGCTGGCGCGTCAGGTGAGATGACGCAGTCATAGTTCCCGCGATAATTGAGCTTTATTAGTAAATCGGGCAGCGATTGCACTATATCTGTAGCACCAGCAGACCATTACAATTTAGTTCAGTCATGATTGTAATAAGGAGATATGCTTACGGTAAAATTTTGTTTATTTCGCCGCCAAAATTTTTTAGCGTCGTTATAGGAATAATAAACGATACAGGTATGTTTTGTCGTATTTTTTTATATTTTATAGTGTATAATTGTAGGTGCTTAGAGTGTGTAATTACTTCTTATCTGAAATACTCACATTTTTGCCAACAATGTCGTTAAAATTTGCTGCGTCGTCTCTTCTAATAATGTAAGGTGAGATGACGCACTATGAATTAAGGAGAGTTGACGCAGCAACTGTTTCATCAACATTTCAGCAACATCCGAATACAAAAGAAAAGGGAACGTTGTAAGGGGTAAATGGACAATACAACAATTATCAGCAGCAATTAGTGCTATTATTGAGAGCCGAGATATGGACATCCGTCAAGCTGGTCGTGAATATACCCTTCCTGAAGGAACCTTACGACGTCGACTGAAAATCAGAGATCTTTAAAACAAGAAGCTAGAGCCAATTTCTTTGTTGGGGACTGAAAACGAAGTCAAAATAGTGGACCACATTAAAAAGCTATGGCTTTTGAACTGGCAGAAAAATTAAAATTGTCACACAAATTTAATGAAGATTCTCGAAAAGCTGGTTTGCACCTTTTTTAAGAAGAAATAAAGAACTTACAATAAGGAAATCTGAAGGTGTTCTTCAAGAGGGGAAAGATGAATCAAATATTTGTGTGGGAAGTAGAGAAAATTACAATCAGACGAAAAAAAGTGAAGACTGGATTCAATGCATAAAATGCCAACGCTGGATGCATGAAGGCGGTACTCAATTTTTAGATTTTTTTGATTTGTGCCGCAAAAAATCTGATAAAAGCATTTGTAAGTGTATTCTTGTTATCTATAGATTTACTTACGTACATAATATTTAAGGTTTTTGGTACTTTGCGTAAATCTATGGGGATTTATAAATGCGTCATTTAACCTAATATAGCGCGTCATCTCTCCTATATGCCTAAGTAGAGATGACGCAGTTATAAAAAAAATAAACATGTTTTTTCTTACAAAATACTGTTCTTTTAATAACGTTGAAATTATGTTTTTGAAGCTAATACGAAGCCTTATGAAAATCCATATTCGTTTTAATTTATTTTATTCGTACATATTTTTTAAATAACTTTTAAAAAATGTGCGTCATCTCTCCTTAAATTACCCTATCAAGAAAAAATTAAAAAATCATTTACAAAAACAAATGTAATCCAACCATGCAAAGGGGGACAGGTATCTGATAATTTAATTTTCGAAATTTTATATTAGTAGTTTAGAAGTTAGCCTTTTTCACTGGAACAATATTGTGAAATAAATGTAGTCCCAACTGTCCCTTTCTCCAGAAAAGAATGTCCAACTTAAGCCCACTGAGCCCGCCTCCCCCGAGCATATTTTCTGGCTACGCCTCTGATTTGAGTGGTAAACCATGCTGGAATTGTGGTGTGCCTGGAATTAGTGGGTTTAGCCTTAGAATTAGTCAAACTAATTCTGCATGGAATCGGTAGAATTCGTCGTGGAGTTAGTAGAATTGCTGAAAAATCCTTAGATGATTTTCTTGTTTTCATTGTCACCTTAGCTCTGTGGAATTAATGGACTTAGTCATACTTAGTCGTGGAAGTGTGGAAATTGTCGTGGCATCAATGGGTTAGTGAAATTAGTATCTAACAATGACATAAACAATGTTTTTTATTGCGATCATTTTAAAATAATAAAAATAAGCAAAACAGAACCTAAAAATTAAAAAATGTTTTTGCCGGCGTACAGACTCGATTAAAATTGAAAAAGTTTTATGCCTCCGCTAGGAATCGAGCCCAGAACCTCTCGATTACATGTCAAGCGCGCTGCCAATTGCGCTACGGGGGACCTGAAATTCTTTCACCAACTTCGGTCATATAACTTATTCAATTTTATGTTAGTAGTAATAGTCTGGAATCTCCTGTGATTCACAGACCGGGGAAGGTGTTATAAGGGGAAAGGAAACTCACTCACTACCACTGAACATTAAGATATATTTTTCTTTTATCCATACATCGACGAAAGTCTGTATGCTGGCAAAAACATTTTCAATTTAAAAATTATTTACAGGCGCTAACATAACTACTTTAAACTATTTACGGCTAGATGTCACTGTTCAGAGATCTCTTTCTGATTCCGGCTAATGACGCTATATGTCGTCGATGTACGGATAAAAGAAAAATAGATCTTAATGTTCAGTGGTAGTGAGTGAGTTCCCTTTCCCCTTATAACACCCTCCCCGGTCTGTGAATCACAGGAGAGTCCAGACTATTACTACTAACATAAAATTGAATAAGTTATATGACCGTAGTTGGTGAGAGAATTTCAGGTCCCCCGTAGCGCAATTGGCAGCGCGCTTGACATGTAATCGAGAGATTCTGGGTTCAATTCCCAGCGGAGGCATAAAACTTTTTCAATTTTAATCGAGTCTGTACGCAGGCAAAAACATTTTTCAATTTAAAAATTACTTACAGACGCTAACATAACTACCTAAAAATTAATTTTAAAATAACTCAGGCATCGTGTCAAAATTTCATGACTTTAAATACAATGAGGAACAACCATATAGAGAGAGACATCATTCTCTTTATAAGCCCAAGCCAACATTAAGCTCAAATTCAAAGTTACGGAATGGAACTTATTCACCTACAATCGCATTGTACATTTTCATGTTTCAGTAGTGAGCCACTTTTGCCAATGACCAGTGGCAGGTTTTTCTTGAATACCGTGGCCCCGCACCCTTGCCGAAAATACGATATATTTTATTTAATTATGACAAATACAGATTTTGCCTTTATTGACAACAATAGACATATTTTATTATGTTTATTGTTTGGTTCGTCGAGACACCATAAAACAAGTGAATCCCTTTTAAACGATATCAAGTATGATAATTTTCGTTGACCCTAACTTAAGTTACCTAATTTTATCCCAGCAAATGTTTGCCTTTCCTCCACCTCTTTATTTGGGGAGTTCGAGGAATAAGTTCTTTAACAAAGTTGCTGATAAGGTTGTCAAGATTACAACAAATAAGTTTTCAATAAGGCTTAACAAGGCATATTAAGGAGACACGTTTGTTTTCTTAGTAGACTAGCTATTAGTATTACGCCCTCTAGCAGCCATTTGAGAAACTTAAAAATAATTTCCAGCGTTTTTGCTTGGACACTTTCCTTATAAAAAATCTTTTTCGAAAGCTGTACGAATAATGTTTCCCAAGATACAGCCGGCGTCCCTTTTAAGTTGTATCTACACTGGGTACAATGACATGTCGGAACTAACAACATATTTACCTTTATCCATAATATGCCTATATTCAGTGGCATATTTAGGCTTTGAGCGTGGCCCCAAAAATTGTTCGCCTGCGGCGCTTTTCCCTCTTCTTCCCTAGGTATAATACCATAAAATGCATGTAGTCCCGACTGTCTCTCTCTCCAAAAAAAATGTCCTACATACGCCCACTGAGCCCCCTCCCCCCGAACATATTTTAGGGTTACGACACTGCCTGTATTTGAGTCTTGTTATAAGAATTTGTCCTCCAAATTTGTTCGGTACGTACTTACGTATTTTGTAAATATTACCTAATGATATGTCGGGTGCTGTGAAATAATGCGTCACCTCAAAAAAGAAGTGTGTGTCATAAAACGATATGTTGTAGCATTAAGTTGGGCGCCAACAAATAGATACTTTTCTTTATAATTTTTTCTTATTTTAACGGTTAAGAGTGTTATAAGGGAAGCGTTGTCTCAACACAGTTATTTTTTAAGAGAATGAGGATGGGGATTTTGATTTTGAGCTATATGATATGATATTTTAAAATATATCGTTGAAAAACGATATGTAGGTACCTACATATTTAATAATTCTCACAGACAATTTATTTACTCCTTCATCTGTGAAATCGACAAGTAATTTTATACAACATTTTTCTAGGGCCGCATTATATCCTAAATTAATTAAACACGTCATTACTGATATCAGAGATCGTTCGAACCCATCCTCGTATAACTCTTATCTCTACCTCCTGCACAGCAGGCCTGCACGCCAGCCAAGGCCCCAGTCAGCTTTTGATGTATGGCCGGGTCTCAGCCCAGACAAAAGAGCTCTTTTTTGCAACTGTAAATGCATTAAACATAACATTTGAGCGGTGGGCGTGGTCCGCTTTTCAAGGTAGGAACGTGTTTGCGAGGCAGAGCACCGACCAATCAGGAAACAGGATGTGAACTCGACGATGCGTCATTGGCCGGGTGATCGCCGTTAAATCCGCCGCGCGCGATGTATAATCGACGGACGGTCCCGCGGTCGAGAGCTTTTCCGAGGAGTTTGGCTTGAATTTGTGCTTGGAAGTTGTGTAAAGGGGATTTTAAAGAGATGCGCATTTAAATAGTTTTTTTAGTTCTGTTATTAGATAATGAAAGTACCTAATTGGTGCTGGGTTTTTTTTGATAAAAACTTAGTACCTACCGTTAATGTGGGCTCCTTAGTTAGATGATAAACCTTAAGGAGTATCATCCCTTGATTTCAGACACCAAGATATTGGCCAGTGGGAAATACCATTTCAGTCACATTCGATCTAATTAGGAGTACCTAAGTAGTGGTTATATGTTTTCACTCTTCCTATAGTGAAGTACCTATACCACTTTATATCACTAAAATCCACTGCAGGGATTGAACAGACTAGCCAGCCATGGAAATTGCTCGACTTAATTCTGAAGAAACGATTACATAATCAGTCAAAACTCAAAGCAATCCTATAGGTATCTACTTATTTCACTTACCTACTAGTAGCATTTCTTCAATGAGACCACTACCATGAAAATGTCCGATCCATGAACGCTCGAGCATGTTAATAGGAGGTAGACTTAGACATTTCGGAATACATTTTGGGTCACCCGCAGATGTAATATACATTTCCAGCAAAGGTAAACATTTCTAAAATCTATAGGAAATCCATACCTAATAATAGAAATGCAGAATGAAGTAAACCCTATCCAAAAAGTTTGCCGACGTCAAAGATGAATACCGCTACCAGGTCGTAATCGATTTTGATACTTTAAAAAGAGAGTAGAGGTCTTCCAATTCCACCTGCTCAAGCCCGATTAGAGGGCTTGTAGTGGTTTCAAATTCAAAGGTTGTGTGGGTATAATGTACATAGTGATTAAAGCTTAACTTTTTAGAGAATGAGTTGTTATCTCTTAAGGTCGGTAATGCTCCAATAGAGGTCATTTAGTTCAAAGGACAAATAATATGATCTATGTACTATATCCATGACTTTGAGAAGTTCGATAGATAAAAGCTAAATAATTTCTGACCTCATATAATTTAGATAATGGATACCTACCTATAAAGTAGTTTAATTAAATATCAAAATTTATTAGCGTAATTTGCAAATTTAGTATGTAAGTCGTTTAAATACGATCTAAATAACAGTAAACAGTAGCTAACAGCACCGAATAAAAAACTCATCTCTGTAATTGAAAGTGTTAAAGCTAAGTCAATTTGTTTAAATTCGTCTCGCTCCGAGGCGAGATGCCGCTGCCGCCAAAGATTTGATGGAAGAACATCAGGTATTGGCCTGATAACGAATTCAAAAAAGGTTTACGTTTTTAAAGAATAAACGTGCTTATTTGTAAAATAAAAGCAAACAAAAGACATCTTTTTATAAAGGGTAAATGATACATAATGTATTTGATTGAAATTAATTTTCTGTAGCTCGCCAAAACAAACATCTGCGGTTGTGTTGCAGATTGTACTAATGAAATCATAACAAGATTTACTAGTCTAAGGAACTATAGGCGCCGATTCCGTGGGGGCTCGGGGGGCTTGGGCCCCCAGAGCCATATTTCTTTGGGGGCTTAGCCCCCATAGCCTAACCCTCACAGTACGTTTACATAATAATGATACTAATAGCAATTCGTTTGCGAACATGCGTTACTTGAGATTTGATAATTTAATTTTTTTCTATAAAATTTATCTACGTGTCGTTTCCTTTTTTAATTAAGCAGGTTATCATATTTAGGAAAATATTATTTTGGCTTTGAAAATTAAATTATACTAGATCTGGCAACCCTGGTCTGCTACTTTGCTTAGAGCACGTAGAGAATTTGGAAAGTCCCTGGTCTCAAAGTCTCAAGGTTGCCAGGTCTGGTGAAATTTCACTAGATTTAATAATTTCGAAACCAATCCAAAGTGATTTAGTGAAAACTTTCGTTAAATACCCCAGTTTTGGTGATTTTTCGGATTTTGTAGCAAATAAGACAAAGTCGTCTAAAATACAATACAAAACTGCAATATTTTAAAAATATTTTTTTCAAAAACACGGCCATTTTTAATTATCCGCTAGATCTATATTTTCTACACGTTGGCAGCCGTGATGTCAGATCTGCGCATCATGCTGATCTGACATGAGGAGCCTTATTATATTTAAAATTTATTAACTATTACATTAAATTATATGTATATTTATTAAAGGAATTCCGGAAGATCCGGGCTCCAAGCCCCCAGAGCAATTCTGAAGTTCCGGCGCCTATGTAAGGAACTATTCTAAATATTAATTAATAAGGGCGTAATTTCAGCTTTTTAACTGAGGTGGCAAGGTCTGCCGGGCGATCTGGGGGTGTGGAATTTTTTGAAAAATTTGGTGTTAAAATGATGTTGTTTAAGCATTTTAAAAACTTTTTTACATACCACATCATCATAAATGTTAAATAATTAATCTAATATCTATTTCAACACTCCTTTCGATTGCGAGTGACGACAACCGTTCTTGACCAATTGTGGTTCTGGTGTAAGTTTTTAACCTACATAGGCATGAAACAGACTTTTCACAGGATTTCTTGGATACTCTTTTTCTTTTGAACTCTTCCATCTTGTGAAAACACCTTAGTCCAGAGAGGGGCAGTTCGCTATTTATACTGTAATATTTCCACACATACGGTACACTGGAAAGGTCCACGTCAGTTGCACTCAGAATTTTACTTAAGTGGTTCAGTACATCTAGATTATTTTCTTGAAGCCTGGCTTATATCTCTTGTATCAGGATGTCAATAATTAGCCAAAGGTTTTTTTAAACATGAAAGCTATTACTAAATGTTTCTGGGACAAGTTTAATAAAGAATCAAGATTGTACCACGTGAATAAACTATAATTTGTGACTAGTTTGCAAATAACTGATATTTTTACTGCCGATTTTTGGGGTGGCAAAAAGAGGGGTTTGGGAACTGCCACTCCTTGCCACCCCTTAATTACGCCACTAGCCCATACCTGTGACCCACTTTGGGGAAAATTGCTATTCGACGTTATTCTATATCTAAATTTCCCAAATTACCAGACTAACTGTCCTATCGCTGAATAAAATACAAATTGAAAATTTAAAAACAAATGTAAAAGACCTAATTAGGAGCTGTAAGTAAAGGGAAAATAAGAAGACCATGGAGAAGAAGGAAAACAAGCAGCAAAAGAAAATGAATGAAAAGAAACAGAAGGAGAAAGAAGAAAATTTTAAAAAAATTATGGAAAAAAGGGTGAGGATAATATTGTTAAAGAAAATATAGGAAAAGGACAATTTGTTAAAAAAACTGCTAACAAATAAGAAAAAGAAGAAATACGTATAGGAAGAACAAGCAACCAAGCAAACACAACTTATGTTTTTCTTAAAACGTATAAAAGTTTAGCGAAAGGCTAGAATCTGAGACCGTTTCTAATCCGTTCAATCCGAGTAATTAGCATAAAATTAATTTAAACTACTTGGGTGGCTCGCTCTGTAGAAAAAATTGCGTCTAAAAAAATCTTCACGTCAATAACAGTAATAATATAAAGAGTGAATGACACAAAATATATTTTCAGATTAATCTCGCGTGGCTAATCAAAAAAATGCAATTATTTCCTAGTTGAAAGTCTGTTTGACTTGCGGTTGGCTAGATTCAATAATATTAGGAATTTTTGCGAACTACGCTTATTATATCATAGCATAGGCCTGTGACAGTAAAACAATGCCTTAACTCCTTTATTCCATCCAAAAATTATGGGTCTGGCTGTCTAGCTTTCAATCTAAACTTTTATTTCAGAAATTCCTTGCTATCGCCAATTAATAGGCTCGTCCCACCTTCAATTACAAACAGATTTTCAATAGTTTACAACTAATCAATTTATACGTCTGGCTGAAACAGCTGATTAATTACTTAAAGTTTAAAGTCTGTGAATGTTAGTAGATAGACAATGACAGAACGACAATCAAGAATGTCTTTTTCCCATGTTAATCGCCATAAGAAAAGTTAAGCTTCGATCTGCATTGTCTATCTACTAATGTTAACAAGTTAACATAACCTTACTTAATGACGAATATGTATAGGGTAAACCCGGTAGAGACGGCGCAGCCGGATAGATGGCGCGGTTAAGTACTTTGGGTATTTGAGAAATCACTGGCAACAGTTTCAACATCAGTGGCCTTCATTTATGCCTAAACTCTTGTGTAGGTAAATAAATATTACTTCTACATTTTAGCATATCCTAAGTAATTGTTTTTTGTGATATAACACACTTTTCTTTCTTCTTCTAACCCTAAAATTTATTGGTATGTTTGATTGTTGAAGAGCCCGTATCTAAGCCATCTCACCCTAGATAGTTGGGTTAGATGAGGTGCGCCGTCTCACCCAAATAATGGGGTTAGATGACATAGGCATTTGTTTTTAACTCAATAGTTTATATTGTTTTTATTTAATGCCAACTGAGTATAAGCAAAAAGGAACCTATTCCTAAGCTCAGGTTATTAAGTTAAAAAAAAGTTGCTTTTTTTGGGTGCCATGCCCTGATAAATTCGAAAATAGCGCCGCAGGCGAAAAATGTTCTGGGCCACGCCCAAAGTTCGTTTAAAATTCACCTAACTACTATCAAATTTCGAAAATAAAATTATTACCTCTCCCACTCTGCATGGTTGGATTAAATTTGTTTTGGTTGTTATTTTTTACTTTTTTTTTGATATTCTTAGCTGGTTCTTTATTAAAAAAAAAACATTTTTTATATTTGTGAAAATATGAATATTGATAACAAACCAAAATTTTAACATAAGACATAAAATATGTATTACTGTAACCAGCGTTTTTCGGGCTCGGTTTTTCATTTAAAAATAAAGTAAATATCGCTCACCACGCCAAAATTGATGATTTTTTCAGAAATCATGTTTTCATTTTAGGAGCATAGATCTAACAGCAGTTTTTGGTGCAAATGCTTATAGGTTTTGAAATGTGCCGTTTTGTATATTCATAATAAAGCATTCTCGTTTCTTCACGCACTATTTTTTTTATTATAAATTATTACACTTCTTCCATAAAAAATGTTTCAATTAATTATTTTTTGGTTTGTTGTGCAAATATTTAATTGCATTGGGTTATATTTTTGTTGAGTGAAAATAGCGCTAAAAAAGGCAGAACGGAAGAGACAAGTATATATTGGAAAAATGCTATAAAATATTATTCTTTTTACTCGGTTTCCTTTAAAATTGCATCAAAAATCAATAACTAAAACGATATGCGTCTGAAAATCCTAATCTCTATATAAAATAGAACTTTTAGAAGGAAAAGTTTAAAAACTAAACGTTTCCTACAAAACCTTTGTAATCTAGGCTAAGAATACATTATTTAAAGATTTAAATTAAGTGTCCAAGCGTTCAAAAATTAGGTTGCAATTAGATTTTTAGAGCCGAGCTCCGGAGCTCGGGGGGAGCTGCAGCCCGGCAGCCCCCCCCAAATACGCCACTGGGTCGGACTGACCACAGAACAGGACTGACTAAACGCACTTGTCGAAAATGGAAGTTGTCCAACGGACGGACAAATAAAATTGTTAGTAAATCTTAAGGTGATAAATGAGGTAAAGCGAACGCGGAAGGACACACCTTGATTCATTTAGGTAATATTGTTTTTAGTACCTATCTAATATATTTTTTTTTAGAAAAGGATCTTTTCTGTCTTCTCTAGTAAGGCTAGGAAGACGATTTTTGAGTTGGGTAGTTTAGTCAAGTTATATATCATGGGGGGGGGGGGGGGGGTTTGAACCCCCTAAACCCCCCTTACCTACGGCCCTGCCTGAGCTACATGGACCGAGAAAATGTTATATGGAGGTGTAAGATCTGAAAATATCGATGTCATATTCATATAGTGCCCTACATTATTCAAGATTTTTAACGAGAAGTTAGTGTGGTAAAAATTAATTTTTTTATCAATTATTACAGTCTCGAAATTTTTACGTTAAGTATTAATTTTTTTTGTAGTATTTGCAAAAATTCCCCATCAAAATCCAGAGATATATGTCACAATTTTATTTATTTTACGGTAGTTTTTGTTAGAAAAAATGCTGATGTTCATGCTTCTGTAATTTTTAATAGATACCGACGAATATAGATAAACATAATTATGGACAGGAACGGTCAAGTATGACAAAATTATTAAAGGAGTGAATGTCCAAATATTGTGGTTACAGTAGGTGCGTTCATTTTGTTTTTACGATAGATTTTTTAAAATATATATAATAGAAACGCTACATTAATAATTAATAATTTTAAGAAAAACAATAAATGTAGATTGTAGAGGTAGAGCCAGGGGCAAAATGGAAAGTTAAATTAGGTAATATTTAAATGTGTTTAGTGGTTAAGTTAACGAAATAACTGTAGTCGAGTCAGGGCCGTGCGTATGGTTTTGGCCGCACTAGGCAAACGGCTGCCTCCCTCTTCTTAAAATGTCTACCGCCTGCCGCCTTCTTGGAAAAAATACAATTTTTTTAAAACATTTATTTATTTAAGCAAAAATGTAAATACGAATTTGAGGAAAAAACTTAACAGGAAAATGTGTTTAGCAATTAACAAGTTAAACAAAAAGTTGTAACTTTTAAATAAAGAATAAAAAATTAAGACAGGGAGGTGAAAACCATTTTTCTCTAAGATGGACCGTTCCAATGTTAGGTTAGGTTAGGTAAGAGTGGCAGACCCTTGGTTCTGACCAAACAGTCTCACGTAGTCCTGATTAGGTCCGTTGTGATACCACACGTGTTCCGTAGAACCCACCTTCATCAGATCACTGATGGTTTATGCGACGTAACCGCGGAAGGATTTTAACAACTCATTCAAACCAGCCACTACTGTTCAGAAATCTGCTCAGCCGTCCAAGTTGTAAGTTGCTTAGTTCCTCCAGGCTATCGAAAGATGATTCACCCAGAGTAGTGAACCTCCTTCTTGCGAGGCCAGGGCATTCACACAGAAAATGTTGAATACTTTCTTCCTCTTCCTCATCTCTGCAACTTCTGCAGAAGTCGTTAGTGGGTATTTGCATATACCATCGCGCCGATAAAAAACTGGGACAGGAAATTTTTCTATTTTCTCCTAGACTATTAAGAATAATTTTACATCAAGCCTGGTACCAGTAAAATGTCATGAAAATTTGCATGTCAATAAAGATTGTCACTTTATGATTGACTCGTCAAACATACAATCATATATTATTTGTAAATATGCCACAATTAACCCCCCAGCAAAAGGCAATTATTTATAGTCGGTTGCGAGATAGTGTTGCTATTAGGGATATTGCAGATGAACTGGGAGTAAGCAAGAATACCGTGCTATTGGCAAAACAAAAAATAGCAAGACATGGGACTATTATTAGGAATGCAGGTTCTGGTCCCCCTAAAATTTCTACTGATGATCATGATAGAAGACTGGTTAATTATCTAAGGGATCATCCCTTCGAAACTGCAATCAAGGCAAAAGAAGAGACGAATTTTCCAGGTTCTGCAAATACCGCTAGAGACAGGGTTCGAAATTCCGATATACGAAGCCGTTGTGCTGCCAATAAAAATTTTTTAACGGAAATAAATAAACAGGGCAGGTTAGAATTTGCACATGAATATATTAATCAAATAAATTTATGGGAAACAGTTATATTTTCTGACGAGAAAACTTTTCAGTCATGCAATAATGGGAGAATTCGGGTGTATAGGCCTTCCGGCATGCGGTATGATGAGAGATACACCCACAAAACCAACCAAAGTGGGCGTTTCTCCATAAATGTTTGGGGCTGGATTAGCGCTAGAGGACCAGGACTTTGCCAAATCGTCGAAGGAAGACTAACTGCAGCAGTATACGTTAATATACTAAACGAAGTGATGATACCATCGGTAAACGCTGTATACGGTCAAAATTACACATTTCAGCATGATAATGCTCCAATACACACAGCGCGCATTGTACAAAATTTTCTCCAAGAAAATAACATAGCAGTTCTTCCCTGGGCTTCGAAGAGTCCCGATTTGAACCCGATAGAAAACATTTGGGGTGCCATGGTCAAATCTATGTATAAACATGATTTTCAACCTAGAAACAGGGATGAATTACGTCATAGGATAAATCAAGCTTGGGATGAAATAACTGTCGAATTATGTAGAAACTTAGTTTTAAGTATGCCACAAAGGCTCCAAAAAGTAATAAACAGAAATGGTTCTATGACCAAATATTAATTTTGTGTTGTTTTGACAAACTTTGTGTTCGCAATTTTTTTCTTTTTATTAAATGTATTTTATTACCTGTATTAGCTTTATTTATTATTTTGTGTTAATGGTAAATATAATAATTTATAAAATATTTGACTTTAAAAAAATCTAATAAATTTACTTTATCCATATTATATGATGTCTCTCAAATTTAACCACCCCGTATCGAAAAATACAAAACATTCCATTATGTAACCTAGGTTACTTTTTAAATTTTGAATGTTTTTCCTTTTTAGCTCTAGACACCTTTTATAGTCTAGGGGATATGTATTTCTTACATTGTTTTTGTAAATCTCTTGTCCCACTTTTTTATCGGCACAATAGTACGTTCGGCATGTCCAATGTTCATGTTCCAATGTTACAGCCTGTCAAAGTCTGAAAATGCCTTATTTTAAACGTCAATATCTCAAAAACTATTGAATTTAGACATATTATTATGACATTTACAAAATAAGCGTAGAATTTTGTGGGGAATCAGAAAATAATACAATATATAGGGGGTTTTATTTAAAAAACCCAAGTTATATTCGCCACGTTTTTTTGGGCCACCCCGTATATTCCAGCATAATTTTAAAATGTGCACCTCAATGATCTCAACAACTTTTATATTTCGATTTTTATCTAATTCTTAAGATAAAGGCAAATATGAACTTTACTCTATCGTTGAGTCACACTTTATACCTATTTTTTAATTAAAACAAACACTCTATGTAACTAAAATAGCAGTAGCGTAGCCAGGTAGGGGCCAGGAGGGCGCTTGCCACCCTTTGGCGCTCGATTTAGTCTATTTCTGCAGGAGGAAGTGTGTGGTGGAGGTGTCCTTTCACTTTTGATGAAGAGGGGAGCGCCCCATCATATGTTTGCCCCCCCCCCCCGCCCCAAAAGGCTGGCCACGCCACTGTAAAATAGTCCTGACGGTTTAATTCCGTGGCTGGTCCAATGTTCCAAAGCATAATTCTTTAATCAAAACCTTAAAATTGTTCTAATTATGTAAGAAAGTTAAAAGAACTTTAGCTTATTTCTTACAATTACGCTGATAGATAGAAGAGGTTATTAATCTACGCCCTCTTGCTCGAGACTTCAGAGGAAAGCAACTCCCCCCCCCCCCCCCCCCTCCACCCCCGCAAGGGCACCAATAGTGGACTCGATCTCGTTCTTTAAAAGTATAGTAACCTTAGTTAGGTAATAACAAAAATTAAAAACTGATGACTTTCCGCCATATTACTTACCAATATACGAAGATGCATAGCAATTTCAGTTGGTTAGAATTGTCTTGCGTTCGGCCTCGTGCAAAAAAAGTTAATGACTAATTTGAAAGCGGGGTTTAAGTACGGCCGTTAATGTGAACCGGACTTTATTACACTCATTTAAGCTTTTCTGCATAAATATTATATTGAAGCTGTAAATCACTGAGTCCGGTATATTAGCGGCAACTGCCAAGGGCCACTTTGACTGTGCACGGTAGTCGATGAATTGTTGGTGAGAAAATTAACGCTGTAGAAGGCTTTGATTAAATCCCTTTATACACTCTAAAAAATAAGTTGATCGATCAAGCAAATTTTTTCTTGATGGATAGGGCGACTAAAAAAAAGGTTACTAAAAAAGGTCACTAAAAAAAGGTTACTAAAAAAGGGTTACTAAAAAAGGTTACTAAAAATGTTACTAAAAAGGTTACTAAAAAGGTTACTAAAAAAGGTTACTAAAAAAAGGTTACTTAAAAAAGGTTACTAAAAAGAAAAATCGTATCCCGGCTCTAAAAATCTGTCCCCTCTCAAAAGTGTCATCAAAATAAAAAACTGACCTTTCATACAATACAATTTTCAAGGCTCAAAGTAAACAAAACACCCATTTTGTAAGGCTTGGGGGGCTGCCTTTCCCTCCCCTGGACCCGCGCCTGTAGTCTTAAGTATACCTAACAACAGTGGCGTAGCCAGAAAATATGTTCGGGGGGGGGGGGGGGGGGGGGGCTCGGGGGGCGTAAGTAGGACATTTTTTCTGGAGAGAGGGACAGTCGGGACTACATGTATTTCATGATATCGTACCTCGTGAAGAAGGTGGATAAGCGCGAAAAATTTTCGGAGCCACACCCAAAGTTCGTTTAAAATTCACCTAAACTATCAAATTTTGATATTCCTAGCTGTCTCTTTAAAAAAAAAAAACATTTTTTATATTTGAGAAAAATATCAATTACAAATTTTAACATAAAACGTATGTATGACTCTAACCAGCGTTTTTCGGGCTCGGTTCTTCATGATTAAAAATAAAGTAAATATTGCTCACCACGCCAAAATTGATGATTTTTTCAGAAATCATGTATTTTAGGAGCGTGGATCTAAGAGCAGTTTTTGGTGCAAATGCTTAGGATTTGAAATACTCCTTCTTAAGTGCCGTTTTGTATTCATAATAAAGCATTCTCGTTTCTTCCCCCATTATTTTTTTTATTATAAATTATCACACTTCTTCCATAAAAAATGTACTTTAATTTTTCTCTTTAAAAAACCTAATTGTTTTTTGCTGTAAAAATATATTATTGCATTGGGTTATATTTTTGTGGATTTAAAATAGCTCTAAAAAAGGTACAAACGGAACAGACAAGTATATAATAGAAAAATACTATAAAATATTATAATTTTTACTCGTCTTCCTTTAAAATTGTATCATAAATCAATAACTAAAGCGATATACGTCTTAAACCTTAATTTGTATATAAAACAGGACTTTTAGAAGGAACAGATTGGCTTACCTAGTTCCCACAACAAGTTTAAGTATTTATCTTAACCAAATACACCAGAACTTCCAAGAGATTGCGCTAAAAGTTATATACAGTCCTGTAAGGTTGTTAATATTGCAATTTTTAGTATCAAGACTATTGTTTGGAAGGTATAGACACCTACCCTGTACGGTCGAGAACGAAAGAGTTCGAAACCGGTCTACAGGTGGTTGCCTCCTACCAATAGTAAAGTCTTCATTTCTTGGGGGTGCAATCTGATTTGTATTTTGATATCTAATACAGTATTAACAAAATGTGACCTTATATGACTAGTGGCCAATGCCGGAATCGACCTAGTAATACAATTTAGTTGACGTTACTAAGTTTCCTCTTGAGGCTATACAGGGTGTTACAAATTCGACATACCAGCATTGGAATCTCGGAAACCATAGGAGTTAAAGAAACGGTTAAATGGGGGCAAAGTTGTGCAATTCGGTGCTGATTATAATGCCGCTTTAAAAGTTTTCAAATTCCGAATACTTCCGATTTTATTCGAAAAAACCCGAAATTTGGCAAAATCGTTTTTATTTTTTTCTGAGCTCATTTGACTAGCTATTTAAAAATAAATGACACTTTGTTATTACCACTTTTTCTCCTCTACAAAATTACGTTACTAAATTATACAAAATTACGTTACTAAACTAAAGATCCGCCGTTTCGTCTCCGAGCGGCCATCACCAACTTTATTTTTTTTAATACGGACCTGTATTTTTTTAACCGATTTATAAACCCTTCTACCCTCAAAATGTAATGGCGATATTACTTTCTCATAATGATGAATTGTCCTTGATTATTTTTTTCAAATTCATATTTTTTACACTACTTGTCAGTCCGATCCTGGCAAAGAATTACAATATTAATTAAAAACTTTATTTTATTTATAACCATTACAAATAAGTTTCATGAAAAAGTTTGTCTAAAGTTCATGTTAGGTACTATTTACCTAAGTAATAATACATGTAATACCCAAAAAGAATTTTAACTATTTGAACATTTTAGAAAGTGCTTAATGATTTATGAATCTAAGAAACGCGTTTAAGCAAATTTTAAAATATGGATGATTTCTACCTAGTGTCAAACTGTGGTGTCAAAAAGGCGATTATTTATTGGTCCTTTGCACAAAAATGTTTTTTTCAACGAAGAAAAACGTGATATGATTCAAATTTTTTACTTGTGCAAAACGGCAATCTCTTTGAACATTTAGAAAATTAGGATTTATAATAAGTAAATTTAGAATTATTAGAAAATTCTTATAAAATGAATTATATTACTTACGTATGAATGTTTTAAATAAAATAAAGTTTTTAATTAATATTGTAATTCGTTGCCAGGATCGGACTGACAAGAAGTGTAAAAAATATGAATTTAAAAAAATAATCAAGGACAATTCATCATTACGAGAAAGTAATATCGCCATTACATTTTGAGGGTAGGAGGGTTTAAAAATCGGTTAAAAAAATCCAGGTCCGTATTAAAAAAAAAAGTTGGTGTTGGCCGCTTGAAGACGAAACGGGGGATCTTTAGTTTGGTAACGTCATTTTGTAGAGGAGAAAAAGTGGCAATGACAAAGTGTCATTTATTTTTAAATAGCTAGTCTAATGAGCTCAGAATAAAATAAAAACTATTTTGCAAAATTTCTTTTTTTTTTCGAATAAAATCGGAAATATTCGGAATTTGAAAACTTTTAAAGCGGCATTATAATCAGCACCGAATTGCACAACTTTGCCCCCATTTAACCGTTTCTCTAACTGCTATGGTTTCCGAGATTCCAATGCTGGTACCTATGTCGAATTTGTAACACCCTGTATTAACTAACTTTTTTTATCACTAAAACTAAGAATCTGGTATGGTATACTAGGCCAGTTTTACGAATATTCTACAGGGTGTTACAAATTCCCAATGACGCCTATAGAGCAGAAACAAAAAAAAACTCACGAATTAAATTCCCAACAAACTTTTCCAAATTTGTTAATGTAATATTTTCATTCATTTACCTAAAAGCCCTTCACTCTTAACCTCCCTTAAATAAATCTGATATTCGAAACCAATATATCACGCATCGAAAGAGAATAAATTAATTTCTTATTTGCACCCCAATAAGTCAACGCCCTTCTTGCAGCGATCCCATTTCTTAATTTAATATTTAGCCAATTTCTTTTTTACATCCGATTTAGTTTTGCTGCTTGTCTACTTTATTTAATAAACAACGGTCGAAAATTAAATGATTTAGTACCAGACGGCAGGGGGTTAAGGCAATTAATCCTTCTACCTCACATTCCCCTCCCCCCCAGACTCATATAATTTTAAGAACATTTGACCTGATTAAAAGTGTCTTTGGCCGTAATCCAATCCTGTGACTAGTTTTTGAGTTATGGCATTTTTAAGTTGGCAACTTCATATTCTGAGATTTTCTGCATTGTCTGGAGTTTTAATTTAATAATTATTTAAAGGTTGAAATAAAATATATACCGGCTGTTAAATAATTTTTAGGCGAATTAAATTAATAATAATATTTCAAAATTATGAAAGTCCAAAAAAATTATTACTCATTTTTGAATTTCGAAAACAAACGGCTTGATTTTGTTCATTCGTGAGAACACTGCCAGAAGAAGAATAAAACGACATTATTTGTAAATTAGTTCAACACGGCGGCGCCAGGATTTTTGAGATAGGTGGGCACAGGCGGGCCCAATGATTTTAGAGTGGGCACTATCCTAATCAAAAAAAAAAAGGTTGCCGCTTCCCTCACGCTCTTATAAAAGAGCAATAAGCCAACAAAACTTTCCTCTGTACAAAGCCAGCCACGTTAAAAAAAAAGCTTCGTTCTCTTGAACTTGCACATACTACCACTCTTTTCTCCTTTCTCCTGACAGCTTTCCTAGCTGAGTCCCAAGGGGATTACCTTATAAAACCGAACCCCTCAAATTTGGGGGGCACCAGGGTGGGCTCTCATGTTTCTAGGGTGGGCCGGTGCTCACTCTGGCCCCCCCTGGCGCCGCCGCTGCACGGCGGTCTTTACGTAAAAATTATTTTATAACATCGTCATAAAAATTTTTTTTGCGTTTTAAATCCTGCAAAAGGTCGCTCTCCAGAGATATTATTTAAAGTTAATTCACTTAAGCGTGTCTCTCCTTGTGTGTATTTCGTAAATAGGTATAAATTCTTTTTAATCCAGAAAAGGATCGTTCTGCAGACGCGCTGCTAGCCGGAATGGTAATACTTAACGCCTCCATATTTCTTTTTTTTTCGAAAACGACGGCGCGAAGTCTAGCAAAAGGGCGAGAACACTAATTATAAATTAAAAATCTATCATCCACCTGATTGAACCAATATTGCCAAAAACGAAGTCAATTATTATGTGAAATATGATGATAAGCTTACTGATTATTAAATATTATGAACCTACCAGCAAAAATTATTTTAATTGTCACAAAAGTGCTTCTTATTTTACGATACCTGATCTATTATCCCTTTAAAAATATCCTAACCAAAGTAATTAATAATAAAACTTATAGAGGCGTGTGTCATATTTTATATTGAGAAAACGAAGTATTTTCCAAATGACGGTAAAACTTGAAGATGGGCACCAGTGCACTTACCAAACGCGTGCTTTATTGGCGCGGGCTGATAGATGAAGGAAGGTCGAAGGTTGCGACGGGTTTATTTGTTACATCTCTTTCTACCCTACTGCCTACGGGCTCTCTCGCTTGCTTCCACTCATACAAAAGCAGTGCTTTTGCATAAGACGCTAATGTACAGTGAGATCTTTGCTTTTAGGACCGTCTTACGGAATGCTTATACAGGGATCTAGTTTACGATATAAATAAGCAAAGAATGCGTTCGTGGAAATGATATAGGATTAATTTTTCGGTCCTATTTTTATTATATCTATTAATGTAGAAATAAATTGCCAAAGTTGGATTACACGAATAAACCCTAAAATACAAAAAAAAAGTTTCTGTTTGCTTTATTGTTCCCAGGGTAGGCATTGCTTTTTTGCCTATATTGTATGCACGCCACTGGTATTTTATTTCTCAAAAAAAAAATTAAAATTCACCTAAAAAGGTTATAAACGACTTCAATTTCTATGTTATAATTGATTCATTTCATTATTATAAAATTTGTAAAAAAAATTTTCAATAATTATTTTTTAACATATTCTAATCTTAGATATACAGAGTGATGCAGTAATAATAATTTGCACTAGTGATAACTTTTATTTATCAGTCATAATTATGCAGTTTTTAGTTCTCCAATCAGAAAAATATTCAATTAAATTAACATATAAATGAATCATGATCATGATAGTTTTTGCGATATTGTTAATGAATTCATTGAAACAATTTTAAAGCATAGAAATTTCCAATGAACTATAATAATTTAGTAATGTTTGTTAATTTATAAGAAATATATTTTGCAAGTAAACCAATTAAAAATATAAAATCAATTATCGATATCGTTTTTGTGCATTTTGCTAATTAGCATAATTTGGAAATCAATCCTCAAACAATTTGGGCAATTTTTACCAGCCACCAAAATTCCGCTGAATGATATTTCAAAGGCGAATTTCTCTGAAACCATATAAAAAATATAATTGAATACAGTGGCGGATCCTTAAGGCCCCGTGGCCGCGCGCCCTCCCTGCCTCCTGCCAAAAATACGATAAATTTATTTCATTATTAGATCTACCGATAATTTAGGAGGATTGGCAACACTACCTGTAACTCTCTTACCACCCTTGTTACCTACTAATCCACACGCCCTCATGTAATGCGCTCGGTTGTTGATGGGTACCGAATTCTCTGCGGCAGCTCCTTTCTGACGAACGCGTAAAATCTGCGAACTCGGACGGCCCTATTCCACCCGTTGTGTAACTGAAAGCAAGCTGGAACCTCGTTGAATTATCCGCGAAGGTATCGCGGTAAACGGTACAGCACCAACGTAAAGTGGGAGACGCGCTTTCTAGCGAACCAAAATTCAGGTTTCATGAGTTAGTAAATGCCAAGATATTAGCGTTTGAAAATTCGAATAGCGGGATTTGATTGGTTGGCAAAAACGGGCTACTAAATAAAAACTTTGACCGTTAAAACAGTGGTGGCTCGCAGTCTTAAAAAATGGTGAAGAGCTAGGTATAGTGCGGGTGAATTAACTGAAAAATAAAAACAAAACTTTTTAATCACACAGTAAATCATCGTTGGTACGGATTTTAAATATTATTTTTATAGCCGGTCCAACCGGGGGCATGATGCACCAAACAAATATCTAAAAAAGTCGAAAGAAAGAATGTTTTCCCATTCTAACATCTCAACATAACCTACATTCTTCTTCATTTTCAATTTCAAATTATTTAATAAGCAAAAAAAGAGCGGATATTTCATTCGCGGGTCTTTCAAAAATATTTCTCCGGCCATCAATCTGTTCTACGGACGGACTATTATGCGCATATTTGAACTACTGTTGTCGAAATCGCGAGCCGACAAAAAGAGGGACCGGTCGCGTCTTCTTTTGTTTAGCCGCCTGTAAGCCGGCTAATTCGAATAGTTGGCCATGTCAAAACGATAATGGGATGCTCGGCAGAGCGTTTTTAGAGTCTCCGTGGGTTGAATTAATTTGATGCCGAATTTGCTACCGTTTGGTCCGTTTGTGATCTCTAGTTTAATGACGCTTTCGCTTGATGATTGTCCGACAATAATAACATGATACTCGCATTATTAATAGAAATGATAATTTGTACAATATGAGTGAATATGATGTTCATATCGTGGTGGTATGCCAAAGTATATTCTTGGTTGCCTGATTTTGTAAGAATAATAACGCCGAGAGAGCCAATATAGCTTCCGAGCTCAATATGGACAATCCACTCGAGTTGTATGGTATATTTTTTCTTATATCTCTTACCTGCAACACCCTGTATACTAACTTTTTACTTCAAAAAAAGCTCAACTAAAAATACTAATTGACATGTTCGAACGTTTTTCCGATAATGAAATATTTTAATTTTAAATACATTTGTGCAAGATTTTATGGACGCACTGTATAATATCGCATGGAGCTGGTGGATCTGAGTTAGAAATGAGATCAGACCACATAAATCCAAGGTTTCGCAAGCATTTACCATATGAGGTCGTAATTGATGAACGAAACGTATGGAAAAACAAAACACCAGGAACTGCTCTTAGGGCAATAATCTGGTACACAGACCGCTCCAAAACCAAAGAGGGCACCGGAGAGGGAATATACGGGGTAAGACCGAAGAAAAATGCGTTCTCCTCTCTGGAAAAGTCTTCCACCCACAGTGTTTTCCCAGCTAAGAATCTACGCCATATTACAGTGTGCGTATGAAAACAATAGGAGGGCTTACCTCAATAAGCGGATCCTCTGACATTCAAGCAGCCATTTTTAGATTGCTAATATGCAACAAGGTAACCAAGCAATCAAGACTGGTATGGGAATGTTAAGAGCAACTGGAGGCCCTGGCAAAAGTAAACAAAGTAATACTGCAGTGGGTACCAGGACACGAAGGTATTACAAAAAATGACAAAGCCGATAAACTTGCGAGGAAGGGCTCAGAAAATACATTCATTGGTCCAGAACCGACACTCGGAGTACGAAGGTACACAGTACGAGATGCCATATAGCGATGGACCAGGAGTGAACACAAAATCTACTGGAACAGCAGACAGGAATTACACCACAGCAAAATCTTTATTGGGGATCCAGACCTAAGACTTTATTTAAAGAAATATTCCCAATATTTTTCAAGAAACATTTTCTCAACCTCTGGTACACCGGACATTGGCCAAAAAACTTTCATATTCCGTAATCTACTCTCGCGGAATTCATAACTCGGCCCTTCAATATTAGATAACCTTGCTAACCACGCGCGCATAAAGTGTGCTTCCCCATTCAAAAGCAATATAAAACGACTCCGGAATGATTTATCACTTTTTCGGCTTTCCGGATTTTTGTATGTTTACGATACGGGAATTAGGGACTTAAAACTCGTAAATGTTTAAGATCCCGTCGTTGTTTCGGGATATTTTTCCCTCGCGCTGTGTCAAAAGTTGATGAGGTGTGTACAACCTTTTGGTGCGGAAAAGTACGCCAAGTTTCTGTGCAGCTGCCTTGGCAATTGCGACAACGTGATCATGCCAAGACATATTACCTCCCAGATTGACCCCCAGCAAATTAATAGACGGTGCCAGGGGAATTGCGTATCCTGCCATGACTATATCCGGTTCTGCAATGTTAACCTTTTTGGAGAAGACTGCTGCCTGGGTTTTCTTAGCATTAAATTCGACTTGGTTACTGTCACCCCAAGCCAAAATTTCTTCCAGGTCATTGTTGAGGCGCAATACTTCATGCTGCCTGCGAAGATGTGCGTCGGCAGCGGATGTTTGGGGAGTCAAGGTAAAAGATGAGACAAGTGTGCTGTCATCAGCAAAGCTATAAATTGGATTTTGGGTTATCACTAGAAGGTCGTTAATATACAGTAAAAAGAGGGTAGGCGACAATATGGACCCTTGAGGAACACCGGCATTGATGGTGAAGGTGTCTGAGAGAAACCCGTCAATCGCCACTTGCAGAGAACGGTTCTTAAGGAAGCTGGTTAACCATAAACAAAATTCATTAGGCATACCGTAGGATCGCAATTTACTTAGAAGCCCATCGTGCCAAATACGATCAAAAGCCCTAGATATGTCCAGTGCAACAGCCCGGGATTCTCCATGATGTTCGATGGTGTTGCTCCAAAGATGGGTGACATATGCCAGAAGGTCACCTGTTGATCTGGACTTACGAAAACCGTATTGATGGTCGCTGATAATGTTTAGCCCTTCCAGATACTTTGGGAGTTGTTGGTTAATGGCTTTCTCCATTACTTTTGAAATTACTGAAAGCAATGACGTTTAATTAAAAACTACTTGTCATGCATTTTAGACATTACCTCAAAAATTGAAAAAATATTCGCAGGCACTCAATTTTGCGTGCCTAGATCTGCGCCCTCCCATACGCAATATCGACGAACCGCCACTGATATCTACTTACTAAAAACTGAGAGAAATAAATTAGTTAAATTAAATTTTATAATATAACTTGAAATTGAAAATGAACCAATTTTAGCGAGGTCGAATAAAATTTCTAAGAAAAAGATGTAAGCCAATGAAAACCCTAAAATTAATTATTGAAGTTCGCAGTGTTTTTGGTTTAATTTAATAATACAGTGCGCATTTCCTGGTTCATTTCAACCTGCTTTATAATATAAAATTGACTTGCTTGAAAAAAATGTGTCCGTTAAGGTTATTTTATAAACAACCCGTCTAAAAAAAAACTAAACGGAATTTCTCGATTTCTTGAATTAGCAACCCATCTTTGTTTTACTATTATAAATTTCTTGATTTAATTTCCTTTCTAACGGTTCAAGTCACAAGTTAATAATTATTTATTAGGTAATAGTAGAAATTTCTTCTATTTGTGTATGTTCTATACAAGCAGAAATCTACGCCATATTACAGTGTACGTATGAAAACAATATAAGAGCTTACCTCAATAAGCGGATCCATATATACGCTGACAGTCAAGCAATATGCTACAAGGTAACCTCAAGACTGGTATGGGAATGTCAAGAGGAACTGGAGGCACTGGCAAAAGTAAACAAAGTAATACTGTAGTGGGTACCAGGACACGAAGGTATTACAGGAAATAAAAAAGCCGATAAACTTGAGAGGAAGGGCTCAGAAAATACATTCATTGGTCCAGAACCGACACTCGGAGTACCAAGGTACACAGTACGAGATGCCATAAAGCGACGGATCTAATCTGGTACACAGACCAAAGAGGGAACCGGAGCGGGGATACACGGAGTAAAACCGAAGAAAAATGCATTTTTCTCTCTGGAAAAGCCTCCCACAGCGTTCTAAGCAGAAATCTATGCCATGTTACAGTGCGAGTATGAAAACAATATGAGGGCTTACCTCAATAAGCGGATCCTCTGACAGTCAAGCAGCCATTCTTAGATTGCTAATATGCAACAAGGTAACCTCAAGACTGGTATGGGAATGTTAAGAGGAACTGGAGGCCCTGGCAAAAGCAAACAAAGTAATACTGCAGTGCGTACCAGGACACGAAGGTATTACAGGAAATGAAAAAGCCGATAAACTTGCGAGGAAGGGCTCACAAAATACATTTATTGGTCCAGAACCGGCACTCGGAGTAGGTACCAAGGTGCACAGTACGAGATGCCATAAAGCGATGGATCTAATCTGGTACACAGACCAAAGAGGGAACCAAAGCGGGGATACACGGAGTAAAACCGGAGAAAAATGCATTTTTCTCTCTGGAAAAGCCTCCCACAGCGTTCCAAGCAGAAATCTATGCTACATTACAGTGTGAGTATGAAAACAATATGAAGGCTTACCTCAATAAGCGGATCCTCTGACAGTTAAGCAGCCATTCTTAGATTGCTAATATGCAACAAGGTAACCAAGCAATCAAGACTGGTATGGAAATGTTAAGCGGAACTGGAGGCCCTGGCAAAAGCAAACAAAGTAATACTGCAGTGCGTACCAGGACACGAAGGTATTACAGGAAATAAAAAAGGCGATAAACTTGAGAGGAAGGGCTCAGAAAATACATTCATTGGTCCAGAACCGGCACTCGGAGTACCAAGGTACACAGTACGAGATGCCATAAAGCGACGGATCTAATCTGGTACACAGACCAAAGAGGGAACCGGAGCGGGGATACACGGAGTAAAACCGAAGAAAAATGCATTTTTCTTTCTGGAAAAGCCTCCCACAGCGTTCTAAGCAGAAATCTATGCCATATTACAGTGCGAGTATGAAAACAATATGAGGGCTTACCTCAATAAGCGGATCCTCTGACAGTCAAGCAGCCATTCTTAGATTGCTAATATGCAACAAGGTAACCTCAAGACTGGTATGGGAATGTTAAGAGGAACTGGAGGCCCTGGCAAAAGCAAACAAAGTAATACTGCAGTGCGTACCAGGACACGAAGGTATTACAGGAAATGAAAAAGCCGATAAACTTGCGAGGAAGGGCTCACAAAATACATTTATTGGTCCAGAACCGGCACTCGGAGTAGGTACCAAGGTGCACAGTACGAGATGCCATAAAGCGATGGATCTAATCTGGTACACAGACCAAAGAGGGAACCAAAGCGGGGATACACGGAGTAAAACCGGAGAAAAATGCATTTTTCTCTCTGGAAAAGCCTCCCACAGCGTTCCAAGCAGAAATCTATGCTACATTACAGTGCGAGTATGAAAACAATATGAAGGCTTACCTCAATAAGCGGATCCTCTGACAGTTAAGCAGCCATTCTTAGATTGCTAATATGCAACAAGGTAACCAAGCAATCAAGACTGGTATGGAAATGTTAAGCGGAACTGGAGGCCCTGGCAAAAGCAAACAAAGTAATACTGCAGTGCGTACCAGGACACGAAGGTATTACAGGAAATAAAAAAGCCGATAAACTTGAGAGGAAGGGCTCAGAAAATACATTCATTGGTCCAGAACCGACACTCGGAGTATCAAGATACACAGTACGAGATGCCATAAAGGGATGGATCTAATCTGGTACACAGACCAAAGAGGGAACCGGAGCGGGGATACACGGAGTAAAACCGGAGAAAAATGCATTTTTCTCTCTGGAAAAGCCTCCCACAGCGTTCTAAGCAGAAATCTATGCCATATTACAGTGCGAGTATGAAAACAATATGAGGGCTTACCTCAATAAGCGGATCCTCTTACAGTCAAGCATCCCTTCTTAGATTGCTAATATGCAACAAGGTAACCAAGCAATTAAGACTGGTATGGGAATGTTAAAAGGAACTGGAAGCCCTGGCAAAAGCAAACAAAGTAATACTGCAGTGGGTACCAGGACACGAAGGTATTACAGGGAACGAAAAAGCCGATGAACTTGCGAAAAGAGGCTCAAAAATATCATTCATTGGTCCAGAACCGGCACTCGGGGTACCAAGATGCACGGTACGAGATGCCATAAAGCAATGGATCAGGAGTGAACACAAAATCCACTGAAGCAACAGACAGGAATTACACCACAGCAAAAGCTTCATTTGGGATTTAGTTCCAAGACTAACGAAACAGCTGCTTCAAATAAACAGGAATCAGATGAGTACTACTATAGGAATTCTGACAGGACACATGGCTATCAAGAATCATCTGCACAGAATGCAACTGTACAATGGAGACCTTAACTGCAGATTGTGCGGACAAGCTAGGGAAACAGTACAGCACATAGTCTGCCATTGCGAGTTACTAGATCGGAAAAGGCAACGATAACTGGGGAAACCAAAATTGGAACCAGAGGACATCCTGACCCTCTCCCCAGTTGACCTGCACAAACTGATGCAAGGGACTGGGATCACCGAGTAGGTGTAAAGAATCAAACAGGGTGAGCACAATTTGCCAAACCTGGCATAAGTGCATCCGGCGTATGGACGGGCCCTCGGGAAGAACAAAAAATAGTGGAAATTAACAAAAATATCATAAATGTATTTTCTAGACCGGTATTAGCCATGAAAAAGTACGCCAAATATGTAGTGGAAAACAATTTATTCATTTCAATCTTCGTAATTATTATTTAATACCATTTGACATTTTATTCAACATAATATATAATAAATAATACAATATATAGGGTGTTTTATTTAAAAAAACCCAAGTTATATTCGCCACGTCTTTTTGGGTCATCCCGTATACTCCAGCATGATTTTAAAATGTGCACCTCAATGGTCTCTACAACTTTTGTATTTCGAATTGTTATCTAATTCTTAAGATAAAGGAGAAAATTAACTTTACTCTATCGTTGACTCAACCTATAGTCTAGTCCCTTGGGATTAAATGACCCATTTTAATCCACGTTTGTAGCGACTAAAGGACCTACTTTTAGTCACGGAAGTATAGAACCCCATTTTTTTAAACCCTTTTTTGTAATACTTCTAGTTTTTTATCCAAAGTTCTATTTATTTTTTATAATTTTAAAATATCCTTTAATTTTGTTATTTCATTTATCCAAATTTGTACTGGTACCAGGGTTGGATTAACAAAATAGGCACCGCGCCGCCCTAAGTACTCACATGTATTATACGTTTATTAAAATTAAATTACTCTTTTTTTTTTCGTAAGTCCAGATCAACAGGTGACCTTCTGGCATATGTCACCTATCTTTGGAGCAACACCATCGAACATCATGGAGAATCCCGGGCTGTTACACTGGACATCTCTAGGGCTTTTGGTCGTGTTTGGCACGATGGGCTTCTAAGTAAATTGCGATCCTACAGTATGCCTAATGGATTTTGTTTATGGTTAACCAGCTTCCTTAAGAACCGTTCTCTGCAAGTGGCGATTGACGGGTTTCTCTCAGACACCTTCACCATCAATGCCGGTGTTCCTCAAGGGTCCATATTGTCGCCTACCCTCTTTTTACTGTATATTAACGACCTTCTAGTGAAAACCCAAAATCCAATTTATAGCTTTGCTGATGACAGCACACTTGTCTCAGCTCTGCACCCAAGCACACCCTTCGGCTACTGGATTCCATTTAAAGGAGAGCCGTTCGTCTGATCGGCGACCTCGAGCTGACCAAAACCCTCGATAGCCTGGAGCATCGAAGACAGGTTGGTGATTTGGCTCTCTTTTACAGATATTTCCATGGCAGGTGTTCGACTGACATTGCCCACTTGATTCCACCTAGAGCAATGCAAAACAGAAATACACGGCGAACCACTGCCGCTCATCCATATTATGTTGTTCAGCTTAGTACTCCTCGAACTTCATTGTTCAAGAATTCTTTCATCTGGAGAACGTCATCTTTGTGGAATGATCTTCCTGAGGTCGTGTTTCCCAATAAATACAATCTTCAACGTTTCAAGACCAACGTTAATCGCTTTTTTCGCACTCGCACCGCTCTCAGAGCGCCTTAAAGGATTTTTCCTATAGTGCAGGTGTTTTATCATAAAAAAAATTTTTTTTTTCAACAAAACGTGAAAATTTCTGCTTGAAAAACTTATTTTTACGAGATTACGTTTACGCACTAATTTGATCATCCGTATCATGACTCGCTAAATTTTTAAAAATCCATTTCGAAATTTAAAAAAAAATAGGCGCCAAAATGTGTCTGGCCTAAGGCGTCAAACGACCTTAATACGGCCCTGACTGGTACAATAGACAATACATTTCTTCATTGCAATTTATACTAGATAAATCAATAATATTAAAAAATATTGGTCCTAAAATTGTTCCTCGAGGAACACCATATAAAAATTTTTTAGAAGAATTGGAGAAATTCGGTTACAGCGACATTTGACTAGTTTAAAGCCATTTTTATATTAGGTGCAATTTAACGAGAAATTGCCTGAATGTATATGCTTTGACGACGTTTCTTTGATGCAAGTTTTCCTATTTAAAAGTTGCATCAGCTGATTAAAACGTCGGTAAAGCGCATGCTTTCAGGCAATTTTTCTTGAAATTGCACCTAATGTAAAAATACCTTAAAAATGCATGTTTGTTATAATAAAAATACCACTTTGTATTCCCTGTGAAGTATTGTTGATGCCGCAAATGTAAGTAATTAAAACAGCATCTCGAAAATGAGTTAATTGACGAATAGTCATCTCAACGATGCAACACCATATCCGTTCCAATGAGTGGCTAATGGTTTTTCTCATTTTCTTTCGCTATTAACAAGGACTGTTGATCATCCATCCGTCTTCTAAAAGAAAATTACAAAGAGGCAGAGAGGGAAATATCTCGGTATGGGGTAAACGATGTTCAGTTTAACTTGAATGCACAAATTGTATTTGAAAAATAATAAAATAGTAGTTTGTACAATAAGAGTGACTATGATCTCATGAGGAAGCAGTGGCGGCTCGCGGTCTTAAAAAATGGTGAAGAGCTAGGTATAGTACAGGTACTTAAACAAACATTGACTGTGTGTAACAAAACGTCTCTCTTATCCTCATCTGTCCAACGACTGAATGGAGTTTTCAACAAATTACAAACTATGTCATTAATTGGGTTCATTTTTAAAACACACAACAAGTAGGTACGTACACTACTGAATTAACTGAAAAATAAAAACAAAACTTTTTAATCCCACAGTAAATCACGTCAAAACGATATCTATAACCGTAAGTTTCGCGAAGCCTCAAAATAAATACCTTAAGGTTAGGCGAATCAATGCTAAAACAATGGTGCATACGACTGATCTATTTTTAAGTTGCCCTTCATCTTAATACAAATTGTTACATGCTGTTTGCGTGACTGACGTCATGACTGAATATCAAAGCCATGTTGGGCGTTGGGTCTTCACTTGCTTTTAGCTAACGGACACGGTCGACTGGGGCGCGCCAAAATGCACGAGTGTTTATATTTGTTGTCTATCGGAGTTAACCGTGGCCCTATTATCCATTCGGATTAAATTAATATTATTAATTCGAACATAACTATTTTTTAAGGGCTAAAATTGTAGCTGTATTGGTTCATTATTATTTAATATTGTCGAAAAACTTTCCTCCTGATTTTATTTTTTTTTTGGTGAAGAGCCCCTTCACCTACTTCACCTGACGAGCCGCCACTGGTGGGGCCAAATTATCAAGTCAAAAATCTTTAATGCGAATACAAAGTGCATTAACATTGCTATCTCGGTAACTATAAGAGATATAAATTTGGTTAAATGGAGGCAAAGTTGCATAACTTAATGCTGAAATATTTGTTAAAAAAAATTAAAAAAATTCCGATCCGAAAAAAATTAATTTTTGTTTTTAGCTTCTTTACGACAAAATATTAATTATATTGAAAACCCAAGAGCACTTGCAATATTTATGTTATTCTGGAAAATAATTTTATGTTTCAGTTTTGACGTTCGCTTTTAAAATACCTATATCGATATAATTTTTTAAAAATTTTTGGGTAGCTTTTGATTTCTTAAAATTATTATCTTGAAAATTTTCCTCATGTATAAAAAATGCCATAAGAGGTGTGCAATTTCCACTGAATTGTCATAAAAACAAGTTTTTCGTTTCTTTTTTGGATATCTTTGAAAGTCATCGAAATGATTACATTTTTTTTTTAACAAATTGTTCAGCATTAAAATATGCGACGAGTTACCGATATAGCAATGTTAATGCTAACTAATTAAATGGAACATTTAATAAGGTATTCCAGTAGTTCTAACAAAAAATGTTCACAAAACAATCAAATTGTGTTATAAGAAATCTCCATACGTCTTCGTTTTTTATTTGAAAATGTTTCAACCACTTTTGTTCTTGAAGTTTCCAATATTGTTTACCAAATATTTTCCGGCAACACACCTAAAGCACCGCTTTCCTCTTTTATTTTATTAATTTTAAAACTGATACACCTAAACCCGGAATGACTGACGGATTGACCTAAACCTAACCTACAAGAATAATGTATGTTAAATAGTAAAAACTGTTTAAAAGAAAAATATTTTAAAATTAATATCTCGACAGCCAAAATCGCTTTTAAAACAGCTGCTACCTAGTATCTGGTAGCGGTAGCAAAGCCGAAAACATAACTATATAAATTGGTAGTGACCTAACCCGATTGGGACTCTTCATTCTCGATAAAATAAAGCATCATTATGAGGATCTTTCCAGGCCGATTTCCGTACGTGTCAGTAAGAGAGGGCGATATATTCATTGATGTTATTATCTCTCTCGTACGCGTTTATCATCGGACGAAACACAGAGTTGGCCGTAGCAGCGTGGTAGGCGGTGCTCAGCAGCGGCGCCAGGATTTTTGGGATGGGTGGGCACAAGCGGGCCCGATGATTTTTAAGTGGGCACTATCCAAATAATTAAAAGTGACTTCTAAAAAAAAGAAGGTTACCGTCTCCCTCCACTCTTATTACGCTATATGCGGAGCCGAAACAAAACTTCCCTCTTGTCCAAAGAGACGTCTAAAAAAAAAGTTAATATCACTAATTTTCTCATCAAAGCTTTCCTAGCGAGGTCTTTCTTCCCCCTGGACATTCCACTACAAAACCGAACCCATCAATTTTGGGGGGGCACCAGGGTGGGCACTCGTGTTTCTAGGGTGCCCCCCCCCCCCTGACGCCGCCACTGGCGGTGCTTCCTAGTTTCTGGGGATTTTAAAAGTGAGCGTGGCATACCACGGCCACGGTTTTTTTTCTGGCTGGTTACCCTCCCTCTCCCCGTGTGATATTGACTCTATGAATGCCCCCAATTATGGGTTCAGGATTGCGTAATGGCCCTAGGGCCCCTACCCCCCTATAATCAAAAATAGGCCCTTGTTAGAGCACAATTCTTTTAATACAGAATACACACAGGTGACATTACTTCGCCTAATACAGTACGTCAAATACAATATATTATCAACGAAAGCTGATATAAATTTGGAAATGGTCCAGAAGGCTTTTTGATAGCCGATATATTCTAGTCTTGTTCCCGCACAGATGTTACCATTCTCGGTCACTTGAGGTTTGTCTTGTAAAAGGCAGTGGCTCTGAAAATGTTACAGTTGCAATGAAACTCATTCTTTATTTTAATCCTGTGTAATTATATAGAACTAATTAGGTAAGTTTTGAATTAGTCCATATTTATATTTCATTAGAGTTTGGTGGATTTATTTATTTTTTACTTATCCGGACAAAATTGGCTTTCTTATAGTCTATTTCAGAAAGGTTTAGGGTAATAAAATGGGAAATTCCGTCCGGTTCGGCTCAATTTCGGTGTAAATTGACCCAAACTAGGGTGTCACTACCTGCACTTGATGAAAATAAAGAATTTTGCAATGAAATCAATGCCAAATTATAAAAGTGGCTTAAATATTCGTTGGGTTACTCTGTAGTCCCTTTGTATATCTAATGAGCTTTTATTACTCTTCACCTTTCTGGAATAGACTATAATACGTTTACTTTATGCTAAACGTCCCTTTTTACAATCAACTTTCTACAACACTGAGCTCATAAACAGACATTATTTTCATTATCATTCTGTCAAAACTCTTAAGAACATTTCGACAAATAGATCGCCCAAGACGTTGGTCAAAAACGTTTGGATAAATATTATTGGATTATTGGGTCCACATTTTTTTATTGGTCCCTAAACGGCCAAATTTCTTTGAAATTTTTAGACAACGACTGGCTAGGATTGCTTTAAAATTTACTATTAAATATTCTGGCACATAATATGCGGTTATAACAGCCCCTTTTTAGCATTTTTTGGAGCACGAAAATCGCTGGATTTGAAGAGAAGGAGCAGTCAGGGGCGGTTCTACGGGGGGGGGGGGGGGGGGCTGGGGGGGCCCAGGACGCCCCAACATTTCTGAAAAAAACTATAAAATTCATGCCACTGATAAAAAAAATTCCGGGTGCTTTATTATTTACATAATTTGATACAATTTGAGCATGATTCTAAAAAATTTTGGGCTGTGGCGTTATTGCGCCACTGGCGTATATAAGGGGGGGGGGAGGGGGGGCTGCCGGGCAGCAATTTCATCTCACGCATGGACTCTTAATTTAAATCTTTAAATAATGTATTATTGGCTTAGATTACAAAGGTCTTGTAGGAAACGTTAAGCTTTAAACTATTCCTTCTAAAAGTCCTGTTTTATATAGAGATTAAGGTTTCACACGCATATCGTTTTAGTAATTGATTTTTGATGCAATTTTAAAGGAAAACGAGTAAAAAGAATAATATTTTATAGAATTTTTCTATTATATACTTGTCTGTTCCGTTTTCCCCTTTTTAAGGCTATTCTAAATCAACAAAAATATAACCCAATGCAATAAAATATTTTTACAACAAAAACAATTAGGTATTTTTTTCTTAAGAGAAAAATTAAGGTAAACATTTCAATTGAAACATGTTTTATGGAAGAAGTGTGATAATTTATAATAAAAGAAATAGTGCGGGATGAAATGAGAATGCTTTATTAGGAATATAAATATACCGCACTTAAGAATTAGTATTTCCAAATCTAAGCATTTGCACCAAAAACTACTCTTAGATCTACGCTCCTAAAATACATGATTTCTGAAAAAATCATCAATTTTGGCGTGGTGAGCGATATTTACTTTTTTTTAATCATGAAAAACCGAGCCCGGAAAACACTGGTTAGAGTCATTCATACGTCTTATGTTAAAATTTTGGATTGACACTAATATTCATATTTTTCACAATTATAAAAAATGTTTTTTTTTTAAATAAAGAGCCAGCTAGGAATATAAAAAAAAACATTAAAAAAAAAATTTAATCCAACCATGCAAAGGGGGAGAGGTAATAATTTAATTTTCGAAATTTGATAGTAGTTAGGTGAATTTTAAACGAACTTTGGGCGTGGCCCCGAAAATTTTTCGTCTGCGGCGCTTTTCCGCCTTCTTCGCTAGATACAATACCATGGAATACATATAGTCCCGACTATCCCTCTCTTCAGAAAAAAAAATGTCCTACTTACGCCCCTCCCCCCGAGCATATTTTCTGGCTATGCCAATGTGGTGCCCCCCCAATATTTGGGTCTAGAACCGCCCCTGGGACCAGTTAATTTGCTTACAAGATCGCCCAACACAACACAACTTGATTCTTTTCTCTCTCTATATTTCTAAAAATTGACATAAGCTCATTTATATAGATTTAAAATAGTACAGAAGCAAAGGGGTGCTCCACAGTCAATTTTTTTTAAATTTCTTATCATTTAATAGTAGGATAGTAAAATTTTCATAGTTGGTTTCCTATACAATTTTTTCTTGTAAACCGGTATTTTTTCAAGTGTGCAACGAACATACTTCTATTTTTTTATATTTTTCTTCTACAACACAATACCACTATTCTTCCACCTGCATTAGTAGTTATGTTACAACGAAAAGCACACTTGTGTAAAACTAAAATAGTACCAATTAAATTAATCCTATAGAGAAAAAAGTTGAATACTAACGGATAGTTATACATTTTTTAGGCATTTTTCTTCATAATAACAAGGGTACCATGGCTGAGCATGGCTAGTTTAAAAGTCTAGTAAAAAATCGGAAGTATTACAACTTAGTAGAAAAAATGTACTTATTGTGAACAAAAACCCTGATAGATCGGTCATTTTACTTTTATGGCAATGCATGTGTTAACTAACTGCAACTGCAGGTAGGTATCTTTTTTTATATATCATAGATTCGTACCTACTCAATAGTACAATAATTTCAGCCAGAGGCGTGCCAAAAAGAAACTTTTATGAATCTAAACTGCTGGACAATTGCTTTCGAGCAAGAAAAATTTCGCCTAAATTTAACAGTTAATATTTTCTGAACCAGATATGATATCGACCTACGGTTTTGAATGGTTCATAGATTCATCCCTTGGGAAACAATTGTCAATGTTGGATTTTCTTTAACTGTCAGAAAATTTTATATACAGGGTGTTAAAGAAGACAATGATTTTTGCTCCAATTTTAATGGCATGTAAATTTCACAATAATATTTTTAAGTTTTATCACTCTACGCCAATTGAATCACTGGTTCATAGCAAAGAAAGTAATTTGTCAAATTTTTGATATCCGCTATATTTTAAGAAACACCGATTTTTTTGGAAAACCTTGCTTTATTTCAACTTATTGGTAGCTAGATCTCACTGTGCGTTGTATCGTGCAAACTTAGCGAGTGATTCTTATACCTTATGAAAAGCTTGATTAGGTTCAGTAACAATAGTTGTACCTAAACGTTATGATGTACAGTGGCGTACTTATAAACACCTATATGTCTATGATTTATGAATATAGTGTTAGAAAGTTAGAAATTAATAAATACATTTTTTCCAAAAATTTAATTAAAAAAATTATCTTTGTTAAAATTTTGTAAAAACACTGTATAATATACCTGTAGTGCGATATGAAAAACTAAAAAATAAGAAAAATTGACCTAATCTAGGGGCAAGTACTTTCCAATATAAAACAATCGTGAAAAATTGTGAGATACTGATAAACCATAGACATTTTATAAGTACGCCACTGTACATCATAACATTTAGATACAACTATTGTTACTGAACATAATTAAGCTTTTCATAAGGTATAAGTATCACTCGCAAAGTTTGCACGATACAACGCACAGTGAGATCTAGCTACCAATAAGTTAAAATAAAGCAAGGTTTTCCAAAAAAATCGGTATTTCTTAAAATTTAGCAGATATCAAAAATTTGACAAATTACTTTCTTTGCTATGAACCAGTGATTCAATTGGCGTAGAGTGATCAAACTTAAAAATATTATTGTGAAAGTTACACGCCATTAAAATTGAAGCAAAAATCATCGTCTTCTTTAACACCCTGTATATAAAATTTTCTGACAGTTAAAGAAAATCCAACATTGACAATTGTTTTCCAAGGGATAGATCTATCAACCACTTAAAACCGTTGGTCGATATCATATCTGGTTCAGAAAATATCAACTGTTAAATTTAGGCGAAATTTTTCTTGCTCGAAAGGAATTGTCCAGCAGTTTATTTTATAGCCATTATTTTAACAAAATGCATCATTTTAAAACAATATCATTCAATAGCTACTAAAAAAGTTTCGTTTCTTTCTATTCTATAATAGTAGTTTGTACAACAAGAGTGGATATAACGTCCATATCGCACATAAGGAAGTAAAAAAATTCCGAGCGCGATATGATGATCCACGCGAGTATATTTTTTTCTACGACCGAACTTAAAAAAAAAAGTCTTTAACTTAAACCCTTTAATTTGAAGAACTAGTCCATAGTTAAAGTGAAGTGGCAAGTTAAATGTGGAGAAATATTACCCCGCTCCCCCCTCAGCTAAATCCTGAATCCGCAACTGCCGCGGTTTGTATAATATTTTATTTACAATCACTTCATCCACTTTTTTTTTTTATAAAATTACAAAAATAAATAATTTTACTTTCCAACCGGGTAGAAAGTGTTCATTAATCAAAAAAAATCAACTTTCCACCTCCCAAAAAAAAACTATTTTTCTACTTCAATCGCTAATTTTTGAAGAAACGCCCCTGCATCGATAGGCTCTTTTTTATAGCATAGATTACCACTAGTTAGAAAAACAACAATATTTTTTTTGGTGATAGGAAATAGATAATTACCTCTATAGACGAATAAATTAAAGTTTACCAGCATGTTAAGGCTATAGGTCTAGATTAGAAAATGTAAATGAGTATTACTAGAAGTGATGCAAAAAACTTGATGAATAGCATCGGAAAAAATGGTCTTGTTCGATATTCTATAACGAACCTATTAGTTGTAGGCAATTATTAGGAACAATTTGCGATGTTTTCGAATTTTTTTTAAGCCGGTTATTATTGGTAATTAGTGTATACAGAAATAGAACATTTGCAGCTATGAAATGTGTAAAAAATTTCCTTACGAAATTTTATGTTATGAAATTTTTTTACAGTGCTTTAAACTGGCATAGATATACTTAAAACCTATTTTCTTGTCAACGGGCTTTTTCTGTAAACAAATTACTGGGTGCAGAGACAAGAGCTAAGATTTATTAATTAATACGATTAGAGTTCTTTGAATCTAAGAATCAAAAATAAATCATAGAAAAATATAATTTATTTCCGATTTAAAAATATAAACTTAATGCCGCCCAGTTTTCTTGAAGCACGCTGTATATTTTTCAGAAATCTTAAATAAATCAAGAAAATAAAATAAAATGAAGGTATATAAATATCTATCTATACAGGGTGATTCACGTTGAGTGGCCTATTACAAGATCTCCGAAACGAGTAACCCTATTTTTTTTTAACTTTGATAGCAGGCATAATTGGTTTTGAGCTTTTAAAACATTATATTTTGACGTTTTTATTACTTCCGGTTATACCGGAAATTAATGCCAACTTTGCTATTTCAAATAGAATACCCTGTATATTTTAGCATTTTTGAAAACCTTATTAAAATCTAAATAACTTTTGTTAATAATAATCTATTCCTATCTCTAACCGTTTTTGAGATATGAATTATAAAAGATTTTTTTGTGTAAAAACGCTCCGAGAAGAAAGTTTAGTAACTCTGAAACTAATAAAGGTAAACATTTAAAATTTTCTAAGCTTTCAAGTAATACATAGATCTTTAGTTTAAATTACTTAGATTTCACGTTTTTTATACAGGGAGTTCTTAAAATTATGCCAATGTTTCCATTTAAATAAATGTGCATAAGTCAAATTTTGCAAATGGAACACCCTATTTTTTAGCTTACTAACGCGTAGAGAATTAAATTTCCTATCTAAATGCCTAATATGTTACAATCCACATTTTTAGTCGTTTTGGAATTATGAGCAATTTAAAGCATAAGTCAATTTTTGCAAATGGAACACCCTATTTTTTTAGCTTACTAATGCGTAGAGAATTAAATTTCCTATCTAAATGCCTAATATGTTACAATCCACATTTTAAGTCGTTTTGGAATTATGAACAATTTAAATAAAAAATCTTAAAATTTCTTTTTGTGTTAATGCGTCTTTATTGTTGAAAAGAAGGCTTCGACTGGGATTTTCGCTTGACTTTGAGCTTTGTTACTATTTGTTATTAACTGCCTATGTTCGTTGCTTAGCTATTTCTCATTCAAAGCCAAACGAAAGTCCCAGTCGAAGCCTTCTTTTAAAAAATAATGTCTCATTAACACAAACAGAAATTTTAAGATTTTTTATTTAAATTGCTCATAATTCTAAAACCACTAAAAATGTGGATTGAAACATAGTAGGCATTTAGATAGGAAATTTAATTCTCTACACGTTAGTAAGCTAAAAAATAGGGTGTTCCATTTGCAAAAATTGACTTATGCACATTTATTTAAATGGAAACATTGGCACAATTTTAAGAACTCCCTGTATAAAAAACGTGAAATATAAGTAATTTAAACTACAGATTTATGTATTACTTAAAAGCTTAGAAAATTTTAAATGTTTACCTTTATTAGTGTCAGAGTTACTAAACTTTCTTCTCAGAGCGTTTTTACACAAAAAAATCCTTTTATAATTGATATCTCAAAAACGGTTAGAGATAGGAATTGATTATTATTAACAAAAGTTATTTAGATTTTAAGAAGGTAATCAAAAATGTTAAAATATATAGGGTATTCCATTTAAAATAGCAAAGTTGGCATTAACTTCCGGTGTAACCGGAAGTAATAAAACCGTTAAAATATAATGTTTTAAAAGCCCAAAACCAATTATGCCTGCTATCAAATTTTTAGAAAGATAGGGTTACTCGTTTCCGATATCTTCTAATAGGCCACTCAACGTGAATCACCCTGTATATTCAGAACCATCTGCACATAATGCAACTGTATAATGGAGACCTTGACTACAGATTAGGCGGACAAGACAGGGAAACTGTACAGCACATAGTTTGTCATTGCGAGTCACTAGATCGGAATAGGCAAAAAATACTCGGGCAACCAAAACAGGAACCAGAGGACATCCTTACCCTCTCTCCAGTTGACCTACACAAACTAGTGCAAGGAACTGGGATCATGGAGTGGGTATAACAACCAAAGAGGGTGAGCACAATGGGCCAAACCTGACCTAAGTGCATCCGGCGCACGGACGACCCCTCGGGAAAAAAATCTATTTATATATCTATTATACAATTTCCAGGAAGCTGTCCATTTTCCCTAAGAGACCTGGTTTAAGTATTTAGTTTAAGTATAAAAGAATTTGTGTCTATTTTATTTATATCTATTATACGCTTATCACGCCAAAAGGAATGATCTTTTTAGGCATAATTTGGTCAGATAAAGAACTAACTAAAAGGGAGGGCTCTATTAGTTAGTAAATTTACTTGCGCCTATGGCCGACACCGAAATTGAGCCGAATTGAACGGAATTTCCCATTTTATTACTCTACACTTTTCTGACTATAATCATATCGGTGACATTTAAAATCTGTGCAATCCGTCCCAGTCCATACACAGACATGTTTTACGACCATCAATAACGCCAAAGGAGATTAATCAGAAGCCGCAATGATATGCCTATAAATAACAATGGAACAGCGATTCTTTGCTACCAAGCCGTTGCCGTTGTAAAGGAATTATATACACATTCACCCACAAAACCAATTACCTCGCTGCTGCCTGAATAGGCATAGTATATTTTTTTATATACACTAATAGGGGAAGTAGCTTCCTCTATTGAAGTATCGGATACTCAGTAAGAGTTTTAAATATTATGGTAATGGACATTTTTTACTAAATTTAGATTATACACCTCACAGCGTACAGCAAGAAAAATTTAAAAAAATTACGTATATAGTTTTGAAAATTTTCAATTATTCAGTGAGGAAACATTTAAACAAGATCAGTGGCGTATTTAGAGAGCCTAGAAGCTCAAGTATAAAAGTCTAATTGCAAACCTAATTTTTCGTTTCACGCTTGAAGAATTAATTTTTAAATCATGTATTCTCGGCTTAGATTACAAGGGTCTTGTAGGAAACGTTTAGTTTTTAAACTTTTCCTTCTAAAAGTCCCGTTTTAAATAGAGATTAGGGTTTCGGACGCATATCGTTTTAGTTATTGATTTATGATGCAATTTTAAAGGAAAACGAGTAAAAAGACTAATATTTTCTATTATATATTTGTCTGTTCCGTTTTCCCTTTTATAAATTTAAATCAACAAAAATATAAGCCAATGCAATAAAATGTTTTTACAACAAAGACAAAAAACAATTAGGTATTTATTTTTAAAGAGAAAAATTAAAGTAAGAATTTTAAATGAAACATTTTTTATGGAAGCAGTGTGATAATTTAAAATAAAAAAAATAGTGCGGCAAGAAACGAGAATGGTTTATTATGTATATATAAATCGGCACTTAAGAAGGACTATTTAAAAACCTAAGCATTTGCACCAAAAACTGCTCTTAGATCTACGCTCCTAAAATACATGATTTCTCAAAAAATCATAAATTTTGGCGTGGTGAGCGATATTTACGTTATTTTTAATCATGAACGAGCCCGAAAAACGTTAGTGAGAGTCATACATACGTCTTATGTTAAAATTTTGGATTGACACCAATATTCACATTTCTGACAAATAAAAAAATGTTTTATTTAATAAAGAGCCAGCTAGGAATATCAGAAAAAAGTAAAAAAAACATTTACAAAAACAAATTTAATCCAACCATGCAAAGGGGGAGCGGTAATAATTTAATTTTCGAAATTTAATTGTAGTTAGGTGAATTTTAAACGAACTTTGGGCGCGGCCCCGAAAATTATTCGCCTGCGGCGCTTTTCCGCCTTCTTCGCTAGGTACAATATCATGAAATACATGTAGTCCTGACTGTCCCTCTTTCTTCAGAAAAAAATGTCTCCTACTTACGCCCACTGAGCCCCTCCCCCCCCCCCGAGCATATTTTCTGGCTATGCCGCTGAAGAAAATAATAAGATACCCGAAGAACCATATAATATTAACTATGCTATGCGTACTGTTGTGTCATCAGCATATATAATAAATTTACCGTTTATACAAATTGACGTCAGATCTAACATAGATTAAAAATAGTAATTGGCCCAGGAACTGATCCTTGAGATACTCCACAAATAATTTTATTGTTTTGCTTTCTTACAGTTTGATTAAGAATCAATTTACTAAGTTAGATGGTATATATTTCCATAGCAAACTGACTAAGCAGGCTGGCTTTACCATTCCTCCTGAGAAATGACTTCCGTCCTGCCATCTTGAGGCGCTAATTTAAGTGGACATGACGTCGTCTGGAACGGAGCGCCCACTTAGGGAACAAATGAACCCATTACCGAATATAAAAGCTGACAAATGTCCGCACTCGGATTAAGAAGGATCTCGCTGATGGCCACTATGCCCGACTAACTTAATCTAATATTTTATCTCGTTCTGAAAGGGGATATCAGAAATTCATTTAAAGTGTCCGATCAAATGAATTGAAAAAATGTTATTCGTATTTTAAATGGAATGAAAACGCCCGGAAAACTAAAGTAATATTTAGTAGAAGTCAAACGTTTTCACTAGATTTGTTAACCAAAATGCATACATATGTTATTTAGAGTGTCCCACATATATACATACACTATATTGCCAATACAAGCAGCCGCACGAAGCAAGAATACACCCATCGTGCTATTCAAAATGACTTAAGTTGGGGCCGTCGCGCTTGCGCAGTAGGGAAAAAATTAGGCAACCGACACGATTTCTAACAGAACGTAAACAGAACCTAAGATCTCTTGAACAGAACCGGCTCGCCGTTATATTCTTATTAGTCGCCATCTTTTGTTTCGTTCATTCGTGTATTGTTATAATTTCCAAGTTTTGGGTGTTTTTATAAAACTTTAGACATTTTTTTTGTTAGTTTGTAAGTCGTTTGTAAGAAGTTATAGTCGTTTCCATCTTTTTTTACGTTGTATTCGTTCGGATGTTCCGTGTGTGATATTATGTTCAAGTTTTGGGTGCGAATTTAGGTATAAAACTTCACTAGACATTTTGTTATTGTTAGCAACTTGTGTCTCAAGATGAGTAGAAAAAAGTGCATGGTCCTTTTTTGCACGAATCGCGGTTCAATACCAGGACTAAGGTATTTCAGGTATGTAAAATATTGGTTACTTAGTTTTATTTGACCATAAACTGTACACTGTACACACTGAATTTAAATAAAAGCTTGTAAAAATATTTTGAAAGTCGGTCTTGTCAAATGTTTACATCAAGAAGCAAATTTCGAAACTGCGCAAACTCAACTGCTTACAGTAGTGTTATCATTGAATTATGGTATTAGCAATATAGTGTATGTATATATGTGGAGTGTGGAGTGGAGTGTCGCTAAAAGAGTGACGTGCAATGCTGTTTTAACCAGAGTAGGAAAGAATTACATTTAGGACAAAAATTTACCTTCCGTAGAATTGTGCAAGCATCTAAATTTCAAATTTTGTTACAAAATGTTTTGTTTTTGAGTTTGTGGAAAGAACACTGGCAGAAGAAGAATAAAACGACATTATTTGTAAATTAGTTCAACACGGCGGTCTTTACGTAAAAATTATTTTAAAACCTCGTCATAAAAATTGGTTTTGCGTTTTAAATCCTGTAAAAGGTCGCTCTCCAGAGAGATTTTTGTTAATATGCGTGTCTCTTCATTATACATATTCATAAATAGGCATGAATTCTTTTTAATCCAGAAAAGGATCGTTCTGCAAAAGCGCTGATAGCCGGAATAGTAACAATCCTACATATTTATTTGTTTCCCGAAACTCGACGGCGCAAAGTCTAGCAAAAGGCCGAGAACAGAGAACATTAATTATAAATTAAAAATCTATCATTCGCCTGATTAAACCAATGTTGCCAAGAACAAGGTCAATTATTATGTGAAATATGATGATAAGTTTACTGATTATTAAATGTTATGAACCTATCAGAAAAAAATTATTTTATTTGTCACAAAAGTATTTCTTATATTACGATACCTTATCAGGCATCCCTTTAAAAATATCCTAATTAAACTAATTAATAATAAAACTTATAGAGGCGAGTGTTATATTTTATATTGAGAAAACAAAGTATTTTCTAAATGACGGTAAAACTTGAAGATTGGCACCAATGCACATACCAGACGCGGGCTTTCTTGGCGCGGGCTGATAGATGAAGAAAAGTCGAAGGTTGCGACGGGTTTATTGGTTAAGTATCTTTCTACCCTACTGCCTATTGGCTCTCTTGCTTGCTTCCACTTGTACAAAAGCAGTGCTTTTGCTTTTGTATAAGACGCTAATGTACAGCGAGATCTTTGCTTTTAGAACGGTCTTACACGAAATACTTATACAGGGATCTAGTTTACGATATAATAAGCAAAGAATGCGTTCGTGGAAATGATATAGGATTCATTTTCGGTCCTATAATAATGTACTAGAGATAATTGCCAAAGTTGGATTACACAGATAAAAACTAATATATAAAAAAATGGTTTGTGTTTGTATTACTGTTCCCTGTTCCCAGGGTAGGCAATGCTTTTTTACCTATAATGTATGCACGCCACTGCTTTGCTTTATTTCACACGATTTCTTAAAAACAAATTTCTGCGACAGAGAGACACATTTGATGCGTAAAAAAGTTTTAAATTTTTCAAGTTTTTGGTACACAAAAAATACTAATATAATAATTGTGTATTTATGGTCTAATTTAGCTTATAAAAGAAATACAAATATAAGCATTTTTCCCTTTATAAGCATCACCCTCCGTTAAGAGACAGTGAGATTTATTGTTATCAAAGGGGGAACATATAGGTCACTTTTTGGTTAAAATTACAGGGAGTGAAATATCGATTTCTATATGAGATCAGCTGACAGTAATTTTGTAATTTACATACAGATATTTAATTAGTAACAATGTATGCTTGTTATACATACAATAACTTATTTTGGTTTAATAACCATTAAAGTTGTGTGGACATACACATGGAGTCTGACAATAAGATTCCCTACCATTTGACCGGCTCTTTTACGATTTAGAAATCTCTTTAACACAACGTAACCACTGGCCTGTGCTGGAGCGTAATATTCATAACGCTGAATCAGCAATTGCACTTTGTTAACACTTCCATAAATAAGCAATATATTATACACTGGTTATTCACTTCTATAATGTTCCATTTTTATGTTGTGACAATTTAAAATAACAAAATACTTCCATAAAAGAACCACTGGACTAGTTGACAATTAACTGACCGATACACTTAAAAACTTATTTGTGTATTTTATACAGGGTGATTCCAAAGTTGATACTTCTTTTTTAACTGTGTATAGAAGGCATTAAAATAAACAACATTTTTAAATACCTTTTTTCAAAAAACTTAAAAATAAAGAACTTATATTCATTTATTATACTACGAATCAAATACGGTTCTGTATAATTTCCCCGTTGAATAACATTAAGAAAACTTCTGGGTGTAGGATGAGAACGCAAGGGAAAGCGTTCTTCGTATAATCTCGAAGCAGCTTCGTATAATCTCGAAGCAGCAGCCGAACTTTGACGACACTCTGCTTCAGAAAAACTTACTGCAGCGGATTTCTCAACACCACCCGTAAATTGAATGACTAATAAGAGATAAGAAAAACAACAGAAACTATAGCGGGCTATGTTTTAATGACCAGGCCAGCACTTAGATTTTTTACTTCTTTATCTCGCCTATTTTTGAGATTTTTGAAAAAGGTATGTATTTGAAAAAGTTGTTTATTTTAATGCTGCACAGCTAAAAAGAAGTATTAACTTAGGAATCACCCTGTATATGCTGTTAAATAAAGTAGGAATTTTAAACTTGCCATGTGTACGAAATACTAAAGTACCTAGTTATTTTTAAAGGATAGGTACATTACCTGTATTTGCCAAAAATCGAACAAAAAATATTAAAAACTCTTTATTTCATGTCACTTTTTGATTATTTGCTTTGTAATTCTCCCATAATAACTCTTTCTAAGCACTTTATACCCAGCACGGAAAATAGATTACGAAAATCGTTTTACTTCACGCAACATTGTCTTCAACTCTTCTCCACACGTAATTATAACACGAGAAAGTCAAATTTAGTGAGTCAGCAGAAATGGGAGCATCACTCGAATTAGTTCAGGTTTAGGAGAAAAGGACTCGGGGAAGATTAAAGAAAAAAATGTTTTTGTAAACAATGCGCTTGCAGTATAGAGCATTATATCTAAAGAAAATATTGTTCCTTGAAGTTTTTTGTTTTTGTCTATCTATAGTTTTGAAAAAAGGACTAAAAGGAACAGTGGCATAGCCAGAAAATATGTTTGGGAGGGAGGGGGGACTCAATGGGCGTAAGTAGGACATTCTTTTTCTGGAGAAAGGGACATGTATTTCATGATATTGTACCCAGTGAAGAAGGTGGAAAAGCTCCGCAGGCGAAATATTTTCGGGCCCATGCCCAAAGTTCGTTTAAAATACACGTAACTACTCTCAAATTTCAAAAAGTAAATTATTGTCTCTACCCCTCTGAATGGTTGGATTAAATTTGTTTTTGTAAATGTTTTTTTTTTATTTATTTTTTGATATTCCTAGCTGGTTCTTTGTGAAAAATATGAATATTGGTGTCAATCCAAAATTTTAACATAAGACGTATGTATGACTCTAACCAGCGTTTTTCGGGCTCGGTTTTTTATGAAAAACAATAAAGTAAATATCGCTCACCACGCCAAAATTGATGATTCTTTTAGAAATCATGTATTTTAGGAGTGTAATTCTAGGAGCTGTTATTGGTGTAAATGCTTAGGTTTTAAAATACTCCTTCTTAAGTGCCGTTTTGTATATTCATAATAAATCATTCTCGTTTCTTCCCGCACTATTTTTTTTATTATAAATTATCACACTTCTTCCATAAAAAATGTTTCAATTAAAATGTTTACTTTAATTTTTCTCCTAAGAAATAAATACCTAATTGTTTTTGTTGTAAAAATATTTTATTGCATTGGGTTATATTTTTGTTGATTTAAAATAGCTCTAAAAAAGGAAAACCGGAACAGACAAGTACATAATAGAAAAATACTATAACATATTATGCTTTTTACTCATTTTCCTATAAAATTGCATCATAAATCAATAACTAAAACAATATTCGTCTGAAACCTTAATCTCTATATAAAACTGGACCTTTAGAAGGAAAGTTTAAAAACTAAACGTTTCTTACAAAACGTGAGACAAAAAATTAGGATGCAATTAGACTTTTAGACCCGAGCTCCTAGGCTGGGGGGGGGGAGGCTGCAGCCCGGCCGCCCCCCCCCCCCCCCCAAATACGCCACTGAAAAAGAAGGAGTTTTTCAATAATCCCATAGACACAAAAAAAACCTAATCCTTGACCGAGTACACGGAGTAACTGGCATTATTATAACTGATGGTAAAAACTTTTTAGTATTCTGTATAATAAAATATAGTATCACATTGTATTACCTGGTAACATAAAATTATATTAAATACAATTTAATAGAAGATAATGCTCTGTACAATAATTTCTTATAATATTAAATTAGGACTATCAATAGGAAATTATTATATTTTATTGTAAAAGTTAAGATACATTTTCTTTTAGCTGGTGTGTTGTGCATTGGAGTTCCTGCTAGATGGCGCTGCTACATTTTAACTACTTGAACGATAGAAGAGTTTTGGACTTTCATTGTCTTTATTTGATTTACATCACAACGTTTCAACTGGTAAGTATCTCCAGTCGTCTTCAGGTGAATACTGAGACGACTGGAGATACTTACCAGTTGAAACGTTGTGATGTAAAACAAGTAAAGACAATGCAACAAAACTCTTCTCTATCTGTAGAGTCCTAATAACTACGAAATGGTCGTCATTGTCTACCTGTGCCCCAGGGAACCCATTGTTTTTGCGTCCGTGGGTTCTGATGCACCGCTTGCCGATAATTTTTCTTTCTATTTTATAAAGGGAGGTGCAAGCCAGACTGTAAGCATGATTAATATGTCTTAAAGTATAAAAAATAATCAAAAACTTTTAAGACACATTGAAAACTATTGTAGTTTTGAAATCGGCTTTAAGGAAAATAGTTTCTCCCATTAATAAAGTTAACTGAAACAAAACAAAACTTGAAGTCGATACGAAACAGGAAAAGTTTAAGTAATATTTCGGAACTGGCTAACAATAGAGTTAAAGTCGAACGGGCACAAAGTTCTGTTTCGAAGCCCTTTATGTGATCTTAAATGCGCCCCGGGGCGTCGTTTTTGATGCCGCACTTGTTTGCCACGTCTCAAGAAGTCAGTGGCGTGCCGTGAAATTTAAAGGAAAAAATTCAATTTTAATAACTAGTTTTTGTCGGTTACCAATATCCCGTAAAAAATCACGCAAAAAATTTGATGAAAACCTGGTTCATATTCAGCGGCAGATATTATTCTTTCTATCGAGATATTAGCATTTGAAAATTCGAATAGCGTGGTGTAATTGATTGGAAAAAACTGGCTATTAAGTGGATCGAAACAATACAGGATGATTCCTAAGTTGATACTTCATTTTTAGCTGTCTATACAAGGTGTTACAAATTCGACATACCAGCATTGGTATCTCGGAAACCATAGAAGTTAGAGAAACGGTTAAATGGGGGCAAAGTTGTGCAATTCGGTGCTGATTATAATGTCGCTTTAAAAGTTTTCAATACTTCCGATTTTATTCGGAAATAACCGAAATTTTGCAAAATCGTTTTTATTTTTTCCTGAACTCATTTGACTAGCTATTTAGAAATAAATGACACTTTGTCATTGCCACTTTTGCTCCTCTACAAAATGACGTTACTAAACTACCGATCCGCCGTTTCGTCTCCGAGCGGCCATCACCAACTTTACTTTTTTAAATACGGACCTGGATTTTTTTTAACCGATTTTTAAACCTCCTACCCTCAAAATGTAATGGCGATATTACTATCTCATAATGATGAATTGTCCTCGCTTTTTTTTTTAATTCATATTTTTCACACTTCTTGTCAGTCCGGTCCTGGCAACGAATCACCATATTAATTAAAAACTTTATTTTACTTAATACATTTGTCCATAAGTAAACTAATTTATTTTATAAGAATTTTCTAATTTTTCTAAATGTTCAAAGAGATTGGCTTTTGGCTCAATTCAACGATCGATTTTTCTTCCAATTTTGGCGACAGCTCTTTCAACCGATCTTCTCCTTATCCTACCAAATGCAACCTGTATGCGTTCTTCCGATCCACCTATAAATTAAAAAAATTTGAAAACAATGAACTAGTAGATATGGTGCTAATTTACGGTGGGTGTCGTCAAAGTGCGGCTGCTGCTTCGATATTATACGCAGAACGCTTTCCCTTGCGGGCTCATCCTACACCCAGAAGTTTTCTTAATGTTATTCAACGGGCAAGTTAGGCAGAACCGTATTTGATCCATACTGTAATAAATAAACATAAGTACCTTATTTTTGAGTTATTTAAAAAAAGGTATTTGAAAATGTTGTTTATTTGAATGCTTTCTATACACAGCTAAAAAATAAATATGAACTTAGGGATCACCCTGTATTTTGGTATTATTTAATATTTTAGGAAAATCATCGCCTTCGTCGCTCCCAATGATCCTACGCCCCTGTGCAAAGAAGAATTGGTTTATTCCGGTTTATTGGGCATTTATGAGCTGCTTCAAGGGATTAGTTTTACAAGTTTTACAACGGTTTGTGTCGTATTGAGTTGTAATGGAGAACTTGTTATGTGATGTGATCATTTCCGTTACAGTTTTACTAAGTGGGACTTGGTTTAAAATTGTAATAGGTTTAACTTGTAAATTTAAGACCATCCGGCCAATATTTCTCATCTGCAAAGTTACCAGCTCCATACACAATTATACCATTAATAAATAATTTACCTCCTTTTTTGTAATTTGGGACAAGGAGAACCCCAATTTAACACGGCAAAAAAGCCGCTTACTTACATGGAAAATTTAAACTTCTACTTTACGTTTGTGCTTTGCTGTTTGCCGCGATACCTTCGCGGATAAATCAACGATTTTTCAGTTACACACCGGGTGGAATAGGGACGTCCGAGGAGCTGACGCAGATAATTCAGTACCGAGCCACAACCGAGTGTATTACATAAGGGCGCGTGGATTAGAAAGTAACAACGGTGGTAAGAGAGTTGCAGGCAGTATTGCCAAACTTCCCGAATAATCGGTAGATCTACCAAAAGTATTTATTATTTCCTGATGATTTAAACAGTAAACATGATGAACTCAAATTATTATATTTTTAGCAGGCGACAATGGGGGGGGGGGGGGGCGGAGGCGCGGTCCCAGGGAGGAGCTGCCATAGCTGTGTTTTTACTGGTATCGTGGATTTTACCTACTTCAAGCACCTGAAGCAACTAGAGGTGTTCCTATATTTACCAAAAATTATGTAGGTACACATAATAGGATTAGAAAAGATAGTTCTAATATCGATGGATAACTAGGTTAGGTTAGGTTAGGTAAGAGTGGCAGACCCTTGATTCTGACCAAACAGTCTCACATAGTCCTGATTAGGTCCGTTGTGATACCACACGTGTTCCGTAGAACCCACCTTCATCAAATCTCTGATGGTTAGTGCGACGTAACCGCGGAAGGATTTTAACAACTCATTCAAACCAGCCACTACTGTTCAGAAATCTGCTCAGCCGTCCAAGTTGTAAGTTGCTTAGTTCCTCCAGGCTATCGAAAGATGGTTCACCCAGAGTAGTGAACCTTCTTCTTACGAGGCCAAGGCATTCACACAAAAAATGTTGAATACTTTCTTCCTCTTCCTTATCTCTGCAACTTCTGCAGAAGTCGTTAGTGGGTATTTGCATACGTTCGGCATGTCTACCGAAGAGGCAATGTCCGGTAACAACCGCAGTAATATTTCTCACGTCTTTTCGACTGTGTCTCAATAGCTCTGCGGTTCTCTTTTTATCGAATATGGGCCACAGTTGCCTAGATGTACTACAGGTTGTCAACCCTGTCCATCTGTTCTGTGCAAGCTGCTTAGCCGTGTAGTCAATTTCATCTTTGACCAATCCCAGTGGTTTGTTCACTGTATTGTCTGCTAGATCAGCTGGCATGCCTGCGCCCTCTTTTGCGAGCGCATCGGCAGCCTCGTTGCCATCTATTTTGGAGTGTCCAGGAACCCAGCACAGAATAACCGGATGTTGGTTGCCAAGTGTGCATAGATTGTTGCGGCATCGCTTTACGAGCTTTGATTTAACGCTGCTGGAACAGATTGCCTTAATCGCCGCCTGACTATCACTGAAGATGGTGATTGACGAGGCTACTCCCAAGCCAAGGTGTTCTTGCAGGATATTGACCGCCTTCTCTACTGCCAGTACTTCCGCTTGAAAAATACTACAATAGTTGGGGAGTCTATACGATTTCTGTATTTGTAAACTTTCGCGATGGATAACTAGAAAAAGGACAGGAAATAATATCAGAAAGAATTATCTTTATTGACCAAGCTCTTAGAAATTCTACTTACAATAAAATAATATTATATTAATTAAAATCTTAGATTGAAATTATGACAGAATATTATCTATTAAAGTAATAATTTGCTATATGATAACCTATGTTTCTTACAACAATAAACATTTTAAGAACATTTTTTCACGATTTAAGAAACAGTTTCAAGGATTTTAATTTACTTATTTCAAAAATCAGTTGTAAAGTAGGGTAAACAAAATTAATTTATGTAAAAATGTAAAGGAAACCCAATTATTTACAAAATATCAAATTTAACATAACCCACTAAAATAATAAATATATGTTGCAAAAAAAAAACAAAAAAAACCTAATTTACCTAGATAGCAATAAATCTTTTGATTAAACTCAATACAACAGATTTTTTGCAATTTTTACAATTTACCCGAACAGTGTGAAATTCTATATTTCACGCACGTTGGTCACCTAATGTATTAGTTTACGAAAAACCGGGTAAAATTAAAATCAAACATGGTAAAATTGCTGCAATTTTATCCTTTGATTAACCATACAATTGGCTTTCTACAAGTTTACTAGAATTTTGTAAAAAAATTGGTGCATGCTTATGCATTAAAAAAAAATCTATGGTAGTGGTTGCGTTATGTATAACCAATACTTCCTGTTTCTCATTTTACAGTACAAGATACAACACTCTTAAACCTGGCCTAGTATACCATACCCAAATCTTAGTTTTCGTGATAAGAAAAGAAACTTAGTTAAAATTGCCTCAAGAAGAAAGTTAGTAACGGAAACTACATTTTATTGCTAACCCGATTCTCGCATTAGTTACTAGTTTCCTTTTTGTCATTACCAAACTAACTGCTTGTTAGGTTAAAGAGCATAGTTTGTTGCCAGTACTAGTTTGTTTGGAAAATGCATAAAAATAAATATAAGGTACTATCTTGTGAATACTGTGATAGATATCAAAATATAAATTAGATTGCATCATCGAGAAGTGAAGGCTTTACTATTGCCACAATTGGGAAACCCTCCAAAAAGTTATCAACTGGAATGATGCCTCTAACGCACACCCAGCTAAAACAAGTGGTCGGCCTACTAACAGGCCACTGCTTAAGAAAACACCTACGCCGAGTAGGAATTTACAATGGTCCCATTGAATGCAGGCTTTGCGGCGATGAAGACGAAACCGCCTCACATATCATATATAACTGCGAAGCTCTGACCCGAGGAAGAATCTTCGGAGATATCCAATGTGGGGATAACCTCCCACATGACAAACTTGGTAGGAATTTTCTGGACCTTATAAAAGGAACAAACCTTTTCTAGCAAGATAGGGGAGCACAATAAGCCACTAGGCTGCAGTGCAAGAAGCTTAGGCCGAACGCCCGATCTCCGCCTTAAACCAACCAACCAACCATTGGTAGAATGCAACCACCTCCAGACCGGTTTCGAACGACGTTCTAGTCTGTAGAGGGTAGGTGTCTATACCTTCCAAATGATAGTCTGAAGAATTGCAATAATATCAACCGTGCAGAGTTGTATATAACTTTTAGCGCCATCTCCTGGTAGTCCTGGTAGTCCTGGTGTGTGTGGTTAAGATAAATATTTACACTTGTTGTGGGAACTAGGTTGATGACGACTTGTTTCTTGTTTGCCAATACTATAATACCGTTCAGAATAATATTTAGTTTCCAAAACTTAAGAATTTTGTTTAAACCAACCAAGTAATATTTAAAATTTGTTTGGGAAACTAAAGATTATTATTAGGTGTGCTTAAGTCTATCTAGCAAGAGAAAATTAGATTGAGCGATCAACTCTTTTTTTAGAGTGAAATTTGAGGTTAGGACTCATCAGAAAGCCATAACCTGTAAGCAATTCCCAATACAGCGAAAATATGCTTTCAAGATATTTTCAAGAATAAATATATGATGAAAACCTAGTATCGCCATCTGTAGGAATCAACTCAATGCAAAAGTTAGTAGTCGACGTGAAAACAACAATAAACCAAGTACGTTATTCGTATTTTCGCTGTACTGGGAATTGCTTACAGGTTATGGCTTTCTGATGAGTCCTACCTAACAAGGACGAAACAGCCTGTCATTATCTACCTGTGCCCCAGGGAACCCATTACCTTTGGCGTCCCTGCGTATTGTAATGCACAAGATAGATGCACTGCTTTGTCCGCCCACCGCTAAAAAACTTTCTATGTACTTATACGGACACTAAACTATATCTACTACAATATAAATTATCATTGAAAAATACGAAACTAAAATGTGATAAAGACGAAGATGTGAAAATGTGATAGTTACATTAAAAGAAAAATAATGTTAAGTAAAGAATATAATTATTTTCGGTTGATTTAAGAGCAAACAGTAGTCGATCACGAACAAATAGTGCATTTCCATCACATCGCGCGTGTTGTACCTGCGTCGGGCGATGGCAAATAAATGTATTTTTTTATACAAAATATTATAAAAACGAATTTAGTGACACGGCGTCAGTAAAGATTTTTAAGATAATATCGGGGCATTATTTGTAATATTAATTATACAGGGTGTCCCGTAACTTATGAGCCGTAGAGTAACTGGAGATACTAGACATCAAACTAAGCCGATTATGTCATATAAGTTTTTTCGGATTGTAACTCGTTCTAGAGATACAGGGTGTTGAAAGTAAAAGTTAATTTTTGAAAATGAGCCATAATTTTAAAACGGTTTAATGAATCAAATTGAAAGTTGGCAATGTTATGTTTTTATGAGCAAGAAATAAGAATTTGTAGAAATTTTTAAGTTTCAAACTAGAGGGCGCTAGTTGCATACACGGGGCTTCATAAATCTATGATTTTTTTGTTACCTGTGATATTAGGTGTTTTTTAATTATAGTTTCTTAAAAAGGACATTCTCTGAGTCAAAAATGTGTACTTGATTGATCTTAATATCTTTAACGGTTTTCGAGATATTTCCCTTTAAACATTCCAAAGCATAAAAAAAACATAGTAAATAATTAAATTAACAAAAAAAAACAAAAGTGACAATCCGAAACAACTTATATGACATAATCGGCTTAGTTTGATGAACTTTACAATAAATTTTCAATTTTTGAAAAAAAATTCAGGTATCATCCGCAAAACTAGAAGTTTTTGTAAATCCCTTAGTAAAATATTTATATTAAATTTTCAATTAAACAAGCCAGGAAACGATACCGCGTTTCACGCTGGTATGGAAGGCTCTTAAGAAAAAAAGTTCATTTTAAATTTATAGGTGGATAATCATAATAATGTATTATTTTTAGAGTAGGTTAATAATATAATTGTAATTTAACCTTGTTTACATTTTTTAAATCTTTTTTGTCGGGTTGATCAATTATTCTCGCCTGTCATATACATTATTGCACAGAGCACGAATAATTGCATTTTGCGTTTACACATAATTGACATTTTTAAAAGTCCGCCGAGTGGAACATTTTATATTAAAGTAGCAAATTTAAATATAAATTACCATATTTGTTGCATAAATCAATAAAGTTAGAAAAAAAAGTATTGGTTTTGTAAATGGGCTAAGTACCTACATTAATAAAACTCATTTCATTCATTTTTATACCCGGATTCAGGCAATCTTGACATATTTTTCATAGGTCAAATTTGTGTAAAAGAAATGGTTATTATTATTTCCAATTTATTTGTATTATCTTTGTATTATACAGAGAATTGTAGACAGAATAATTCCTTACATTTTTTTTAACTCTGCCAATTTTTCTTAAGTTTAAGTCCCGGACAAAAATTCTTTCGGCAGCTGGCGATTTTTTGCTGAATTGTGGTTCGCGCCTAGTCAAAACAAAGTTGTCAGATCCGGCTTGGATTTAACTCATTTTTTCATCACATCAATGTGATGTACCGGTTTCTAATTCAAGAACGTTTTAAGCTACGACGAGAAAGCAAAGATAGACCCCGCATCTCATTCATAAAATTACTTTTGCGCCGAGCCTACAACTCACTGTTTATACAGTGACCGGCAAAAAGTTGGACCCATATGGGAAACTTTTTTATTACTGAAATTGTAAAAATACTTTTTATGCCGATAGCCTCTGCATGATTGGTAACCTAAAAATTTATTTTAACATTAGTTACGCGACTACTTGTTTGTCTGGAAAATTGAAAAGTATATTTTTTGTCGTGAAAATCTGGTATTAGAGTACAAAATATTGAAAAACGTTATTTGAAGAAAGTGTTTAGATTTTAATTTAGTGCTGGTGTGCAAAGTTTAAAATAAAAATTTAAGAAAAAAAGATTTTTTTTAAATTAAAAAAAATATCAAATGTTACTTTTATAATGTGTTAAATGATTAAAAACCAATATTTAAACATTTTTATTATCTTAAAAAAATGTTATTTGCTAAAATTCAAAATTTAGCTTTTTATTATGTAACTGGGTGTGTCCAAACCCGGTATCTAGCAACCATATTTACCAATTATAGTTATTTCTGGAACAATATGCTTACCAAAGGCACTTCTTTATAATTTTGAACAAGTTTTAACGTATCTCCTAAAATTGTTCCAACCAAATTAAAAATTAGGAAAAAGTATACTTGGAATCAATTTATTTATTTTTAGAAATTGATTCCAAGAATTCTTTCTTCTAATTTTTAATTTGGTAGGGGCAATTTTAGGAGCCACATTAAAACTTGTTCAAAATTAGAAATAACTGCTTTTCGTACACATATTGTTCCAGAAGTACCTTTAATTGGTAAATATGGTTGCTAGATACAGGGCCTGGACGCACCCAGTTATATGATAAAAAGCTAAATTTTGAATTTTAGCAAATAACAGTTTTTCAAGATAATAATAATGCTTAAATATTGGTTTTTAATCATTTAACACATTTTCAATAAATTAATGGAAATATGAAAGTAACATTTGATATTTTTTTAAATTTAAAAAAATATTTTTTTAAATTTAAGAAAAAAAATTTTTTTTTAATTTTTGTTTTAAGGTTTGCATACCAGCATAAAATTAAAATCTAAACACTTTTTTCAATATCTTGTACTCTAATACCGGATTTTCACGGCAAAATATATACTTTTCAATTTTCCAGACAAACGGGTAGTCACGTGACTAATATAAAAACAAATTTTTAGGTTACCAATCATGCAGAGGCTATTAGCATAAAATTTTTTTTTATAATTTTAATAATAAAAAAGTTTTCCATATTGGTCCAACTTTTTGCCGGTTACTGTAAGAGGGCGATAGCATGTGTCGACTACTATGAAATCCAGGCACTGAATCGGTTATTTTGCAAACCTGACACTGTCTCACCATATTATTTTTTATAATTAACCCACAAAACTTTGAAACACTAAACTCTTACCACTTTTTATTTAATAAAGGTAGAAATAAATGATTTATTGTTCTTTATGTCAAAATTGTCATTTTTCATTTCCGTATTTTTAGTTGCTATCCGCTAGGAGGCAAACGTTGCCAAATTTTGCAAGATCGATCCGAAAAATAACTTTATTATGACTGTATGTTAAATAATGCAATTATAAAATGTCATTAAATGCTGTGTCACTGTGTTTTAAAATATATATTTACTTCTCGAATTTATGAAGAACAGATGACCATGTAGTATACCTAAATAGTTTTGGAAAGATAACTATTTTATAATTAATTTCTACAGTAGTTCAGCTCAAAAGTTAGGTTAAGTTATGTCAAACTGACAATCACGTTCCAAGTTCGATTCTGTTGCGCTTTTCATTTAAATCTCGATATGGATAGAATTACAAAATACGCCAACTCGACCTTGAATAATCGAACTCAATACCTAAGTTGGTGTAATTATTAATTCGCTACGTGGATTCAGGTCGATTTATGTAAAAGGTGCTTCATGAAAATGTGGTAAATTCTTAGGAACACGAGAATACCACCTCTGGTGGCAGTCACAGAAGCTCTCTTAGCTGCTATTAAATGAGAAATGTTGCAGCAGCAGGTGTAGACTGTCAATCAGCTGATCATAAGCCTGAAATCGATATCGTTTCACCCCAATTTATAAACAAAAAAAAGTGACCTACATGTCTCCCTCTTTCTAATAATAAATCTTGTTTTCTTGAGGGAGGGTGTTGGCCCACACGAAGGGATGAACTCATTTAAACAATTCGTTCTTGCTGAATCAGCGACTTCGTCGTTGTGTTTACAGAGGGTGTTTTGTTGATTATAGGATGATAGTTATTGTGTTTGAAAAATATGCTAAATTAACCAGAGAGAATTTAATAAGTAACCTTTTGGTAACACTATTTTACAGAAAGTATTATGCTTAGATAATTAAAATACTCACAATAACAAAAAAAATTGAACGATAGAAGAGTTTTGGACTTGTCTTTGTTTTACATCACAACGTTTCAACTGGTAAGTATCTCCAGTCGTCTTCAGGTGAATACTGATTATTGCATACGTTTTGCCATCTAATAACATATTTTTCAAATGATCTCTTTCCTTTCATTACGGTACTGAACATTTAGAGCCAAACTAAAAAAAAAGATTTCTGATTCGAAAAACCCGTTTAGTTTTACACAAAGTGGCCTGATATTTGATATTTTGTAAGAAAAGAGACCCAAAGTCTCGGTCTCAAATATTTTTCTGTATTTTTGTTTTTGTTTCATGTTTCGCCTGAAACTAGCATCATCAGATCGTATAAACACTAATAAAAAATAAAATTACTTCTTATGCCTTAAAAACTTGCTTATTTCCTAGAGTTGTGACGGTAAATCCTATATTGAAAAAATAAACGACCTAAACACCATAACTTCCTGTAATGTAATTTTAACATTTAAGTAATCCTAAAAATAATTGCCAGGGCCGTAACAATAAAGAGAGGATAATTTGAAATAGAAGTGATGTGTTATTTGATGACAAAACGTTAAAATTTTAAAAACGTTTAAATTGTAATAAATGTCCAAAGCTTAGAAGTCCTTAGAACTATTTTAAAAATTCCAGGTCCGTATTTAAAAAAAATTAATTTAGGTTGGTATTTAAAGAACGAAACGTCCAATTTGAAAACTAATAACGCCATATTGTAGAACATAAAAAACGGCTGTGAGAAAGTGTTTTTGTTTCTTTCCTTAGTCTAAAATAAAGGCGCAAAAAATTAAAAACCAAAAGTAAAAATTTCTGTTTTTTTCGGATATCTCCGAAGGTATTCGGAATATTTACAATTTTCTTTTACCAAATTATTAAGCCCCGAAATACGCAATTTAACCATCTTCGTATCTCTTACTGTTTTCGAGATCTCCCTGTACGCACACGAATTTGTAACGCCCTGTATATAATGGAAATTTTAAGATATATTTTAAAGTTTTTCTTTGAAAAAAAAATAAGGTATCATCCGCCAAACTAGAAGGGCTTGTGAACCCCTAATAAAATTTTTGTATTAAATTTTTAATTAGACAAGCCAGGAAACGATTCCGCGTATCACCCTGGTATTTTTTTTTTTTTACGGTTCGCCGACTACGTAGGCCATCTTGAACCGGTCATCGACCACAAATGTGATCTACCGACTGGGGAGTGTGAAACGGCACCTTCATCCTACGAGATGTCCGATCTCATCCGGCCTGTCCGGCGTGAATAGGATGGCTAGGTGTCGATTCATTTTACACTCTTCCCTGAGGCAAGAGCACGCCGTGTTCCCAAGCGGTCACCCGCCCAAGTACTAACCGCGCTCGACACCGCTTAACTTCGGTGATCTGCGGGAACCGGTGCTTAATATGTCGACAGGCCCTTGCCCTCACCCTGGTATAGAAGGCTCTTAAGTCAAAATCTGGACATTTAAAGTGAAGACGCCGAATCCAAACAAACATTAATGAAATAAATATTCTAATAATACGTAAGCTTGTTATATCGGGATCCAAAGCATATAGAAATTACGAAGGAAGACTATAAAGAGAAGGAGAAAAGTGGTGCCAAGCAAATGACAAACTAGCTAACTGTGGATCCGACAAGCGGCGGACCCGAAGCAAAAACGACCTCGCAAAAAGCGAGCGGCAGCGTAGCTAGCAAAAAGTGCACGAGGGGTGGTTAAGGGGGGGGTGGGTGGGGGACGAAAGCGAACTCCAGCGGGGAATTAGTTTTAGTTTCGTTTCTGCTTCGGTTGATATATCGATGTGGGGGGAAATAAATTTGGGTCAGGACGTTTTATATATAACAAATGACACATATCAAAAATACTTACACATATGTATTCCCTTATGGAGTTTTAAATCTAAAACTGATCTAATTTAATTGCAAAGAGAAAGAAAAAATAATAGAAAAAGGTTTTTGAGCGGCAGGCGGACAAAGTGGTGCATCTATCTTTTGCATTAAAGTATACAGGGACGCCAAAGGTAATGGGTTCCCTGGGGCACAGGTAGACAATGACAGGCTGTTTCGTTCTTATTAGAACTCATCAGAAAACCATAACCTGTAAGCAACTCCAAGTACAGCGGGACTGTTATTTCAAGGCATTTTTTCAGAAATAAAAACGCGATGAAAACCCAGTAACGCCTTCAGTAGGAAGCAAAAGATAGATAACCACTTTGTCTGCCTGCCGCTAAAAAACTTTTTTCTATTTACTTATACGGACGCTACTCTCTACTATATTTTTAGAAAAAATAATATTTTAGACGATTTCAGTTTTTAAATTTTTTTATATGTTTTACTGAAAGAATATACTCTCCTACTGTAAAACTTTTTTTTTTGGATTAACTGGAAGTTCGTCTATCTGAATGGAAAATAAAAACCTAAGATAAAGGGGTAAAACCTCGGGTAAAACACATTTTTTTCAACTCCCACATGGAACTTTGCTGTTTCCTTTACACTAAAGAGACGGGGAAAGTAGGCTATTCCTGTTAATTGTACGGCAAAATGTCATATTGTTACTGTTCAGTGCTGCACAGTGTTGCAACCTTTAAAAATAAAATATCTTATTTTTAAAGAAAAATTCCACGAATGCACATGATACTAAAAAAGAGTTTTTTAGCAGATCACAATTACAAGTGATCCTAAAGAATATCCTACGAATATAACGCTGTGCGTAAAAATTTCCCTTTTCCCGATTGAGACACCTTTGACCTATCATTCTTCTGTGCTTTGTTCTCACGAATCCGGAAATTTCCCATTGGTTGACAACATTGGTATAAAAATTAGATTTCTCGATGACGTTCTTATAAAGTACTAACCAATCACAGTCGATGGTATTTACTGAGGCTTCGCCTTTTTTTTCAATACACTAAATTATATAATTTATATGTATATGGTACAATATGCATCAATAATAATTTTATCAATAATGCAACCTGCTGAATGTGCATATAAAATTAATTTCGAGTTGGTTTTACCATAGTTTCTAATAATGATCTCGTGGCCAAGACGGTAAAGCGTCGAACTTTGCATCAAATGATCGTGAGTTCAAACCCGGCAACCGGCAAACTTTTTTTTAAATTTTTTTAACCAAAGGTTCGTAAGTTTGGTCCTAGAAAAAATATACTGTTCAACTCGAGTGGATTGTCCATATCGCAATTTACTTCCTCGTGAGATATAGACATTATATCCACTCTTGTTGTAGAAACTACTATTCCCTAAGATACGCCGTTCTAAATTCTACAATCTGGCAAAGTCTGAAAATGCTGTAAAATTTTAACGTAAATTTCCAAAATTTCGCAATTTTTTCATTCGTGCCCAATATGCTTTTGTACCACACTTATTACGTACTTAATATACTTTTATTCATTAAGTGTAAGTGGGTATTTTTTTTAACGTACGTACTTAGAAATAACTTAAAATTACTTCATTGATATATGGTACAATATGTTCAACATAACAAAATATATATGCATCAATAATAGGTTTATCGATAATGCAACCTGCTGAATGTGCATAGAAAATTAATTTCGAGTTGGTTTTACCATAGTTTCTAATAATGATCTCGTGGCCAAGACGGTAAAGCGTCGAACTTTGGATCAAATGATCGTGAGTTCAAGCCCGGCAACCAGCAAATTTGTTTTTTTAAATTTTTTTAACCAAAGGTTTGTAAGTTTGGTCCTAGAAAAAATATACTGTTCAACTCGAGTGGATTGTCCATATCGCAATTTACTTCCTCGTGAGATATAGACATTATATCCACTCTTGTTGTAGAAACTACTATTCCCTAAGATACGCCGTTCTAAATTCTACAACCTGGCAAAGTATGAAAATGCCGAAAAATTTTAAACGTAAATTTCCAAAATTTCGCAATTTTTCCATTCGTGCCCAATATGCTTTTGTACCACACTTATTACGTACTTAATATACTTTTATTCATTGAGTGTGAGTGGGTATTTTTTTTAACGTACGTACTTAGAAATAACTTAAAATTACTTCATTGATCAACCAAACAACCCTCAACAAATTGACTTAAATATTGTATTTTCCCCTCCACCATAAACAGGATTATAATTCCTTTGTGAGTATGTCTTAAACGAAGCTGCTAAATAATTAAAAGAGATTTAAATCTTGCATGGTTAGTGTAATCGGATTACACGAAATGAACAGGGACAGGATATGAACTTTACCTTCTGTTTATGCTGTACAATATTTAGGAACATAAATAGGTTTTATACTTTGTTTCAGTACAATCATTGTTATTGTTAAGTTAATAGGGGGACGTCCACAAATTACGGTCGTAGTACGCGGGGGAAAGGGGAGTCAAGGTTTACGTCATAATTTTAGCACTGCCAAAAATAATAAGTTTTTTTTTTGGATTACATTTTTTTTATGAATATAAGCAAAAAACTTTCCACAATAGAGCACCCGTTGCGTAATAGAATGGGGATTGGGGGTGTCTAGCCAGGCGGTAAATAGTTTAAAAAGCTGGAAATATTCTCCTAAAGAATATACTACTCGTGCATGCAGAAATAACCATATGATTCTGCATTCAAGGAACTGCACTAGTTTATTTTTGCTGTAATCTCTCTCCTCCTTATTGGTTATAGTCCCAGGAGGTGATATTTTAAATTTCTTAATAAAATAAAGGCAGACGTACCCCAATCCGGTACGGCGAGTAACTCAAGAAACTTTCGCCGAGAATGGGTTCGAATTTGACTGCTTTTTGAAGTTTGAAGAATAAAAATATGAATGTTGGTGTCAATCCAAAATTTTAACATAAGACGTATGTTATGACTCTAACCAGCGTTTGTCGGGCTCGGTTTTTCATGGTTAAAAATAAAGTAAATATCGCTCACCACGCCAAAATTGATGATATTTTCAGAAATCCTGTATTTTAGGAGTGCATGTAGATCTAAGATCAGTTTTTGGTGCAAATACTTAGGTTACGAAATGCTCTTAAGTGCCGTTTTGTATATTCATAATAAAGCATTCTCATTTCTTTCCGCACTATTTTTTTATTGTAAATTATCACACTTCCTCCATAAAAAATGTTTCAATTAAAATTTCTACTTTAATTTTTCTCTTTAAAACTAAATACCTAATTGTTTTTTGCTTTCGTTGTAAAAATATTTAATTGCATTGGGGAGGGGCTGCGACCCGGCAGCCCCCCCCCCCCCCCCTAAATACGCCACTGATTGTGAATACTGTAACTTTTTCTTTCCAAAAGTTTCATAAAATTTACAATAATTAATTTGACACAAAAGTAATTATTACTGGCTTCTATCATGACTAGATAGATATTTTTACTAGTTTCTCTCGTATTAACCAGGCCACATGATTATTAAATTTCCTAGTAATTACATATTTTTTTATCTACGACTCCCTTTTAAAAAGTTTTTAAAGTATTATTGTTAAGCTTTTGAGGCCAGTACCCTGACATTACAGCTTCTATTTTATGACGGCTACAATTTTATGCGTTGCCAAGTTGTAATAAAAATACTGCGAATTTAAAGATTTTTCTATAATTAATTTCTGCCCGTAAGCGGTCATAGACCGGACGGAAACAGTGACTTATGTAAAGCTTCGGACCTGGAAGCTTTATAAGAATTCTGCTATAACACCAGACATTCTACTGAAGAAACTAGTGAGACCAACTGGATTTCTAGCACATTGTTATTAATATATTTTGAATATTCTGCGATATCCGATGGCCGAAATGCTCTGTATTTTCTGTACAAATTCAAATAGAATGGCTCAACTATACTGAAAGTTCGCGGAACATTTTAGTTTATGTATCTGTAATGTTTACCGCTAAAGTAGTATCCAAATTCTTTGCGACAAGCACCAAATATACCCAATATAGTTGCTATTTTCATAGTGAGATAGGTACTGTCGACTGATAAAGTTCTTAGGAACTGCTTTATTTGCTCTATTGTCAATATCGTAGACTTTGATAGCCTTCTCCTTTTGAAGTGTAATACCAAAGAGATGAAGACTTTTATACTTTAGATTTTGTAATAAAACCAAATTTGGCAACGTAGCCTGACTGATAGCAGGAGAGCAAAATTGCTGACTGTCCCATCTTAGACTAAGGTACTTTTACCAATGCTGACAATTCATACCCGACAATGATCGTCCGGTGCAGTGCAACAAATAGATTTGTCACACCTTCACGCATGCACTTCAAATTTATGGTTTTAATGGAACTTTTACCTTGTAGAAAATTAAAAATAATGCTATTTCTGTAGCTGCCTTGTTTTGTCGATTAAGAGTACCTCTATTTAGGTTAGTGGATAAAGAAATATGTTGTGGTTTAATTTGCTGACTTCATGGTAAGTCTATGGATTAAATGTAGCTTGCAATAAAAATATGTGTATTTTTTTTTAGTCATTATTAACTGCTAAAGCTGTGTTTAAAATTATTTTCACCTTTGCGTTTACAGAATCGTAATGAAGGTTTGAATTAACCCGAAACGTTGACCAAAACAAAGGTTTTTTTTTCATAACCTTAAATCATATAACATTAATAACTTGAATTGTTATGACATTAATTTTATTTATTTCTACATAACTTTGAATGTTATGACAGTAATTTTAATAAATTTCTACATAACTTTAAATTTTATGACATTTAGTTTATATATTTTTACATAACTTTGAATGTTATGACATTCATTTTATATATTTCTACACAACTTTGAATGTTATGATTTTCGTTTTGTTTATCTCTACATAACTTTGAGAGTTATGACATTCGTTTTGTTTATTTCAATATAATTTTGAATGTTATGACACTAATTTTAAATGCTTTCTACCAAACTTTAAATCTCAAAGTCAAAGTTTTATTTGCTACTTACACAAATGGTCTATAGCACGTCATAAAAAATATATGAATTAATATAATCATACATCTAGTGTAAAATAACATTACTTATAATAGAATACAAACAAATTATGCACAAATATCTATATAAAAAAATAATGATTAGTGATGAGACATAACTGGCAACCACCCCAATGCGCAGATTTCAGGCAACGCCTACCAGGAAGTAATTTTTTGAATCGGACATCATCGAGGGCTCGGTACCGTCCCGGGATCTTATTATATAAATTGAGATTAAGAGAGTTGTTTTTTGATTAACTCTGAATCGGTGCGCGATAATCTTGTCTGAGCCTCGAGTGCTGTAACTATGAACATCTGAATGCCTAGTGAGTTCACCCCTGCGGGAGTGTAACTTCAATACAGTTTGAAAGATATAAATACTAGGCAGCGGAATTATACCAAACTTTTTTAAAATGGACTGACAGTGTTATCTATAGCCCACGTTAGCCATAAATCTTACGGTTTTTTTTTGTAATCGAAAAATCTATAATGCGTTTGTAGAGTTTCCCCACTGTATAGCACCATACGCAATGTGGGAATGAAAAAGACCGAAGTAAAGTGATTTTAAAACGTCAAATGTTACACACTTCTAAGAAGAAATAGCCATCAGAATGTTGTAACATCCATTTTTGTTTCTATGAACGCAGACTAGTTAAGCCTACAAAATTATTAATTATGTAGTTATACATTATACAAACTAACCTTTTCATCAATAGAACATATTTACAAAAACCGCAATCTGTTTTTACAGTCAAAAAAAGTACTTTGTATTTTATATTTTGATCGAGCTCTACTTTTATTTAATAATTATTAGCAAGCATTTCTTGCAGTAATGTAAGGAGCAAGTCATCATAGCCATTATTCGTAAATTATTGTGGGTTTTCCTTATTATCTTTTCATTTATAAGAAAATTTCAAAAAAAACCATCTTATATGCATGTTTGATCACCTTCCTCGGTTAGCGTAAACCAGGGTAAAGTTTCATTTTGAACGTAAATTGATTGTACATGCGTGACGTCTTAGCTAGTAGTATATTGAACGCAAATTTGTTTCAGTGCGCTGAACAACAATTATAGTCGGTTTTGCTAGATATACCCAGACCATAGAGATAATATGGAAGAACGACCACAAATATTTATTAAATAGATTCTAATTTCTAAGCGAATTAAATGATTTTTTTAGTTTAGTGTTTTAAAATTTGACACGAACTTCTAAGTTAACTAAAAACATAATTTTTCAAAAAAAATATTTCTATAGTCTATTTCAGAAAGGTGTAGAGTAATAAAAGCTTATTGGGTATGCAAAGGGACTACAAAGTGACCCAACGAATATTTAAGCCACTTTCACAATTTTGCATTAATTTCATTTGCAAAATTCTTTATTTTCATCAAATGCAGGTAGTACCACCCAGGTTCTGGTCAATTTATGGGTTTTGCCTATTGTTATTTTTTTACGATTACACTACTTTTCGAAGAAAGTAAAGAAAAAGTTAAAAATTTAAAAATCCATGACATGACAGCACAGTAGTTTAGGGGTGAGTCTTTCGATATCTTTAAACTAACTGAAATCATCGTATTATTGAAAAAATCCAGTGACAGCAGAGGGCGAAAAATGATTTTATTTGTAGTGATGAATTCTCTTAACGTCATTATGGTCCGCGCCTTACACAAATTACTCGGTATTACGCCTTAATTCCGAAACCAAATGACACCACAGACAGTGGTAACAAAAGTCTATACTTACGGTAACATTTTATAAAATGAGCGTTAAAGTATCATTTGTGTTCACCAATTACGGTATAATAACATATGAGGTGTGTGAGAAAGTAGACAGTTAAAGAAGTTAAAGAAAATAACTGTTGGCACTATAAAAATTATTGTTACAGTGGGAAGGGGGGGGGGGGGGGGGGGGGCTCACAAGGGCAATCAAAACTATTTATTACTTTCGTGAAATTAATTAAGTAAAAATATATTAGTAATTAGTAATAATGAATGAGTTTTATCTTTATTTAAAGTACTTATCCCAAAAACAAGGGAGGACGCAATCGGAGACGGGATACAGATACAGAAACATTTAAAGTAAGGCAACTGAGCTACGTTATCGGGTTGACTTTTTAAGCATGTTCTATGAAATAAGTTTATAATTCCCAAAATGTAATAAAATTTTAAAAATGAAGTATTTTTGTTTAATCAAATTTTCGTCATGGTTACCTTAACAGTTTATAACCATTCAGTCTAAACCTTTTTTCTGGAAAAATTATGTTCCTAATTAACTCAGAAGTTATAGACTATTTCATAAAGGTGTAGAGTAATAAAATGGGAAATTCTGTCCAGTTCGGCTCAATTTCGGTGTCGGCCATAGGCGCAGGTAAGTTTTGTGCATTAAATTATTTATGATAACTAACCAAAGGAAAAAAAGAAGATAATCTGATACAGAAGAAACTATTAGCTATAGCAAATTTACACAAAACAAAACATAATGTAACTGTGCTGCGCACACCGCCATATCATTACAAACTAAATACTATAGAACTTCTATGGGCGCAAGTGAAAGGATTTGTAGCAAGACACAACACGACATTCAAAATGAAAGACGTTAAGCTACTGTTTGATAAAGCCATTAAGAAAGTGACACTAGAGAACTGGCGAAAATCAGTCCATCGTGTCATTAAAGAATAGGAGAAAATGTGGGATCTTGACCGCCTGATCCATCGGACCGTGGACCCATTAATTATAACGTCAAGACGAGATGACAGTTCCTCAGATGATGAAGAATATTATAAATTTTTATAATTTAATTTCTGCACAATGTATTTTTTGTATTTTGTGTTTTTTTTATAATGTTTAATAAAAAATAAGTGTACCTAATACTATGTACATAATGCACGCATTTGTCAAACCATTTTCAGTGTTTGTGAATGAATAACAATAGGCAACACCCATAAACACAAAAGCATCAGCAAAGCAATCGATCTAAATGCAACTTCGGGGTCGCCAGGAAGGAGGCAGTCCCTCTCGCTCATCATTTATAATAGTAGATTAGCCTGTTCCAAATGAGTAGGATAAAAACCTGTGAAGGATTTGCGCCTTCAGACACTTCGCTAACTGTCTTCTAATTCCCTGTTGTCTATCTCGGCGCAAATCTACCTAACCATCGATTATGGGGGATTACTGGACCAGACAGCATCCACTTTGGCTGATTTCCATCATAGGAGGCGCTGAGAAGATAGACAATGCTCTATTGGAAATTAATGACTATCGATTTCGCTTGCACTGTAAGAATTATCTATAATAGATACTATTTTTTTTTATTTGTTATGAATTTTTTGATGAAAATTATAGTCTATTTCAAAAAGGAGTAATAAAATTGGAAATTCCATCCAGTTCGGCCCAATTTCGGTGTCGGCCATAGGCGTAGGTAAATGTTGTGCATTAAAGTATTTATGATAACTAACCAAAGAAAATAAAGAACATAATTTGATAATGAAGAAACTATTAGCTATAGCAAATTTACACAAACATCGTTTTATGAAATATGCCGTGGAGGATATAGCTGAAAAACATAGTGTAACTGTGCTGCGCACCCCTCCATATCATTGCAAACTAAATCCTATAGAACTTATATGGGCGTTAAGTGAAAGGATTTGTAGCAAGAGACAACACGACATTCAAAATGGAAGACGTTAAGCTACTGTTTGATCAAGCCATTAAGGAAGTGACACCAGAGAACTGGCGAAAAGCAGTCCATCATGTGATTAAAGAAAAGGAGAAAATGTGGGATATTGACCACCTAATCGATCGGACCGTCGACCCGTTAATTATAAATTATAACGTCAAGAGGAAACGACGAAGAATATGATGATTTTCTATAATTTAGTTTTTGTATAATGTATTTTGTATTTTTTTTAATAATGTTTATTAAAAAATAAGGGTTCCTAATACTGTGTACATAATGCACGCCTTTGTCACACCATTTTCAGTGTGTGTGAATGGATAACAATAGACCCAAACCCGGGTGGTACTACCTGCACTTGATAAAAATAAAGAATTTTGCAATGAAATCAATGCCAAAATATGAAAGTGGCTTAAATAGTCGTTGGGTCACTCTGTAGTCCCTTTGCATACCTAATAAGCTTTTATTACTCTACACATTTCTGAAATAGTCTATAAGTGACTTTTTAATTATTTCTTTTTGAAATTGTGTACGATATTTTTTTATAATAAAAAAAAAGTAGTTTGTGCTGTGGAACTGAACCCAATTATTATATGTCCTGAAAATAGTAGAGCAATTTTCTTAACGACCATATAAACGAAAGTAATATTAAAACTACCTTAATAATATCCTTCTTGATTAAATTTCGTAATATATGACACGAAATATGTAAATTTGACTGTGAGAAAGGCCCATTAGGCGGAGAAGCCAATCAGTCCATACACTTCTTAACCAGGTATGAGAAACGGCACCCAGCCCAAACACTTTGAATTTTTACCTGGACCGTAATGGCGGAATTAGTCAAAATTTAAGTTAATCCTTGAATACCAACAAAAGCTCTTTATTGCAGTGGAAACTCGTGGTCAATTTTGCAGGGAGTCATAATAAAATTTAGGTATCCAGGCAGTTTTAATCAGGGTAGGCAAAAATTGCATTCAAGACAAAAATTTACCTTGCGTAGCATTCAAGCATCTAAATTTAAAATTTTGTCACGAAAGTATTGTTTTTGTGTTTGTGGAAAGAACTTTGTGGCAAAAGAAGAATAAAACGACATTATTTGTAAATAAATTCAACATGGCGGTCTTTACATAAAAAATCTTTTAAAACATCGTCATATATATTGATTTTGCGTTTTAAATCCTGCAAAAGGTCGCTCTCCAGAGAGATTATTGTTAATATGCGTGTCTCTTTCTGTGTGTTTCGTAAATAGATATTAATTCTTTTTAATCCAGAAAAGGATTGTCTTGTAGACGCGCTGTTAGCCGAACTAGTAAGAATTAACGCCTCCACATTTATTTTTTTTCCCCGAAACTCGACGGCGCGAAGTTTAGCAAAAGAGATTGAACCAATATTGCCAAAAACGAAGTCAATTATTATGTGAAATATGATTAGCTTACTGATTATTAAATGTTATGAACCTATCAGCAAAAATTATTTTAATTGTCACAAATGTGCTTCTCATTTTACAATACCTTATCCGTTATACCTTTAAAAATATCCTAACTAAACTAATTAATAATAAAACTTATAAAGGCGTGTTATATATTTTATATTGAGAAAGCGAAGTATTTTCCAAACTACGATAAAACTTGAAGATTGGCACCAATGCATACACCAAACGCGAGCTGATAGATGATGGAAGGTCGAAGGTTGCGACGGGTTTATTTGTTACATCTCTTTCTACCCTACTGCTTACCGGCTATCTCGCTTTTGCTTCCACTCGTACAAAACCAGTGCTTTTGCTTTTGCATAAGACGCTAATGTACAGCGCGATCTTTGCGTTTAGAACGGTCTCACGGAATGCTTATACAGGGATCTAGTTTACAGTATAATAAGCAAATAATTTTTCGGTCCTAGATTATTATTTATTATATTAATTTAGAGATAAATTGCCAAAGTTGGATTACACGGATAAAAACTAAGATATAAAAAATTGTTTCTGTTTGTTTTATTCTTTCCAGGGAAGGCAATGCTTTTTTGTCTATATTATATAATAATAATAATAATAATAATAATAATAATAATAATAATAATAATAAAAGACTTTATTGTAAAAAAAAGGAGAATTTTCACAAAAGGCGAAGTTGAGGCTGGGCCTCCTAGCTTAACCTAAATATACTTAACCACTATTAATTAATATTACTGTAGGTATCACACTCCTAACAGCCTGCTGTGTTCAAAATATGAAGAAATAAATAAAAAGAATACAAAACACAGCAAGCAGTCAAAGTATGCAGAGAAAACCTGACAAGCAATTTGGTATATACAAGAAAAAAAACCGCGATGTTACACTGAAAAAAAAAAGTTAAAAAATACGATAGATATTTAGCAATATACATATTAATTATTGCAGATATGCACCTAAGAGAGAACTGGATGAGGATCAAAATTTACAGTAGACTTTATTATTACATATAGCTATCTATTGAAGCTTTTATTAATCGCTTGAACTTATAACCTGTAAACAGTTTTAATTCTGGTTTAACTTTATTATACAATTTTGCTATATTAAACGAAAAAGATCTTTGAAAATAATTTGTTCGATAAATTGGGGGGGTAATAATGAGCTTATGACGTAAATCAAGATTATGTGAACCACTTCGAAACTTAATTTTCTGATAAAGATAATCTGGACACTTTTTACATATAATTTTATTATATAAAGTAAGAGCATGCAGCACCCGTCTTTCGTCCATTTTTAACCATTTAAGTTCCCGAATTTTGGCAGAAACACCACGATCATATTTTCGAATGCCACCTATTAATCTTACACAACAATTTTGTATCAGCTGAATACGACGAACATCCTCGTCCAATAGGCAAGGACTATACACTACATCCGCATAATTAAAATGTGACAAGACTAGAGATTCACATAACATTGTCCTAAGTGACGCATTCAGTTGATTTTTCTGACCATAAATTAGTTTCAAATTGCCAAACGCTTTTTTAATACAACTGCTAATGTGAGCAGAGAATCTGAGATCTGTATCCATAACTAAACCCAAGTTCTTGGCAACCCCAGAGAGTTCCAGCTGAACATCATTAACACACACCTTAACACGGTCTACATATGTATCTCTACAATGACTTTTCCCAAATAATAAGACTTGAGACTTGCCGGGATTTAGACTTAAACAATGAGAAAGGGAAACATTCAAGAGGGCTCTTAAGTCGGCATTTGTTTTCATGTTGGCTTCTTCAATGCTATCAGGTGTATATAATATATAGATCTGTGTGTCATCCGCATAGAAATGAACTGAACAATATCTTAGATGTGTATAAAACTGAGATGTATAAAGAGAAAACAACAAAGGACCCATGCCATGCCAAAGGATATGCATGCCACTGTATCCAGGTAACTTTATCGAAAAAAAAACGCGTTTTAAAAGCCTTCCATACCAGCGTGGAACGCTTCATCGTTTCCTGCAGTGACGTAGCCAGAAAATATGTACGGGGGGGGGGGGGGCTGTTATTTTCCAACCTTTTTTTTTTAGTGTTCGGGGTTTCAAGTTAAAAATAAAACCATATTGATATGTTTATACATAATATAATAATGTCGACTTTCATAAAGATTTTTAACAATAATTAACTAACCAGCAACTTTGACTGTGACATAAATGACATTGGCAGAAATAGTTTTCTTACAACCAAGGTGGCCCGGTTAGCTTAATTCATGATTTACTGGCTCATTAGTAGAGCTAAGATCCGACGATAGAAATGAATAACTCAACATTGAAATGTTTTATTAAGCTGTTCAACCAGTACGGCCCTGGCTTACAGGTTGACTGAATTAATTCAAATTTGCATGTTACTCGTACACAGATGATCCGTCCCACGCGGTTTAAGAATTATTTATTTCTTCATTTACAAACACGTCTCGCTATAATATACATACATAATAATTAATTAAAAATGTAAAAAGGCCTGCAACTTATTAATTGACACTGAAAGAATATTTATATCATTATCAGGTTTGTAATTATAGAGATAAGAAACATTAATTATTTGGAAAATATTTAAAAAACTCAAGATTTTGCTTTACAAATATATCTTATGGCTTTTTTTGTCAAATTAAAATAGAATGAAGAATATTTATTAAGATAATTTGTACAGGATGAGTCAACGATAGAGTAATAGTAGTTTGTACTACAAGAGTGGATATGATGTCCATATCGCTCGAGGGCAATATGGACAATCCACTCGAGTTGAACAGTATATTTTGTTTACGACCTTATGCTTAAAAATGTAAAAAAAAAGTTTGTAGGTTGCCGGGCTCGAACTCACGACCATTGCATCCATAGTAAAACGCTCTACCTCTCGACCATCGAAACGTTAAACTAATTATGGGAAAACCAACTGATAAATGATGCTACATGAAATTAATTTTCTATGCACATTCAGCAGGTTGCTGTATTGATAAATATATTATAAATGCGTCTAGATTTTATTATATTGAACAAATTAATAACAAATTGTACCATATGCATTTAAATTATATAATTTAGTGTCTTGAAAAAGAAGGCGGAGCCTCAGTAAAAATAATATACTGTGATTGGTCAGTACTTTTAAGAACAACAATGGCTTCTCTGTAATTGACTACTGTGATTAGTCAGTTTCATTACCTATCTAGGATTGTTATAAAATTTTGCCGCACAGTTAACTGGAATAGCCTACTTTACTCGCCACTTAAGTGTAAAGGAAACAGCAAATTTCCATGTGGGAGTAGAAAAAGTTCATTTTCGCTTTTATCTTAAGAATTAGATAAAAATTCGAAATACAAAAGTTGTAGAGACCATTGAGGTGCACATTTTAATTATGCTGGAGTATACGGGGTGGCCCAAAGACACGTGGCGAACATACCTTGGGTTTTTTTTAATGGAACACCCTATAAAATGTATTATTTTCTGTTTCCCCACAAAATTCTATGCTTATGTTGTAAATGTCATATGTCTAAATTCAATAGTTTTTGAGATATTGATGTTTAAAATAGGGCATTTTCAGACTTTGATAGGCTGTAACATTGGAACGGTCTAGCTTAGAGAAAAATTGTTTTCACCTCCCTATCTCAATTTTTTATTCTCTATCTAAAACTACTCAACTTTTTCATATTTTTGAAAAACAGGAGGCAATTTATATCGACAATTTAAAATTATTTTAAATTATACAGGAAGTCCAAATAGTCAGGGCATATCCAACATATTTTTCTTTTAAATGGAACACCCTATACAGGGTGCTACAAATTCGTGTGCGTACAAGGGGATCTCAAAAACGGTAAGAGGTGCGAAGATGGTTAAATTGAAGCAAAGTTGCGTATTTTGGGGCTTAATAATTTGGTGAAAGAAAATTGTAAATATTCTGAATACCTTCGGAGATATTCGAAAAAAACCGAAATTTTTACTTTTGGTTTTTAATTTTTTGAGCCTTTATTTTAGACTTAAGAAAGAAACAAAATAAAGTTTCTCATAGCCGTTTTTTATGTTCTACAACATGGTGTTATTAGTTTTTAAATTGGACGTATCCTTAGATACCAACCTCAATTCATTTTTTTTAATACAGACCTGGAATTTTCAAAACAGTTTTAAGGACATCTAAGCTTTGAAAATTTAATACAATTTAAACATTTTTAAGATTTTAACGTTTTGTCATGAAATAACACATCACTAGTTTTTCAAATTATCCTCTCTTTACTATTACGGCCCTGACAATTATTTTTTGGATTACTTAAATATTAAAATTACATTATAGGAAGTTATGGTGTTGAGGCTGTCTATTTTTTCAATAAGATTAACCGTCACAATACTCTAAGCTAGGAAGGAAGCAAGTTTTTAATGCATGAGAAGTAATTCTATTTTTTATTAATAATTTATTTATTTTATTAATATAACGTATATATTAAGTCCTATGGTTTTTTGCCTTAGACCTAGACCAAAATACTTTAAAACAGAAAAAAATAATTCTAGCGAAAAAAGGTAACTGGAGTGTTAGTCTAATTATGTTACTGTGATGCGCTTACGTTTGTTTCAAAAAGAATTTCAACATTTTTTTACTGTTTATACGATCTAATGAACATGAAACAAAGAGACAGAAAAATGTTTGAGACCGAGACTTTGGATCTTTTTTCTTACAAAATATCAAATATCAGGCCTTTCTGTGTAAAAATGAACGGTTTTTTTGAATCAGAAATTTTTTAGTTTAGCTCTAAATGTTCAAGACCGCAATGAAAGGAAAAAGATAATTTGAAAAATGTGTCATTAGATGACAAAACGTTAAAATTTTAAAAACTTGTACATCGTATTAAATTTCTAAAGCTTATAAATCTCTAAAACTGTATTTAAAATTCCAGGTCCGTATTTAAAAAAATTGACTTAAGGTTAAGGTAACTAAAGACCAAAACTTTAAATTTGAAAACAAATAACGCCATCTTGTAGAACATGAAGAACGGCTATGAAAAAGTGTTTTTTATTTTTTTCCCAAGTCAAAAATGAAAGCGCAAAAAATTAAAAACCAAAAATGCAAAAGTATTAAACCGGCATCCGTTCAACTTGATTCACGAGTCACCACTGGACACGAACCTGCCCCTCAACCATCAAGTTTTAAATGGGAAACTGGGTAATATTTTTGCAAAACGACCAATAATTTACTAAAAGCCTTCACTAATGAGCTCGACGCAATATCTGACTATATATTATAAGGTTGACAGCTTGATGCCATGTAATTCTACATTTAATATTGGCATTAAAATAAGTTCAAACGCTAATTTTGCTGGTTTTACATAAATGGATGTGCATGTACACTTAATATGCCATTTATCATGAAGCCTTGACTACAAAATTAACCTACGAAGGAGGAAATTATTTGAATGAAAGCACTCAGGAGCTTGGTTAAATGCTATAGATTGCCATTGATACTGATCTAAGCAATACCAGGATGAATTGAAAAGTTTCCGGAATAATCAACAGATGGCGATCGTCATTTAATTATTTTTTTAAAATTAAGAGTGAGGCCTATAGCCTATTTCAGAAAGGTGTAGAGTAATAAAAGCTCATTAGGTATGCAAAGTGACGACAGAGTGACCCAACGAATATTTAAGCCACTTTCATAATTTGGCATTGATTTTATTGAAAAAATTTTTTATTTTCATCAGTGCAGGTAGTACCACCCAATGGGTCAATTTATGGGTTTTGCCTATTGTTATCCATTCGCAAACACTGATTGGATGGTGTGACAAAGGCGTGCATTATGTACATAGTATTAGGTACACTTATTTTTTATTAAATTTTATAAAAAAATACAAAATACAAAAAATACATTATACACAAATAAAATTATAAAAAATCATAATATTCTTCGTCATTTGAGGAACTGTCATCTCCTCGACATTATAATTAACGGGTAGATCGATCAGGTGGTCAAGATCCCACATTTTCTCCTCTCCTTTAAAAACATGATGGACTGCTTTTCGCCAGTTCTCTGGTGTCACTTCCTTAATAGCTTGATCAAACAGTAGCTTAACGTCTTTCATTTTGAATGTCGTGTTGTGTCTTGCTGCAAATTCTTTCACTTGTGCCCATATAAGTTCTATAGGATTTAGTTCACAATGATATGGCGGTGTGCGCAGTATAGTTATACTATGTTTTTCAGCTATATCTTCCACGGCATATTTCATAAAACGATGTTTGTGTAAATTTCCCATAGCTAATATTCTAATTCTTTATCAAATTATCTTTTTGGTTAGTTGTCATAAATAATGTAATGCACAAAATTTACCTGCTTCTATGGCCAACACCGAAATTAAGCCGAACTGGACGGAATTTTCCCTTTTATTACTCTACACTTTTCTGAAATAGACTATAGTGACTCATTAGTCATTTCCTTTCTTGATCAATATCTCGTTACGATTTCCTTTTATCTAAAAAAAAAGTATAATTACCTTCAGTTTTAAATTTATAAAGTAATAAAAGTGGAAAAAGAAATACGAAAAAATTTTACAAAATTTCGTTCTTTAAATTAAATATTTTAAATTGTCGTTTTTGAAACATCCTGTATAAAAAAGATAAACACTATTAAATGATCTTTAGATCCCTAGCCATAAATCTCACCCAATTCCATGTTTTCAGTATGAAATAATTTTAAATTGTATTTTCGATTTTTTCCCGAACTGCAAAGCTTTTTTTTAGTTTTAATTTATCTTAAACTACCAAAGCAAATTAAATAAAATTTTAGGCAATTATAAAGGACACTAATCCTAAATCTAAATATGCAATTAAATACTGGGTATTCCATTTGAAAAAAGACAAATTTTTATTATAACACTTTTTTGGACCACCCTATATGTGGAAAAATATATTTCTTAAATACACCCAGTGTTACAGCATTGGTCAGCAGATAGATAAAGTGACATTTACATTCCCTATATAAGAATTAACACTACTACTTCTTCAAGTTAACAATTAACAGCTGCAAAGTTAACTTTGTATAGTTTTTAAAATACCATCGTCGACGAGGTAGGTACGCTATCTTTTATGCTAATCTTATACCTCAAAGCCTACTATATCTTACGGAGAAGTTGACAAACTAATAATTTAATAATCAATAAATCTACTACAAAATTCATCATTTTGCAGCCTATAAATCTGTCATAGTTTACAGCTACCGGTGATTATCTCTGCGACCAACGAACCCTTTTTCTATCTCGACTGTTACACAGACAAATTTAATGGTAAGAAAAAACGGAAGTGTCAAATTACTAAACACCGCCGCCGCGGTGTGAAAATACTATTCCTGATGGTTTTAAAATTATAGCTTATGCAAGTTTAGACCGGGAGTAATTGGCTCAAGAATTGTTTTTTCGTGTGTAGGCTTCGGGTATTTAAAATGGTAACAGGTTGGAGACGACGAATTATATACACATACACAGTAAAAAAGTCGTATGCAAAATTACTACAAGAAAAAAATCGTTAACTAAGTATAGGCTAACTTAACACTTGAAAATTAACATTTAATATCTATGAGTGTAATTTATTGAGTTTTCATTTCTATAGTCTATTTCAGAAAAGTGTAGAGTAATAAAATGGGAAATTCCGTCCAGTTTGGCACAATTTCGGTGTTGACCATAGGCGCAAATAAATTTTGTGCATTAAATTATTTATGATAACTAACCAAAGAAAAAAAAAGATAATTTGATAAAGAAGGAACTATTAGGAATAGCAAATTTACACAAACGTCTTTTTATGAAATATGCCGTGGAAGATATAGCTGAAAAACATAGTGTAACTGTGCTGCGTATACCGCCATATCATTGCGAACTAAATCCTAGAGAACTTATATGGACGCAAGTGAAAGGATTTGTTACAAGACACAATACATCATTTACAAAAAGACGTTAAACTAAAGTTTGATCAAGCCATTAAGGAAGAGAACTGGCGAAAACCAGTCCATCATGTCTTTACAGGACAGGAGAAAATGTGGGATCTTGACCACCTGATTAATCTAACCGTCGACCCGTTAATTATAAGGTCAAGAGGAGATCACAGTTCCTCAGATGACGAAGAATGTTATGTTTTCTTAAAATTTAATTTCTGTATAATGTATTTTTTTATAATGCTTATTAAAAAAAGTACATAATGCACGCCTTTCTCACACCATTTTCAGTGTTTGTAAATGGGTAAAACCCATAAATTGACCTAAACCCGGGTGGTACTACCTGCACTTGATAAAAATAAAGAATTTTGCAATTAAATCGATGCCAAATTTTGAAAGTGGCTGCTTAAATATTCGTTGGGTCACTCTGTAGTCCCTTTGCATACCTAATGAGTTTTTATTACTCTACACCTTGTTGAAATTGACTATAGTAAATATCTGAGCCCCCCCCCTGAGCATATTTTCTGGCTACGCTACTGTTGTTGTCAACTGTAAAATAAATTCCGTTTGTCCTGTAAAGATTATTAACGTAAATATCACACAACAATTGAAAAAACTAGCTTGTCAGCCAACATCGAAAAGTTCTAAAAGCGCTATCTTCTAGCGAGGCATCATTAGCGCGGTTCAGCGAGCATCTCCGCGATGCGATCGCTCTTATCCATTCCGAAAAAGCCGCGTCGCGGCGACGTCCTCTGACAGTGTCACAATGGATGTCTCAGCACGGTCAATGTTATGTTGTGGTGCAATTTTTCCACGTCACCGCAAGGCGACTCTTTGTCTGATAAGGGATGATGATGCGGGGGTTGCTGCTGCGACTTCCTCGTTGCCTTTAAGGCGCTTTCGGATATATCTTGATGTATGATGTGAAGGAACATATTGTGTGCTAATGTTATTTTATTCATATGCTTATGGCCACTGTTGCGAACGTAATCCAGTCAAATTGAGTTTGGCTTTGGAAAATTTGGATTTTATTAAGCCGTTTTCCGGCCAAGAATTTGATGAAATTCATAACGTCGAAGAAAATCGGAAAATACCTTTATGCGACACCACGACACATACAGTATAGGCAAAAAGCATTGCCTACCCTGAGAACAATAAAACAAACAGACACAATTTTTTTTTTATTTTAGTTTTTAACCGTGTAATACAACTTTGGCAATTTATATAATTAATAATAATATAATACAGAAAAATGAATCCTATATTATTTCCACGAATGCATTCTTTGCTTACTATATCGTAAACTAGATCCATGTATAAGCATTGCGTAAGACCGTTCTAAAAGCAAATATCTCACTGTACATTAGCGTCTTATGCAAAAGCAAAAGCACTGCGTTTGTACGAGTGGAAGCAAGCGAGAGAGCCGGTGGGAAGTAGGGTAGAAGGAGATGTAACAAATAAACCCGTCGCAACCTTCGACCTTCCTTCATCTATTAGCCCGCGTCAAGAAAGGCCGCGTTTGGTGTGTGCATTGGTGGAAATTTTCAAGTTTTACCGTAGTTTGGAAAATACTTCGCTTTCTCAATATAAAATATGAAACACGCCCCTATAAGTTTTATTATTAATTAGTTTAGTTAGGATATTTTTAAAAGGATAACGGAAAAGGTAACGTAAAATAAGAAGCACTTTTGTGACAACTTAAATATTTCTTGCTGATAGGTTCATAATATTTAATAATCAGTAAGCTAGTCATATTTCACATAATAATTGACTTCGTTTTTGGCAACATTGGTTCAATCAGGTGGATGATAGATTTTGAATTTATCATTAGTGTTTTCGGCCTTTTGCTAGACTTCCCGCCGTCGGGTTTTGGGAAAAAAATAAATATGGAGGCGTTAATTGTTCCTATTCCGGCTATCAGCGCGTCTACAGAACGATCTTTTTCTGGATTAAAAAGAATTCATACCTATTTACGAGACACATAGGGAGAGACACGCTTAAGTGAATTAACAATAATATCTCTAGAGAGCGACCTTATGCAGGATTTAAAACGCAAAAATCAATTTTTATGACGATGTTTTAAAAGAATTTTTACGTAAAGACCGCCGTGTTAAATTTATTTACAAATAATGTCGTTTTATTCTTCTTCTGCCAGTGTTCTTTCCATAAACTCAAAAACAAACAAAACATTTTGTGACAAACTTTGAAATTTAAATGCTTGAATGCTACTGAAGGATTTTTATCTTAAATGCAATTTTTGCCTACCCTGGTTAAAACAGCATTGCACGCCACTGTGCGACACTTTCCCACTCTAAAAATGGAGTTGGTCGCTCAACCCAAACCATTTGTAGCTATTACTTGGTTTCCTTAAACCAGTGACACCAGAGAACTGGCGAAAAGCAGTCCATCATGTCATTAAAGAAGAGGAGAAAATGTGGGATCTTCACCACCTAATCGATCGGACCGTCGACCCGTTAATTATAACGTAAAGAAGAGATGACAGTTCCTCAGATGACGAAGAATATTAGGATTTTTTTATAATGTTTATTAAAAAATGAGTATACCTAATACTATGTACATAATTCACGTCTTTGTCACACCATTTTCAGTGTTTGTGAATGGATAACAATAGGCAAAACCCATAAATTGACCCAAACTCGGGTGGCTTTAATGAAAATAAAGAGTTTTGCAATGGAATCAATGCCAAATTATGAAAGTAACTTAAATATTCGTTGAGTCACTTGTTGTAGTCCCTTTGCATACCTCTCTACACCTTTTTGAAATAGACAAAGACCATATATTACATTTTTTAATAATAACAGCAGTTTGTACCTAAGGAGACAAATAGAAAATATGAACCCACCGATATTTATTATTATCGGTGCAATCATAGTTAAAATAATAATATTATAAGGGCTTATATCATTTAATTGTCTCTTTTATCCGCGGCAGCATTTTTCTCATTCATTCCTGCAAACACAATCATCAGCGCAAAAGCTTCGCAGGACAAAGGCTGTATTAGTCAGGATTAGGCAGCCCATCAGCTCAGCTGACGAGTTACATGTTTTAAGCTAACTGGGTACTAATGGATGTTAATTTGTCAACTTTTTCATCCCCGTTTTGTGCAAATATGTCTCCAGATTCGTATTTTTTTAGGATAATCTCCTCTCCAACTCTGACCATGTTTGCCACAATTTGATAAATATCGAAGCGTTTGGATTGGATAGATAAAAATGAATAGAGCCCTATTTAATATACCGGGTTATAGTCTATTTCAGAAAGGTGTAGAGTAATAAAAGCTCATTATAAGTACGCCACTGTACATCATAACATTTAGGTACAACTATTGTTACTGAACATAATCAGCTTTTCATAAGGTATAATAATCACTAGCAAAGTTTGCACGATACAACGCTCAGTGAGATCTAGCTACGAATAAGTTAAAATAAAGCAAGGTTTTCCAAAAAAATCGGTATTTCTTAAAATATAGCAGATATCAAAAATTTGACAAATCACTTTCTTTGCTATGAACCAGTGATTCAATTGACGAAGAGTGATAAAATTTAAAATATTATTGTGAAAGTTACACGCCAATAAAATTGGAGCAAAAATCATCGTCTTCTTTAACACCCTGTATATAAAATTTTTTGACAGTAAAAAAAAATCCAACATTGACAGTTGTTACTCAAGGGATGAATCTATGAGCCATTTAAAACCGTAGGTCGATATTATATCTGGTTCAGAAAATATTAACTGTTAAATTTAGGCGACATTTTTCTTGCTCGAAAGCAATTGTCCAGCAGTTTAGTAAAGATAACATTTGGGAACTTACTTAAGTTTTTGAAGATATTTAAGCGTCCCGGTACTTTTTACTAACCCGGTAGAGCCTTATCTAATAATGAATTTTTTATTTAAAGATGTAACTTCTAAAAAAACTTCCGAAAAAATATTTTAATAAATATTTTTTTTTTAATTTTGGACTTTGTGGCCATTAAAAAAAACAAAAATCAGTCGCCCATTCGCGGATCAAGTAATTTTTAGTTTAGTACAGTCATAAAGCCGAGATACAAATTTCTCACGAATAAATAGCACATTAGTAGCGCTTCTGCAAGGTATAGCATCTGCTTATGATCCAATTTATTCAGGTCTATCGAAGAATGTACGAGTTTTATTCTTGTCATAAAAGTTTATTATTCGTGTGATAATAAAACCAAAACTTGTTCTCGTGTTTCTTCGAAAAAAAAAGACGTCTTTTAACCCGAGGAACTAAAATGTCCTCTCATTGGAAAAATTTACGCCATGTTTTAATTACAAGTCGGAAAATCTGCCCGGGGAGGGCCAAGTAAAATTCATCTTGTGCGTTATCAAATATAGTCCAGAAGGAACGCGAAAGCGGCTTTTGCAGACAATTGTTAGTTTTATAGACAGTAACAACTAAATAAACGAATTCGAAATAAACTCATCGGCTTTAAAATAATCCTTCCTAAATTATTTATTATTTTTATCTGTAAGGAAACCAAAAAAAAACTCCAGAAATGAAGCGTGACATAATTTTAATAAAAAATTAGGTGTAAGTATATCAGAATTACCATTTGAGTCTTAATACTTTCCTCGTAATCTCCTTATCGAGTTCCTTGTTTACAAGTTTTTCATTTATTCTCTAGGTACTTGAAGTTTTTTCGCAATAGTTTCAATAAAGATCTATTATTTCTCGTTCTGGGTTAAAACTTTTTATAGGCAAGCTGAAGAGTAACGACACATTTTTGTCTTCAAAATATAGTCTTTTGTACCTACCTTATTTTTGAGTTTTTTGAAAAAAGGCACTTGAAAATGTTGTTTATTTTAATGCGAAGTATCAACTTAGGAATCACCGAATCACCCTGTATATATAATTTCGCGTAGAGCTGGTAACTATGGAGAAAAATTTGGAAATATTGTTCGGGTCTGTTCCTTTCAACCCAAAACTAACATTAATCCACGATTTAATTCCTTTATAATTACAATAATATACCGTCCTCCAGGTTCACTTTATAATCCGAAATGAAGTTATCTTCAAGTCGTATGTCGGCGTCGTCTAATTTGTGGATCTGTTTAAAATTACTGGCTGACCCTGGACTGGAAGGACCATTTGTAACTTCAAATAAGAGGGCCCTACGAACCGAAATGTCCCTGGCATTTCTCATCCTGAATTAAGATGCTCACTTCACATCATTATCTCCCTCTTATCTTTGTTCGCTGGCTTAGTTGGCCGTGTATGATGCATTGTTTTTGATTAATAGGGGGGGGGGGGGGGGGGCTAGCTTATTGTTGTGAGGATTATAATAATATGGATTATACGCAGTGTCACCCTGTAGGTGTAAACACCTCCCCATCTTTATTTATTATAATAATAAAGGTGAATAAAAACATAACCCAACATCTTCCGGGCACTGAAACGTGCCAGACAGAGAAAAAATAGTAAAGAAGAGTTTCAGATTGATTTGACTTTTTGAAGTTTGTCAATTGACTTCCGACGTCTTAGGTTTTTTGTACGTCATTTGACTTATGATTCTTTTTACATTTTTGTGCTTTGAAAATGTATTTTTCCAAAAACCAATCGGAAATATTGACATTTTTGATAATATTTCTAAAAGAAAAAGTCAATATTTCCTAATACATAGTCGTTGCTAGGCAACGGAAAATAACTGTTAGGAAATATTTATTATTTTACTGTAAGGAAATATTATTTCTGTACGGCTACTTGTAAACTAAAATGTGTTAAGCTTGACAATTCAATATTAATGTGTTTCCATAGTTACAACACAAATATTCAATGGCATTTTTTATTTGTGAACAAAGGTAATAATATTTATTTTAAAATTTTAACAAGTTGATTGTAATAAGTTATGTTCTTTTAATAATTTTCGATTTACGGACAAGAATAATATGTATAGCTCGTAGAAAAAGCCACATTCCCGGACTCCGTATTGTCAGTCTCGGCTTGCGCCTCGACATACAATCTTTACGGTCGTCCGGGAATGTTCAGCTTTTCCTACTAGGTATACAATATACTATATTTGTAAAAATAGTACTTTTCAAAGCTTTTATTATCGTTCTCTTGTGTTTTCGGTAAGTAGTTTATAATATTATGTATTTATTTATTGTAAAAATTCTAACTTTAATGGTATGTCGCGAAAAAAATTACGGTGGTGGCTAAACTCCTATAACTGAAGATATGTTAAAAAATTAAATATTCATGTATACTTTGTTAATTAAAATATTGTTCAAAATGCTTTTGAACGATCTAGAGGGGCTCAGTGGGCGTAAGTAAGACATTTTTTTTCTGGAGAAAGGGACAGTCGGAACTACATGTATTTCATGGTATTATACCTACTGAAGAAGACGGAAAAGCGCCGCAAGCGAGAAATTTTTGGGGCCACGCCCAAAGTTCGTTTAAAATTCACCTAACTACTATCAAATTTCGAAAATAAAATTATTACCTCTTCCCCTCTGCATGGTTGGATTAAATTTGTTTTTGTAAATGTTTTTTTTTATATTCCTAGCTGGCTCTTTATTAAAAAAAAAACGTTTTTATATTTGTGAAAATATGAATATTGGTATCAATTCAAAATTTTAACATAAGATGTATATATGACTCTAACCAGCGTTTATCGGGTTCGGTTTTTCATGATTAAAAATAAAGTAATTCACTCACCACGCCAAAATTGATGATTTTTTCAGAAATGATGTATTTTAGGAGCGTAGATCTAAGAGCAGTTTTTGGTGCAAATGCTTAGGTTTTGAAATACTCCTTCTTACGTGCCGTTTTGTATATTCATAATAAAGCATTCTCGTTTTTTCCTGCAAAATTTTTTTATTATAAATTATCACTTCTTCCATAAAAAATTAAAGTTGTTACTTTAATTTTTGTCATTAAAAATAACTACCTAATTGTTTTTTGTTATTGTTGTAAAAATATTTTATTGCATTGGGTTATATTTTTGTTGATTTAAAGTAGCTCCAAAAAAAGGAAAACGGAACAAATAAGTATATAATAGAAAATACTATAAAATAATATTATTTTTACTCGTTTTCCTTTAAAACTGCATCATAAATCAATAACTAAAACGATATGCGTCCGAAATCTTAATCTCTATATAAAACAAGACATTTAGAAGGAAAAGTTGAAAAACTAAACGTTTTTTACGAGACCTTTGTAATCTAAGCTAAGAATACATTATTTAAAAAAGAGTCCAAGCGTGAGAAGAAAAATTAGGTGGCAATTATACTTTTAGACCAGAGCTCCTAGGCTGCCGGGCTGCACCCCCCCCCCCCTAGGCCTATATAGGTATATTTCAAATGCTGCAGTAATGAACTCGTAAATAAATCCTTATAAGACCCTATTATTCTAGTGTCAACAACATTAACAGGTAAAATTACATCACAATCGCTTCAGCATCTTTATTTCGCATTAAAAAAAACCTGTCATTATACTCCAAACAAAAAACGCATCCCGAACAGTGATTAACTTTTTCATCTCCTTTTTTCGTACTCTATTTTTAAAAGTACATTAGCATTATGCGATATAGCTCTGGTATGTCATATATCCATATAACGTGTTTAAATTATAGTGCATTGGCCTAAGAAAAAGTGTTAAAACGTTACACATATGTCTCGGGGCGACAAAAAATATTAACCACATGTTTCCCGATGTTCCTTCTGTATTAATTTCAAAAACACTTGTCGTTATGACGGGATGCGCCGAGACCCGAATGCATTTTATGGTTTTAAGCTTTAATAACTGCAACGGCATTCCATTTTAGCAATAAATATGTGCTTTTAAAATATGCATCTTTCAACTGAATATTCGTATGTACAAAGATGGACGTTTGAGGGGGAAGGGAATTGTGCCAACCCTGGCTCGCTAAAAAATTATCATTACTTACAAAAATCCTGTAGAGCAGGACTTAATACTTTCTAGAACGTCATCGATTTATTTCCATTTTGTTTGATTTTATGGTTATTTTTAATAAATAGGGGTGGTCTGTCAAATTGGCACCATATGTTTAAATTAAATAGTGTGCCTTGTATTTTAACACTAGCGTTGAAATATTTTTTTTTCAACACGCGTGTGACATTCGGCGCTTTCTAGCCAAATTAACCGTGCTTTTTTTCTCATTTTAACATAGGTCGTAGGAAAAAGCGTTTTAAACACTTAACAGGGTTAAACTCCACTGACTTCCTTGCGGTCTCCCGTGCAACCCTTAAAGGCTTCCCGCTCTTCATAATACGGCATAAGTAGACGTCTCAGGCAGACAAAGTTTGTGATAAATGACGGATACACGCAGTCAAGTTGCCGCGAAGTTTGCGTTTCGGACAGATTTTGACCGTTAAACGCGGTACGCGGTTATTTATGATGTTTTGTGGTCCGTGTTAATTTCGCAATAAGGAAACGTAGAGTTTTGTAAAGTAGCTTTTTAGACCGTTTTAAATGTTAATGTTCCTTGTTTTCACGGCATGCCTATAATGCGATTAATTAGTAATTACTAATGTCAAGACGAAAACACGGGGGAGGGGAGCCTCGTCTGGTAAATTTGATTGTGAGTAAATAATTTCCGTCAATTTCATTTTAGTCAGAGTCAAAGTTGTCTGGTTGGTCACTGTCCATAGACCGTGGCGTTCCGAGTTCGATCCTCGAAGTGGGCATACGCACAATAAAAAAAGTATGCCCGAATTTTAGTAGGTTTAAGAATGTAAGGAAGAGTGTAAAATATATCATCTCCAAACCCATTCCATTCACGCCGGTAACCAGGCCGGATGAGATCGGATATCTCGTGGGGTGCGGAAGAAGGTACACACTCCCCAATCGGTAGGTCATGCAATGGCGCATAACTGAGGATCATGGTTCGGAACCCACGTTAAGCTATAGGTCCCCTCGGAAACGGCCCTGGCAGCGAACGAAGAGGTAAAAAGCCGATTTCGAAAGAAAAAACTATGATATAATTATTTATATGGTATTTTCGACAATAAACGTGGATATGATTCGGTTCAAGAGAATGCAATGTTTGTAATATTGTTCGGATCCACTCAAAATTTAAACAATAGTGTTACTTCAATCAAAAATATTATTTTATTTAATAAATTACTTTTATTCATCTGAAAGGAAGCAGATTTCTACTTTATTAAGAATATTTTGAAATATTAACTGCTTCCCTCCGTGAAATAATTTATGGCAGCCATTAACATAACGCGCCACTTGTCAACTGCCAGAGAGATAGAGAATAGGAAGCCGCAACTACGAAACTGAGAAGGCCGTTAATTTAAGCAGGGCTGGCTTAAAATGAAATTTAAAAAATATGCGGAAATTTGATTTTTGCACACCGGTGCGAAGAGGTAATTTTTTCAAATTCATTCAACGCGCAAATTGTTCTTTTACGTATAATACTGATATTATCATTTTGTATCGTTATTTCTTCAAGCACTCTTAGAAATAAGGATTGCTCTAACGCATGCGTTAAATGTGTTTAACCGCTCCTAACAGTGTTTAAAAATAAAATTTTCCATTTTTAAAGAAAAATCCCAGGGCTGCAAAAAATACTGAAAAAGTCTTATTTTTAGCAGATCACAACCATAAGTGTCCCTAAAGAATATCCCACTAACACTTTCCGTAAAAATGTCCCTAGCGCCCAAACTATTATTCCTATACAGGGTGATTCCTAAGTTGATACTTCTTTTTTAGCTGCGTATAGAAGGCATTAAAATAAACAACATTTTTAAATACCTTTTTTTTAAAGAACCCAAAAATAAAGTATTTACATTCATTTATTACACTACAAATCAAATACGGTTCTGCCTAACTTGCCCATTGAATAATATTAAGAAAACTTCTGAGTGTAGAGAAGAAACATTCGCACTTTTATGACACTCACAATAAATTAGCACCATAATTAGTTCATTGTTTTCAAATTTTACCATTTTCATCAATTTACTAAAATTAATTTGCTTCAGAAAACCACACCGCGCAGCGAATTGGCAAAATAAATAACTGACGATCGACCCGTAAAATGCATGACTAACAATACAAAAAACTAAGAAAAACAATATAAAGTAAAGGGCTACGTTTTGATTACCACACCCGCACTTAGATTTTTTACTTCTGTAACTCGGCTATTTTTAAGTTTAAAAAAAAAGGTATTCGAAAAAGTTATTTATTTTAATGCCTTCTATACACAGCTAAAAAAGAAGTGTCAACTTAGGAATCACCCTGTATTATACCGTGGCACACCGGAGTGTGCCGCGGAACATCATTTCGGAAACGCTGGCCTAAGTCAACCTCCACTAAGCTATACAGGGTGATTCTCGTTGAGTGGCTTATTAGAAGATCTCGGAAACGAGTAACCTTATCTTTCTAAAAACTGGATAGCAGGCATAATTGGTTTTGAGCTTTTAAAACATTATATTTTGACGTTTTTATTACTTCCGGTTACACCGGAAGTTATTGCCAACTTTGCTATTTCAAATAGAACATGCTGTATATTTTAGCATTTTTGATTACCTTATTAAAATCTAAATAACTTTTGTTCATAATAATATATTTTTATCTCTAACCGTTTTTGAGATATGAATTATAAAAGGATTTTTTTGTGTAAAAACGCTCCGGGAAGAAAGTTTAGTAACTCTGAAACTAATAAAGGTAAACATTTAAAATTTTCTAAGCTTTCAAGTAATACATATAGATTAGTTTAAATTACTTGGGTTTCACGTTTTTTATACAGGGAGTTCTTAAAATTGTGCCAATGTTTCTATTTAAATAAATGTGCAAAAGTCAATTTTTGCAAATGGAACACCCTATTTTTTAGCTTACTAACGTGTAGAGAATTAAATTTCTTATCTAAATGCCTAATATGTTACAATCCACATTTTTAGTCGTTTTGGAATTATGAGCAATTTAAATTAAAAATTTTAAAATTTCTTTTTGTGTTAATGCGATATTATTTTTAAAACGAAGGCTTCGACTGGGATTTTCGTTTTGTTACCATTTGTTATTAATTGCCTATGTTCGTTGCTTAGCTATTTCTCATTCAAAGCCAAACGAAAGTCCCAGTCGAAGCCTTCTTTTTAAAAATAATGTCGCATTAACACAAACAGAAATTTTAAGATTTTTTATTTAAATTGCTCATAATTCCAAAACCATTAAAAATGTGGATTGTAACATATTAAGCATTTAGATAGGAAATTTAATTCTCTACACGTTAGTAAGCTAAAGAATAGGGTGTTCCATTTGCAAAAATTGCCTTATGCACATTTATTTAAATGGAAACATTGGCACAATTTTAAGAACTTCCTGTATAAAAAACGTGAAACCTAAGTAATTTAAACTAAAAATCTATGTATTACTTGAAAGCTTAGAAAATTTTAAATGTTTACCTTTATTAGTTTCAGAGTTACTAAACTTTCTTCTCGGAGCGTTTTTACACAAAAAAATCCTTTTATAATTCATATCTCAAAAACGGTTAGAGATAGGAATAGATTATTATAAACAAAAGTTATTTAGATTTTAAGAAGGTAATCAAAAATGCTAAAATATACAGGGTATTCCATTTGAAATAGCAAAGTTGGCATTAACTTCCGGTATAACCGGAAGTAGTAAAAACGTCAAAATATAAAGTTTTAAAAGCCCAAAACCAATTATGCCTGCTATCAAATTTTTAGAAAGATGGGGTTACTCGTTTCCGAGATCTTTTAATAGGCCACTCAACGTGAATCACCCTGTATATGTATCTTAGTGGAGGTTGACCAATCTTGGGTGGCATAAAGATCTTTAACCATAAATTAACTAATCAGCAAGTTTCACTGTGATATAATAAATGACATTCGCAGGCATTAGTTACTCACAATCAAAGGTGCCTGATTAGTAAAGTAAAAATTAAGGTAACGGGGCCACTCTGATTGTGAGTAACAAATAATGCCTGTCTAATGTCATTTATATCGCAGTCAAACTTGCTGGTTAGTTAACTATGGTTAAAAATCTTTGTGCAACCCGACATTAGAGTATTATTTCTTCCTATTTAAATATTTTCATTTCTAAATATGTCTAAAATATATAAATACATTCCAGATACTGTCACCCCTCGAAACAAAATGACAAAACTACAAAACTAAGAAAGCCGTGAATGTAAGTAATAAATAGAGAAATAAATTGGTTAACTGGAAATGCGAACAAATTGGTATAATGTCAGCAAAGACGTGGGGTGAAAGAATAACGAAGAAAACCGGGCCGAAAAGGGGGGATGAAGGGAAATAAAGAGGGATCGTCAGGAGCGTACGGTAAGATTAAACGGAAGGGAAGCAATTTTCATAAATCACCCTCCAATATGTGAAGAGTTCAAATTTAACAAGTTTTAAAAATCCATTAATAAACATGGCCATGATTTGGGCCAAGAGAACGCAATGTTTTTTTTGTCTAATTTAATATATACAGGATGTCCTGAATGTCCGATGTCTCAAAGAAGGTCGGGGGGAGAGTTAACCGTTTAAGATTATGGCATGAAAATTGGTACATGCCTTACAATCAATAAGTTGTAAACTATAGAGAATTTAAAGTGAAAATATCTCGTTCAGTGGCGTCTCACGAAGTGGGGCTTATATAATCTTATAGATTTTTTAATTTTAATGCTACTTTTTGAAAATCTATAGTTTGTTTTTAAAAAGAGATACTCTTGTTTTATTTCGATAGAAAACACAGTTTTTGAGTAAAATTAATTTTAAAAAAAAGTCTTTTTTCAATGGACGGATAATACATAATATGGACGAGTTCAGATAATTCCAAAGTTAAAATAAAAATGTTTGGATAATATTTACCTATCTACCGCCACTGGAAGAAATATTTTCACTTTAAATTTACTGTAATTTACAACTTACCGGTTGTAAGTAGGGGTGCGCAAAATAATCGATTAATCGTGTAATAATCGATTAAATTATTCGATTTTTCGATTAATCGATTAATCGAAAAATCGAAATGTTTTCGATTAATCGATTAATAGAAAAATCGAAACAACTATTTCGATTTTTCGATCATCGATATAATTTCGATTAAAATATGTCTTTTTCGATTAATCGGAATAATAACAATTTTTAGATTAATCGAATAGATTAATAAAAATATTTTGCGACAAAATCAACGATATAATTTGAGGCTTCTATTACGTATTATCCTCAAGTTTGCCTTGTCAAAATTAATAATAATTATGATTTAGATATTATTTCAATGTTATTTAAGTATATAATGAAAAAAATCGATAATTATTTTCGATTATTTGATTTTTTTATATTAACTGATTGTTTTCAATAAGGCGATTCGAAAAAAAAACGATTAATCGATTATTTCGATTAGTCGATTAATCGATTATTTCGATTAATCGATTATTTTCGATTACTCGATTAATCGAAAATAATCGATTCATTCATATAATCGAAAATCGATTATTTTTTTTGATAATCGTCCAGCCCTAGTTGTAAGGCATCTGAAACAATTTCCATGCTATTACAAAAAAAAATTTCCCCCGACCCTTTTTGAGGGGTTCTAACCCCCTAAAGAAGTATTTCTCAGGGTATCTTTATAGGACATTTTTGTCATATTTTTTTATGTACTTTACGCCTTAGAAATATGCACGCTAATTTCGGGATACCCTCAGCATGGACCTGGTTAGGGAAGAATCTAGAAATATTGAATATATGATGGTTTGAAAATATTTGTTTGGTAATATTTTAGGTGAAGCATTGCTGCGTCCCTTGACCGTACGCCTCTGTTAAAGAGGGATCGTACAGGGGTTAGCTAAACGCTCACCCTCAATTGTGAAAATAAACATTACATTAAGTATTTTATCGTGGACGGTGCTCATTTGGGTTTGACTAGACTCATTTGTTTGGTTATGCCTCAATGAATGTGGTTTATTTTTGGTTAGAAATGTGCAATTGTGCATATTAAAAGCATGTTTAAATTATCAAGGGAAAGACTGAATAGCAAAATTAGATTTCTTAGTTGATTTGATCATACCAAGTTAATATACCAGTAAACAACCTTGAGGTCGACTGAACCATGCTTGTTTATTGTGCCAACCTACAGATGTTTCATTTATAAGCGCGGATTTTCGGATACGCCTGTCATATCTACGAATTTTTGAGAAGGTCTTTTAAAGTGAAATTGTCTATAAAAAAATGTTTAAAGTAAAAAATAGTAAATGTTTTGTTTTAGAATTTTTTTCATATAATATGGATTTCTACGGATTGGTTGAAGTTGACGTTGAGGAGCTTAATCCAGCTTAACGATCAGCAACGTGGATTTAGTGAAGTCGAGGAGATGACAATGGCGTTCTACTCCTAAAACACTGTACGTACACTGTTTATCCCCACTTTCCCTTAGAACATGCGATGTTGAAGACGGAGCACATAGGATTCCTCCAATCTGGGACCAGTAGATGTGACTTTTTCTACCATTGTGTTTATTCAAAGTGTCAAAGAATTTATTTCGAAAGCTGGACCAATTTAAATAAACATTATTTTATTATAAACATAACTGGTACGTTAAAACATATTATACAGGGTGATTCCTAAGTTGATACTTCTTTTTTAGCTGCGTATAGAAGGCATTAAAATAAACAACATTTTTAAATATCTTTTTTCAAAAAACTCAAAAATAAAGTACTAACATTCATTTATTACACTATGGATTAAATACGATTCTGCCTAACTTGCCCGTTGAATAACATTAAGAAAACTTCTGGGTGTAGGATGCGCCCGCAAGGGAAAGCGTTCTGCGTATAATCTCGAAGCAGCAACCGCACTTTGAGGACACTCGCCGTAAATTAGCACCATATCTACTAGTTTATTGTTTTTAAATTCAAAAAACGTGTCACCAATTTAAAATTAACTTGCTTCAGAAAAACACACCGCAGCGTATTGCCAAATAACTCACCACCGACTAGTAAATTGCGTGACTAATAAGAGATAAGACAAGCAACATAAAGTATAGCACGCTACGTTTGGATGACCAGGCCCGCACTTAGAATTTTTACTTCTGTATCTCGCCTATTTTAAAGTTTTTTGAAAAAAGGTATTTGAAAATGTTGTTTATTTTAATGCTTTCTATACACAGCTAAAAAAGAAATATTAACTTAGGAATCACCCTGTATATTTGGAATATAGAAAAATTGTACTTAATAATTGACATAACGTAGTCGCTAGCAACTATGCATGATACAGCGTTTTATTTTCTTCGAAGTATGGACTTTTCGAAATTGTAGCGTGCTCGTAAACTGGAACAGAATCATGCACAAAGGCAGCACGAATGAAGATACCAAAACAAATTAGGAAATTATCGTCGGTCTTGTCAAAAGGAGTTTAATTACTCCATACAAAATTACCATTATGGGTTTCGACATAACCTTATTAAAGAGAATTTTTTTTATAGACCCATACAGTCTTAAAGATTATTGAAAATGAAAGTCGGTCCCGCACGTACAAGTCACTTATTGTGCTTGGTCATTTTTACGAAATATTTTTCGGGATTCGTTACACTGTTATACAAGTAACAACACTCTTAAAAATGACTTGGTATTTGGTACTCATTTTTATTTGTTCTCGTGTTTATGTTACCAAAAAAACTATTTTTGGTTAGGAAACCAAAATTTCTTTTGGTTATATTTACAAAAAAATAATGCCATTAGAACAAACAAATTATCTTGTTTTCAGGGGCGGTTCTAGACCCAAAATATTGGGGGGGCACCACATTGGCGTAGCCAGAAAATATGCTCGGGGGGGGGGGGGGGGGCGTAAGTAGGACATTTTTTTTCTGAAGAGAGGGATAGTCGGGACTTTATGTATTCCATGGTATTGTATCTAGCGTAGAAGGAGCCGCAGGCGAAAAATTTTCGGGGCCACGCCCAAAGTTCGTTTAAAATTCACCTAACTACTATCAAATTTCGAAAATTAAATTATTACCTCTCCCCCTTTGCATGGTTGGATAAAAATTTTCTTTAATGTTTTTTTTTGATATTCCTAGCTGGCTCTTTATTTAAAAAAAAGCATTTTTTATAATTGTGAAAAATATGAATATTGGTGTCAATCCAAAATTTTAACATAAGACGTATGTATGAATCTAACCAGCGTTTTCCGGGCTCGGTTTTTCATGATTAAAAAAAAAGTAAATATCGCTCACCACGCCAAAATTGATGTTTTTGTCAGAAATCATGTATTTTAGGAGCGTAGATCTAAGAGCAGTTTTTGGTGCAAATGCTTAGATTTGGAAATACTCCTTCTTAAGTGCCGTATATTTATATTCCTAATAAAGCATTCTCATTTCATCCCGCACTATTTTTTTTATTATAAATTATCACACTTCTTCCATAAAAAATGTTTCAATTGAAATGTTTACCTTAATTTTTCTCTTAAGAAATACCTAATTGTTTTTGTTGTAAAAATATTTTATTGCATTGGGTTATATTTTTGTTGATTTAAAATAGCCCTAAAAAAGGGAAAACGGAACAGACAAGTATATAATAGAAATATTCTATAAAAAGATTTAAATTAAGAGTCCATGCGTGAGATGAAAATGCAGCCCAGCAGCCCCCCAGGCCCCCCCGTAGAACCGCCCCTGCTTGTTTTCATATTAATTGGCCGAAATAAAATATTTTGTTTAGCTGAATTTGACTCTGTATATATCCTATTTAAATGTTACATTAAGGTTCCTACTAACTTGTATTTATCAATCAAGCTTGTTGTAATAGCACACTAGTAATTTATATTCCCTACCGTTTTGTTAACTTTGATTAAGATAATTGTTAGTTACCAGAACTAACTTTTCTTTTCCACTGATAATATTGGTCATATATATATAACTAACGGCATCGCTGTTTTGACCACTTTACTATATTCTGAACAGAGATTGGACTGTTGACGACAACATTCAGGACAGGAGTCGTAGTACGGAAGGATGATTTTTGCCGTGTCCATTTCTTCGTGTTTTCAAGACAAGAATCGGCCATTCTCATCTTGATTGCCTGGTTATTGCAAGCATGCTTGGCTGTGACAATATTTGATGTAATATATTTGTGTTTATTGTCTTTCTTGTGTACGTTTTAATTGTCAGAAGAAAGTTAAATCATAAGAAAGTAAACATTTTTTTTTATCATTGCAGTTGTACATTAGAAAGTTTAAATGAGCTTTTTATAAAGCATGGCAATCGTTACAAGGGTGGATGTTGAATTAGCGTAAAGTTAACTGGAATAGCTTCTTTATTAATCGAGTTGAATGTAAAGAAAACAGAAAATATACAGGTGAGAGTAGAAAAACGATATTAATGGCTTTACTTCAATTTAATTTTGCTAATAAAAAAAATCAAATCGTACGATAATGGTAAAATTATTCTCCTAAAGTTAGCATTAATTATACTCCGATGATATGCCGCTTAATATACAGCAGGAGTCGAAAACGAAAATCGCACATCAGGACACAGATGCAACCAAACCTGATTGACATCTGCCGACGATCCTGCATTTTAATCTTATCAGATCCGTCCGTACGAGTTGATAAATTCGAGCACGTATCATTGACGCACCATTTTGAATTTAGAAAAAAAGCCTTTAAACAATTTGTTTAATTTTCGTTCTTGTGTCAAGAAATATCCAGGCAAGGCTTGGTCGGTAACGTCAATTTTTTTCCAAAAATATATTTTTAATTTTTGCTGACAAAATTTTGTTTTATTGTATTACTATGTGATCCCCGTCACGAGTCGCCATTGTAAAAGTACCATGAGAGCCGTATGTTCGGTTCGATCGAACGTGCAAGATTTGTAAATTCTAATAATAAAAATAACCTTCTGGACTTCTTGAAATGTAAGTAAATAGTAATTTTAAATGGATAAAATTGCAACAGTTGATTAAAAGTCAACAAAGCGCATGTCTTTAGGCAATTTTACTTGCACTTAGTGTACCTAAAGTAAAAAGGCCTTAAGGTATATTTTACATGGTGTTGCTAACGCCACTGTCTAATCTAACGAGCACACTCTTGTAATTTATGAGATATTTGTTTTAAAAAAATGATTTTAAATGAAAATTATACATGCCTGTATTCTAGCAATTTTTCATTATAATATGCGTATATAATTGCAACCTGCACAGAAGAAAACTTTTATATCTATGAAAAAATTACACAATGGAAAAAATCATAATAGGTCAATTAAAGAGAGGCATAGGAAAACACCCATCTCCAGTGGTATGTGTTGAGTTATTCAAAAAATAAAGTGTTTCGCTTGGTGTCAATATTTTTTATTGAGGCTTAAAAAATCACGCTCCACGCACCTCAGACGACATTCTTTAACAAGATTTATTGAAAGCAAGGGTAAATGATAAAAATTTTTTTTTTATCTATGAGTGATAGATCTACTGTTATCTAGGATCAGGCGCGGATCCAGATGGGGGGGGGGGAGGCGAAGTCAGTTTTTTTAGTCGCTCTTCCCCGTCAGCAAAATTCTGGATATGTCACTGTTTTTTTTTAATTTGCGGGTTGCAAATAACTCTCTAAAATTTATAATCTATCTTTCTAGAACAATAACAATTTGTGAATAAAATTGTTCTACCTATTTGAGAGATAAAAATACATTTTTCCAAATTCACCAAAGGACTGGGAAAAAAATATCCCTCCTTACCCGACCATAAATTTTGCTGTGGTCACTGTGGATTATTAAAATTTTATCGCAGTTGGCCGTGTCCACCTCGAAATTAAAATGCTTGCTAAGGCCCTTACAGCGAAGTTTCGTTGCCTTAAGGGTAAAATTTAACACTGGCTTTCGACTGTTTTATCCAGTGTGGTCGGTAGTATAGAAAAGGGAAATGATTTAAAAGTTTAAATTAAAACATATCGCTACTGCCGATGATTAAAATAAGACGGTATGGACGATGTTTGTCAAAGAAAGAGCGTGTTAATTTTAGACTTTAAATTTTTTTAAACTATGTTTTGCTTTTCGCAACGTGAACACTACTTCAGGTTTATTTTACGACTATTCTAAATTTCTATCATTTTTTAAGTTTAGGTAAAATATCTGCACTTATATCGAAATAAGCCAGTCAAGTTTTCTACTTTTTTCCATTAGTTGTTGAAAAGTGGCTGGAACATCACATAAGCCACACGGAATTACGGTAAATTTATATCTATTTCTAGCTGTTTCCTCTTCATAATTTTTATAAACGTTATCCCACCAGTAGCAACTTTTTAAATAATTCAAATTATTTGGAATCTGTTACATTTCCTCTTCTCAACTTCTGGGCAGCTGCTTAATTGAAAGAGATTCTCTATTATTTATTCTATGCAAAATTCAATTTGTTTTTGCTGTTTCTTTTAAAGTTTTATAACAACCTTAATAAACTATGTAGTGATTCCTATTGTTTCTTTTAAAGTTTTATAACAACCTTAATAAAGTATGTAGTCATCCTTAATTTATACAGGGTGATTCCTTAGTTGATACTTCTTTTTTAGCTGTGTATAGAAGGCATTAAAATAAACAACATTTTCAAAAAACTCAAAAATAAGCGAGACACAGAAGTAAAAAATTTAGGTGCGGGCCTGGTCTTCAAAATGTAGCCTACTATACTTTATGTTGTTTTTGTCTTATTAGTCATGCAATTTACGGGTCGCTGGTCAGTGGTCAGTTTGTTATTTGGCAATCCGGTGTGGTGTGTTTTTTCTGAAGCAAGTTAATTTTAAATTGGTGACACGTGAAAATGGTAAAATTTGAAAACAATGAACTAGTAGATATGGTGATAATTTACGGTGTCGTCAAAGTGCGGTGCTGCTTCGAGATTATGTTTAAGGACCGTATTTGATCCATAGTGTAATAAATGAACCTTATTTTTGAGTTTTTTGAAAAAAGATATTTAAAAATGTTTATTATTTTAATGCCTGCTATACACAGCTAAAAAAGAAGTATCCACTTATGAATCACCCTGTATATAGAAAACATGCTGGTTATTCTAAAGGAAAATGTACAAGTTATTGATTGTATCATATTAATATTGCAACATAACTACTCTTGAAAAAGCCCTTAAAGGGCGAAACATATGTAGAGTAATTCTATCAATGAAACAAGCACTACAAGCGTTTTACTAGAAAAAATATAGATTGGATGATCGTCTCTCATTTTCTTTACGACATAACATTTTATGAAATACGATAATTTTTTGCATAGTTCACATGTGTTACGTCACTGGCTGCTCCATACTTTTCCGCCCAGAGGACATGGGTCAACCATAATTAACGCGTTCTCGTTAATCATATTAAAGTTTGAGTGGCCGGAACACGCTTTGTTTAAGATTACGGAATACGAGCACTTCGTCTCGGCTCGGACATTCCCCGAGTGCCGCAAGTCAAGTAATTACCGAGATGATTTGATAATTTTGAAAGATGGACGCGGAAAACGCTTGTCATGGTTGGTAAATGAATCTAAGGTTGCTATTTATGTGTGCACATATACCTTTGGCGGGTTTCACAAAGAAAAAATCGTCCTCGGTTCACTTAACCACTCGCACCTTGCATCGCTAACATTTACTAAAAACGACAAGCTATTAAGTATTAATAAAAAAATCAACTACGGGCTTAGCTCATCCCCCAACCACTCCGTAATACACTTCGCCATGGCCTGAGAGTTTCTGGCCTTGTCTCCAAGTACATCGTAGAGCAGGGGTTCCCAAACTTATTTTGTCTACTGCCCACTTTGAGAATAAATTATTTTTTAGCGCCCCCATTTTTTCACCTACTTAAAAACCACTATAACTTCAAATTAAATTAATTAAATATTGTGAGCTATATTAGCGGAGATTAAACATTCATTCTAAACGAGTCTTTTACTATAACCCGCAAGAGTTAACTTGAGATCTTAGCGCAGTAGGTAGTACACAACGACGGTCAGATCTCAAGTTAACTCTTACGGGCTACACCTGCCAATGAGAATGATTATTGAAACGCGGCAGAGTATCTTTTATTCAAAATAAAACAAACATAATCGATTCTTATATAAAAACCAATGTGAGGGATGAATCTGATTCTGTTTAATAAGTTTGTTGATATCAGGTTCCAATTTACTCAAGAACAGCCGCATTGATACAGGAATGCACAAATCGGGTTATTTAACAAAAACTTGTTAAAACATGATTACCCGCGGTGTATTTATCTACGAAAATTACTGGTCCAACATTTATAAACGAATAGTCCAACGGGTACTTAACACAAACCGTGATTGTCAGTTTCCTATCCTAACTGTAAAAAGTAATGCCCGGCTTGTATGAAAAAAAAAAGTCAATAATGCGAGCTAGGGGGACTAAAACTACTAATAACGACAAACATTTCGAGACAATTTCTTATAAAATGACAGCTAAGAGAGCTTGTGTGAGTGCCACCAGAATTGGCATTCTTGTATTCCTAATAATTTACCACATTTTCATGAAGTACCTATTTACATAAATCGACTTAAATCCACGTAGCAAATTAAAAATTACACCAACACAGGTATTGAGTTCGATTATTCAAGGTCGAGTTTGCATGTTTTGTAAAGTCCATCCCAAAGTATATCTTCTTGATTTTACCCCTAATAAATCATTTATATAAACATACCCATCATGGTCACTGCATAATTAGGTGTTTAAATGTTGATGATAAAAAGGATCAGTCGGTGTTATACGGTAATTCTAAGTAAAAATAATATAAATAATGTTAATTGCAATAAAACTCGAGTTGAAAATAATCACTTCTTTACATTTACCTGAAGTCCACTTCTGACGCTTAGAGTAAAATACCTAGAAGGGACCCATTTTATTACCTGGGACGGATTATTGAGTTAAATAAAAGCAAAAGCCAAGACGATATACTTTGGGATATACTTTAATTGTATCTGTATCGAGATTTAAATGAAAACCGCAACAGAATCGAACTTGGAATGTGATTGTCAGTTATTGACATAACTTAACCTAACTTTTGAGTTGAACTACTGTAGAAGTTAAATATAATATAGTTATCATGCAAAACTTGGCAACGCTTGCCTCTTAGCAGTAGCAAGTGAAAATACGGAAATGAAAAATGACAATTTTGACATAGAGAACAATAAATTATTTATTTCCAGTTTTATTAAATAAAGAGTGGTGAGAGTTTAGTGCTTCAAAGTTTTGTCGGTTAATTATAAAAAACAATATGGTGAGACAGTGTCAGGTTTACAAAATAACCGATCCAGTGCCTGGATTTCGTAGTAGTCTACCCATGCTATCGCTCTCTTATAAACAGTGAGTTGGAAGCTCGGCGTAAAAGTAATTTTAGGAATGAGATGTGGGGTCTATCTTTGCTTTCTCGACGTTGGAAAAAATGTAATTTTTATATACAGGGTCCTGCGCCTCACCTCCCGTCTTCTGTAGCTCACTTATTAATTAAGTTAGGATTTTGATATTTAGCAAACTTTACCTGTATTCTAGGGCGCATTTCAGGAAAATATTTTTGTTTATACAGGGTGTTCCAAAAAAGTGTGACGTCATAAGGATATGTATTTTTAGATTACATGCCATATATTTTCTTACTTATTTGAATGCATCTTGTAGTTGCCTACATACCCCTAAAATTTTGATGAAATCGGTTCAGTATTATAGGCGAAAAAAATAAAAACTAAACAAAATCAGTTTTGCACCAGTGGTTTTAAAAATTAATAAAAATAAAAAATAATGCCTCGTTATTAAAATTCTACAAAGGTACTTAATAAATAAGGTCCTATAGTCTCGTTAACTAAGTGTGATTAATACGAATTGTACAGGGTGTCCAAAATTTAGTGTCAAACTTTAAAGCAATTTATTTTTCTTATTTCAAATTAGAACCCCTTTATATTATTATGTCATTCGATGCATAATTAAAATTCAAACATTTTTTCTAATTACAACCCTATCGCAATTTCTAACGCATTAAGACTTATTTACAGAAAACTCGTTTTATCAACATTTCCACCAGTCATTATTATATAATAAATATCAAAGGTGGCCTTGAAAAACAATTTATTGGTATTAAAGTTTATTAAAGTGACAAAAGCTCATTTTGGCTTTAGTTATTTTATAGTTTCAAATATTGTTAGATTAGTATTAATTATTTAAGCTATATTATTTTTTGTGATGGAATGTCTATGGATGGAATACAACCAAGAAGAGCTCGTAGATATGATTTTCATATTAGGAGCATGCTAAAAGAATTTTTATTTGTCCTTTTAATAAACTTTAATATCAATAAAATGTTTTTCAAAGCCACCTTTGATTTATTATATAATAATGACTGGTGGAATATTTGATAAAATGAGTTTTCTGCAAATAAGTCTTAATGCGTTAGAAATTGCGATAGGGTTGTAATTAGAACAAATTTTTGAATTTTAATTCTGAATCGAATGACATAATAATATACAGGGGTTCCAATTTGAAATAAGAAAATTAAATTGCTTCAAAATTTGCAAAGTTTGACACTAAACTTTGGACACCCTGTACAATTCGTATTAAGTAAACTTGGTTAACGAAACTGTGAGACCTTATTTATTAAGTACCTTTGTATAATTTTAATAATGAGACATTATTTTTAATTTTTATTAATTTTTAAAACCAGTGGTGCAAAACTGATTTTTTTTAGTTTTTATTTTTTTTCGTCCATAATACTGAACCGATTTCATTAAAATTTTAGTATGTAGGCAACTACAAGATGCATCCAAATAAGTAAGAAAATATATGGCATGTAATCTAAAAAAACATATCCTTATGACGTCACACTTTTTTGAAACACCCTGTATAAACAAAAATATTTTCCTGAAATGCACCCTAGGATACAGGTAAAGCTTGCAAAACGTCATAATCCTAACTTAATTAATAAGTGAGCTACAGAAGACGGGAGGTGAGGCGCAGGACCCTGTGTATCCGATTTAAATTTAAAAAAATAAATAATTGCCAGTGGAAATATGTACAATTGACTCTATTTAGTTTGGACATGCCGTCAAAATAAGGTAATACTTATTAGCCTGTTTTGTTTTAACGAGTTTTTCATTCTGGATATTCTGTATTCCTTCGACGAATCTGTTTTGCACTAATATCGCACACAGTCGCTCCGAATCGATAAAGTGCAACCGCCGTCGATTGTTTTTATGCATTCCACAGTTACGTGCGTGTATTTTATATTACGGGTTTCGCGATAGTTTTTAGTTATGTCTTAAATTGATTTCACACTTGCCGCTATTTTAATTTAGTTTTTCTCCTTTTAGAATGCATAATTTAACGCTCGATGAGACTCATATTTAATTGCTTTATAAAAATACCGCGAGCCGTTCGGGCAGCGCTTTTCTTTTGCTCCGTTCAATTTGGAAAGTTTAACTTTTTCAAACGTTTAGTTCTCTTATGTTTACTGTTCTCAGTAATTTTTGGTCATTTGGTCCTTTAATAACTATGCATCGTTCTCTTGTTGGATCTAAATTAGAATACTCTTTAATCATTTGGTCTCCGTTTTATAAAATCCACATTGACAATATTGAATTAGCTGAATTTTACTCTGTATATATCTTATTTAAATGTTACATCAAGGTTCCTACAAACTTATATTTATCAATTAAGCTTGTTGTAATAACACATTATGAATTTGTAGTCCCTATCATTTTATTAATTTTGATTAAGATACATTCTTAGTTACCAGAACCAACTTTTCTTTTCAAGTAATATTATTCTTCATATTTATAACTAACGGCATCAACAGAGACTTGACGCCCTTGCCCGGTGGGTAACATGTGATATCATTCTAGCCAGGACTGTCAGGAGGTTAAGTTATTAAATTAAATAGGATGCTTTTGCGGTTCCGTGTCCTTTTTTTCGTGTTTTTAAGGTAATAATTGGCCATTTTCATGGCCGTGCCCGTGTGGAAAATGGATGTGACAATATTTGGTGTAATTTGTGTTTATTGTCTTTCTTGTGTACGTTCTTATTGGCAAAAGTAAGTTAAATCATGAGTAAGTAAACATTTTATTTTTTATCATTGAAGTTGTACGTTAGAAAGTTTAAATGGTCTTTTTATAAAGCATAGCAAGGTGACCCGATGAGAAATAACTTAAAAATATATTTTTTTGTTTTGTTTTGTTTTGTTTTTGTTCTATGTTCCATTTCTATAAAAGAACGTCATATTGATGACTTTTTAATCTGACCAAGAACAACAAATTTAATAATATTTAAAATAGAAAGAAATATTTTAAATAGAAAGTCCAGGGGATATTATTTGTTTTTTAATAATCGCAGTTGTAGATAAGAAAATTTAAATAAGGATAATTCAGTTCTATAAGCAATTGAACAACCCAAACGGTTGAGTAAAATAAGTTAAAAAAAAATTTGTTTTTGTTTTGTATTGCATAAGTATGTATTATAAAGAACATTAGAGAACAAGGACATTGGAAATAATTTTTTTTAAAGAAACCATAACATCCCTGATAATGTATTCCAATTAGTTTACGCATACCTAATAGAGTAGTAATACCAAGGCATTTTTTTATTTAAATGGAGACCTAGAAAGGAATATTTTTCGTTACTAAGTATAAATTACATATGACATTTTTTTCATAAATGAAATGACTTTTTTTTAAAGTTATTTCTATCAAATCAACTTGCTAATTTTGCCATGCGTTATAAGCAGTTCATTCAAACTTTCTAATGTGCAATTGTAATGACAAAAATATAAATTTTTTATTTATTTACGATTCAACTTCTTTCTTACAATTAGAAAGTACACAAAAAAGATAATAAACACAATGTTGTTACTACATACGTAATTGTTAATCTATGAAAATTTAAAGTTTGTCCCAAATAAATGATTGCTCTGGTAATATTTGTAAATTGCATCATTAACAAAAACAATATTTCCTTGAAAATTTTTTTTCAATTTTCCATATTTACACATTAGTTGTGACAACTAATTTTAAAAGCGGGAGAACCATATAAATTTAGTTATCCGTATATAAAATTTCGTTGTGACAACAAAAATTTGTAGGTTGGGTTGGTTAATGTTATTAATTAGTTCAACAGTTCAATAACGACAATTTTTTTTAATTGTACAAACTAATTTTTGGGTTGAATCCGATTTCACGAAAATAAATAGTTGTCAGAACCAAATTTTAGTAATCCATACCATGCTATTTTTAAGAGTGTACCTATTATGTTTTTTTGGCTGAAGTTGGCGGCAGAACCAGTATACTTAGGCCTATATAAGGCCCATTGTATCCCCTATCGTCTGGGTAATATCAGCCAGACGGGACCTACAGCTTAACATGGAATCCGAACCACGTGTATGCACTAGTTATCCTTTTTACACCCCCAGAGGTCCATGACGCCCTTCTTGGTTAGGGTGGGCCAGTGCGCACCCTGCCCCCCCCCCTGGCGCCACCGCTGGCTAGTACTAGGAAAGTTTCTAACTAAAGAATATAAAGAAAAACTAATAACTTGTAGTCCATACATAATATTATTTTATTAAGGAACTCTTTGTTTGCTTAATCAAATGCAAAATTCATTTGAATACAAAACACGATGCGGTAAAAACCGCAAAAAAAATTAATAATGGCGTGTGCTATTTGCGGTTTTAACCGAAACTATACCTTAAAATTATAGTAGAAAATTCAACAAGAAATTAACAAATTAAAGAAGGAACTGGTATTTCTAAGGCAACGACTAATTAAGTTCAAAGCTATCAACAATCAATCTCTTTTTTAGTCAGTTGAGAAAAAGTACGATTACTGTGTTTCTTATCTTATAAACACTGCGTTATAAACACTGCTCACACTATGAATGGAACAATTAGATTTAAAAAAATAAACTGCTAAGAGGTTCCTATGTCTTGTTTCTGTTTTGCAGTTTCATTTTTTTTTCACTGTCCGTTATAAAAAAATTGGTTTTAGGTACAAAATATGTATTTTCCTACGACCACCTATGAAAATAAGAAAAAAAGCACGGTTAACTTGGCTCGAAAGCGCCGAATATCACACACGTGTTGAAAAAAAATATTTCAACACTAGTGTTAAAATACAGGCCACACTATTTAATTTAAACATATGGTGCCAATTTGACAGACCACCCCTATTTATTAAATAGCACCAATTTTAGAAAGAAGTAATTGTAAACTGTTTAACTTATTTGTCAAGTAATTCAGAATTAGAGTGTGAAAATACGCCAATTGAAATTATAAAAAATGTTAATAATACCTATACTGGAAAATCTATTACCAAAAAAAACAAATCGCGCTGAAGAAAGTGTCATGTATTAAACAACAAATCTCTATTGGTATCGATAGCGTAGGGAATAGAGCTCTAGTCTACAGATCGCAAGGTCACAGGTTCAAATCCCATCAGGAGTATTTGACTTTCTTTTTATAAAAACATTAAATAACTTATAGAATTATTTTGAATTAAAATCTTCCTTGTTGGGTGGATTTTTTAAATTTATGTTTATTACATCTTTCCTTGAAATTTAAAATTTTTCATTCTGATGAATCTAGAAGTCAATCCAGGATTAGTTCTTCCTAAGTTATATAAAATACGAAAAGTTGAACTACAAATAAAGGAAAAGCCTATTGACAAACTACGAAACAAGAAATTAAGTGGAACATAATTTTAAGTATGCTAATTTCAACACTAGTGTTGAAATATTTTTTTCCACAAATTAAAGGCGTTTTTATTAATTTTTTGTGGTAGTAGGAAAAATAGTGTATATTACTCGTGTGAAAGTGATTATTTTAAAACTCGGAGAATTTCCGCACTCGGCTGACTCCTCGTGCTAAATATCTCCTCGTTTGAAAAGTATCACTTTGATCACTTGTTATCTAATATACTATTCTCCTCTCCAATCATGTTCCCATTCTTTTCACAAAAAAAAGATTGTAAATATTATCGTAGCCAACTCTTTTATAATACAGGGTGATTCACGTTGAGTGGCCTATTAGAAGATCTCGGAAACGAGTAAACTTATCTTTCTAAAAATTTGATAGCAGGCATAATTGGCTTTGAGCTTTTAAAGCATTATATTTTGACGTTTTTATTACTTCCGGTTATACCGGAAGTTAAAGATAACTTTGCTATTTTAAATGAAACACCCTGTATAGTTTAGCAATTTTGATTACCTTATTAAAATCTAAATAACTTTTGTTAATAATAATATATTCCCATCTCTAACCATTTTTGAGAGTTGAATATTATAAAAAGATTTTTTTGTGTAAAAACGCTCCGAGAAGAAAGTTTAGTAACTCTGAAACTAATAAAGGTAAACATTTAAACTTTTGTAAGCTTTTAAGTAATACATAGATCTTTAGTTTAAACTACTTAGGTTTCTCGTTTTTTTAATACAGGGAGTTCTTAAAATTGTGCGAATGTTTCCATTTAAATTAATGTGCATAAGTCAATTTTTGCAACTGAAACACCCTATTTTTTAGCTTACTAAGGTGTAGAGAATAAAATTTCCTATCTAAATGCCAAATGGGTTACAATCCACATTTTTAGTCGTTTTGGAATTATGAACAATTTAAATAAAAAATCTTAAAATTTCTATTTGTGTTAATGCAACATTATTTTTGAAAAGAAGGCTTCGACTGGTATTTTCGTTTAACTTTGAGCTTTGTTCCCAATTTGTAAAGTAGGCTTTAACCAAAATGATTTTAAAGTTGACACTTATCTTAGCCCTGTAACACAAATAGAAATTTAAAATTTTTTTATTTAAATTGCTCATAATTCCAAAACGACTAAAAATGTGGATTGTAACCCATTTGGCATTTAGATAAGAAATTTTATTCTCTACGCGTTAGTAAGCTAAAAAATAGGGTGTTCCATTTGCAAAAATTGACTTATGCACATTTATTTAAATGGAAAAATAGGCACAATCCTCACTTCGAGTCCTCCCCGCGGGCGCCCGCTGGTAATGACGAAAGTCAGCTAAGACTGAGTCTGGCACATCAATTGCCTTCGCTCAGTCGTGTTGTGAGGTACCTAAATCCGAGGTGGTGTGAGCAACCGTGCCTAGGATGGAAGGCTGAGGGTGAAATCAGCCTTTAACGAGCTCCTGTGGTGGACCAGGCAATCACCGCAGTATTAGCGCCTTGTCCTGGTATGCCGGCTCTGCCAGGATCGACCTTTATTTCCGAGCTTACTCGTGGGACCTACATGGAAAACGAAAAAGAAAAACCAAAAGAGAACGCTGAAGATAATCAGCTCAAGCTACCAGGCGGTGATTCGGTCACCGAGGGTAGCCCATACAGTATTAATGAAAGCGAGGAGGAAAAGCTGCTACGATCACCTGACACAAAGCAGGCGGATCCTAAGGACAGCAAACCTCACAGAAAGGTATCAGCTGGTACAAGAAAGATGCGACAGTGCCAAAGGGCTAGGCATCTTCTAGTAAAACTGGAAAGCAAACAGCCAGCTGAACTCTCAAGTAGGGACAATGGGACGATAAAGTGGGCAAGAGAACTCTTGGCCCAAGACCCATTCCACGTCCCCTATACGTATCAAAAACCGGGTGCAACCTCCGAGAGAAGTGTCGCTGGAAAGAGGACACGTTCTACAGACGATGAGAGCACCCCAAAAGAACTAAAGAAAAGAAAGTCCTTTCCACAGCAAGGCAAAGCTGGAATGTCTTCTAGGGGACTTACTGCGGAGACCAAGAAAGTCTCTGCGGTAGTTTCAAAAACGAAGAGTTCCGCTGCGCTTAGTAGTGGAGGGGGCCAGAAAAAGTCTGCTTTCAGGGAGCGGTCCGACAGTAGAACAATGTCGGAAGTGACCCGCAGCAGCCTCCAAGTGGCCGTGATTGATGCCGGCAATAAATGCTGGAAGATCACAGCAGACCGCTGGATCCTGGTTGAAAGGAGGCTAACGGAAATCCTTATGGAGTTTCTAATAGCCAATCCTGCCGACAGGATCCCTCAGTACGACACCTCAGGATGGACTAGAGGAATAAAGATCATCAATTGCACTGATGATTTTTCCTTAGCATTTCTGAAAGAGAGTGTCAAAAAGATCGGACAACCTTGGGAACTTGCCCAATTACAGGTCATCCCCCGCTCGGAACTTCCAGAGTGTCCGAGAGCTAGAATTTGGTTGCCAGTGCCAACCATTCCAGAGAAGTCCTTGCTGCCACTCTTGGCAGCCCAGAACCCGAAGATTCCTTGCAAGGAATGGAAGGTTCTAAAGATGGAGGACCCAAAACCCACAGGGAGGAGCGTAATCCTCCAGCTCACAGACGAGTCGCTACCAGCCCTAGAGGAAGCTCAGTTTAAGCTTCACTGCGGCTTTAATGCGATCGCTGTGAATATATATAAGGGCATCCCCAAACACAAGGGGATTGACCAGAAAGTTAATCTTGCCAAACCCAAGCAGGATGTCGGAAGGAAGGAGGAGACAGTGACATCTGCCACGGTAATGGAAGATGAACAGAGTGCGGCTCCAGAGAAGGAGCCGACTCAAGAAATGGAAGTTGAACCACAACAGACGCCCAGCGATGTTGCGAGTGGTCCAAATCAACCTCCACCACAGTAAAATGGCCTCTAGCCATCTGGCTCTTCTCATGGAGGAGAAGGGCCTCGACATCGCCTTGATCCAGGAACCTTGGGTCAGAAATGACGCCATATGTGGATTAAGGCTAAGAAACTACTCTCTCTATTACGCCAGGGGCAATGGTAAGCCAAGAACTTGTATTTTAGCTAAAAATAAAGTATTCCTAATGCCTAATTTTAGTAACCAGGACATAACAACGGTCAAACTGGAGCGCAAAGGAGGGACACCAATAATACTGTCATCCGTATACATGGCGCATGACGTTCCAACTCCATCGGTAGATGTCCAAAATATTGTGGAATCTACCAGGATTTCTAAGCAAAGCCTAATCTTGGGATGTGATGCCAACGCCCATCACACAATATGGGGTAGCACGGACATCAATGACCGAGGTGAGTGTCTTTTTAATTTTATTATAAATACTAACCTTAGCTTATGCAATAACGGTAATACACCTACATTTGTTACTGCGAACAGACAGGAAGTTCTGGACGTCACGCTTACAAATGAATCCAACGATCTAAAGGTACAAAACTGGAGAGTGTCCAGCGAGGATTCGTTCTCGGACCATCGTTGGATTCTATTTGATATCAGTGAGTCAACGTACTTGCCTACACCATTTCGTAACCCTAAAAGAACAGATTGGGAAAAATTTTGCGGAATCATCTCTGGAGAACTGGCAAATCCTCCCAATAATCTCTTACCAAATAAGGCTTCAATTGATGAAGCAGTTAATAAACTAACAAATACCCTGGAAGCAGCATTTTTCAAAAGCTGTCCGATAAGCAGACCAGCGAAAAAGCCATACCCACCATGGTGGAACGCAGAGCTGGGTCAGCTAAGAAGGGACATGCGAAGGCTATTTAACAAAGCAAAGAGCAAACGTACTGAAGATGAGAGCTCTTATAGAGAGGCTCTAAAGACGTACAAGAAAGCGATTAGAAAATCTCAAAGAAGCGCTTGGCACAATTACAGCGAGCGGATTGAGAGTACAAACGAAGCCGCTAGACTTAGAAAAGTTCTATCAAAGGAGCCTAGTGCTCCCTCTTTTCTAAAAAAAGATGATGGGACATACACAGAGAGTAGTGGGGAAACCCTTGAACTGCTGATAGATTCCCACTTTCCTGGTAATACATCGGCCATAGAGCCCCTTATCGATCAAGGAGACGTTCCGGATTTGAATAGCATCAAATCAGTAGTCACTTACGATAAGCTAGAATGGGCGATTGACTCATTTGAACCTTACAAATCACCAGGATTAGACGGGATAATGCCCGCCATGCTACAAAGAGGGAAGAGAATCCTGATCCCTTGGCTCTTGGTGATATACAGAAGCAGCTTGCATTTTACTTACATGCCGGCTGACTGGAATAAGATAAAAATAGTCTTCATCCCTAAGGCTGGTAAGAGCAGTCATGTAACCGTCAAAGACTTCAGACCAATAAGCCTGTCTTCGTTCCTTGTCAAAACATTGGAGAGGTTACTGGATCTGCATATCAAGAACTCGGCGAGAGAGCGAGAATTAAGCTCGTCTCAACACGCTTATACCAAAGGGAAATCAGTGGAAACGGCGCTACACGAAGTAGTAGGCACTATTGAGAAATCCCTTAACAATAAAGAGTACACCCTAGGTACCTTCTTGGATATTGAAGGAGCCTTTAATAACGTCACGACCGAGGCAGTGTGCGACGCTTTAATAGAAACAGGGGTCGATAACTACATCTGTCGTTGGATTAGGAGGATGTTGAAAGGCCGTCAAATCTGCTCCAGTTTGGGAAGTAGCGAGATGGTCAGATTTGCTGGAAGAGGAACTCCGCAAGGCGGGGTTCTGTCACCAACACTCTGGCTGAGAGTTTTAAATAGAGTTCTCATAGCGTTGGAGAAGGCTGGAATAAAAGTGATTGCATACGCTGACGATATAGTTATACTAGTGTCAGGTAAATTTGTAAACACAATCAGCGACCTAACAGGAATGGCGCTACGAGTACTACAACAGTGGGCCATGAAATGCGGGTTAAAAATCAACCCCGAAAAAACGGAGGTAGTTCTATTCACACGCAGAAGGGTGATCGAGAACTTCAGACTCCCAGTACTCGACAATAATGCTTTAGTGCTTAAGGAAAAAGCAAAGTATTTAGGATTGGTACTTGACTCCAAGCTAAACTGGGGCATAAACTTGCAAGAACGAGTTAAAAAAGCGTCGGTAGCATTATATGCCTGCAAAAAAGCAATTGGAAAAAAATGGGGACTAAAACCCCACATAGTACACTGGATCTATACAGCTATTATAAGACCTATATTAATATACGGGGTCCTGGTTTGGTGGACCGCTTTGGAAAAAGCAGTGCACACTAAGTCAATAACAAAGATACAAAGGGCAGCTTGTTTAGGAATAACCGGAGCCCTTAAGTCAACCCCGACAGCGGCGCTAGAGGTCATGTTATATATACCCCCCTTGGATATCTATGGAAAAAGTATAGCTGCAAAAAGTGCCCTGCGACTAAAAGAGTCGAAATTCTGGAAGGAAACTAACTACGGGCACAGCAGTATACTAAAGATTCACCCGGGGAATAATCTACGAGACCCGACTGATTACTCTGTCCCAATAACATGCTTCGATAGAAGGTATTCTATACTCATTCCGAGTAGGGAAGAGTGGGAAGGCAATCAGAATATAACGAAAACAGATCACGCAATCTTCACAGACGGTTCAAAGATGGACGTTGGTGTGGGAGCCGGGGTCTTTTCCGAAAGTTTACAAATACAGAAATCGTATAGACTCCCCAACTATTGTAGTATTTTTCAAGCGGAAGTACTGGCAGTAGAGAAGGCGGTCAATATCCTGCAAGAACACCTTGGCTTGGGAGTAGCCTCGTCAATCACCATCTTCAGTGATAGTCAGGCGGCGATTAAGGCAATCTGTTCCAGCAGCGTCAAATCAAAGCTCGTAAAGCGATGCCGCAACAATCTATGCACACTTGGCAACCAACATCGGGTTATTCTGTGCTGGGTTCCTGGACACTCCAAAATAGATGGCAACGAGGCTGCCGATGCGCTCGCAAGAGAGGGCGCAGGCATGCCAGCTGATCTAGCAGACAATACAGTGAACAAACCACTGGGATTGGTCAAAGAGGAGATTGACTACACGGCCAAGCAGCTTGCACAGAACAGATGGGCAGGGTTGACAACCTGTAGTACATCCAGGCAACTGTGGCCCACATTCGATAAAAAGAGACCCGCAGAGCTATTGAGACACAGTCGAAAAGACGTGAGAAATATTACTGCGGTTGTTACCGGACATTGCCTCTTCGGTAGACATGCCGAACGTATGCAAATACCCACTAACGACTTCTGCAGAAGCTGCAGAGATGAGGAAGAGGAAGAAAGTATTCAACATTTTCTGTGTGAATGCCCTGGCCTCGCAAGAAGGAGGTTCACTACTCTGGGTGAATCATCTTTCGATAGCCTGGAGGAACTAAACAACTTACAACTTGGACGGCTGAGCAGATTTCTGAACAGTAGTGGCTGGTTTGAATGAGTTGTTAAAATCCTTCCGCGGTTACGTCGCATAAACCATCAGTGATCTGATGAAGGTGGGTTCTACGGAACACGTGTGGTATCACAACGGACCTAATCAGGACTACGTGAGACCGTTTGGTCAGAACCAAGGGTCTGCCACTCTTACCTAACCTAACCTAACCTAGGCACAATTTTAAGAACTCCCTGTATAAGAAACGTGAAACCCAAGTAATTTAAACTAAAGATCTAAGTATTACTTGAAAGCTTACAAAATTTTAAATGTTTACCTTTATTAGTTTCAGAGTTATTAAACTTTCTTCTCGGAGCGTTTTTACACAAAAAAATCTTTTATAATTCATATCTCAAAAACGGTTAGAGATAGGAATAGATTATTATTAACAAAGTTATTTAGATTTTAATAAGGTAATCAAAAATACTAAAATATACAGGGTGTTCTATTTGAAATAGCAAAGTTGGCATTCACTTCCGGTATAACCGGAAGTAATAAAAACGTCAAAATATAATGGTTTAAAAGCTCAAAGCCAATTATGCCTGCTATCAAATTTTTAGAAAGATAAGTTTATTCGTTTCCGAGATCTTCTAATAGGCCACTCAACGTGAATCACCCTGTATATGTAAACTACATCGTAAACAATAGAGATATAACCTAAAATATTAATTAAATACTTTTAGCCAATAAAAAATATATTTCTTTAGAAAAATCTGTTAAAATCCCCTTCGTTACATTCCGGGCATAAAAGTGCAAAAAGTCAGGGGAAAAAGCTCCATCGGACAATGTAAATAGAATTTTTGTTCGACAAAAACGCTGCAAAAAGATTTCCATTTAGTGGCCGTTTGAACAATCGCCAACCCAAAGACAAAAACCCTTCATATATTTTAGAAGAAGAGGCAGCAAAAGTGTGCGAGGACAAAATAGAAAACGGCTGGAATAATTATTCTTGTGTGAAATAATAGTTTTAATTTTAATGCTACAAGTATGATTGTAATGCTTTAAAAATAATGTCTACACCGGGTGATGCATCGTCGAGCGCGACATAGGAAATCCCATATAATTTTAATCGGGGTCAATTATTGGCTTCCCTAATTATTTTAGAGAAAAATTCTATTTAGGTTTATTAAAGAGCACTAAAACCCACATTCAAAAGAATAACTTTAGATATTTTTGATGAGCCCGTTTACGGGTTATCGCCGATTTCATTTTAACTATTTCTTCATTTTATGGCCCCGTATTTGCGGGCACCAGTCAAGGTAAAAGATGACTGTCAAATAAAGTTGTCATTTTGAAATGTGTGCTTTATTGTTATAAAAACTCGTACATCGAAAATATTAGCCATGAATTACACTTCTGAAGAAAAAATATTGATGATTAAATGGTATTATCAAGGAAATAGTTATCAAAATGCGTCAGACATGTTTGCTGCTCTGTATCCGAATAGACCGATACCTGCAAAATCTACAGTCGAAAGGACTATCAAGAAATTTAAGACAGAAGGCACTGTAATAAATAACTGCAAATGTGAAGAAAGGCAGGAACAAAGAAGAGATGCAAGAAACGTTTTATTGTGCGTGGAAGAAAATGATGGGAAGATCAGCACCAGGAAACTTGAGAATGACATAGGATTAGATCACACCACAGCGTTACGAGCTTTGAAACGACATAAATATTATTCATACAAATATGAAAAGCACCAAGAGCTAAGAGATAGGGACGAAATACGACGACTGGAGTTTTGTTTTGGTATGATTGAAAGAGCAAACATGGATAGGGAATTTTTAAAAAACATTTGTGCTTTTAATGGAAATGTTATTGGCTTAAATCATACAGTAAATTGGCCAGCCAGGTCTTTTATGGTGATTTATCGCTAAATGATTTATTTCTCTGGGGCCATTTAAAAAACAGGATATACAAAGATAAAAAATACCCAAATCTAGACGAGTTAAAAAATGGTTCAAATTTACCAGCTTCATAGAAAATTACATTTATTGCGTTCTCTTGAACGGAATCATGTCCATGTTTATGAGCGCATTTTTAAAAACTGTTTAAAATTGGACTTTAAAAATGGCATGTTTAATTACGGTTCTTCTTCAAATCGGCATGTGGCAACCAACAGATTAGCTTAGCTAGTTCCCACGACGAGTTTTAATATTTATCTTAACCAAACCCACCAGAACTAACAAGAGAAGGAGCTAGAACTTATATACAACCCTAGAAGGTTGATCATATTGTATTTTTTAGTATTAAGACTATCGTTTGGAAGGTATAGACACGTACCCTGTACGAATGAGAACGAAAGAGTTCGAAACCGATCTACAGGTGGTTGCATCCTACCAATAGTAAAGTCTTCACTTCTTGGTGGGACAATCTGATTTGTATTTTGATATCTAACACAATCTTGACTAAATATGATAATCAGTGGCGTATTTAGGGAGGAGGGGGAGGTTCCGCCTCCCCCCCCCCCCCCCCCAAGCCTCGGAGCTCGGGTCTAAAAGTCTAATTGCAAACAATTTTTCGTCTCACGTTTGGACTCTTCATTTAAATCTTTAAATCATTTATTCTTGGCTTAGATTACAAAGGTCTTGTAGGAAATGTTCAGTTTTTAAACTTTTCCTTCTAACAATGCTGTTTTATATAGAGATTAAGATTTCAGACGTATATCGTTTTAGTTATTGATTTATGATACAATTTTAAAGGAAAACGTGTAAAAAGAATAATATTTTATACTATTTTTCTATTGTATACTTTATACTTGTCTGTTCCGTTTTCTCTTTTTTTAGAGTTATTTTAAATCAACAAAAATATAACCCAATGCAATAAAATATGTTTACAACAAAAACCGAAACCAATTATATACCTATTTATTTAACAAAAATTAAAGCAAAAATTTTAATTGAATCATTTTTAATGGAAGAAGTGTGCGGGAAGAAACGACAATGCTTTATTATGAATATACAAAACGGCACGTAAGAAGGAGTATTTGAAAACCTAAGCATTTGCACCAAAAACTGCTCTTAGATCTACACTCCTAAAATACATGATTTCTGAAAAAATCATCAATTTTGGCGTGCTGAGCGATATTTAATTTATTTTTAATCATGAAAACCCGAGCCCGAAAAACGCTGGTTAGAGTCATACATAAGTCTTATGTTAAAATTTTGAATTGACACCAATATTCCTATTTTTCACAAATATAAAAATGTTTTTTTTTTTAAATAAAGAGCCAGCCAAAAAACATTTACAAAAACAAATTTAATCCAACCATGCAGTGGGGGAGAGGTAATAATTTAATTTTCGAAATTTGATAGTAGATGCTGTAGGTGAATCGAACATTGGGCGTGGCGCTTGTCCGCCCTCTTCACTAGGTGCAATATCATAAAATACATGTAGTTCCGACTCTCCCTCTCTTCAAAAATAGAATGTCCTACTTACGCCTACTCAGCTTCCCCCGAACATATTTTCTGGCTACACCACTGTATGACATTATATTACTTTTTATGCATTTTTCAAACAAATTAGTAGGTACTACTGGCAAGTCCAGGGGCGGTTCTAGACCCAAAATATTGGGGGGGCACCACATTAGCGTAGCCAGAAAATATGCTCGGGGGAGGGGGGGGGGGCGTAAGTAGGACATTTTTTTTTCTGAAGAGAGGGATAGTCGGGACTATATGTATTCCATGGTATTGTACCTAGTGAAGAAGGTGCCGCAAGCGAAAAATTTTCGGGGCCACGCCCAAAGTTCGTTTAAAATTCACCTAACTACTATCAAATTTCGAAAATTAAATTATTACCTCTCCCCCTTTGCATGGTTGGTTAAATTTTTTTTTAATGTTTTTTTTTGATATTCCTAGTTGGCTCTTTATTTAAAAAAAAAACATTTTTTATAATTGTGAAAAATATGAATATTGGTGTCAATCCAAAATTTTAACATAAGACGTATGTATGACTCTAACCAGCGTTTTCCGGGCTCGGTTTATCATGATTAAAAAAAAGTAAATATCGCTCACCACGCCAAAATTGATGATTTTTTCAGAAATCATGTATTTTAGGAGCGTAGATCTAAGAGCAGTTTTTGGTGCAAATGCTTAGATTTGAAAATACTCCTTCTTAAGTGCCGTATATTTATATTCCTACTAAAGCATTCTCATTTCATCCTGCACTATTTTTTTTATTATAAATTATCACACTTCTTCCATAAAAAAAGTTTCAATTGAAATGTTTACCTTAATTTTTTTCTTAAGAAATAAATACCTAATTGTTTTTGTTGAAAAAGTATTTTATTGCATTGGGTTATATTTTTGTTGATTTAAAATAGCTCTAAAAAAGAGAAAACGTAACAGACAAGTAGGTATATAATAGAAAAATTCTATAAAATATTATTCTTTTTACTCGTTTTCCTTTAAAATTGCATCAAAAATCAATAACTAAAACGATATGCGTGTGAAACCGTAATCTCTATATAAAACAGGACTTTTAGAAGGAAAAGTTTAAAAGCTAAACGTTTCCTACAAGACCTTTGTAATCTAAGCCAAGAATACATTATTTAAAGATTTAAATTAAGAGTCCATGCGTGAGATGAAAATGCAGCTCGGCAGCCCCCCCCCCTTATATACGCCACTGGGCGCAGCCACAATTTTTGGTAGCCTTCACAAGCAAATAACGCCACAGCCCAAAATTTTTTATAATCAAGCACCCGGAATTTTTTTTTATCAGTGGCATGAATTTTATAGTTTTTTTTCAAAAAGTTGTACTGGGCCCCCCCGTAGAACCGCCCCTGCAGTGGCAACAAACCTTACTCTTTAAGCAGTTAGTTTTCTAAGGACAAAAGTGATTAGTAACCAATGCCGGAATAAAGCAATAAAATGTAGTCTCGTTACTTAGTTTTCTCTTGAGGCTATTTCAACTAACTTTTCATGTCCCAGAAACTAAGATTCTGGTATGGTTATGTCAGTTTTAAGAGTGTAAGAAAATTTAAAGAATTCTCATCTTCTGGGGTAACATGAAATATGACAGCCCCACAGGGCAATATTGCAATAAAACAAAGGGAATACGGACTGTCGCCTTCGTGTAAGATTTGTCAAATAAAACCGTTTTGTCAGTGTGTGTGCACGAGATACAGTGCAGGGAGATGATTTATTGGCGAAAATCTCGGGCGATTTTGGCACGGCTAGCGGCGGTCACTTTGGTCTCATAACTCAAGCTGACCACCTCCGGGGGCGGTGAAAATACTTGGTAATATTTATATAATACTTTTGGGGTATAATAAGTGATGTGATATCTGTAAAAGCAGGGGTGCATAAGGAAAAAAGTATGGGAATAACAAGAGACAAAGGAGAGAAGCAAGTGGAAAAGTGGAAACAGTTTTTAAAATAAATATAGGATTATTAACTATACAGGGTGAGTCAACGTAAGAGTAAAGTTCATTTTCGCCTTTAACTTAAGAATTAGATAAAAATTCGAAATACAAAAGCTGTAGAGTTGGGGTGGCCCAAAGAAACGTGCCGAATATAACTTGTTTTTTTTTTTAATGGAACACCCATTTTGTATTATTTTCTGTTTCCCCGCAAAATTTTACGTTTATTTTGTAAATGTCATAAATATGTATAAATTCAATAGTTTTTGAGATATTGACGTTTAAAATATGGCATTTTCAGACTTTGACAGGAACGGTTTATCTTAGAGAAAAATGGTTTTTACCTCCCTATCTTAATTTTTTATTCTCTATATAAAAGTTACTACTTCTTGTATAACATGTTAAGCCGGTTTTTTAATTTAACTTTTTAAACCGGAACTTTTAGATAGAGAATAAAAAATTAAGATGGGGCGTGAAACCCATTTTTCTCTAAGATGAACGTTCCAATGGGACAACTTAAATACCAAATTAAAAAAGATTTTAAAATAATAAAAAATTGGTTTGATAAAAATTTATTAACAATTAATTTTGATAAAACTAACTATCTTCCTTTCACTTTAAATCCAAATAACATACCACAAAATATGAATAGTATTAAAATAACTGATGACATTGATATTTTGAAAGTTAATCAAGTAAAATATTTAGGAATAATCTTTGACATTAAATTAAATTGGAATTTTCACGTAGAATATTTGATTAAAAAATTAAGAAGTTTACTACCAATTTTTGGAAATATTTAAAAAATTTTGAACGTAAAACATATGGAAATATTATATTATGCATTAGTTAAAACTCATTTAAATTACGGAATTTTAGGTTGGGGAGGAATAAATAGAACTTTAGTTAAAAAATTAGAAATATTACAGAAAAGATTTCTAAAAATTATATTTAATAAAGATTATCTTTATCCTTCAATAAAATTATATTCTGAAAAAAAAAATGAACATTAGACAACTATACATTTATAATATCTTAATATACATATTTAAAAATAAAAATCTTATACAATTTAAAAACCATAATCATAATATTCGTCATAAAAATTAAATAACAATAAAACTTAAAATAAATAAGTCCATAGGACAAAAAAATTTCAAATATTTATGTTTTTATTTATACGATTATTTACCAACAAAAATTAAAAAATATATTTCATTAAAAAGTCGAAATAAAAGCATTAATATTGGAAACGGATAATTTAAAAATATTTTTGGAAATGTTTTAATTGATATTGTTATGAATAATATATTTTTCAAAATATTATTATACCTATTATTATTCATATATTTATAATTTAAAATATTAAGATTTGCCCCTAACAAGCACGTCTTCAGGGGATCAAAGAAGAAGTTTATTAAGGAAGATAAATAAACAAATTTGTTATATTATAAATATTGAAAAAAAACTTCTTATTATTATTAATGTTACAGCCTGTCAAAGTCTGAAAATTCCATATTTTAAACGTTTAATATATTGAATTTAGAAATATGACATTTACAAAATAAGCGTAAAATTTTGTGGGGATACAGAAAATAATACAAATTATAGGGTGTTCCATTAAAAAACACCCAAGTTATATTCGCCACGTTTTTTTGGGCCACCCCGTATACTTCAGAATAATTTTAAAATGTGCACCTCAATGGTCTCTACAACTTTTGTATTTCAATTTTCTCTTTAATTCTTATTAAGATAAAGGAGAAAATAGACTTTCCTCTATCGTTGGCTCAACCTGTATAGGTATGACCTAAGAACAATAGGCTGTTTCACTATAATTGAATTTATCATATTCCTAGAGTATCGCAGATCTTTTCTACAAACAATTAAAAACACGGCGTGAAAGCAAGAAGTTTAAAAACATAAGATGAGGAAAGATGTAGGTCATCCTATTAACCGAGCAATTATTTTATTTGGCAGTCGTGCGACCGATTATATTGCCATCTTTGTTTTCATAACTTAAATAGACAAAGACAGATAGATACAGGAAACCAAACTCGAGACCCAGTCAAGTGGGAGTGCGTCGTTTACAGAGCGATTGGCTGCTGTTCATTGTATTGTATAAAATATTGAAAATGTTATTTTTTGTAAATAAAAATAACTTTTTGACACTTCTTAATATTTGTCCAAATTAAAAATGTGAAGAAGGCGGAAAACTACTATCAAATTTTGAAACTTAAATTATTACCTCTCCCCCTCTGCATGGTTAGATTAAATTTGTTTATGTAATTTTTTATTATTTTTTTTTATATTCCTAGCTGGCTCTTTATTTTAAAAAAAAAACATTTTTTATATTTGTGAAAAATATGAATATTGGTGTCAATCCAAAATTTTAACATAAAACGTATGTATGACTCTAACCAGCGTTTTTCGGGATTGGTTTTCACGATTAAAAATAAAGTAAATATCTCTCTCACCACGCCAAAATTGATGTTTTTTCAGAAATCCTGTATTTTAGGAGCGCAGATGTAAGAGCAGTTTTTGGTGCAAATGCTTAGGTTTTGAAATACTCTTTCTTAAGTGCCGTTTTGTATATACATAATAAAGCTTTCTTGTTTCTTCCCGCACTATTTTTTTATTATAAATTAACGCACTTCTTCCATAAAAATTGTATTTCTCTTTAAAAATAAATACCTAATTCTGTTTTCTTTTTTTTGTAAAAATATTTTATTGCATTGGGTTATATTTTTGTTGATTTAAAATAGCTCTAAAAAAGGGAAAACGGAACAGCCAAGTATATAATAGAAAAATACCATAAAATAATATTCTTTTTACTCGTTTTCCTATAAAATTGCATCATAAATCAATAACTAAAACGATATGCGTCCGAAACCTTAATCTCTATATAAAACAGGACTTTTAGAAGAAAAAGTTTAAAAACTAAACGTTTTCTACAAGACCTTTGTAATCTAAGCCAAGAATACTTTATTTAAAAATTTCAAGCGTGAGACGAAAAATTAGGTTGCAATTAGACTTTTAGACCCGAGCTCCTAGGATCGGGGGGGAGGGGGTGCAGCCCGGCAGCCCCCCCTAAATACGCCACTGGATCTGTATCATTCTTACATACCTATTTTGCTTGTCAGCAAACAATCAAGCCAAAAACTTCTCCTTAAATAATTCCATAGCACTTTGAGTATGAGCAAAAAATCCTGAGATGTCATCCTGTCACAAATCCACTGTTTTCAACATATCAAGGCCTAACCGAGACGCATTACACCATTCAAAATGGCCGAGCCGGTCCATCCCAGACATTGTAGACTCAATGCGTTCATTCATATTCTCCACCTTTTGTTTGATCTTCTTTATTTCTTGGTTTTCAGTTTTTCGAGCTTGTCCATCAGACTTGGGATGCGTTCGAAGATTCTCAGGGCATTATTAAAAAGAGGAATTTTTGTAAAAGTTCTGCAATTGTCATTGCGTGATTATGCAAGGAATACGGTATTTGGCTCTTTCCTAATGGTCTTTTTACATTAAGTGCAATTTGAAGCAAAATTGCCTGAAAGCATGCGCTTTGATGATATTTTAATCAGCTGATTCAAGTTTTCTCATTTAAAACGACCAGTTACTTGTACTTGCAACTTGCACCTAATGTAGAAAGGCCTTAACTAAGTAGAAAAAATACAATTCTTGATGAAATAAATTTAAAAAAATAGAAATAATAGTATATTATTGGCCAAGGTTTGACATCTACCATTATCGTCCGAGCGTCGAGTTTAAATCACGCGGAGCGGAGCGAATCTAATATGTATTATGAATTATCTAGTTGCCTACCTACAAGAACTAGCTTTCCATATTATTATAATATCAAAAATCAAGTTCTCTTTTTCAAATGGATTGTTTTTATTATTACCCATGATTGACTAGGGAGAGAAAAAAGCTTTCTAAGGTTAATAAGACTCAACAAGCCCCGTAGACCCAGCAAACCCAGCATACCCGTCAGAGCCCAGTGGCGTATTTAGGGGGGGCTGCCTGGCTGCAACCCCCCCTCCCCCCACGAGCTCGGAACCTCGGGGTCATTAGAGAACGAGAACTATTAAGTCTGATTACAAGCTAATTTTTCGTTTTACACCTTTTACTAATATTTTATATTTGGCCACATTCCGCTACATTTTAACAAATTCTCAAAATTTACTATTAACAATAGTCAAATTTTGATACGTCTGGCAACAGTGTTTCTCAATCGTCATAGTAGCAACAATAACTAAGCTCAAGCTGTCCGCCAAACCGGCTATGCACCGTACTCGAGTTGCACCGTTAGTTTGTTAACAATAGTTAACTAACCAGCATCTTTGACTGTAGCATTAATGACATTGGCAGGCATTATTTTCTCAAAATCAAAGTTTATGATTAGTAAATCAAGAATTAAGCTAACCGGGCCACCTTGGTTGTAAGAAAACTATTTCTGCCAATGTCATTTATGCCACAAAGTTGCTGGTTAGTTAATTATTGTTAAAAATCTTTATGCAATCAGACACTATTATATTAAGTAGGTATAAACAAATTAGTTTTATTTTTCACTTGAAACCCCGAACCCTAAAAAAACTGATTAGAAAATATGAGCCCCTCCGAAGATATTTTCTAGCTACGCCTCTGCGTGAGGCCCAGCATACCCGTCACTCCCGGCCAGCTTGACTGGCCTGGCAAGCCCGACAGGCCCCACAAGCGCGGAAAAAATTGTTAGGGTCCGAAAACCAAAAACCCCGCCCTTGCAGTTTCCTAATTTACACCCTGTAGTTTTGGAACGTAGCAAGAGCACATCTAAAACGGCCTGCCCAAATAAAGACCATATACAACGAGCGTAAAACAAGAGCGCATTGGCGAAACAGTTTTAAATGAATGCTCATTTGTCCTGTTTTTCACGAAGAACGCCTTTGTTCTTTTACATATTCGTTGATGGTTCGTATGTATTTCTGGTTTTAAAACAAGAATAAAATGCTTGGCTTTTATTTCTTTCGAGTTTACTTTAAAAAGAAAAAAAGTTAATGCGAGTTCAGAAAAACAAAATGGCTGTTAAGCGAGGTATTTACTTCAACTTACTTCGATACGTTCATTGGACATATAATGTGTATATTACAATGATTTATTTACTCATTAATTACTTTATTATAGTTTATTCTTTTACTGGTTTATTTTTGACTTTAACAGTCATAAAACGGGACATAAAATTATTTACATATTAAACTAGGGATTATTCTTAACACGTATATAGAAAAAAACTGTCAAATTTAAATCAATTGATTTAATGACCGACCTTCCATTTCGTTCAAGCGCATACGCGTGTTTCATATCCCACGTAAAATAATTTTTTTCATTCACCTTTACCTTTTAAGAGGTTACTTTTCAAAAGTAATAATTTAAAACATGCTGGATCGGTTCTACGTCATCGTTTCAGGACTTTCTCTACATCTATCTTTTTCCTTGTACCAGTGGCGTAGCCAAAAAATATGGTTGAGGGGGGTCAATGGGCGTAAGTAGGACATTTTTTTCTGGAGAGAGGAACTACATGTATTTCATGATGTTGTACCTAGTGAAGAAGGCGGAAAAGCGTCCAAAGTTCGTTTAAAATCCACCTAACTATATACTTTTTTGTCTTGTCAGTTGTTTTTGAAAATGTTTTTTTTTCGCTTTTTTTTAAAATTCCTAGCTCACTATTTATTTAAAAAAAAACATTTTTTATATTTGTGAAAAATATGAATATTGGTGTCAATCCAAAAATTTTAACATAAGACGTATGTATGACTCTAACCAGCGTTTTTCGGGCTCGGTTTTTCATGATTAAAAATGAAGTAAATATCGCTCACCACGCCAAAATTAATGATTTTTTCAGAAATCATGTATTTTAGGAGCGCGGATCTAAGAGCAGTTTTTGGTGCAAATGCTTAGGTATTGAAATACTACTTCTTAAGTGCCGCTTTGTATATTTATAATAAAGAATTCTCGTTTTTTTCCGCACTATTTTTTATATTATAAATTATTACACTTCTTTCATAAAAAATGTTTCAATTTTTACTTTAATTTTTCTTTTTAAAAATAAATACCTAATTGTTTTTTGTTTTTGTTGTAAAAATATTTTATTGCATTGGGTTATATATTTGTTGATTTAAAATAGCTCTAAAAAAGGAAAAACGGAACAGACAAGTATATAATAGAAAAATACTATAAAATATTATTCTTTTTACTCGTTGTCCTATAAAATTGCATCATAAATCAATAACTAAAACGACATGCGTCCGAAACCTTAATCACTATATAAAACAGGACTTGTAGAAAAAAAAGTTTAAAAACTAAACGTTTCCTACAAGACCTTTGTAATCTAAGCCAAGAATACAATATTTAAAAATTTAAATTAAGAGTCCAAGCGTGAGACGAAATACTAGGTTGCAATTAGAGTTTTAGACCCGAGCTCCTTCTGGGGGATGGGGGCTGCAGCCCGGCAGCCCCCTTTCCCTAAATACACCACTGCCTAGTACATATTATTAAGTAAAAAACTTTTGCCAAACATAGAACTCTCCAAACTGAAAACCCATATTTCGTTGTGTCTGTTTTTTATTATGACTAATTTATATTTTGTTTTCTCAAAGACCGCAGTCAGTTTAAGATGTTCCCGCGCCGTTTCTATATTCACCCTCTCGCAAAATTCTGTCGCCAACCCATAAATATATGGCACCCTCATATTAATTTTGTTTTCGAAAGGAATTCCTAATGTCAGATAAAAATATTGCCCGCTAAAAGACGTATTTATTAATTTTGATTAATTTATTAATTAGTTTACCGATTGGAATTTTCGGAATATTCCAGCAGTACGATTCGAAGAATTCGTCCATTTTTACTCAAAGAGACCTGATAGTTGATATTTTGTAAGAAAAGAGATACAAAGTCTCGGCCTCAAAATTTTGAGGCCGAGACTTTGTGTATTTTTCTTACAAAATAAAGCAGTACGATGCAAGCAACTAAAGATTTAAGATATTTAGTTATTTTTCAAAGGAAAAGAATGAGCCACGTTGAGTAATTTAATGTAACACACAGAAAAGTACATTGAGATAATATACAGGGTGTCCCGAAATGAGCGTGCAATATTTCTAGGGCCAGAAATACTTCTTGAGGGGGCTAGAGGCCCTCAAAGGGGGAGCCCTTTACGTTCGAATTTACAATCATTAAATCCGTGTCTCACCCCATGATCTTCTTTGCTATTTGTTTCTTATTTTCTAAAGAATTCTCAACGTAGCCTTCTGCCGTAGAAGAGGATTTTCAGCCTCCATGACGCTTTAACATCTGCATATCTGCACCACCATCAACTAGAAGGCTGAGGACCTCCTAAAACAATGTCCACTGTATCCTTCGGGATTATTCAATCCAAGTTTTGTTGCAATCTTTTTTGGTATACTTCCAAAACTATTAATTCCGACAGGCTGGGAGGTGCATTTTCCTTTTCCATAGAATACAAAAAACCGCCTGTGAGTTGCATTAAGAGGATAAAGTTTAGCATACTTTCGAAAAAAATCCTTCTGTTATAACAAATTCTCGCATAATTTTGGGTTTTGAGAATGGAATCACAATTTTTATATACAAATCATAGTGTTCAATATGATCCAACATTAACTTAGCTAGTTCTTCGCGCCGACAATCCCTAAAAATGCCGATTATCATAACAACCTTCACAAGTAAATATGTTTCATCATCTGCAGAACTAATAAATTTACATACATCTTCCTTTGTGAAAACTTTGGACATTTTGGCCTCATAACCCTCTGAACTTCTTTTCAAAAATGCTATTAGTTGAGAAAATCTGCTTATATCTTGATTTTTCTTGACTGAAATCATAGTTCTCAACATTGAGTAGTGAGTCCATAGTGTAGATGGTTTCTGGGAGCGTTGCTTTACGGAAAAATAACCCAAAAGGATTTTCTTAGACACCTCCTTTATTTTGTTAGCTTTGCACCAATCTTCAAACTTTTGATACTCTAACTCATACCGCGCCTTGGATTTTGTCGGAACTAAACTTGAGATCGCTTCGTTTGCGCTGCTTCTATATCAGAGGGTAAACTTCCATCAGAATCGCTCATTTTGAAAAATGCTTTTTATATTTTTGAATTTGTTTGACAAAGTTTCGACAGTAACCATGCGAAACCGTAACTATGCGAAAGGTAACATAAAAAACTTGATTAGTAAACTTAATAGCAGGTACATTTTTATTTTTTAAAATGCCTTTGGCCAAATATTTTTATTCATAGATGAAAGTAGACAAAATTTTGTACAATATTCTTGTTGTAAATTCATATTACTACACGCGATGTTTTATTAAACTCGGCTGACGCCTCGCTTGACAACTTTAACATCTCGTGTTGTAATATGAATCTTTACAACACTTATATCGCAAATAACTATTATTGTGACATTACTCATTTTAAGCGGTATTTTACGACCCGTATACCCTGTATCAGTTTTACTATATTAATAATACGTGTTATTGGTATCAATAATACATAAAAATTAGTTTATTTTCAGTAAATTATATAAAATGTTTTATTTTAGATCAATCGTTACACTGTAATTGTTTTTTAAATTAACTAAAAACTGGTAAAACGAAAGGAAGATGGAACTTTGATGAGGTGTCACTACAAATTTAATTGAATCAAAGAAGATTAATGAGAGATAAAAACAAGTCAATTTTATGCTTTTTATTTATAATTAAATTTAATTTAAAAAAACTTGCAAACAAGTTAATCCAGTGGCGACTCGTGCATTGGAAATGCAGGGGTTGCATCCAAAGAAATAATTAATTAATAGTACATACCAGGTGACAAAGGAAATTTTTTCTGTAATTTTAGAAGTAAAGACTTAAAAGTATTAATACTGTAAATTAATATTTTTTCCTCTAATTCAAACCTTCAAAACCATTTCCGGTTTACCCGGAAGTGAAGTCAACTAATAATTTTTTTTAAATAGAAACCCGCCGTGTTTATTCCAATCTTAAATTCCATAGAAAATTATCTTTTCAATATATTATAATATTCAAAATATTAGACACATCATATGTTTTAAAAATGAACCAAATTAATTTTTCTTTGTTTCATAAAATGTCCATAACTTTGGTAAAACGCCATAAAAAACACAAACGGCAATTTTGGATTTCGAAATTTTTCAAAATTTCTAAACGGTGTGTTAGTAGACTCCATATTGTGCAACTTTGCCGCCATTTAATCTTAATCATTTATTCTGAAGATGTTATTGGAGTCGAAACGTTGCTAGTTGATTAAAATAGTGTGTCATTATTATTTTGTTAAGCACGTGGTCTATGAAAATGTATTAAAAAATATAGGTCGTTATTTAAAAAATATACCTGACGATGGTACCCGAACGACGAAACGTCATAATCAATTTCTGATAACAAATTATGTATAAAAAAGTGGTAATTAAAAATTAAAAATTTATTGTTGGCCGAGTTACTAACTGTTCTAACCCAACACAAATTCACAGAAGGAAGGACTTGTTGAACAACTGCAAATTAAACCGTGGAAGGCCTAAAAACAAATGAAATGATACAATCACATCCTAACCACGTATTATATCCTCTTCCGTTCTACGATAGGTATAACCCACTTCGCCCGCCGTCTAGTTAGAACTAAGAAGCAATACCGCGGCAGTGGTTCAGAGGAGAGATACTGGCATTCGACCGTGGTGATCCGGGTTCGATCCCCGGAATGGGCATACGCATAATAAAAAAAGTATGTCCGAAATTTAGTGGATAAAAGAATGTAGTATGCTACTAGTGATTCCTAATATCCGGACCGAGAAGGGCGTCCTGGACCTCTAAGGGCGTTGTAAGGTAGTTACTGAAAATTCATGTACTGTAGTTGGACTGGCAGGATGGCCATGTAAGGTAACTACTTGGTTCGATGAAGTTAAAATACTTGTTTTACTGGTTAGGTATCAAAAGGGTATATTTGTTACTTGTAGTTACATGATAACAATCTAAAATTGATCTTATCAGCAGTATAATGGAACTATCTCTACTATATTACAATCAGTCTTATTTATACTAACCTTAAACTATAATAATCTTTGGTTAGAAGGAATATTATTGTTATAAGTATTTAAGAGTGATTACCACATCACGTCTGACAATGAGCATAACCCCTGACTTAACCTTGTTATGGTGTTCAATGTTAAGCAGGAACTTATAACAATAATATTAAACAATTTGTTATTTTATAATAAAAGGTAATATAATGGATTTGGTAATTCTAACATAATGTCCTTATTTTTACCCTACAGTGTAAAAAGGATAACTAGTACATTACACGTGGTTCAGATTCCACGTTAAGCTGTAGGTTCCGTCTGGCTGACATTATCCAGACGATAGGGGATACAATGGGCCTTAAGGGTCTAAGGATACTGGCTCTTCCGTCAACCCCAGCAAAAAAAAAGAAGCAATAATCAAATTATTTTCTAAGGCAAACCCCGGAGCCTTGGTACCTTGGGGTGAAATTTAAACCAATAAGAGCTAATCGGTGAAATTCAAAGTCGACTTTCGTTGCTTATAATTTTTTTGGTGTAGAAACTGCATATTGCATACTCATCCTTGACCAATATAACCGAAATGCATTTTAGTTTTAAATAGGGTTGTAGCGGCTGTATGCACTTTTTGAAGTGGAATGAAACCAAACTTTTGTATTCAAGTGCATTAAATTTATTTAAAAAATATGCAGAGCGTTATCGGCTTATTGGGCCATCATTAAAGTTTCCTTAGTCAGGGGGCAGTACATTACAATACTCCGAGGGAAGAGCATCCCTACACGGACAACAGATTAAAATACCAAAAAAAAAAAGAAAAAAAGAAATTTTTTATTTTTTAAAATTTTAAATAAAAAATAAAAAAATTAAAAATTTCTTTTTTTCTTTTTTTTTTGGTATTTTAATCTGTTGTCCGTGTAGGGATGCTCTTCCCTCGGAGTATTGTAATGTACTGCCCCCTGACTAAGGAAGCACTGATGATGGCCCAATAAGCCGAAAGCGCTCTGCATATTTTTTAAATAAATTTAATGCACTTGAATACAAAGGTTTGTTTTCTCTTAGTTTTAAGGCAGTTAAAGTGTAAAAGGTATGTAATTCCTTATACGTTAATAAGCAATCCCGATTTTATTACCTCGTTTTAATTATTTTCCCATAAACCACACCAGCCATAACGTTATGCGAAAAATATGGTCGGCAGCTCACGCAGAAAGAAACCGAACATAATCGAGGAAAATAATTTAGTAAAATTCATTTAAATTTATGCTGCCCATCTAGACTAATAAAAAGCTGCTAGCAAAGTGCTAATGACGTAATAATAATGGTTGTTCACAATTAATATCTCGTAACGTTTATAAGCCCAGAGACTTTGGGATGTGGCGCGAGCCGTCAGTTGTTTTAGTAATGGCCACTCATTTGCATGAAATTATCATACGCATATTTTCGGTACTTTTAATTTCGAGGATGCCCTTTGTTGTCATTAGAAAATGTAAATTTCCTAGTTTGATGCACATTTTCTACCGAAATGGATTAATAATGGATATTAAACAATCGTTTGGGGTTGCAAAATTATAATGGACTTTTTAGTTGTTTAGTTATAAAAGTGATTTTCTGTTCTAATCTCCTCAAAAAATCCAAAACCATAATAAAAACAATAGCTATAAATTCAATGTACAATTATTAAAACTTGACGATATTTAGGTACTACACAGCACAAAACATAACTGTGCCAAAAGGCTTTATAACATGCTTTCAAGCAACTAGAGATTGAAAATTATTTGTTTAATTATAAAAACATCTTAATAGTGTAAAATTACAAAAATCGATGACGGATTAAGCTGACTGTCTGCACTGTTTGGCGCATAAACTCGCCTGGAAAACGTATGTTTACTTTTCATAACCCAATTCATAACGTGACGTCAGTGGCGGCTCGCGGTCTTAAAAAATGGTGAAGAGCTAGGTATAGTGTGGGTACTTAAACAAACATTGACTAAAAACCCGTGTAATGTCTCTCTTATCCTTATCTGTCCAACGACTGAATAGAGTTTCCAACAAATTATTACAAACTATGTCATTAATTGGGTTCATTTTTAAAACACACAACTAAGTAGCTATGTACACTACTGAATTAATTGAGAAATAAAAACAAAACTTTTTAATCACACAGTAAATCACTTACAAACGATATCTATAACTGTAAGTTTCGCGAAGCCTCAAAATAAATACCTTAAGGTTAGGCGAACCAATGCTAAAACAATGGTGCATACGACTAATCTATTTTTAAATTGCCCTTCATCATAATGCAAATTGTTACATGTTGTTTGCGTGATTGACGTCACGTAACCATAGCAACGGTGAATATCAAAGCCATGTTGGGCATGCAGGTCTTTACTTGCTTTGAGCTAACGGACACGGTCGGCTGGGGCGCGCCAAAATACACGAGTGTTTATAATTAATGTCCATCGGAGTTAAGCGTGGCCCTATTATGCATCTACATTCGGATTAAATTAATATTATTAACTCGAACATAATTATTTTTTAAGGGCTAAAATGGTAGCTATATTGGTACATTAATATTTAATATTGTCGAAAAACTTTGATCCGGGTTTTTTTTTTTTTTTTGTACCTGACGAGTCGCCACCACATATATACACTATATTGCCAATACAAGCAGCCGCACGAAGCAAGAATACACCCATCGTGCGATTCAAAATAACCTGAGTTGGGGGCCGTCGCGCTTGCGCAGTAGGGAAAAAATTAGGCAACCCACACCATTTCTAACAGAACGTAAACAGAACCCAAGGTATCTTGAACAGAACCGGCTCGCCGTTATATTCTTATTAGTCGCCATCTTTTGTTTCGTTCATTAGTGTGTTATTATAATTTCCAAATTTTGGGTGTTAATATTTATTAAACTTTACTTTAGACATTTTTTTTTTGTTAGTTTGTAAGTTATAGTCGTTTCCATCTTTTTTACGTTGTATTCATTCGGATGTTCCGTGTGTGATTGTGGATATTATTTTTAAGTTTTGGGTGCGAATTTAGGTATAAAACTTTAGCAGACATTTTATTATTGTTAGCGACTTGCGTCTCATGATGGGTAGAAAAAAGTGCATGATCCTTTTTTGCACGAATCCGAATACCAGGAATAAGGTATTTCAGGTATGTAAAATATTGGTTACTTAGTTTTATTTGACCATAAACTGTACACACCCGAACTAACGGGTGAATTTAAATAAAAGCTTGTAAAAATATTTTAAAAGTCGGTCCTGTCAAATGTTTACATCAAGAAGCAAATTTCCGATCTGCGCAAACTCAATGACCCCCGATCATCTGCTTACAGTGGTGTATCATTGAATTATGGTATTAGCAATATAGTGTATGTATATATGTGGGCGCCACTGCGTGACTTATGGGCTAATTACGGCTAACTAATCTGGGAAAATTATGAAATCCCGATATCAGCTGATCGATGCTAAATTACGGCTGCCGTCTGTCAAAAAACGAAAGAATTGGTTGCGCAGACTATAGGGTGGATCTAATGAACAGAAAAAAAAATCTATTTCGTTAAAGGAAGCTTGTAACATTTTATCTTTTATATCAAAATTAAAAATTTACAACGTCATGACATTTGCACCATAAATAATGTAAATCCACGTTACTTTAGGAATGCCAAAGCTAACGTTCGCTTGTTCTTTGTGTGCTAATCAGCGACCCATCAAATTCCCACACATTCCGCAAATAATTTAAGAGCTAATTCAAAGAATATATTAAAGTATTTTCAATTTGTAATTACTTCGGGAGCCGAAACGCCGCGATCCCCAAATCCATGTTTATTTATAAAACGTCTTTTGATTCCGATATATCAGCCCCCTTTGTCGTCTTGCGCTGGTCCCGATTTTAAAGTGCATATATTATCGATATATCTTAGTTGTCAGTGCAACGGCGACATTAGAAATGCTAAAATATGCCATCTGGTGGATGATTTATGAGGTTTAGTATAGAGGGCGCTACGTCACTACTCTGCAAGCTCTTTTCGAGGCGGCAGGATAAGTGGAAAATAAATTTTAGAATGGTATTTAGATACGTGATCCTGATGCTTGCCGTATACATTACTCTCTCATCTTAAATCCCTAACAGACGAATAGAGCCTATGGTATAATCAAGAAGTTATGTGTCTAGTGGGACAATTATAACTATCAATCTACAGATTCTACATTTACAGTTTATCCCTACCTTAAAGTTCACCTTTGATCCCATGAATTTTTTGATTAGGAGTCTCGCAGGTCAGTAAATAGGGTACTCAAAAATTTTCTTCCGGTCCACTTAGATAGGGTATAAAAGAAAAATTGTATTTTTCTTTTATACCCTGATTAATGAAGCATAACTGCCTTTGATCCTATAATTTTCTATGTGTCTATTTAAATGCACGATGGAATGCGAGAAATTTCCCTCATTATATTTTATTTTTGTTCATTGAGCTAACAAAATCAGACTGCCTTTGCCTTACTTACTTTTACCCAAAACAAAATATTTCAAGTTCAAATATGTGTTAAAGCGATAACATTTTCTAGTAGTGTAAGGCCTGATCTCACAGACTCTCACATAAACTTGTAATCAATTAATTCGTTAAAACTGCCACTGAACCTATTGGCTTCTAATACCATCACCTGGTGTAAGTTTTAATTAGCAGAAACATTTCGATTAATTGAATAAGAATCGCTTCCTCTCCTTATCTTCCACGATTCTTTCCATTAAGCGTTCCGTGTACAATAAGAGAATCATCATTTGAAATCCCCTTAAGCAATTTTACTTAGAGTTTGGGGTCGCTCGTTGACAACGGGGCTTACCTAATGATCTAGCTAAAATTAACGTGGCAAGTGCCTTTGATGAATTGGAACAAACGGATAATGAATTGGCTGTGTTTGAAAAAGAAAATTGAAACGTGCCTTGTACAGGGTGTTCGGTTTTAGATATTTTTATAGGATATCTGGTTTGGTGGTATAAATTAATACTAAGGTTGCGTTTTAAGAAACCATAGACGCTGAAGGCAAACATTATATTTCTTATAGCCCTCTTCAAAGTGGAATTACAAAGAGTTTTATGCGGAACAAAAGAAACACCGAAATCTTCTTCTGGGAAAATAATTAGGCACACAGATGGATTACAAATCAACAATGAGTAGATAAGTACGTTTATTCCTCTCTGGGTAAATTACTCACTGCGTATTAAGCAGAAATCTACACTATCTGACAGTGTGCTTATAAAAACAACAAAAGGACTTCAAGTCAGGAGTAAAGCAGCCCTTAGAGCATTAACTTGTTGAAGAATTTGCGAGGAAGAAAACCGAAAAGACATTCATTGCTCCAATGTAAGGGGCAGCATAAGATACCATTAAGCGATGAAACACAAAATCTACTGGAACAACAAACAGAGACTGAACCATTGTAAACCTTTCATTGGGAACCCAAATCTGAATTTAGAGATTCAGGCGATCAGGAATCAGATCAGCACCAGTATTAAGTATTAAGTAAGTATTCGGACAGGACACATGGCTGTTACAAAGCAGTTGCATTGAATGCAACTGTACAAAGGAGTTTTAAGCTGCATAGGCTTTGCGGATAATACAGGGAAACAGTACAGTATGTACTTGGTCACTGTAAGTCACTAAATCGGAAAAGGTAGCAAATTTTACGATAACTAAAGAACCGGAGGATATACCTACCTATAATGGAAGGAATTGGAATTACCTCAAGTGGGTGTAAAACAAACAAGGGCATCCAGCATAAATGGACCATCGAAAAAAAAAATTCCGTTTAGGATAAACTCTTTCATTAAGGTCGAACCCGTTAACAGCCGTGGCCGTGTCAGCGCTTGATCAATTTTTATTAATGTTCTCCACGCCACTTTCTAAAAACCCTTAAAATCCTTTCCATCATTAGCCTGCGGGACCAGCTTGCTTTGAAAACAAGAAAATCCTTTTCTCCAAGTACGTGTGTCGCTTTCGCAACGTTCATTAATAATCCCAGATACCGTTCCCCCTCTTAAACGTACCCGAGTTTTTTCTGCAAAGTTTTAAATTATCCCAGAAGATTGGCTCGCTCTGACTAAGGCTAATGACGTGTGTTTATGCTCGAGTACAAGTTTCAGTGTGCGGTTAGACGGTGGTCAGTCAAAGTCGGCGTTGCCAAATTTTATTCGAAAATAAATAAACTTAAAAAGGTGTTATAGAAAAAAATGTACGTCGTGTCCTTCGCTAGGACATAAGTTTGTAGGCTTTCATAAAACGCATCAATATCCTTTTTTTTTAACTTCTAAATAAGAATCAATCACATCCATGTTATATCGGCGGCGGTGAATGGATTGGAATTCCTTGTGAATGGTGAAATTAAGAAAAGAAAGCTAGAGAAAAATAAAAGCAGTACCTATAATAGTAAATACTGTCATACTAATAATTAAATATATGGATAAATTATAGGTTGGTCCTAATAACAGTAAAATGGATATAAATACAAAAAATATTGCAAGATGTCAGCAGCTACCACTGCAACAAGTATTTTGATGATTCTCAGCTGGTTTCTGCTCATCGAAAACAGAGCTGCTTCGTTAAATGTCGGGTCTGGATCCCCAATGGAAGATTTATAGTCGTACACTCTCTCTGTCAATCCAGTGGATTTTATGTTTTCTCTTTGTACTCTCCACATTTTAGCAGATTGTTAATGAAGCGATTCCACTCATTAAACTTGCTGGATATTATTTACAATCTGGCAACGTGGACAGGACATAATCGCAAATGTAAATAACAAAATGAGAGGGTCCAGTCTAAATAGATTAAGTGTGACACTCGTCTAATCGGGTCGTCACAAAAGTAAACCCAAAACGGGTATTAGGCCGTCCGTTAAAGAGGAAGTCTTGCCCTAAGCCCTTCTACATATGACAATCGGCATAAAGCTCATTTGTTTTGTTTCGTTTAAGCTGGTATGTATGCACGCGAGCCGGCATGGATTTAAACACTAAATGAGGTCGTTTTAACTTAATTATATTATTATATCTTTGTTAGGAGTGGAATTGCTAATAGACATTGGTATGCTGGGTAGTGTAGGAATAAGGAATATTTAATCGTTATACCAAAATCCAGATACCACACCGAAAAAATTATTCTTTTAGGAGAAATAAATAAAGCACAAATTATATCTACAGGGTGATTCCTAAGTTGATACCTCTTTTTTAGCTGTGTATAGAAGGCATTAAAATAAACAACATTTTCAAATACCTTTTTTCAAATAACTCAAAAATAAAATACTTACATTCATTTATTATATATGAATCAAATACGGTCCTGCCTAACTTGCCCGTTGAATAACATTAAGAAAACTTCTGAATGTAGGATAAGCCCGCAAGGGAAAGCGTTCTGTCTATAATCCGAAAGCAGCAGCAGCACTTTGACGACACTCATCGTAAATTAGCACCATATCTACTAGTTCATTGTTTTCAAATTTTACCATTTTCACGTGTACCCAATTTAAAATTAATTTGCTTTAGAAAAACACACCGTAGCAGACTGCCAAATAAATAACTGACCACCGACCCATAACTTGCATGACTAATAAGACAATGTATAGCTACGATTTGATGACCATGCCCGCACTTAGATTTTTTACTTCTGTATCTCGTTTTCTTCAAAAATTTGGTTGCTCAGATAAACAACTATGGTATATCATTTTAAAATAATTTCAGGAATGCGGTCTTGCCGCTTCTTCCTGAAACAGGTGGCAACATTGTTATTTTAAATAGAACATCCTACATATTATATTATTTTCTAATTCCCTATACAATTCCACGTATATTTTGTATAAGGTACCATATATTTAAATTCAATAGTTTTTGAGATATTGACGTTTAAAATAAGCCCTTTTCAGACTTTGACACATTGACAGGCTGTAGCAGTGCGCATCTTAGAGAAAAATGGTTTTCACTTCCTTGTCTCATCAGTTTTTTATTCTCTATCTAAAAGTTACAACTTTCGGTTTAACATGTTAAACCGTAAAATGATTTGTTTTGGTTTAATATGTTAAACCAGAAGTTGATATTGTTGGATAGAGGTTAAAAAACTAAGATAGAGGGGGGATGAGTAAAGATGACATCAAAACGTCAAAAATTATTAGGTGTGATACATGGTTGAATTAAGGTCTCAAAAAATAAAATAAACAATGCAGGTCCGTATTTAAAAATTTAAAGTTGTTAACAGTTCTACAAAAACGAAACATTGTACCGAAATTCTAAAAACACGGTAGTATAAAGCTAAAAAGCTGTTGTAACAATGTTGTATTTGTTTTTCTGTAGCGGTTAAAATAAGTCAGATAAATTAAAAGAAAAACAAACACTTAAAATTTTAGTTTTTTTTTCAAATATTTCAAATAGTAAAAAATAAAGTTCAAATTTTTTTTACTATATTACTGAGCACAAAACTCCGCAACTTTGCCACCATTTGACTGATGCTGTATCTCTTATAGTTTCCGAGAAACCCATGATTAGCATCGAATTTTGGACACCTGTACCTTTATTTATAAAACATAAAATTAAGTATAAATATCAATGAACAATAATTGGCAAAAAGCTCGAACAACATCTAACGGAATGACAATTATATTATGACATTATAATAATTTATTGATTGACATACGCTTAGAAAAACGAAATAAATTACTTTTTCGAAAAATATCATCCATATCAGCATTTAATGCCTCTATATCATAAAATCTCCGTGTCACGGAAGAATTTAAATCGCAGTTTACTTATTATCTTTATATTCTGACAGGTCTAAAAGAAAAACTTGTAATTGATTATTATTTCAGTTTGCTGCTTGCCTCGGTTGTGGAATATAAAAACCTTAAAAGTGAAAAACTGCAATTGTAATATTGTAACTTTATTACCTTTGGAAATGTTTATTATTAATAATTAGTTCATAAGAAACTAGCTAAAAAAAATCTCTAAAAATTATAAAATCTCTAGTATTTTTTTACGACGATCAAGGGCGCCGAAACGGCTTTAGCTGGTCGCCCCCTCCCACAAATTTACTTGTCACATGTTCTACAACTTTTAGAAAATACAGGGTGGAATTTTAACTGGAATACATTCATTGCTGAAAAAATACAAAACTACGGGTGCGTTATTTGGCATACGTCTTTCGTATATTCATGAAATTTACCCCTTTTTTTTGGGGTAGAAAACGCCCCCAACTTTTTTTTTTAAATGTAAAGGTATGTATGATTGGAAAGGGGAATAAAACCAATAATTTACTTTTGCATTTCGTTAATGTAGACGCAATTTCTTTTATTGTAAAAGTTGTTGAAAATGTTGTTGACAAACCTCTAATCTAAAGTTAAATTAATTTTTGACCATTCATTCATATCCGGAGTTATTTGGCGATTTTCGTGTATAAGTCCTAAGTTCCTATAAAAATTGTATTATCAATTTTTTGGCTTTCCAGGTTACCGACATGCAAAAGTAAATAGTGGATTGCATTCCTTTTTTTAGGCCCTTTCCAATGATACATGCCTTTACATTTGAAAAAAAGGTTGAGGACCGTTTCTAGTTTCTACCCCAAAAAATAGGGGTAAATTTCATAAAGACGAAAATAGTATGCCAAACTAAAAATAAACACAGCCGTAGTTCTGTATTTTTTCAGCAATTAGAGATGCTTTTCCTAATACTGAATTTATTGCAGTTAAAAATTCCACCCTGTATGTAAATCATAATGAAAATAAAAGACGCATCCTTGAACAGCATTTCTTATTATTAATATATTTTATTTTGGAACCAGGCGTGATGATAACAAATTTCTTCTTGTCTAGTTAGTTTGAATGTTGATATTTACCGGCAATAGTATGATATGCATTTATTTAATTTGGCGACAATATATTGGTATATGACCATCCTATGTCCATTTTCCTGTTTATCTCAAAAATTTCTTTTGACAGTGGCAGGTATTTTATCATTTTAAACCTACAAGTGAAGAGTTCAGGATTAGAGTAACAGGCTACCTTTTTTTTCATTTTTTGGATTTTGAGTCAACTTGTTAGATAAAATTTACGCAACTGATTGACGCAAAAATATAAAAAATTTAAAAAATGTGGCATGAAAATAAGTTCTTTAATAAATGTTTTTTAATAACAATACTGCCCATTGGGGTGAAAAATGGAATTTTCCGAGCTTAGGCATCGAATTGTTTGTTTAGGATTAACATACCGGGTGACCCGCTCTCAACGTAGGATTCTATAGCATCTAAACTACTCAAATTTTTAATATTTTTCAAAAAGCGAGTTATAAAAAGGCATTAAATCTACAATTTAAAATTATTTTAAATTATACAGGGTGTCCCAAATAGTTAGGGCATATCCAAAATACCTTTTTTTTAGTGGAACACTCTATTTATTATATTATTTTCTAATTCCCTATAATATTCCACATACATTTTGTATAAAATGTTATTTATCTGATTTTAATTGTTTTTGAGATATTGACGTTTAAAATATGGCATTTTAAGACTTTGGCAGGTTGTAGCATTAGAATGGCATATTTTAGAAAAAAATGGTTTTCACCTCCTTAGCTTAGTTTTTTATTTTCTATTCAAGGAGACGAACTTCCGGTTTAACATGTTAAACGAAAAAAAGGTATTCTTTTAAATAAAGATTAAAAAACCAAGATAGGGATCCAATAGTACAGCCTGTTAAAGTCTGAAAATGCCATATTTTAAACGTCAATATTTCAAAAACAATTGAATTTAGACATATGACATTTTATACAAATACGTGAAATTTTATAGGGAATCAGAAAATATTGTATAAAATGTTCTATTTAAAAAAAATATGTTGAATATGCCCTGACTGTTTGGGACACCTTGTATTATTTAAAATAATTTTAAATTGTAGATCTAATGTCTCTTTACAACTTTGAAAAATATTTAAAACGTTTAGATCCTATGGAATCCTGCGTTGAGTGCGGGCCACACTGAGAAAAATAAATTATAACCATTATAAGAATTCTTATGGCCATTATAAGAATATTTAATACTATTTGGGACAGCAATACGAGTTAATATCAGTTAGACACCAGATATTGCTAGGACCAGTGCATAAGGATAACTTAAATATGTTATACTGTTTATATGACACGAATTATAACCATAAAGGTTTGTTCTATAGCGACTATAAAACGCTTTATAACCAGTAAACACAGTTGAAAAAGAGTATAATCCAGTTTTATAACCGGTATAAAATTGTTTAGCTGCCAATATAAAACGTTTTTATACTGTTTGCCGATTTAAATTTTCCGCTTGCGCATTCCCAATATTAATTTTTTATAAATTTATTGATTACTTATCTCTTTACGCAAAAACCAAGCAACAAGCGATATTTTGGATGATTGTATGTTTTAAGACCAAAAAATAATAAAGGTAAAGAAATGATATTTTACTATATTTATATTGGTATTGACAAATTTTATTTTTTGATTTTACCATGTAACTACTGCTATTTTTCGCTTTAAAACATGTGCAATCGTATATCCAGAATTTAAAATAAACAGATGGATGGCCGATAATATAAAAAATAGTAAATAATAAAAATAGGTTAACATTTTAAAGGTATTTATTTAACTAAAAGAAACAATTAAGGGTATTTACCCTCAATACTTTCTAATCAAGAAACAACGAAAAATCTGAGATTATAAACACAGCTCTTAGGTTACAAAATACTGATAATTTTACACCACCACAAATAAAGCTTAATAATAACCTCACAACACTGTTCACAAAAAACAACAAACATCTGAGACAACCCGCACAGCCGAACAAATGCAAATGGCATCGTAAAACACGTCTTAATACGTCGCAGTCTCCCCCACTCTTGCCAATTAAAAATATGTTGCATAATGGTAAATAAACGTTTAATATCAGATAATAATTTAACTAATACCCCCAAAAAAGCGTTTTATTGTTGGTATAATCTTTATGTTGTATAAAACCATTTTTATTTCCAATAGAAGTGTTTTATTAAAATACATTCTTACAATTCTGTGCTTATATTCATAATTATTTCGTTTTATTGTCCGCATAAATAAAGAAGTAGCAATTCTGTATGCTGTTCGTTAGTTAACTTTTTTGCTATAGTAATAGATTGTTTAATAGTGATTATTAAAAATGTTGCTACTGGTATAAGACTATTCTTAACAATTCTGTTTAATTAGTCGATTTTGCTCTGTGCGCCCTGTATTATCAATAAAATATTATTGAATGGGTTATTTTAAATTTAATTTAAATTTAAAACAATACATCATTCTTTTTGTAGTTCAGTAGATTTACGAATTTTTATACACGTGAAATCGTAAGTAGAACTTAACTCCTGACCGATTTCCGTTCAGAGTTACTCGATGATTAGAACTGTTCTTTCGAAAAATACTTCAATTAAAATATCCTTCCATTAAAACTGGATTTAAATTACAATTTCTACGTCACTATTAAGTATTTTTAATCAAGAACTGGTGTAGCTAATTTTTTCGCAACTAGATTAATCGGAAATTGGCTTTATTAAAATGATATAATCATTTAGTAAACTACCATAAGTTTTTTAATAATTCTTAAGGCACATAATCTTAATTGGTTTAAAATAGGTTCTTTCTTAATTTGCGCCTTATCTATTATTGATCGTAATTATTTTTAAATTTACTGATAAGAATCCATAAATTTGCACCTAATCTTCTAAAGGAACTAAAAGATTACCGGTAGCATATTTGCGTTTTTTATTCGATTGACTGCCATTACCATACTCGTATAGGAAATGAAAGACCCGCCCTTGTATATCGTTCTATAAACGTTTTTAACTATAGTTACCCACATGAGGTCATTTGGTGAATGCCCCACCTAATTAATTTGATTATCATTCAAAAAATTTGTCATGCGAAAACTCCCCAATACAGATCGAAATCGAAGCAGTTCGCTTGGCCGGGCCGTATTTTAGTATAGCTCAGGGCTGACCTCAGGGGTTTATACAGGGTGATTCCTAAGTTGGTACTTCTTTTTTAGCTGCGTATAGAAGGCAAATCCTATCGGTTTTATTTTTTTTTGGGTGAAGAACCCCTTCACCTACTTCACCTGACGAGCCGTCACTAAGTGTACAAAACATACCATTTGTAAGATATTGCCTCCCAACTGAACGCAGTTCTGACTTACCATAATAGTGTTGTTTGCTCCTCAATACGTCAATTCTTCCTCTTTTTTATTATAGTATATTGTGCTGTCCTTTTAAACCATAACGTTACCCCCTGTAAATAACAACCGCGCACTAAATTTGTCTAAACTAGTGCGGACCAAGTTATGGCATGCATGCAAAAACATCCAGAGCATTTAATTAATATTCGCTATCAGCCTCTCGCCCCTCGGGTCACTGTCACCCCCTCGGTTTCGTAAGAAACGCTAAATTTATGTCCAGGGTCCCGCTTGACCACGACCTTACTACGGCTTTAGTATTCTAATTGTACAGATTTGATTTCGAGTCTCATTCGGATTAAAATGTCTTCCAGATCGTGGATAAATGGCGATTTAATGTTTGATTGTGTGTTTCTCGGAGATTTATTTGTTTATGGAGGGGACTTTCGAAATAGGCCGGAGCTCAACAAAAAAATATAGTGGTAAAATGGGAATAGATATTTGTTTACATGTTACTAATATGTAAACGAAAATTAGCAAAGATTTTTATCATCAGGATAAATCTACTGTTGCAGCCAGAACAATCTGCAGAAGAGTACATTGATGTCTTGAATAGAATTTAAGATATACAATAGATCTGGTCCAAGTTCCAAATTATCCAGGATTGAGTGGTAACAAAAGAATGAATAAGTTTGCGGCGTTCTAAACTAATGTATCCGTCCAGAGATAGACTTTTTATACACACCAAGATGCAATTTGATCAAGAAGGAACTATTAGCTATAGCAAATTTACACAAACGTCGTTTTATGGAATATGCCGTGAAAGATATAGGTAAAAAACATAGTGTAACTGTACTGCGCACCTCGCCATATCATTGCGAACTATATCCTATAGAACTTATTATGGGCGCAAGTGAAAGGATTTGTAGCAAGACACAACACGGCATTCAAAATGAAAGACGTTAAGCTACTGTTTGATCAAGCCATTAAGGAAGTGACACCAGAGAACTGGCGAAAAGCAGTCCATCATGTCATTAAAGAAGAGGAGAAAATGTGGGATCTTGACCACCTGATCGATCAGACCATTGATCCGTTAATTATAACGTCAAGAGGAGATGACAGTTCTTCAGATGAAGAAGAATATTATGATTTTTTATAATTTAATTTCTGTATAATGTATTTTTTGTACTTTGTATTTTTTTTATAATGCTTAATGTATACCTAATACTATGTACATAATGCACGCCTTTGTCACACCATTTTCAGTGTTTGTGAATGGATAACAATAGGCAAAAGCCATAAATTGACCCAAACCCGGGTGGTACTATCTGCACTTGATGAAAAGAAAGAATTTTGTGTTTGAAAGTGTAGTGGGTTAATTATAAAAAACAATATGGTGAGACAATGTCAGGTTTGCAAGATAATCGATTCAGTGCCTGGATTTTATAGTAATCTAAACATGCTATTGCCCTCTTATAAATAGTGAGTTTTAGGCTCGGCGCAAAAGTAATTTTATGAATAAGATGCGGGGTCTATATTTGCTTTCTCGTCGCTGATGTGCACCCCCCCCCCCCCCCCCTACACTTAACTTATTCATCATTTACTATCCGCCACCACACCATTTTCAGTGTTTGTGAATGGATAACAATAGGCAAACCCATAAATTGACCCAAACCCGGGTGGTACTACCTGCACTTGATGAAAAGAATTTTATAATTAAATCAATGCCAAATTATGAAAGTGGCTTAAATATACGTTGGGTCACTCTGTAGTCCCTTTGCATACCTAATAAGCTTTTATTACTCTACACCTTTCTGAGATAGACAATAGTTACCATAAGAAAGGAAAACAAAATCGTAGGATGCTAAAAATTCTACATTTTTTTACTTTTCAAACGCCACCGACTACGCGACATTGACTTGCGAGAATGGATCCTTCGTCGGACCTGGCTGACTGTTACAATATTAATTATCCTTTACATCCTTAAAAGACACGTCAACAATGACTTCATAACAATGGTTTATTATAACTATATCGGCGGTAATTAATGGTCGCCGAGTGTGGCGGTGACTCTGGCTTTTGTCTGTAATTACGGCGCCCTTAATGAGTTTAAAGTAGCTGCTTGCGGCTTATCGGACTTATAAGTCGTCGGAGGGATGGGACGTTAAAACGCTTAATATTTTCTGGAAACAATGGACGTAATCTTATTATGTTAGGCAAATGTATGCTTGCAAGATAAAGGAAGTGAACTTATAAACTTATCTTGTACTTGGTGTCCCATAAGGATCTGGGAAAGTTTAAAAAGTGTTAAGGATACGAATTTTTTTTCAAGTTTTTCCGTAGTTTGGAAAATACTTCGCTTACTCAATATAATATATGAAACACGCCTCTATAAGTTTTATTATTAATTAGCTGAGTTAAGATATTTTTAAAGGAATAACGGATAACAACAAGAATATTGTACAAAATTTTATCTACTTTCATCTATGAATAACAATATTTGGCAAAAGGCATTTTTTTAAATAAAAATGCACCTGTAAAAATGCACCTGCTATTAAGTTTACTAATCAAGTTTTTTATGTTACCTTTCGCATAGTTACTTTTTCGCATGGTTACTGTCGAAACTTTGTCAAACAAATTCAAAAATATAAAAAGCGTTTTTCTACGGCAGAAGGCTACGTTGAGAATTCTTTAGAAAATAAGAAACAAATAGCAAAGAAGATCATGGGGTCAGACACGGATTAAATGATTGGAAATTGGAACGTAAAGGGCTCCATCACATCCACTTCTGGTATACAAACTTCTAACTGTAAAAAGTGTATTATTATTGTTTATAATAAACCTTAAGTGTTATCTTTTAATTAATAATTGGTAATTAATTTTATAATTGTTAATAATAAATCATTTTTCTAAAAAGTGTGGTTTTATTTAAGAGCAAAATTTTAATAAAACCGTTTTTTTCCATTACAGCACTAGTGCTGTAAAGGCATCTATTATAGCACTAGTGCTGTAATATATGCCCTTACAAAACGATTTAGAGAAATGTAAAATTCATATTAATAAATGAAAGTAGATAAAATAACAAGCACTTTTATGACAATTAAAATAATTTTTTATTTTATATTTTCTAAAAACAATGGACGTAATCTTATTATGTTAGGCAAATGTATGCTCGGAAGATAAAGGAAGTGAACTTATAAACTTATCTTGTACTTGGTGTCCCATAAGGATGTGAGAAAATTTAAAAAGTTAAGTTAAAAAGGATACGAATTTTTTTTAAACAATTTTTTTTTTGGTAAGAATACATGATGGATTTTATTTGATCGTTTTTTTCTGTCATCTTACAAGTGGTTCTGAAGTGGTACAGAATAGTACTGTACAGACTGTACCCATGAATATAATTAATATCAAAAATTAAAAACTAAAATATTTCCGAATACGCGCGCCCATTTTTGCTTAACCATAATCTGCACCAACGACGAGAAAGTAAAGATAGACCCTGCATTCCCCTTTATCAAAACAAACCGACAATAACTAAAATTCATGCTACCACTTAGTTTCTAACGAGTTCCATGAATGAAACCATATGGAAATAGTAGGAAATTTTTACGAACGTATAATACGCTGTTGCCAAATGATTAAAAGTTTCTCCTATTGTGGGTTTTATTTGGGCTCAAATAGGTATATTCTTTTTTCGCTGGTGAATTCAACCAGTGGTGGAACTGGTGATTGACAGCTGGTGAAATGACGGAACCAGTTGGTAGATAGATAGAAATCACGAGAAATCCACCACGAATAAAAGAACATGTTTTATGTCCAACCGGTTATACAATAGGCAATTAAGAACGCGATTCGGCTCAACCGGTGCCACCGGTGGACTCGCTGGTGAAAAAAAAGAATATACCTAATTAAACACATCGTTTGATTGCTTGAAACATATTCTAACCTCAAACTAGTCAAAATACTAATAACAACAAACATTTCGAGAAAATTCCTCACAGAATGACTGCTAAGAGAGCTACTGTGACTGCCACCAGAGGTGGTACTCTCGTATTCCTAATAATTTACTGCATTTTCATGAAGTACCTATTTACATAAATCGACCTGAATTCACGTAGCGAATTAAAAATTTCACTAACACAGATATTGAGTTCGATTATTCAAGGCCGAGTTGGCATATTTTGCAATTCTATCTGTATCGAGATTTAAATAAAAATCGCAACAGAATCGAACTTGGAAGTGGTGAGAGTTTAGTGTTTGGAAGCCGGGTGGGTTAATTATAAAAAAACAATATGGTGAGACAGTGTCAGGTTTGCTAAATAACCGATTCAGTGCCTGTAAATTCATAGTAATCTACACATGCTATCGCCCTCTTATAAACAGTTAGTTTTAGGCTCGGCGCAAAAGCAATTTTTCTCTTCTCTTCTTTCTCGTCGTTGATGTGCACTCCCCCCCCCCCCCCCCCCCTCCCATACTTAATATTCACTATCCACCACTGGTTATTCTTCAAATTAAAAAAACGTTAAGTGATATATATTCAGGAGGTTATATCAGTGCCTCCTGGGATCTAAGCTCTGATTACGTGCCAAAGATAAACAGAATCAAATGTTCAATATTCATCCCTGTCCCCGATATTCCCATGAATATCGAAATTAGCCCCGGTCTCGTCCGACCTCCGAACGGCCGGCGATTACCGCATGCACTCGGTAAATTATTGCGGCATTGGCCTTTTCTCCTGGCGTTAATTAAATTTTTATTGTAGACGCGCGGCGAACCCTTTCAAGCGAGCCGCCGCGACCAAGATCATTATTAGGTATACGGATTTAAAGTCGCTCGCAAGTAGGGGAAAGTTGGAAAATTACGACTTTTAAGTATTTATTTATCAAGTTAATGACGTCATCAGTGGCGTATTTAGGGGGGGCTGCCCGGCTGCAGCCCCCCCCCCCCTAATCAAAAAACTTATGGGATCAAAGGTGAACTTTGAGGTTGGGACAAACTGTGAATATGGAATCTGTAGATTCAGTGGCGTATTTAAGGGGGGGGGGGGGGGCTACCGGGCAGCAGCCCCAGCCCCCCGAGCCTAGGAGCTCGGGTCTAAAAGTCTAATTGCAACCTAATTTTTTTTCTCACGCTTGGACTCTTAATTTAAATTTTTAAATAATGTATTCTTGGCTTAGATTACAAAAGTCTTGTAGGAAACGTTTAGTTTTTAAACTTTTTCTTCTAAAAGTCCTGTTTTATATAGAGATTAAGGTTTCGGACGCATATCGTTTTAGTTAATGATTTATGATGCAATTTTAAAGGAAAACGAGTAAAAAGAATAATATTTTATAGTAGATATTTTTCCATTATATACTTGTCTGTTCCTTTTTCCCTTTTTTAGTGCCATTATAAATCAAAACAAATATAATCCAATGCAATAAAATATATTTACAAAACAAACAAATTTAGGTATTTATTTTTAAAGAGAAAAATTAAAGTAAAAATTTTAATTGAAACATTTTATATGAAAGATGTGTGATAATTTATATCTGATAAAAAAAAATAGTGAGGGAAGAAACGAGAATGCTTTATCATGAATATTCAAAACGGCCCATAAGAAGGAGTAGGTATTTCAAAACTTAAGCATTTGCACCCAAAACTGCTCTTAGATCTACTCTCCTAAAATACATGATTTCTGAAAAAATCATCAATTTTGGCGTGGTGAGCGATATTTACTTTATATTTATTCATGAAAAACCGAGCCTGAAAAACGCTGGTTAGAGTCATACATACATATGGTACGTCTTATGTTAAAATTTTGGATTGATACCAATATTCATATTTTCTACAAATATAAAAAATGTTTTTTTTTAATAAAGAGCCAGCTAGGAATATCAAAAGATAAAGTAAAAAAAAATATTTACAAAAACAAATTGAATTCAACCATGCAGAGGGGAAGAGATAATAAGTTAATTTTTGAAATTTGATAGTATTTAGGTGAATTTTAAACGACCTTTGGGCGTGGCCCAGAAAATTTTTCGCCTGCGGCGCTTTTCCGCCTTCTTCACTAAATACATGTAGTCCCGTCTGTCCCTTTCTCCAGAAAAAAAATGTCCTACTTACGCCCCCTGAGCCCCCCCCCCGTAGATGATTTCTGGCTATGTCACTGGACGTCATAATTAAAAAAAATTACGGGTTACAATGGAAATATGTAATAAATAACCAGTGGTCTTGGAAAAAATTTGGCGCGAAAATTTTAGTTGGTCGCCTTGACATCGTCATCCTTTAAAATTTCTAATTTAGAGTTTTTTCATAGTTTAGCCGATACAAAGTAATAAAATTCATGACACTTTTACTGATGAGCAAATTTTTCTCACAGTAAATTAGTAGAATATACAGGGTGAGTCAACGATAGAGTGAAGTTTATTTTCGCTTTTATCTTAAGAATTAAATAAAAATTCGAAATACAAAAGTTGTAACGTAGTGATTCTAAAAAAATAAAGACATTGCAAGTCCAAAACTCTACTGCCGTTCGGGTTTATTTATGTTTGACGTTAAATAGTGTAACAATAAATAATGAAGACAATCTTGGCAGTATTACCCGTGGGCCTGGCGTTCCCCTTAAGTTTTAAAGTGGCTCACGGGTAAATTTCGGAGAGTAGATCCATAATTGCTTGTTTACTTTGGGTTAATACAATATGAAAGGGACGATACGTCGAACCTGCTTGAGTTATTGACCTTTAAAATAGCATCTTAGACCTGGTGGCCTGGTGCACATATTGCACACATAAAAATTTATCACATTTGATTACAGAGTGGATATGGGTACGCAAAAGGTCGATGTCCCAGATTGAAGTATTTAGGTGCCTCAAAGTATTGAAAAAATAAATATAGTTAGAAAAAAATAATAAACGGCACTAACTCTATACCTTATAATCAAATCAAATATAGCTTTATTGTCGTAAGATCTACTCATTGACAAATGAAAGCAACTTATAAAATTATTACAAAACTACAGTTAAAACGAATTAAACAAATAAAAATCTAAAATACATTGACCAGTTAAACACCCCAAAACAAACAAGAGACCCTTACAGCGATACCTCGAAAAATTCACTTATTGTATAAAAGGCTCTCTCGGTTAACAATTTTTTTAGGTCTCTCCGAAATTTTTATGGCAAACAATTTTCCGTAAACTAAAGGGCAAATGATTAAGCAATTTTTTGCTGTTATAATATAGAGAGTTTTTTGTTAGGGCAGAAGAGGGAATCGGCGGCGCTATAACGTGTGTTCTTCTTGTGGCAGTTGTCGAGGAAGTGTATTTCAGATTTATACTTCTTGTGCATAAGACATGCTGTTTCAAGAATATACAGAGAAGCCAAAGTCAATATCCCCAAATTAATAAAGTGCGGTCGACAGGCGACTCAACTGACAAATACACCGTATTGTTCTTTTTTGTAATACAAATACCGATCTAAAAAGGTATTGAGCGCACGATCCCCAGAAACACAACCCATACCGAAGGTGACTCTCTATAAGGGCAAAGTATGCGTTCCTCGCACTTAAAACTCCCAACTCTCGCGATATAACCTTCAAAGCATAGCACCCACGAGCTGTTCTAGTATTTAAATTCGCTATGTGATGTTCAAACCTCAATTTATCGTCAATATAAAGCCTCAGAAATTTGCTCATTGATAGCCCTTGGGGGGTGTCGGTCCTCTCGAAAAGAGGAGAGGAAGAGGAAAAAATTACACAACAAAAAAAATTCTGGGGCACCTCTCGTTAATATGTACAAAAATATTTTTCACAGTTGCTTTGAGAAATACTCTTAAGCTTTTTTTAGACAACCCTATTCCCAAAAATTAAAAAATCTAGTTTTACAAAAACTTTCGAATTTTATAAATCTTGTCTCACCCCTAAGCATTTTCTGGAATAAAACTTATTTTTAAATACAATTTCGAAATTCAAAAATTTTCCTATAAATATATTTTCTTATAATTTTTGAGAAAAGGATGTTCAATATTCAATACTTTGAATCACTTGGGTCACCTTAAAACCTCAATCTGGGATATCAATCTTCTGAACACTTCTTAGTTACCTAAGTAGCATCAGCTATTCCGTTTTGAAAATCGAAGACAAAAAATTAACAAAAATTAAAAACATGCCGCCCCATCCCATTCGTCAACTAATTAAAAAATATATATATCAAAACCAACCAACCAACCAATGGTAAAATTATTGATTTTCAAAAAGTATATTATTTCACCCCACAATAAAACGGTAACACCCTTAATGCTAATCACGATGTGGTAGGTCAAAACATAATAAAACTCCCCAATAATATTACAAGAGGGTGAAAGAATTGCCTTTACAAAGTTTTATGACCGGACCTACCGCCCTATATATTTTAAAGCCGCCATATACCACGTATAGTTTCATTATGGTTGGGGAAACAACACTTTAGGGGATGTAATAAAAAGTTGAAAAGTTTCGTTTATTGTGCCAACTTTTTGACTACTTTTTGTGAGGTCACTAGATTTGTTGCAGAGTTGAGGTTATAATTTCTTAAAGAAGTTATCACAGAATTTTATATGAGCCCATTGCTGCTGTCACATACAGGGAAAAACGAATTTTTGAATTTATAAAATGTGTATTTTTGAACACTGTTTTGTTTGTGTAATGCCCATATTGTCGCGTATTAAAATGATAGGCGAATGGGTTGTGTAGCTTAGATGGTTTTGCGCAGTAGGGAAAAAATTAGGCAACCCACACGATTTCTAACAGAACCCAAGGTCTCTTGAACAGAACCGGCTCGCCGTTATATTCTTATTAGTCGCCATCTTTTGTTTCGTTCATTCGTGAGTTGTTATAATTTCCAAGTTTTGGGTGTTAATATTTATAAAACTTTACTTTAGACATTTTTTTTTGTTAGTTTGTAAGTTATAGTCGTTTCCATCTTTTTTACGTTGTATTCGTTCGGATGTTCCGTATGTGATTGTGGATATTATTTTTAAGTTTTGGGTGCGAATTTAGATATAAAACTTTACCAGACATTTTGTTATTGTTAGCGACTTGTGTCTCAAGATGGGTAGAAAAAAGTGCATGATCCTTTTTTGCACGAATCGCGGTTCAATACCAGGAATAAGGTATTTCAGGTATGTAAAATATTGGTTACTTAGTTTTATTTGACCATAAACTGTACACACCCAAACTAACGGGTGAATTTAAATAAAAGCTTGTAAAAATATTTTAAAAGTCGGCCCTGTCAAATGCTTACATCAAGAAGCAAATTTCCGATCTGCGCAAACTTAACGGCCCCTGATCATGTGCTTACAGTGGTGGCATCATTGAATTATGGTATTAGCAATATAGTGTATGTATATATGTGGGCATAAAGTACACATTATGGCCCGCGCGGGCATTAGGACGCAAAAACAGTGTTCGATTAACTTATTCTTTATTAACAAATATAAATTTACGTTAATGTCGGAGTTAAAAATAAAAAATTGGTAAATCAAATTAAATTTAAAAAAATATTTATTATTTAAAATGAACTGGTATGACATAAAAGTTTCTATGTACCATGTACCACGGGTACTAATAGATATATACCCTCGGGCGACTTACGAATCCTCGGGCCAGGGGCTCTTGGCTTTGTAACAATGTCACTCTCAGGGCATAATCACCTACTTAGTACCCTTGATACATAAATAACTATTATTAATAATTATTTATTATTTAATGTGCCCTTATGGTGCGCTCTGATCACTGAAACACTAAGGATTTCTTAAGATATTTATTTAATGAATAGCAAAGCGATGATAGATAATAATAATAATATGAATAAAACACAATTTGTCGACATAAGATTATAAAATGACTAATTTAGGTAGTTCTCTAATAAGGAGAGAAACTGTCCCTTTTTACTCGTTTTAGGTAGATGTTATTCCAGCAAGTTTAAAGAAACAATTCCTTCTTAATAGACAGCTTTGACCAAAAATGAGAAGAATACAGTTTTATACAAATAAATAATAAACGTAAAGAACACTTACACAATTATTGGAGCAAAGTATACTGGTTTTGGGGCAGTACTCTTCATTGCTTGCAAAATTTAGACTTTGAGTAGTTATTTGGGCAGAGGTTACCCTTACACTTGAATACTTTTTACAACTCCCCGAGTAAGTGTTCCTTTGAGCTTTTTATAACGTTTTGGAAGAAGGGGTTCCTTTTTGCCAGTGGCGTAGCTAGCATTGAATGGGCCCTGTATCAAGAGCCAGGTGGTGGGCCCCTCGGCGAGGACATTTTTCCTCCTTTTGATGGCCTCCTTTTGATGCCCCCCCCCCCCTCCCCCAGGCCGGTGGGCCCTGATTCATTGATACAGCTGATACAGCGGTTGCTTCGCCACTGCTTTTTTTTATGTCTATTGAAATAGGGGATTTCCCTGGATGGACTATTCAAAATGGAACCCTTTAGCCCAACCAATTCAAACAATTATTTTTATCAACTTTCGTCTACAAACTCCTCCTACGAAACTAGAAATGTCCTTGTCCATGTTTGACACACTATCTTTCCACTGCACCTATTTTTATCATCAGACACCTAAACACCTATTAAGAGTCTGCACCACAGCGCAGTATGAAATTAGTAATCGATCCTTAAGGCTACCAATCCATATTTTAAATAGGTTTCATTTGTTTAATATAGAGTTTGATTTCCTTAAAAACAATCTTTCATATTATAAAATTAATTTTAATTAAAATTTATCATTTCATTACTACTTATCCAGTGCCCCCCAGGTAGCCAGTCGGTATTTCGAGTCAGCATTAATTTACGTATGTGTTTTCTTTGAAAGAAATATTTGTAAAATAATTTTCAAGCTCTAATAACTTTTTTCGGGCATTCCGGGTTTATCGGGCCTGCCGGGATGTTCGGTTTTGGTTGAGGGGCCGGACTGGGCCGCGTCGCAATATTCCGGCTCGGGCAGCCTACAAATTATAAGAAAGTCTTCATACATATATCTTATTGCATGAAGTTCCATTATGGACGATTAATATGCACAAAAGCAAATTACCAGAGCCTATAAATCAAAAGCCAGCCCCATACTCGGTCACAGCCCCCTGTTAAAGATAGGCGAAAGTCTAGCAATTTATATAAATGTCTAAAGCAAATGTCCGACCACCGCTACTTTGAAATACACACGATACGCATATAAGAAATCAAATTTGAATCAACCCCCTTTGTTAAATCACGTTATACTGACCGTTGGCCGTTTCTAATACATTAGAAACATGGGCGATAAGAAATAGCCGACCTCTTATCGGAAGTCACCCCTTTTGTTTTTGAATGACAGTGGCAGCGTGTACCTTTATAATAAGGCACTTGTTTTCTAACTTAGTTCAACGATGGTTATAAATACAATCTAAACTTCCCGCATTTCACAACCTCACATCAAACAACAAATTTTTACATCTTAAGCACAACTGTGCCAAAAAAACTTGATAACTAACAACTCGACAAACAATATATTTTTTGTTTATAGTCTATTGCAGAAAGGTGTAGAGTTATAAAAGCTCATTAGGTATGCAAAGGGACTACAGAGAGACCCAACGAATATTTACGCCACTTTCATAATTTGGCATTGATTTTATTGCAAAACTCTTTACTTTCATCAAGTGCAGGTAGTACCACCCGGGTTTGGGTCAATGTAAGGGTTTTGCCTATTGTTATCCATTTACAAACACTGTACCTACATGGTATTAGGTACACTTATTTTTTTATTGAACATTATAAAAAAATACAATCTAAGAAACTGTCATCTTCTCTTGATGTTATAATTAACGTCGACGGTTCGGTCGATCAGGTGGTCTAGATCCGACATTTTCTTCAATTCTTTAATGAAATGATTGACTGCGGCGCTTTCTTCCCCTACTTCACTAGGTACGATGTCATAAAATACATGTAGTCCCGACTGTCCCTTTCTTCAGAAAAAAACAATGTCCTACTTACGCCCACTGAGCCCCCCCCCCTCCGAGCATATTTTCTAGCTAAGCCACTGCGCCAAATGTTACTGAATCCTAATATGTTATATACCATGTGAATGTCTTAACGAGTAACTGAGTAAGCCATTCTCAGATTAAACTTTTTTTTTTAATGTTTTGCGCACACTTTTCGTCATTTTATAATTGCATAAATACAGATCAATTCTTCTTAGGTACGTCACTGATGTCCAAGCTAAGACTGGACAAATGGGTGGCCCAGGAAAAGGGTGTTTCAACCACTTAGAATATGAATATTTGATATATGGAGTGGCTTAACAGCCATTTAACCAGATTATCGCGAGATGATGTTTTTGCTTCGAGATTTCCGATGTTATTCTCCCTAGAAATATTATTTAATGAAATAGTTTGGGCAACTGGAAATAATAATGAAAAATCGACATAATTCGATTGTGTATTTTGATATTTTAGAAGATTCGCAACGTATTTTTAAATGTATTTTTAATTGTTTCTAGAAAAGGTTTGTGATACTCTAGGAAAATTTTTATTGAACGATAGAAGAATTTTGGACTTGCATTGTCTTTATTTGTTTTACATCACAGCGTTTCAATTGGTAAGTATCTCCAGTCGTCTTCAGGTGAATACTAAATATCATTATCTCCAACCTTCAAATAAAGATTTTTATTAGTGAGACGTATTTTCAATAGGTTTTAATTTAGGATGTTTTAGTCTATTTTAGAAAGGCGTAGAGTAATAAAATGGGATATTTCATCCAGTTCGGCTTAATTTCGGTGTCGGCCATAGGCGCAGGTACATTTTGTACATTAAATTATTTATGATAACTAACCAATGAAAAAAAAAGAAGACAAATTGATAAAGAAGGAACTATTAGCTATAGCAAATTTACACAAACATCGTTTTATAAAATATGCCGTTGAAGATATAGCTGAAAAACATAGTGTAACTGTGCTGCGCACACCGCCATGTCATTATAAACTGAATATAGAACTTATATGGGCGCAAGTGAAAGGATTTGTAGCAAGATACAACACGGCATTTAAAATGAAATACGTTAAGGTACTGTTTGATCAAGCCCTTAAGAAATTGACACCAGAGAACTGGCGAAAAACAGTCCATCATGTCATTAAAGAAGAGGAGAAAATGTATGATCTTGACCACCTGATCGATCGGACAGTCGACCCTTTAATTATAACGTCAAGAGGAGATGAAAGTTCTTCAGATGACGAAAATTATATTATGATTTTTTATAATTTAATTTTTTTTGAATTTGTAATTTTTTTATAATGTTTAATAAAAAATAAGTGTACCTAATACTATGTACATAATGCACGCCTTTATCACACCATTTTCAGTGTTTGTGAATGGATAACAATAGGCAAAACTCATAAATTGACCTAAACCCGGGTAGTACCACTTGCACTTGATAAAAATAAAGAATTTTGCAATGAAATCAATGCCAAATTATGAAAGTGGCTTTAATATTCGTTTGGTCACTCTGTAGTCCCTTTGAATTAACTTTTATTACCCCCAAACCTTTTAGAAATAGACTATAGTGCCGAATATGTTGATTTTTCAAAGGCGACCTTGTCGTAAACATTTTAAAACCACCTCAAAAGCCTCAAATTTTATAATTTCTTCTAATTTTTCAACGTATCCAGCCTGCCCTTTTGCGAATGGCAAACAATCCAGTAAGGCTAATGACGCCGTAGCGGCATCGATGCCTTAGTGGACCCAGACTGTTCGCCCGCCGAGTAATCTGCTTTTCACTCATGTGCGCCAGCAAAAACTTCTATTAGAGAAGGGCCTTAATTAACGCAAAAAATCTTGTGTTTCCTCGCTCGTTCGCTTGATAACCAGAGCAGTATTGCGAATATTACACAGAAAAAATATTATGTTCAGACTAATAATAGTGTTTTTATTGACTGCCTGTAAATTGTTTCAATAAAATATAATTCAAAGAAGTAGTCCATTACTTCCTTTCTTTCAGACTTTTTAAATTTTAAAAAATGGGGAAACTCAAAGTTAAAGTCTCAATCATTTCTTAAAATTTATTCAATGGGTGACATGTTTCGCATTAAAATATGGGCATCATCAGACCTAACATTCAGAATAAAAAACAAAAATTAAAATTAACACGTAATATACATGACTTTTCCTAAAATAAAATTTTGTTTTATAAAAATATATATAAGAACGGTGTGCCTGAGGAGAAAAACGGAAGAGACCATTTTTATGCAGGATTGACCAGGCTAATCAGAAATAATATCCACATGGAAAAATATCAGTGGCGTACCACTTTTTTTCTAAAAAATATTCTTTATTTAAAATTATAAAAATCATTCTATTGGCGATAACGCTGAAACGAACGGAGATATCGAGCTGTGGTTTTAATATTTTTTCCAGCAAATTTCATCTACTTTTCGATTCTGGTATCATAGCTATACCGTATGATTTATTTTTTTGGAGTAAAATACAAAAATGTGTTATTATTACAAATTACGCCCTCTAGCATTTTTTTTTGAGAACTATTATGGAAAATACGAGTAGTGAAAGTGCATACATTTATCTTCCAAACAGTCTTTAGTTTGCTAAAATCGGATAAGTCGTTTAAAAGTTACAGCGTTTTAACTGATTACACTTTCAACAGCTTTCCCCCCTTTTATTAAAGTCGGTACGCCAATGAGCATAAGACCAAAATGATGCATAATTGTCCAAGCTTTTTATTGGTGTTATCAAAGATATACCTTAATGTGGTATTTTCGGAGATATGTAAAATTTTAAAATTTACTTTTCAATTACGCCCTCTTGCGGCAAAATGCGGAACTTAAAAATAATTTCCAGCATTTTCTCTTGGGCACTTTTGTCATAAAAAGATGTACCCGGATACTGTACGATTACTAGTTTCTGAGATATGGCCGGCAGCCATTCTTAGTTGATCACTCGGTACAAAGCAATAATGATTTTATATTATTACATCGGGAATTTCTAATAAGAGCAATCGCCCAATATTTCTAAATTATTTATTTTCCAATGTTACCATTTCCATGCGAAAATACATATTAATTTACCAAATACCAAAAACATTGCGTTCTCTTAACCCGAGTACCGGCCATATTTATTAATGAATTTTAAAAAACTTGTTAAATTTTGACATTACAGATATTGGCGAATGTCAGAAAGTTATTTGTTACCACAGTACGGTAAAGTACCTTAACCCGGCACTGGTTACAGCCGAACGCCCGCAACTATTTTCGAACTAGTAATAGATTTTTTTAGTAGTCGTAAAAAATGTGCTGTTAAATGATATATTTAATTTATACATGAAGGAATTCTTAATCCATTTTTACCCCAAATATTTACTCGCATTGCAATAAAATAAATTCGATAGCACAACATCAGCGTGCTAATGTCCCTGAACGGAGATATCGTTTTCGGCTGCAGGCAACTGGGGAAACGACACTAACGTCTATATCTTGTCACTCAGAATCTCGTACGTTGCCGATTTGTATTTAAAATACAGCCAGAGAAATAATCGGAATAAATATTTGAGTTTTTTTTTAACTTTGCCTGAGGTAACCCGTCTTCGAATCTCTAAGATTCTTTCCAATATCTAGCATCCATGGTTTTTGACTAAAAAGCGCTGTATACCACAGGCGTGTTGAAAAAAAAAATATTTCAACAATAGTGTTGAAATATCAAGGCACACTATTTAATTTAAACATATGGTGCCAATTTGACAGACAACCCCTATTTATTAAAAAAAAATTTTTGGAAAGCAGTAATTGTAAAGTGTTTAACTTATTTATCATGTATTTCTTGAGTGATTCAGAATTAGAGTGTGAAAATACGCCATCTGAAATTATAAAAAAATGTTAATAATATACTGGAAAATCTATTACCAGAAAAAACAAATCTCGCTGAAGAGTGTCATGTATTAAACAAGGCACCTTTATCGGTACCAATAGCGTAGAAATTAGAGCTCTAGCCTACAGATCGCAAGCTCCAGGTTCAAATCCCGTCAAGAGTATTTGATTTTTTTTATAGAAACATTAAATAACTTATAGAATTATTTTGAATCTTCCTTGTTGGGTGGATTTTTTAAATTTATGTTTAATGCATCTTTCCTTAATTAAATTTAAAATTTTTTATTCTGGTTAATCTAGAAGTCAATTCAATTAGTTCTTTTCATGATATATAAAATATGAAAAAATTAAAAAGTTAAACTACAAATAAAGAAAAAGCCCATTGACAAACTATGAAACCAGATATTAGTGGTACGTAATCCTAAGTATGTTAATTTCAACACTAGTGTTGATGTTATTTTTCTACACTAGTGTTGAAATATTTTTTTCACAGCAAAGGCGTTTTTAATAATTCTTTGTGGTCATAGGAAAAATAGTGTACATTACTTGTGTGAAAGTAATTATTCTAAAACTCGGAGAATTTCCGCACTCGTCTGACGCCTTGTGCTAAATATCTCCTCGTTTGGAATGTATCACTTTTATCACTTGTTATGTAATATACTATAACATCACGCCACCGACCTTTTTTTGTACTTGGCCTTGTTTACTCTGGAACTCCCTTATAGATCAGACCCTGGCGCCTCCTCACATGAATATCTCCCCCCTCCCCCCCCCCCCCCCCCATCCCTAATATTACATTAGCATTTTTTTTACTTTTCAGCCCCCCCAATGCAGAAGCTTCAACTACGCCTGTGGCAACAGAACTGGCCTGTGGCAACAGAACTGGCAACGTCGTATCATGACAGTTAAATTTGTGACGGTCATGGCCCAGCCGATAATGGAAACGACGACGCAACGACAAAAAAAGACATTCGCAGCGCCCGACGAAAAAAAGAACCGGGAAGGCGTACCGATGTTTTTTCCTTGGGTGAAAAATGACTCCCGGATCCGGCCGGAGTCGCCCGGAAATATCCGCGACAGGTCCGGGCTTACTTACTTATTTCCGGGTGGATGAATGGTTTTGTTTTTCGAAAAATCATCAATTATTGGGGGTTCTTTGTCTATACTTTGGCTTTTTGACGTTTTCTCTTTAGTCACGACTGTTTACTGTTTCTAATTTTAAAAAAAATTGAAGTTTAATGCATATCTTCATTAAAAATAATGTCAGTTTCAGTTTATTCCTACGTTGACTACGTTGTTTATAGGTAGTTTATTTCAGAAAGGTGTAGAGTAATAAAATGGGATATTCCGTCCAGTTCGGCTTAATTTCGGTGTCGGTCATAGGCGCAGGTAAATTTTGTGCATTAAATTATTTATGATAACTAACCAAAGAAAAAAAATTTGATAAAGAAGGAACTATTAGCTATATATATTATAAGTATTATAAATCTTCTGGTTTGTTGGATTACTGTGGGGGGGGGGCTGTGCCCCCCTCCCCTGACTAAACCCCTGCCGCAGGCACTCAATTTTTCGTACCTAGATCTGCGCCCTCCCTTACTCATTATCCCCGAACCGCTACTGATGAGCTTCATAACCATAAATGAAATATTTGCAAAATTTAAATTAAAAATTGTAGACGCCTTTGCTATATCCTAGTGCGGTTAGTTCTCTACAGACGTCGTTTCGCACAGTGGGAAGCATTTGAATTCGAGGACGACAAAATTATAAGTCAGAATATACAGTGTGTTATGTAATTAACGCATTATACTTAAATAGGTGACTACTAGAGTGTTCTAGATTACTGCACATAGGCGTAGTTAGGGGGTACTTGGGGGTGCTAAGCACCCCCAAAATCTAAATTAGCACCCCCAAAACAAATTTACATTTACTTTTCTTTAAAGTAAAATAAAATACCTGATTAAATAAGTACACACAATCTGTTTTTTTTTAGGACTTCAGCACCCCCAGTGTTGATCGTCTAACTACGCCTATGTTACTGCATATTTTTTTACAGTGATCGTCTAAAAGTTAGGTAAGGACCCTTAAAATTAGATAAGAAATTATCAGACGCTTATAGGAAAACCATGAGTTTCGGAACTAAAAGGATCGATCCTATTGTTTTTGCGTTGCATACTTCACTTGTGAGAGTAATTCACCTTATTCACTCAGGTGGCGTCGCTGGTACCGAATTTAATAGAGATCAGAGGACGCGAAGCACGACCTTCAGACTCTAGACTTTAACAATGATGTACAAGAAGTTGTTAAACAGTGAATTTTTAATGTCGAATTGTTTACCGACATGTTGTATTGTTTTTGTGGAACAGTTGTGTTAAGAAGTAAAAATGTGTTGTTTGTTGTGAAATGCGGGAAGAGTTTTAGGCGTAGACTAGACTTAAAGCCATTTGTTTCTTTTTATTACGGTTGTACCTACATTTTGTGTTGGTCTTGAATTTTTGAGATAGGTTAAATTTGTATTTCTTAACTTTAAACATGACAGGTTGTAATATGCTTTTTTTTTGTAAGATAAAATGAGATGTTTTAGTTGGGTTTATTTTTATTAAGAAGACGGCCGATATCTCTGCAATTTAATTCTGAACTAGGTTACCTTATAAACAATCACTGCCTTTTAAGGCGCCGACTAGCTCCTCAGCGGAGAGTGGTGTGGGTTAAATTACCTAAACAACAAATTAAAAGCGCCACCTGCTTTGTGGCCCTTATGGTCAAGGCAGTGATTGGTTGTATAGCGAAAACAGGAAAATATTTCAAGGAAAACACAAATTCAAAACAATTCGTTTTAATCGCCACACCAAATACCCAAAAATATAACAATTAGTATACCTGTTGTTGGAGGTACCTAAAAAGGCATATTAATATCAATAAATTATCCTTAATTTAAGAAAGTTATTCATTGGGGCCCCAGAGTGGAAGCACCCGAAACTGTCTAACCTTTCTCTGTGCGATCTGACTCCAACGACCTTTTAAAAGTTGACGGCCGTGTCAGATACCGGTTTCGAAAACAGAAAGAAGAAATGAAATCATTGAAATCCAGAGAAATATAGGTTAGGTAGTTTAAGTTAAAGTGTGGCCTCAATCATAAATGCTAAAGTTATTAGGATAGATTCAATTAATTGTGTGCTTAATACATTATTAAAACGGTATGATAACCAAATACAACTGACTCGGTTCAAATAGAAGATAGAAGAAATAAAAACCAAAAAAGGAAGAAAGAAAGAAGGCCGGAGATCTTGTGTGGCCTTTTGTTCGACTAGAAAATCAGGAAGCCAAGCTTATACCATTTCGTTGGTAGGAAAATTGTCACATTCGACTATGTGGGTACAAAAAGCAATTTGCTACCCATCTACCAACACGGACTCAGTACTTCCTTATAAAAATCTGCAAAAATTGCACAACTGGGACCTTTAGATGCACACTGCATAAAAGCTATATCCCCACTGTAGTTTTTCTGTCTCGAAAAAGGCGGCAAATTCGGCGTCGGTATTTCTAGGGATTTTTGGCTGACTAACCAACAAACTTTGACACTAGGTTTTGACATTTTAGTAATTTTTCCCAAAACAATAACATTACATTTTATTTTTACTTTACTCGCTAATTCATGTTCAACTTAGACTACATAGTGTCTTTACTTAAGAAAACAGTAAGGTATTTTACTAGATTAATGACCTCTTACTTTTCACCACAAAGTGTCCATTATTGTTTTGCTGATGTACTGTATCATGATTTTAGTGGCCGATACTACTATTGCATTAACTAAGACAGGGGCTTAAGAAGCTTCTAAAAAATCATAAGAACACTAAGGCTTTCCTTGGACTAGTGATGAACACTGAACTTAGGATAGTGTTCCGTACTACTACACATCAGGTAGATTAGGCTTAATCATTAACACATTTACTATAACCGTATCTCTAAACTCTCAATTGTATAATCGACCTGTACTAGTATTACTTTATTCAATGAACCAATTATTTTTAGGTACACAAGGGAGCCAAGGAGCTGGGACAGTCAGAAGACAGTGCTAGTTATTAACCACTAACTGTAAGCTTACAAGATAGTCAAAATATATTGAAGTATAATAGTAGGGACGAATTGTTTTATTTTAGCAACTAAATTGTGAAGGACTGGGTAAGTGTATAATATTTAATAATTATTAGATTATAATTTAGGGCTAGAAAATAAAATCGTTACAAGGTAACATCGCCATAATTCAAGGGTTACTGATTCCCAGCAGAGGACCAATAATAGTACTTTTTTCCCCACTAACATAAAACAAGATTTTTTTTTAAATTTCTATTCTCTCTGTTGTAATTATTGTGAACCACCGAACCAGGCTCAAGAGCAGTGGCATACTATAAACGTTATTGTGGACTGGGCCGTAGGTAGAGGGGGGCTGGCCAGGGCGAAGCCCTGGTAAAAAAATATTGAGCTATGGTAAAAAAGATTTTGAAATAGAAAAATAAAAAATGTCTGCAAGTTATTTAATAAGTTTAATAAAATAAAATGATTTAAAAAATTTCGTCATACGAGTCCTGTCCTGCCCCTGTCTGTTCCGTTTTCCCTTTTTTAGAGCTATTTTAAATCAACAAAAATATAACCCAATGCAATAAATTATTTTTACAACAAAAACAATAACTAATTAGGTATTTATTTTTAATGAAAAAAATTATAGTAAACATTTTAATTGAAACATTTTTTATTGAAGAAGTGTGATGATTTATAATAAAAAAAAATAGTGCGGGAAGAAACGAGAATGCTTTATTATGAATATACAAAACGGCACTTAAGAAGGGGTATTTCAAAACCTAAGAATTTGCACCAAAAACTGCTCCAAAAATACATGATTTCTGAAAAATCATCAATTTTGGCGTGGTTATTTTTAATTATGAAAAATCGAGCCCGAAAATCGTGTGTTAGAGTTATACATACGTCTTATGTTAAAATTTTGGATTGACACTAATATTCATATTGTTTACAAATATAAAAAATGTTTTTTTTTTAATAAAGAGCCAGCTAGGAAAATCAAAAAAAAAGTAAAAAAAACATTTACAAAAACAAATTTTAATAATTTTGATGAAATTTGTTAGTAGTTAGGTGAATTTTAAACGAACTTTGGGCGTGGCCCCGAAAATGTTTCGCCTGCTGCGCTTTTCCGTCTTCTTTCCTAGGTACAATATCATGAAATGTATGTAGTCCCAACTGTCCCTTTCTCCAAAAAAAAAATGTCCTACTTACGCCCATTCAGCCCCCCGAGCATATTTTCTGGCTACGCCACTGCTTATAATAAATATATTACATGCATATGAATGAAGCATGTCGGATGTCGGTCGTTCTAAAATGTAAAAAATTCTACAGCGTCCCTTAAAAGTCAAATATCATTATATTTCAACGTGAGAATATGGGCCCTGGTAAGGAATTGAAGAACCCTACCAAAAATTTGGTTCTGGCTACGGCCCTGATTGTGGAGCGCGGAATTTTAAGCCGTAGAAGAAATACGCCACAGACCAAAGTAATTTTAGGCATTTTTGTCATAGCAAAACCATAAATAGGCCCTGTGCGTGCCGTGTTTCTGCTTCGAACGAGCCTATACCACACACTTCCCGCCTTTAATGAGGTACGTGCTGCTCCCGGGCAAAAAAAGACCGCGGACGCGCTCCAGTAGCTCCAGTAGTTGCATCTCATCCCGCAGCAATCATCTCGGCTTCTGTAATAGCCTTCAATTCGAGTTTATGGACCTCTATAATACGCAAACTAATCATTCATTGTTTGCTTCTTAATGTTATCGATAAAACATGGGCGTCCTAACGGGGAGGCGAGAGGTACGTGGCAGAAGAACGTTGACTTTCAATGGTTTTGGTAAGATTCAATTTTTTTTTCGAAAATTTAATACTAAAATACCGGGGGCTAAAATATTTTCATAATGGTGGCACTTCCGGTTATACCGGAAGTAAGTGTCAACTTGCTTATTTTAAATGGGACACCCTATATATTATTACATTTTTGCATTCTACGCAAGATTCTAGGCAGATTTTGTATACCATGTCCTATACCTATGTCTAAAATTTTTTGACATATTTGAATTTTTATGTTAAAAATGACGTTTGCAAACCTTAGAATAATTATCAATTTTTTCTATAAAGAAGCTTTATTTATTTAATGTTAAAGGGATTCCTTGTTATAAAGGACCTGCTGTAATGGATTTTTTATAATATTTTGATAACTATTAATACAGGGTGTTTAAAAAATAAGATTAAAAATGAAATTTCTGTATAATGTATTTTTTGTACTTTGTATTTTTTTTATAATGTTTAATGTGTACCTAATACTATGTACATAATGCACGCCTTTGTCACAACATTTTCAGTGTTTGTGAATGGATAACAATAGGCAAAAGCCATAAATGGACCCAAACCCGGGTGATACTACCTGCACTTGATGAAAAGAAAGAATTTTGCAATGAAATCAATGCCAAATTATGAAAGTGGCTTAAATATTCGTTGGGTCACTCTATAGTCCCTTTGCATACCTAATGAGCTTTTATTACTCCACACCTTTCTAAAATAGACTATAATTCATATTCTCTTTCCACAATTAATTCGAAAAATTGTTCCCATATACGGACTTCTTTGATATCTGTACTACGCTGTGTCGTGTTATCAATCGCTTCTTTTACTTAATGAAAGATCTATTTTCACTTGATGAACTCATCACTTTTTTATTAAGAAACTCGAGACAATAAAGAAAGGTCCTTTGGTAGTCGCGCGTCTTTTCTACTTTATATTTATCTCAGATTATAATAAGTGTAACAAATACCAAAAAACCTGTCGGCATGTTTACTTTATTAGCTACGAATCCCGCGTTTCAATACGAATAGAAGGACTTCGAACGTCGAGGGGTGGCATTGATTGGAAAAGTAATCAAAGGAGGCGTTTAGGCGTTAACTCAGTCGATGGGTAACTGATACACGCTGATCAAATCTAAAATCAGCAATTCATTCATCTGACGGAGTTGATTTAATTAGTAAAGTTCGGCTTAGGAGTTGTATTGGGGAGGGATCAGGGTGAGCTAATGGAGTTTTATAAAAATAAAGAATGACATTTAATTAAGTTATTCGTAACAGAAATCTGCTACCTTCCGAAACTTAATGTCATTTTAAATATGTACAGGGATATTATTTTAAGTGTCTCACCCGATTGGCGATTTTGCTATCGACCACAATAAAAAAACAATTATGTATTCCCCAATAGCTTGTAGTGAAGAAGCCAAATTTGTTGTCAAAAAAAATCTATGTTTACAAATTTGACAGATACGACGCCATATTGGATTTTCTTAAATGACAACCCTACCTTATAGAAAGCCAGCTGCATTCACTTATTTGTTCCAACATTAAAAATGTATAATCGTCAATATTTATTTTTAGCCGTTCCGGAGATACGAGGCTTCGAAGTTGGTGATTTTGTTATCACCGAATTAACAGACGCTTTAAGATTAGAAACTCAATTTTTTCTGGAGATACATAATTCTTTATGGCGGAGTCACCCATGCTATTATTATAAATGTCAGATGTCAAAGAATGACAGTTACGACGCCATTTTGAATATTTTTAAATGGCGACCCACATTTATAACTACGTCAGTGTATTGCATTTCGCGGTCCGATTTTAAAGGTATATAGTTGTCGATATTTATTTCCAACCCTTACGGAAATAATCACAAAGCTTCTATTTTTTAATGGGGTGAGATACTTAAAACACATAATCGAACGATGCAGTTTTTGATGCGGTCGTATTTCCTTAAGTGTTGGAAATAAATATCGACAACTATATATTTTTGAAATCGGACCGTGAAATGAAATACATTAACGTAGTTATAAATGTGGGTTGGGATTTAAAAATATCTAAAATAGCGTCGTAACTGTAATTTTTTGACATCTGATATATATGACAATAGCATGGGTGGCTCCGCCATAAAGAATTACGTATCTCCAGAAAAAATTGAGTTTCTAATCTCAAAGCTTCTGTTAATTCGGTGATAACAAAATCACCAACTTCGAAGCCTCGTATCTCGAGAACGGCCAAAAATAAATATTGACAATTATACATTTTTAATGTTGGAACAAATAAGCGAATGCAGCTGGCTTACTACAAGGTGGGGTTGCCATTTAAGAAAATCCAATATGGCGTCGTATCTGTCAAATTTGAAAACATTTTTTTTTACATCAAATTTGGCTTCTTCACTAAAAGCTATTAGGGAATACATAATTTTTTTTTTATTGTAGTCGATAGCAAAGTCGCCAATCGGGTGAGACACTTAAAATAATGTCCCTGTATGTAATTAGCTGCCTATGTTTGTTTGACGCTCCTAATGTAGATATGACGACGCCGCACTTCCAGTCGGCCCATTATAAATTAGAGCAACAAAGTTTGTATAATTTATAATGCAATAATAATAGATTTTATTTTACCACTTACAGCGGGTTGCATAAATAAATATAGTTCTCGATTATAGTCTATTTTAGAAAGGTGTAGAGCAATAAAATGGGAAATTCCATCCAGTTCGGCTCAATTTCGGTGTTGGACATAGGCGTAGGTAAATTTTGTAAATTAAATTATTTATGATAATTAACCAAAGCAAAAAAAGAAGATAATTTGATAAAGAATGAATATTAACTATAGCAAATTTACACAAACATCGTTCTATGAAATATGCCGTGGAAGATAGAGCTGAAAAAAATAGTGTAACTCTGTTCATATCATTGCGAACTAAATCTTATAGAACTTATATGGGCACAAGTAAAATGATTTGTAGCAAGACACAACACGACATTCAAAATGAAAGACGTTAGGCTACTGTTTGATCAAGCCAGTAAGGAAGTGGCACCAGAAAACTGTCGAAAAGCAGTCCATCATGTCATTAAAGAAGAGAAGAAAATGTGGGATCTTGACCACCTGATTGATCGGACCGTCGACAGGTTAATTATAACGTCAATAGGAGATGACAGTTCCTCAGATGACGAAGACTATTATGATTTTTTATAATTTAATTTCTGTATAAGTATTTTTTGTGTTTTATACTTTTTTTATAATGTTTAATAAAAAATAAGTGTACCTAATACTATGTAGGCACATAACGCAAGCTTTTTTTGAAGTCAGCCAATAATGATTATTATTACTAGGTATGCCGTTTTTTATCATAATTAAATTGTTTACAATATATGAACTAATACTTTTAAAAGTATGACTCACCGTTTATAATATTTGCACAATGTTATATTTAATATTGTATAACGCGCCACAGACTCATTTGATCTACGGAAATAACTTCTTGCATTTTCGTTAACTGAAAATACCACACAAAACCCAACTCTTAGGTAGGTATATGTAGATATACATCATATAAATAAATTTAACTATAAAGAATAATAGTTTTCTTCAAAAAATAAATAACATAATTTATAATAATTATTATAAATAGAATCTCGTCATTATTGTAGAAGTTGTATAATTTATTCTCTACCTGACATCTTGGTACTATATACTTACAATTTTACCCAACAGTTTTTTGGTACCTGGTACCGTGACATAATACAAAATATAATTATTTTTTCCAAATTCCAATATGTTACCATATTATTTGATTCAGAAATATATCCACAACTTATTATTTCTACAATAATTTATTAAACCTCCAAACATACTTTACACGCCATCTGTCCTTTAAAAGGCAAACTAACTAATCTTACATCACCGTTCAGAGTACGACGCTCCCTTCTTCACGGTAAAATCGAACGTAACAGAAAGAGCGAGACCAAAGAAAGACCGCTGTCGCAACAATGAAGCCCAGTCAATTTATGTTACGTCGCTTGAACCTACAGATGGCGTTACACGCTTAACGACAGATCGTTAACCGAAGCAATTTGTATTTATAGACCGCCTTGACATTTTTCATGCTCGATGCCCCACTTTTACCCGATCTCTCGTTCAAATAAGAAAAGGCAGTGACGGAACACAGGGTAAAGGATTGTGTAATATTCGTAATTTACAACTGTGCTAGATTAGCAATGTACATTAAGTAGGACTGCAGAAAACATTTAGGCTACTGAAGACGTTAAAACAAATCATGTAATGAGAGTAGACCTAAATTCTGGCGCATTGTCCAGAAAGGACAGAAGCCAAAAAAATAGTGAAAAAGAAGACCTAGTAGACCTAGAAGATCCTAGGATATATCCTTGATTATACCACGTGCATCATTACTAAGAGCATGACCGACAGAAAGGGTACTGAGGATCGGCTTTTATAAACACAAAGAATCTTGGCCAGCAAGGAAATCGTATAGAAAAAAACAAGGTCCATACAGAACTTCATTGATGATAAAGCTCGGAGAAAGATTTATGTAGTAAAAATTAATTATGGAGTGGACAAATAGGATATCCAAAGGAAAGGTATATACAAACAGAGCTTCTATTAAAGTTAATGGGCCTGCTAAAAGTGACGTTACGGAAGTTAAAACTGGTGGTCTAACCGATGAAGGATTAGATGAGGTAGTTGAAGGTGTATATTTTAGTAACGATGCCAAGAATAAAAAGGCTTCGGTAAACTCAGTAGTGATTGTAGAAAGGTGATAAAATATCAACCTAAGCACGGCAACACCAGCTGTGGCAACATCTAGAAAGTATAGATTATAATCTATACTTATAATTATCCTAAACAAATCAAATTTTGATTTATTCAATGTATGGGATCAGTATCGAATGAACTATGATACCTCCACCTTTCTTATTTTTAAATGAATTAGAAAAAATTAAAAAAAGAGTTTACGCCTTGTTCTACCTTTTTCCGTTAGCACCAAAGCCCCCCAACCCCCAAATAGATATTCCAGGATCATATTGTGATCAAGAAGATTAATAATAATTAACCATTCTGATTAGAACAGTTGTAGGTACCTGCTGGTTGAAGGTGACCTAAAATTGCAATTAATCTGTATAAAATTATCAATGATTCCTTGGTTCCAATGAAAGCAACCAACAAGTCTAAATTACTACTGGGGAAATATATTGATCTACCAAATATGTGATCGATGATGTGTAAAGCTATTATTGATGCATTTGAGCACTTTAATTGGCTAGAAATATATGTTTGTCTGCCCAAAAATGTTCAGTCTTGAAGGAAGACATCTCCGTATTCAGGGAAACCGTCCCCCGACAACTAACTATGCATTTAACATCTTCACACGCCACTGATCAAGTCATAAGCTTTATCCGTATCTGCTGTTCTGTACACACGCTTGAAATCAATACTTTCATTTGTGCGTGCAATAATTTTATTTAGCCCAGGGGCGCGCCCAGATTTTCTTTCTGTATTAACAAACTGGTTATGTTTTTACAATTGCGCCGAAGAACAGGTTGTGTTTGTTTCTTATGCCAGTTTTTTTTAGTAGATTTAATCATGTTCGTTATGTAATGCCGATAGTAATTTACTATGTAACGTTAATACATTTTTAGCTTGAATAACCTTTAAGGAACGTACACATAGTCAATGCTTTTATATTTAGGTCGCTGGCCGTATGCAGAACAATGTTAATTAAGCTGCAAGGCACCGACCATGCTTGGCACCATCATAATTTAAATATATCACCTATGTAGACGTTATTTTCTTATTTCTTATCAGGGATCACATTAGCTACTTAGCACCGTCTGATAACCATAGTGATATAGTTGCGCTTCTTTTATCTACCTAATCAAAATTTCAGCTTAGGCCCTGGGTATTCTATAATTTTAACTAAAGTCCCAAAAATATTTCATTATCAATAACGGAAGGTTCATAGTTCTTCTTTCTTTATTATTTATATGACTAAATAGCTACAAGACAACTAAAAACATATTTTTATTATGATATTAAACAAGATCACTAGTCTCATTAAACAACACAATCAAAACTATATTTAAGATCATGTTTATCCATAAAAGCATTTTCTCCAACTCGGAAATACTTAATGACTTCAATTGAAAATAATTAAGAAATATAGGCAATTTACAACCAACAAAATCCCTACTTACGTTATATCGATAATTCATTAAGACAATGAACTGTAGTATCCAATTATAATTTGTCCTAAATATATTTTTGATGGAGATAATAAACAAGGAAGTTGTTGAGACCATGAACAAGTTGATTTAGACGTTGTGTTGCTTTGACTGATGGATTTTGAATTTCGCACTCAAAAACAGTTCTAAACGTTTTCCAAATGGCTGCTTGGAAGTTTAACCTGGTGTAGTCCAATATATCGGTCAAGTTGGTTGAAACAAGGAAGTTTAACCTGGTGGGGTTCAATATCTATAGGTCAAGTCGGTTAAAACAATGAATAAATTGTTTAAAACAATCACCAAGTTAGTAAATGAAGGAAACTAAGATACATTGCATTACAATTTCGAACTTTTTATTGAACATTGAATATCCTACAAGACAGATAAAGTCGGTGCTAACCACCAGTAAGTTTTAACTCGAGGAGTAGATACAAAATACACTAATAGAGTGTGTCATTGAATCAATGTATATACTTATTGACACAATGACGTTTTAGTTCTGTGCAGTAGACAGATCTGTTCAAATTCATTCGGTTTTGAGCACAGGCGCTTTACAGAAAATCCATAATGGCCAAGAGCGAAACCTAAGTCCTCTCATATCCAATTACCACCACACAAGTCGAGGCCCCCATACTTATGACGTCATCGTTCACCATCATTCGACCCTCGTCACCGACGGGAACCATAAAAATTCCTGACAGATGTCTTTTGTTTTCGATCCAAAGCCGACGCCAGCCGTTCAAGGTTATCCACATGCAGTCGGATTGGTTAAGCGTTCGTCCAATGAGAGGGCGTTTGCTCCGCCTCGATTTACGCCCAAGTTAGTTCTTGCTTTGTGAAAATGTTGGGAAAAATGTGAGGTGGTGTATTTTCGAAAATACTGGGGTTACGGAAGTAGAAATTTGGAAATCTGGAAGTGAATGAAAAGGACGTTTCGCTTGTGAAATTTTGAAACAATCGGATGAGGGGAAGGGTAATTACCCTTAATTAACGCGATGTATTAAAATTTCCTTTGTTTGTTGGCATATAATGTATCTTTTATTAAAGTATTTTTGGAAGCTTTAATAGATAAAGCAAGTTAGTAATGCATTCATTTTTTAAATATCTTAATCTGATACGGCCAAAGTTTTTAATTACAATGATCGATTGACAACCCAGACAACACTGCGCAAGCACTGGTGGGTGGAATGCTTAATGACTTATAATCTATATTATAGCTACAGTTATACATTAACGTCTGTGTCTGTGAACTTTAAAAGTAGTCGGTTACAAAGAGCGACACATTTTTTATTGTTCCAAAATAAATAAAATAGACAAACCTAGTAAAAAATTCCTTGAGGCGTCCCTGGGTAAGTAGTACGTGTGCAAAACGTTAGACAACGGCGAGGCGCCGCGCCGGCGTGCTTAGAGGCGAAATCATTGCATAAATTTGAATTTATTATTTCATCAATATTATTTTATTACCGGTGAAGTCCGCATAAGTAGATAATATGCGAAGTTTTTGTTATTACACAGAATTTAAGAGCGTTACCACTTTGTGGATAGTTTTTTAACAGCACTATCTAATGTAAAATGCCATGGAAATCAGTTTTTAAAAAGTCGGCGTGACCTGTGAAATTTCACATACTTACTTATAGGTACTATACAGGGTGATTCCTAAGTTAATACCTACTTCTGTTTTAGTTGTGCATAGACGGTATTAAAATAAAAAACATTTTCAAATACCTTTTTTTTTAAAACTTCAAAATAGGCGAGATACAGAAGTAAATAATCTAAGTGCGGGCCTGGTCATCAGAACTTAGCCTGATATACTTTATGTTGTTTTTGTCTTATTAGTGATGTATGGTCAGTTATTTATCTGCTGTGGTGTGTTCGTCTGAAGCAAGTTAATTTTAAATTGGTTACACGTGATAATAATAAATTCATAGAATTCGTCCATTTTTACTCAAAGAGACCTGATATTTGATATTTTGTAAGAACAGAACAGACTTTGTGTCTTTTTTTTAGAAAATATATAATAAGTAGGTATCTAATAAATGGTAAAATTTGAAAACAATGAACTAGTAGATGGTAGGTGCTCATTTACTGTAAGTGTCGTCAAAGTACAGCTGCTGCTTCGAGATTACAAGCAGAAAGTTTTTCCTTGCAGGCTCATCCTACACCCAGAAGTTTTCTTAATATTATTCAACGGACAAGTTAGGCATGACCGTATTTGATCCATAGTGTAATAAATGAATGTAAGTACCTTATTTTTGAGTTTTTTGAAAAAAGGTATTTGAAAATGTTCTTTATTTTAATGCCTTCTGCAGCCCCCTTTAAATACGCCACTAATTTGGCGAGCTCCTAAAACATTTGATTATATACGATTTTTTTAGTTAAAAATTTTTTAAACCAAGGATTTAACGTGATTCTTTTCAAATTTTTGAAATTAATATTTTCTGAGATTGCGAGGACTTCATTTCGAAGTCCCCGAAGGGCCATTTTCAGACTCAAAACTTTAAAAAATGATTTCACTCCATTTGACGAACTTTTTTTTATTAAACAATCTACTTGCCACCGAGGTTTTCAATAACCGAGATTGCCGACCGACTATGGGACAACTAAGATCTTCTTAACGTAAAAGAATCTGTTAGGCCTCGTCACCGAAACCGAATTCAAAGGCGAACAAAGTACGCGAGAACTCGAGATTTTAATAATGGCGGTTGCGAGGGGCCAAACATTATTTTCCTAATCGTTTAATAAATCCCCCCCTTAAATACGCCACTGATTACAAAAACATAATATGTTGAATTCAGCTATATACAGGGCAGGGCCGAATTAAGGGCGTTTGACGCCTTAGGCCACTGCGCCTATTTTTTTAAACTTCGAAATTTATAATACGGATGATCAAATTTTTGCCTAAACGTACCTAGTCTCGTAAAAATATGTTTTTCAAGCGGAAATTTGCAGATTTTGTTGAAAAACACACAGATTAATTTAATTGTAATGAACACTATACTACATCTCTCTGTGTCTGTGGCCGGCTTTACGGGGATATTTATTTGTTAATTAAAATGACATGTAAATTCTTAATTACCAGTGAAAAGAAAGAATTTAAAATAAAAAGCTATATTTTTTCTAAACAGCCTTGTACAATTACAGAAACGTCCTTGAAAATAATATATTCAGCAGTTTTTGAATTTGCAATAGTCCACCCTTTATCATGATAATAGCCAGTTTTTGCCAACCAACAAAATCCCGCTAAACGATATTTCAAAGGCAAATTTCTCTAAAGCGACAACAACAATTTGGTAAAAACCTGTTACACATTAAGCGGCAGGTCTCATTCTTTCTAGAGGCCTTTTTACATTACATGCAAGTTGCAAGTGCAAATGCATGCAATGCAAGAAAAAGCATTGCAGGTCGTTTTTACATTGTCGCAAGTACTTGCATGCAAGTATCTTTACAACAGATATTACCAACCTATAAATAATATACCTCCGATCAGCTGATGTAACTCGCGGGGTTATGGTGAAAAACCAGACAAACTAACCTCGTCACGAAGGAGCTGGCATGGCAAGTTGCCCGTAAAGGAGCATTTCCATCAAGTACAAACAACAAAGAAAGCCGGCTGAATGTTGGAGACGGCAAGGAAACCCTTTTTTCTTCTGTGCGGCAAGGGGCCATTAGTAATCCAAACAACAACAACAACAAATAACTCTTCTTTTTTTCTGCGACATACTTTAATTTAAATTCACAAAAAATAGTCAATAATCTAAACAACAAAGCCACAAAATAAATAATAAAACGAAGGAAGTCAACGTCCAACAACACTTTTTTGGAGGTTCCGTTCGTAAGTTGGTAGTAAAGAATATTACTAGAAAATTTAGGGACATTTTATGCTTATGCGCAATCACGATAGACCTGGTGCAAGAAAGTAAACTTGCATCAGCTGATCAAAACGTCGTCACGGCACATGCTTTCAGACCATTTTTCTTGCAATTACACCTAATGCAAAAAGGCCTTTACGAAGCAAAATTCGGGTTTCAGGAGTCAGTGGTTGCGGAGAGTTTAGCGTCTGAAAAATCGAATAGCGGGATTTTGTTGGTTGACAAAAACTGGCTAATATTAACCAGACGACTTATAATAATACCTTACCTATATTGCAATTATAACTTAAAATCCCAATTCTTCAATTTCTCCCCCTAGCAATTACCCACTTCCCATGCCCAAAACAATTTTAATACACTGCAGTTCCTTTTCTCCGATCTCTCTTTACCTCAAACAATTCCATAAAACCAAAACAATTCCCTTACAAAAACCTTTCACGCAGTTCAAACACAATAAACCTTGGTTCTTTACAAATAAAATTACTTCGGCAAAGTAAAATTCTTGAAAGAGACAACGGAGCTCGTTTACGTAATGTAGAAGGAGAGCGACGGCGTGACACAATGTGGCAACGTCGATGTTTATTATTCAAGCGGTCTCGTGTAGTGTCGGTTAAGATCGGTGAACGTTAAGTTTATATAATTATTTCGTGTGAATCATAGACGAGAAAAGGTCTGTTTCTCAGTTTAGTTAGGGCGATTAGTTTTCAAGTAGGTATTCTGTGAGTGAAAAAATTTAGTTTTGACATTTTAATTAATGTATTTACGTGTGCAGTAGGTTTCTGGAAATTTTTTGGTTTTAAGCATCTGAAATTCATGCTGGGATCTAAAGAGCTCACGCCCCAGTTTGATTGGGTCTAAGTGTCTGACGGAATACATTTAGAGGTTTTGTTTGATGTAACAATTATCTTATTAGGTCGTCAGAGACTCCACAATTAAGGTTGCAATTTCAAAATAAGGTCTTTTGTCCTTTAATAAGGTTTAAAAGGATGGTCAATAACTCATTGTCAACCATTTAAAAAGATGACCAGTTTTAGGAACGCCAGCGATGTTTTTTTTAGAAGTCACTTTGTTTAGGTTGCGTGGATTGGCTTGCCCTCTAATTTTAAATTTGTGAGCTGACAATCCTATCCACAATCATTCTCCATAAGCTATATGCAGCTTGGTTTGTTGAAGGAGGGTAGAGCTGGGAAATTTAGTTCACTTGCCGATTTCAATCTTTCGATCTCGTTCAATAAAGTGATTAGTACAAAAGACTAGTTCGTTTAGTTCAATGATTTATTCTGGCACAGTGGAGTAAAAGAAGTATTTCAAATTATAAATATTGTTCAGATGTGATCAATTCCCTCGTCTATGGATGTGGTAAAAGCATGTGAATGCAGTACTAAATATCTCTTTCTTTATCTAATAATTCTCCCTATAATGAGAAAGAACCATACACCGATCATAATCGTTCTTAATTTGTAAAATAAATGCTCGCCAAAGCTATAGGGTTTGTTCCCACAGTAGTCACGAACAGTCCGTGACAATCAGAATTCTGCGCAATAGACTCGCACGTGGATTTCTAGGTGTTTGGATTGGTTGGAGAACTGTCAAACTGTCGATAACTTGTCCGTGATCGCTTGTGGGAACAGACCTAAATACATCGTTATTCTTCTTACGACGCCCTCTCCCTACGAAGGTTGGCGATCCACATGGCTAACAATGTTCTAGACACAGCAGTTCTAATGATTTTAATTGAAGAGCACCCAAACCATCTCCGAAGGTCCTTCAACCATGAGTTTTGCCTTCTTTCAACAGATATTTTCCCTTGAATCTTTCCTTCAATTATCCGTCTCAGGGAGTTTGTACCTATCGCCTGTCATTATGTGGCCTATATATTCAGTTTTTCTTTCCATAATGATGGTTATTAATTCCTTCGACTTTCTCATTCGTCTGAGTACTTCTTCGTTTGTAACTTGTTATGTCCATGAAATACGCAGCATACGGCGGTATATACACATTTCGAGAGCTTCAATTTCCCTTTCGGTCGCTGGGTCCGGAGTCCAATATTCACATCCATACAGCAGCACACTGAAGATATAACATCTGATCATCCTGACTCTAAGTTCCAAGCTCGGATCAAGACAGGTGAGGAGGTTCCTCATATTGGTGGACGTCTTTCTAGCTTGTTCTATTCTAGACCTTATCTCGCGCTTTGGGTCACAGAGCGAATTGATGATGGTGCCCAGATATTTAAAGGATGACACTTGTTCGATCTTTTTGCCTCTGATTGTGAGTGTCACCGCTTAACTCTATCGAGATTCTTAATGGAAGACGACGGGGAGATTCTTAGCATCCTCTCCTCATTTAAGAGGTGCCTTTAGGATTTTTTTGGATTGATAGTGCAGTAAGAGTTCCGTTTCTTTTCTGCACCGCAGTGTGGAGACCACCCACTATAGTAATAGCTCCTCCCTCCATTTTTCAGTATTCTGCCACTACGAAGTCATTCTTCTCGTGCCTAAAGTCTGATTTTGACGAAACTGCTGCCTTTCATCAATGCTGTTGCTGGATTTTGGTCCGCCCCGACTATTTCATTTCATCGGTACTACCCATATCTGGGAAGCGTTCGCCTATCCGCCACCTGGGGAGGCGCCCGATGGAGGATCCAGCTAACCCCACACGAGACATCTTCATTATGCTATCCTTTTTAAAAACATTTAATAAAACAACAGCTTGTGGTCAGCTGCAGAAAACTCAGCTGGCTGACGGTTAATCGAAATTTTTAGCGGTTAAGCCGCGATCAAACACCAAACCCGAGAAGAGCTCCACCTCGGTATCGGACGGTCGTCTCGTTCGCGTAATACTTTCCGTTTAACATTTAAGTTTGCGTTGTTTCAATCCATCAGAAATTACTGATTGAATCTTTTAGTTTAGTTGTCCGATTCGATCTTTTGATTCGTGAACTACACACCTCTATAGGAGGATATTGCCAATACACTGTGTCCTAACGGCTTATTGTTTATCTTTTGTTTAATATATGGATAATGGCATCAGCGGCGGCGTCAGGAATTGGGTGAGAACACGGAAAACAAAGAGCATTCCCTGTACTAGTACTTCCTGGTTCCTAAAATCGAAAATATAGCACTACTTTTCAAACATAAGTTACTGCTGCTAAAAAAATCCCCTTTCCCCCCGGCCAGCGCTAAACCTATCTGTGTATTGTCATGTTGTATCTCCGAGTACTCCCTTTTCAAGACATTATAATGGTTTCCACAAGTAGTAGGTACGTACTCATGGCGTTTAATATAATTTTAGTAAGACATGCCCAGACTACATTTTACACCGCCAAACTACGGACACTGGTTTGCTGTGTAATCTATATACCTGTCTCTGTCCGACCACTTACGCTACCTTTAAAATGAAAGAGATAGACCATAAAAATGCTGCTTCTACTACTGAAATGGCTTGAGTGATTTTAGGTTTTAAACTGTTCAATATTTATAGGGAATTTATAATTAGAACAAAATATGTTTGACTGTCTTGTTGGACACAACTTTCACAGACATCAATCTTGATGGTGGATTTGCATAATTAAAGCATGTGAAATATAATAAAGTAATGATTATTTTTCTACGATAATATAAATATTTTTTGTTCTAAATAAATAAAAAGGGGAGAAAAGCGGAAAGTACAGCCCGGTACTAAAGAATGGAGGTAAATACTTGCCAATTCAAGGCGACAGCATGTTTCAGGCCATAATAAAAAGGCTTATAATACCGGGTCGCATTAGGTATGAAAACGGTCGATTATTTCTTAAAGTACGATAGCGAAAAATGTTATTTTATTTAACTTAGGTATTCAGAAGAAGTTCGTTGTTAAGTATTTGAATTTAACTTGAATGCTATTGTCCCAACGGTTTTCATTATACAATTAACAATATATTCATAAGTTCTTGTATGATGTCTAGTATCTCCAGTTACTCTACGGCCCATAAGTTATGGGACACCCTGTATAGTATCGACCGTGTGAGGATGAGAGACAACTCGAGTAATCTAGTCGCCTAGTCTCTAAGTTACTACCGTTACTGTAAAACTCCATATCTTCGGACGGTACCTTTAGTTCGGACAAATCGTTTTAAAAATTCTTGACTTGACTCTGTGTCTATTGGACATAATTAATATGTACCGGGTGGTCAACTAAGAATGACCGCCGGCCATATCTCAGAAACTAGTAATCGTACAGCATCCGGGTACATCATTTTTTTATGACAAAAGTGTCCAAGAGAAAATTTAATTATTTTAATTAAGAACGGTGTGCCTTAGAAGAAAAACGCAAGAGACCATTTTTATGCGGAATTGACCAGGTTAATCAGAAATAACATCCACATGGAAAAATATCAGTGGCGTATCACTTTTTTTCTAAAAAATATATAATCGCTTAGTTTTAAAAAATATTCTATTGGCGATAACGCTGAAATAACCGGAGATATCGAGCTGCGGTTTTAATATTTTTTCTAGCAAATTTCATCTACTTTTCGATTATGGTATCATAATTATACCGTATGATTAATTTTTTTCGTAGTAAAATCAAAAAATGTGTTATTATTGCAAATTGCGCCCTCTAGCATTTTTTTTTGAGAACTATTATGGACAACTAAATACGATTGGTGAAAGTGCATACATTTCTCTTCCAAACAGTCTTTAGTTTGCTAAAATCGGATAAAGCGTTTAAAAGTTACACCGATTTAACTGATTACACTTTCAACAGCTTACCCCCTCTTATTAACTTATTACACATATAAAAGAAACATGTAGTATGATCAATGTCATTACTGTTTCTCTGTTTTGCCGCAGAATGCACTTTGAACGTCAACTGTTTTGCATTAAATTTCTTGTGTGGCGCAAACTTTTACGGTGGGTACCAAGAAAATATCATTTTTTTTAATTTTAATTTTATTTGTTGTTTTAGAGCTATAATTTGGCAACATAAAGTAATATACAGGGTGTGTCAGTAAGGTGTCGGGCTTTAATAGCACCTAAACTATCAAAGATAGGGAAAAAAGTGTAATACAAAAGTTAAATGGTTTGTTAGGATGCATAACCTAAAAATATTTTAAAATCTGCAGGGTGGTCCTAAAAAGTGGTACTGATTAATAAAAAAGAAAATTAAATGGGACACCCAGTATAATTTTCCAGAATATGATTCAATAGAATAAGGACTTTGCAACCATTTTAAAATTTTCGAACTAAAATGCAACGTTGCCAAATAATTAATTTTTTTCCGAAATTTTAGTAATTTTAAGGGTATCGTAAAAAAATCATAGTAACCTGTGGATTACCCCTAGGCAAATATAATTTACATTGTGGGTACTTTAAGGTACGATATATTGATCGATAACAATGTTTTTTAAATCTCTTATACAGAGCGTTCGGTATAAGTTGGACAATTCGACAGTTTTAAAAATGCTTTATTTCAATTTTTTTAAATGGGACCCCACTAATTTTTTTAGGCAAAAAGATATATCTTTCGAAAACCTTACTTTTTTGTTAAACATGTCATATATCTAAATATCATAGTTTTTGAAATATTTTAGGATTTGTCTTAAATCAGGGTAAAAAAGGAAAGTTCTAATTAAACAATTTAGTCAAGATTGCTTTGGAACAAAAATAAATAATTTTCTTTGTTACAGCTGTCATTGCAAAATTATTTCGCCAACATTTTGTGCTTAATTACTGTTTAAATTTTAGTTTCCTGAACTAACTTTATCATAACTCATAATTTTCTATTTCGATAAAGTTAGTTCGGGACACTAAATTTTAAACAAAAATGTTAACGAAATAATTTTGCAATGACAGCTGTGATAAAGAAAATTATTTATTTTTTGTTCCAAAGCAATTATGACTAAATAGTTTAATTAGAACTTTCCTTTTTTACCCTGATTTAAGACAAATCCTAAATATTTCAAAAATTATAATATTTAGATATATGACATGTTTAATAAATATGTAAGGTTTTCGAAAGATAAATTCTTTTGCCTAAAAAAATTAGGGGGGTCCCATTTAAAAAAATTGAAATAAAGCATTTTTAAAACTATCGAGTTGTCCAACTTGTAATGAACGCTCTGTATAAGAGATTTAAAAAACATTATTATAAATCAATATATCGTACCTTAAAGTACTTACAACGTAAATTATATTTGCATAGGGTTAATCCACAGGTTGCTATGATTTTTTAACAATACCCTTAAAATTACTAAAATTTCGGAAAAAAATTAATTATTTGGTAACGTTGCATTTTAGTTCGAAAATTTTAAAATGGTTGCAAAGTCCTTATTCTATTGAATCATATTCAGGAAAATTATACTGGGTGTCCCATTTAATTTTCTTTTTTATTATTCAGTACCACTTTTTAGGACCACCCTGTAGATTTTAAAATATTTTTAGGTTATGTATCCTAACAAACCATTTAACTTTTATATTACACTTTTTTTCCTATCTTTGATAGTATAGGTGCTATCAAAGCCCGACACCTTATTGACACACCCTGTATAATTGATTAAAATTTATTATAGTTTATTTGTTTAAAATTGTTCTTCGGACGTGTACATAGGCGTAGTTAGGGGTGCTAAGCACCCCCGAAATCTAAATTAGCACCCCCAAAAAAAATTTACATTTACAATATATAGGCCATAGGCTAATTTTAGAACTAACCTATTTTTATAATATACATTATATGTATACCTATTTCATTTTCATTCTTAAATATATTGCAATTAAATAAATACACACAATCTGTTTTTTTTTAGGACTTCAGCACCCCCAGTGTTGACCGTCTAACTACGCCTATGGACGTGTGTTGTTTAGATACTCAAATAATACGCCTTTTGTTTTAAAGTTAAATGTTAAGTTTGCCCTAAGTGTCCGAATGTAGGTACTACATTTCTAAAACAATCTAAAAATTGCATTGAAATCCATATGTCCTAACTTCGGACATATAAGAAACTAAATCCGAAGATAAGAATAGACGTATCTATGTGTCCGAAATTAACAAACCACTTAAATTTTAACTAAAAAATTACTGTCCGATCTTAGGAAAAATATCCCTAACTTCGGACACCTTATTTTAATTTTTTTTTAACACGCCGTTGCTGAAATTGATCGCCTATCTATCAGTTACTCTCTCTTAATATCCTGGCAACAAGAACTTACATTCAATATTTGTATCTTTTATTATCTATTCAATAATCGTCAGTTTATATAAATTTAGTCCGAAGTTATGTAGTTTTACGATACTTTTAAGTTTCCTAGTGTGAGGACCATAGGCGTAGTTAGGGGGGTACTTGGGGGTGCTAAGCACCCCCGAAATCTAAATTAGCACCCCCAAAAAAAATTTACATTTACAATATATAGACCATGGGATAATATTAAGTATTTCAATTAACAAATACTAAAATGATTTTGTTTAATGCAATGTGGATTTGTGGGTGGGTTATACGTTATACTAGATATACATGCATGCAGTTAGTTTTGAACGTAATAGTTCTCTTTTACTTTTCTTCAATAAGGTAAAATAAAATATCTCTTAAATTACACACAATCTGTTTTTCTTTTCTTTTTTTTTCAGCACCCCCAGTGTTGACCGTCTAACTACGCCTATGGTGAGGACTGCCTTATTAAAACATACACTTTCTCCCACAAAGTATTTCTTGCATTTTCCTCAAAAGTTTAGCTATATTACTACAGGTGGAGCTTAAATATTTCATATTAAATACTCCACCCTCTGTTTTAATTAAAAACGGAACGAATTAGGAATCGCCAATTAACGCTCTATTTAAAACTAAGCATAATGATTAAGTAATTAACGAAGCTCCACCCTAGGTCTGGTGTTTTTTCACGGAGAAGAGGCGGTTTAATTTCAACAGCCATTAACACAAAACACTTGCGAATGTTAGAGTTTAATGCGTTTGTATGCACCTGGGACCAGCTGGTGAAGACGACTCTTTTTGATAATCGGTATTTTTGAATTGATTGTTATGTATTTTGGTATTGTTACGGAGTGGCGTAGCCAGAAAACTTGCTTGGGGGGGGGGGGGCTCAGTGGGCGTAAGTAGGACATTTTTTTTAAAGGGACAGTCGGGACTACATGTATTTCATAGTATTGTACCTAGCGAAGAAGGTGGAATAGCGACGCAGGTAAAAAATTTTCGGGGCCACGCCCAAAGTTCGTTTAAAATTCACCTAGCTACTATCATATATCGAAAATTAAATTATTACCTCTCCCCCTCTGCATGGTTTGGATTAAATTTGTTTTTGTAAATGTTTTTTTTATTTTTTTTTTGATATTCCTAGCTGAATCTTTATTAAAAAAAATATTTTATATATTTGTGAAAAATATGAATATTGGTGTCACTCCAATATTTTAACATAAGACGTATGTATGACTCTAACCAGCGTTTTTCGGGCTCGGGGTTTCATGATTAAAAATAAAGTAACTCACCACAAAAAACTTGATGATTTTTTCAGAAATCATGTATTTTAGGAGCATAGATCTAAAAGCGTTTTTGGTTTAAATGATGAGGTTTTGAAATACTCCTTCTTAAGTGCCGTTTTGTATATTCATAATAAAGCATTCTCGTTTCTTCCCGCACTATTTTTTTTTTATTATAAATTTTCACACTTCTTCCATAAAAAACGTTTCAATTAAAATTTTTACTTTAATTTTTCTCTTTAAAAATAAATACCTAATTATTTTTTGTTTTTGTTGTAAAAATATTTTATTGCATTGGGTTATATTTTTGTTGATTTAAAATAGCTCTAAAAAAGAGAAAACGGAACAGACAATTATATAATAGAAAAATACTATAAAATATTCTTTTTACTTGTTTTCCTTTAAAACATGCGTCTGAAACCTTAATTTCTATAGGTATAAAACAGGACGTTTAGAAGGCAAAGTTTAAAAACTAAACGTTCCCTACAAAACCTTTGTAATCTAAGCCAAGAATACTTTTTTTTTTTTTTACGGTTCGCCGACTACGTAAGCCATCTTGAACCGGTCATCGACCACAAATGTGATCTACCGACTGGGGAGTGTGAAACGGCACCTTCATCCTACAAGATATCCGATCTCATCCGGCCTGTCCGGCGTGAATAGGATGGTTAGATGTCGATTCATTTTACACTCTTCCCTGAGGCAAGAGCACGCCGTGTTCCCAAGCGGTCACCCGCCCAAGTACTAACCGCGCTCGACACCGCTTAACTTCGGTGATCTACGAGAACCGGTGCTTAATATGTCGACAGGCCCTTGCCCAAAGCCAAGAATACATTATTTTAAGATTTAGGAGTCTAAGCGTGAGACAAAAAATTAGGTTGCAGTTAGACTTTTAGACCAGAGCTCCTAGGCTCGGCCCACTAAATACGCATTACGCCCTATTATGCATAGCTACATTCGGATTAAATTAATATTATTAATTCAAACATAATTATTTTTTAAGGGCTAAAATGGTATCGGTATTGGCACATTATTATTTAATATTGTCAAAAAGCCCCTTCACCTACTTCACCTGACGAGCCGCCACTGGGTTCAATTTGATTTTCCAACTGATCCAGAAATACTGGTCAGATTTTTTAAACCAATAAATTTAAAAAATAGTTTCTTCACCCTGCATGTCCCTGATAAGGGTAAAATATAGTATGTAAGTAATAAAGGGAACATCGTATTCTATTAAAAGAGAATGTAAAAAAATTAATTTTAATTAAATCCCCCACAGCTGTTTTCAGTGTCCTTGTGGTTTTCAGTTGCATATGGCGATATCCGGTTGCAGGTGTTTAAAAGGCATTGGTAAGGGTTGAATTGTTTTTACGACTACTAAATTACACCCTACCGCTAAGATGGAGTTTGAGCATGAGGACCTGTTAATTATTTGATCATTACTATGATAAGTGATAAAGGTTTCCGACAAAAATTACACAAATCAAAAAGGTTAAGTTTCTGAAAACCCAGACATACCTAGTGCTGATTTTAGTCAAGAAGGGTCTTATAACAGGCCAGGGCCGTAGCTAGAGGGGGGCTGGCCAGGGCAAAGCCCTGGTAAAAAAGATAACATGTTAAATTGGAAGTTGTAACTTTCTAGATAGAGAATTAAAAATGAAAATAGGGAGGTGAAAATCATTTTTCTTTAAGATGAACCGTTTCAAATGTTACAGCCTGTTAAATTTAGAAAATGCCATATTTTAAATGTCAATATCTCAAAAACTATTAAATTTAGACGTACTATAACATTTTATACAAAATAAACGTGGAATTTAGTGGGGATTTAGAAAATAATGAGTGTTTTATTTAAAAATATCTAAGTTATATTCCCAACGTTTTTTTGGGCCACCCCGTATACTCCAGCTTAGTTTCAAAATGTGCCCCTCCATAATCTCTACAAATTTTAGGTCTTATGAACTTTACTTTATCGTTGAATCACCCTGTACATATAGAAAAACTGCACCAATTGCCTTAAATCGATAGTTGACGCTGTGGGTGGGCCACAATTGAAGTGTGTTGATTTAGGATGTTTCTTAAATTTTGTTTTGTGTTAAGTCCTTATAACTTGGAAAAAACTGTCCAGTCCGAGACGAATTAGCGCGGTAACTTGTCGGTACGGTACCACTGTCGCCATTTTTCAAAAATATAAAGTCTATCCAAACATAATAAAATTTTTAAAGACGATGTTTCGCCACCGAAATAAATGTATCCATGGGCGTGCCGTCGAACGATAATTATGACTTTAAATTAATGCAATAACTATATTATTTTTTATAATTATTTGTAATCCAGTATAAACATGGTAAGCATTTTAGAAACCTATCAAATCGAGCGCAAAAATAATTTATCTTATATTTTAATCAAAACAGGCGCGTGTTGTAATCAAGCGTAGAAATTGCTAATTGGTCGCAAAAAGGGCTCCCTTCTCCCCTACACCCTTTCCAATCCCATCTTGTATTTATAAGAATAATAATCATTGTTAAAACTTTTAAATCGAATCAAAAAATGAAATCTATAATAAAAAAATATGTATTCATACGCTGTTGGAATCGTCAGATGATTCGGAAGTGGATTCATTCGCATTTTGAATCACTAGTGGTGCTACTGGCGGTTTTTATGACGTGGGCCACACAGTTTTTCCAAATATCGCGGCTTAGTTCACTTACTACTTGCCGAATATTATCTGATGACTGATTACATTTACGAAGACGTTTTTTTTAGTGAACCAAATCATTTCTATAGGATTAAATATGCAATAATAAGGAGGTAAACGCAATACAGTATGGCCGTGTCTAGTGCAAAGATTATCAATTATGGATTCATTTTTAAAATTTCGACTCTTTATCATTTTTAGTAAATCTTTTTTTACAAGGACCTTCTCAGGAATTTTCATGTTTTTCCTCCTCATAAAATTTAAAATGTCCTCCTTTTTAGTATTATTATTCGGGATTTTGTTTAATATACGCGAATGGTATGATGCATTGTCCATGACTATTACCGAGTTTGGTAAGAGCCGATCGACAAACCATTTTACAAATAAATCCCCAGTCATGTCCTCATGATAATCGGCAGAAGATGTTGATATATTTTTGGCCGACAAAAGCAATGCATTGGGCACGAAACCGTTTTCACCTCCGGCATGAAGTATTATTATGCGCTTTCCTCTTGAACACGGTGTATTTAAGCTACAATTTTGAGTTTCATCTACCCAACCGTACTGAACAACATCATGAGTATCAAACCATGTCTCGTCTAGATATACTATATACTTTTTTGATTCGCGACATTCTTTTATTTTACGCAAATATTCTTGACGATGTTCAACGGGACGGTGTGACTCCATTATTAACATTCGATTATTAATTTTTTTTATGTTTAAATCCGCAATTTAATAAAATACCCCAAAGCGTTTCCAATGACTGATACTTATAATCAGGGTAATCGCGTAACTTATCCCAGATAATTTGTAATGTCGGTACCGTATTTTCCTTGGATGAATTGTAAACAATTCGTCGAATAACATCTTTTGCTGCATCGTCAACTTCCCGAAACTGTTGGTTATTTTTTTTTCGCTTTACCGAATGATCTGTAACATCTCCTGCCTTAATTACGCGATAAATTGTGGATATCGAAAGAAGTGTTAATTCTTTTTATTATAACTGTTCCGGATTTTCTTTCTTTAAACACCCGTAAATATTTAAAATTATTCGTTGACTTTGAACATGTAAATCTTTATTAAACTCCGAACATTTTCAGGCTAGCGATGCGGTCGTTAGCGAAGTTAATTCAACATGTAATGATTCCCGTTCATCTCAAAGATATTATTATAATAAAAATACACTTATCTTATAAAAATTATTATCGAAACAATCGAAACACGTCCCACACACGACACGGAGACGGAATGCCGACGGGGACCGCGCAACCTTTTTTAACTGAAGAGTAAGCCTAAAATCTGACCGCCTAGCGCTTAGTAGTGAGCAATCCTGGTATATAGTGGGTCGGCGTTGCTATTTTAAAAACACGTTTATTTCGATGGAAACATCGTCTTTAAAAATTCTATTAGGTTTGGATAGACTATACATATGTACAGTGTCATCCAACCAGTGGCGGCTCCTCCTTAAGACCGCGCACCTGCCACAAATACGATAATTTAATGTTTCATGGGAAAATAATAAATAAATTCGGTATATCTACCCATTATTCAGGAGGAAGTTATTGAAAGTGTAATCATTTAATTGGCTATAACTTCTAAACGACTTATCTGATTTTAGTGAACCTAAGCTTATTTGGAAGAGAAAGGGAAGTACTTTAAATTGTCGCCCACTCTTATCAAGGTCGGTAAGTCAATGAGCCTTAAACCAAAATGATGCAGAATTGTCTAAGCTTTCTAATAATGTTACCAAAGGTATACCTTAATGTGGGAATTTTCGGAGAAATTTAGAATTTCAATATTTAATTTTCAATTGTGCCCTCTTGCGGCAAAATGCTGAACTTAAAAATTATTTCCAGGATTTTCTCTTAGCCACTTTAATGACGATTTTTTTTTTCTCTGGGTTTCTATGCCCAGTAGTTTCCGAGATACGGCCGGTGGCCATCCATAATGGGACACCCGGTATAACTAAAACTTTAAAATAAATTTTCAATTTTTTTTTGAAAAAAAAAGTTATCATCCGCCAAACATTTTCAATTAGACAAGCCAGGAAACGTTGCCGCGTTTCACGCTGGTATGGACGGCTCTTAAAATGTTCTTAAAACGCACAAAAAGTATCTAAATTTCGATATGAATTCCTTGTAAAATTGATCACGATCGCCCCTGATCAAAAAAATGAGTTCAAAATCAATAAGTTTGGAAAACGGTTTGCATTTTAATTGAAGTACAATAAATAAAACACGCTCATAGTTTTCATTTTTTAATGAAAATTGCAAAATAATATCTTACATTCCCTTAACAATTACTTAATTACATTATTATGGTACAAATAGTTGGCTAAACTAAAATAACAAATAAGTTATTAGAAATAAAACATTAACAAGACAGTCCTAAAACTAAATAAAGAAAAAACAAAAATTTACATTATGCAAAATAAAAAAGGTTACACTTTTTCATCGTAGGTAATAGTTGATAATATAAAAGAGCTTTATAAAAGTTCTCTCCCTAACCATGAACCATGGTTACATAATCGCCCTGAACTTCACCTTACGCTGTAATGATTCTATTCCATTTGAAAAAATAATTTCTGTTCGACAAATTCCTAAATAAAAATAAGTCCAACTGAACCGGATCAGTAGTGGGCCCGAAGTATTGCTGAGGGGGGCGACGCGAGCCGAGCTCTTTCTTATACAGGGTGATTCCTAAGTTAATACTTCTTTTTTAGCTGTGTATAGAAGGCATTAAAATAAACCACATTTTTAAAAACTTTAAAATGGGCGAAATACAGAAGTAAAAAATGTAAGTGCGGGCCTGGTCATCAAACGTAGCCTGCTATACTTTATGTTGTTTGTCTTATCTCTTATTAGTTATGCAATTTGGCGGTGGTGAGTTATTTGGCAATCCGCTGAGGTGTGTTTTTCTGAAGCAAGTTAATTTTAAATTGATGACACGTGAAAATGGTAAAATTTGATAACAATGAACTAGTAGATATGGTGCTAATTTACGGCGAATGTCGTCAAAGTGCAGTTGCAGCTTCGAGATTATACGCAGAACGCTTTTCCTTGCGGGCTCATCCTAGACCCAGAAGTTTTCTTAATTTTATTCAAGGGCAAGTTAGGCAGGACCGTATTTGATCCATAGTGTAATAAAAGTAAAAAGTACCTTATTTTTGAGTTTTTTGAAAAAAGGATTTGAAAATGTTGTTTATTTTAATGTCTTCTATGCACAGCTAAAAAAGAAGTATTAACTTAGGAATCACCCTGTATGGAAGTCGTATAAAGTAAAGTAGTTGCCGCACAGGTGGCGTCAGTGAGTCTCTATAATCTAAAAAAATCGTAACTCTTTTGTTTTATTGTTAAGGAGAACACTTTTATACTACCCTTTGTACGTATGTATATATACAAAGAATTTAAGAGATATTCCAGTTATTTTAAAACATATCTTCTCTATGAACGGCAGTAGAGTTTTATTGTCTTTATTTGTTTTGAATCACAAAGTTTCAAGGTAAGTATCTCCAGTCGTCTTCATACAATACTTAGTATTCACCTGAAGATGACTGAAGAATCTGGAGATACTTACCAGTTAAAACGTTGTGATTCAAAACAAATAAAGACAATGCAAGTCCAAAACTCTACTGCCGTTTAGGAAACATCATTGTCTCCAACCTTCAAACAGACACATTTTCTCTATAATATTAAGTTTCATAAGTTCCTCAATATACAGGGTCCTGCACCTCACCTCCCGTCTTCTATAGCTCACTTATTAATGAAGTTAGGATTTCGATACTTTGCAAACTTTACCTGTATCCTAGGGCGCATTTCAGGAAAATATTTTTTTTTATACAGGGTGTTCTAAAAAAGTGTGACGTCAGAAGGATATATTTTTTTATTTATATATTATTTATATATATTCTTACTTACTTGGATGCCTCTTATAGTTGCCTACATACCCCAAAAATTTTAATAAAATCGGTTCAGTATTATAGGCGAAAAAAAATAAAAACTAAAAAAAATCAGTTTTGCACCACTGGTTTTAAAAATTAATAAAAAATAAATATAATGCCTCGATTATAAAATTTTGCAAAGGTACTTATTAAATAAGGCCGAACAGTCTCGTTAACCAAGTTTGATTAATACGAATTGTACAGGGTGTCCAAAAATTAGTGTCAAACTTTGCAAACTTTAAATCAATTTATTTTTCTTATTTCAAATTGTAACCCCTGTATATTATTATGTCATTCGATGCAGAATTAAAAATTAAACATTTGTTCTAATTACAACCCTATCGCAATTTCTAACGCATCAAAACTTATTTGCAGAAAACTCCTTTTATCAACTATTCCACCAGCCATTATCATAAATAAATATCGAAGGTGGCTTTGAAAAACAATTTATTGGTATTAATTAACGTTTACTAAAGTAACAAAAAATAACTCTTTTCGCATGCCCCTAATATGAAAATCATATCTACGCGCTCTTCTTGGTTGTATTCCATCACCAAAAATAATTTAGTTTAAATAAGTAATAATAATCTAACAATATTTGAAACTAATGTCAAAATGGGCTTTTGTCGTTTTAATAAACTTTTATACCAATAAATCGTTTTGCAAAGCCATCTTCGATATTTATTTATTATAATGACTGGTGGAATAGTTGATAAAATGAGTTTTCTGCAAATAAGTCTTGATGCGTCAGAAATTGCAATAGGGTTATAATTAGAACAAATGTTTAATTTTTAATTCTGCATCGAATGACATAATAATATACAGGGGTTCCAATTTAAATAAGAAAAATAAATTGATTTAAAGTTTGCAAAGTTTGACACTAAACTTTGGACACCCTGTACAATTCGTATTAATAAAACTTGGTTAACGAGACTATTCGACGTTATTTATTAAGTACCTACGTATAATTTTATTAACGAGGCATTATATTTATTTTTTATTAATTTTTAAAACCAGTGGTGCAAAAATAAGATTTACTAGTTTTTATTTTTTTTCGCCTCTAATACTGAACCGATTTCATTAAAATTTTAGCGGTATAAAGGCAACTATAAGAGGCATCCAAATAAGTAAAAATATTTATGGAATGTAATCTAAAAAAATAGATCCTAATGACGTCACACTTTTTTGGAACACCCTGTATAAATAAAAATATTTTCCTGAAATGCGCCCTAGGATACAGGTAATGTCTGCAAAATATCAAAATCCTAACTTAATTAATAAGTGAGCTACAGAAGACGGGAGGTGAGGTGCAGGACCCTGTATAACTAAGCCTTCAAATTAAATGTTTTAGAATTTAAGGCTCAGTTATCACTGTCAACGTCACAATGCTGACCAGTATTGAGCTTTGCAAAAAGTAATTTTAGAAAGTCAACAAGATATTTCTTTAAAAATTGTCGTTTTCATTAAAAACAACAGATATGTTACCCTAACTAAACGACTAATAAAAACATGTCTATACAGGGTGGCCCATTTGTCTGACAAAGTAATTTACCGTCTCTACTATTAAAGATATCAAAAAAAAGTTTTTATGAAAGTTGTGAGGTACAAAAAAATATATGTTCTAAAATTATTTTTAAACATACAGGATGGTCCAAAAAAGTAGGACAATAAAAAGATACATTTTTTTAAATGGAACAACCTATATATTTTAGCATTTTTTGTTTCCTTACAAAATTGTCCATATGGCGCCATATTTATTTTTTTAATTTTTTGCAACGTTGCCAAACAAAATGCAAAATTCTTAAAATTTTGGAAAAATCATGATTGTAAAAAATTACCTGTATTTCTCAATAAGAGTATCGAAAATCGAAAATTTCTTTTAAGTTCTTAAGTTTAGGGATAGATAAACTGTCTTAAATCTTTAAGTACCGAACATTTTGTACAGGGTTTTCTGTTGACATCCAAATATACAAAATTTTAAAATACAATAACTCTGTTTTTTCAAATGAAACATCCTATATTTATTAGACTCGTCTGATAGATATTTTAAATATCTTTTATTATTGTTAAGTCATACCTATACGTAAATTTACTAGTTTTGGCAATATTTCGATTTTTATTTAAATTTTGGTGAAAAAAACTATAATTTTTATTTTTCTAGTAAGCCATGACTAGCAAAGTCAAAACAAATGTAATTGAATATAATGTCATATTTATAATTATTATATTTATATTTATAATGTTTAAAAGCTTATTTTCAATATCCAGTTGCGTAATAAAAACAAAATTTTATTAAATTAAATAAATACGTAACTAACTATGGTTATCAATTTATTTTAATATGGGATAATATTTAATTACATTTGTTTTTAGTTTGCAGGTCATGGCTTACTAGAAAAATAAAAATTATAGGTTTTTTCACCAAAATTTAAATAAAAATAGAAATATTGCCAAAACTAGTAAATTTAGGTATAGGTATGACTTAATGTTAATAAAAGATACTTACAATATCTATCAGACGAGGCTAATAAATATAGGGTGTCTCATTTGAAAAAACAGAGTTATTGTATTTCAAAGTTTTGTATATTTGGATGTCAACAGAAAACACCCTGTACAAAATTTTAGGTACTTAAACATTTAAGACAGTTTATCTATTCCTAAACTTAAGAGCTTACAAGAAATTTTCTATTTTCGATACTCTCATTGAGAAATACAGGTAATTTTTTACTATCATGATTTTTCCAAAATTTTAAGAATTTTGCATTTTGTTTGGCAACGTTGCAAAAAATTAAAAAACTAAATATGGCGTCATATGGACAATTTTGTAAGGAAACAAAAAATGCTAAAATATGTAGGGTGTTCCATTTAAAAAAATGTATCTTTTTATTGTCCTACTTTTTGGACCATCCTGTATGTTTAAAAATAATTTTAGAACATATATTTTTTTATACCTCACAACTTTTATAAAAACTTTTTTTTGATATCTTTAATAGTAGAGACGGTATATTACTTTGTCAGACAAATGGGCCACCCTGTATAAAGGAAAAAACAGAACGATAAAAAGAACGATAAACATTATTAACTTTTAATAAGTAAGAAAAAAGTTTAAAATAAGGGTAGTAGGCCCGTGTGCTTTGGTATAATAAAAGCCCATATCAATTACTGTCATTTCGATATCGCTTTTTGTCAAGTTATCTTTCCTTGAAGATATTTCAAAAGAAATTGATGTTTCTAATTTCGAATTCATTAAAATGGAATCATTTTAAATTAATTTAGAGTTTGTGCTAACGATAATGAGGGTATTTTAAACTCAATTATCACAAAACGTTTACATAAATAGTACATTACATAACAAGTGATAAAAGTGAGACTTTTCAAACGCGGAAATTCTCCGAGTTTTAGAATAATCACTTTCACACGAGTAATGTAGGTACACTATTTTTCCTACGACCATAAAGAATTATTAAAAAAGCCTTTGATTTGTGAAAAAAATATTTCAACACTAGTTTTAAAAAAATATATCAACACTAGTGTTGAAATTAACATACTTAGGATTATGTTCCACTTAATATCTGGTTTCATAGTGTGTGAATAGGCTTTTCCTTTATTTGTAGTTTAACTTTATCATTTTTTCATATTTTTTATATCATAGGAAAAACTAATCCTGGATTGACTTCTAGATTAACCAGAATTAAAATTTTTTAATTTAATCAAGGAAAGATGCATTAAACATAAATTTAAAAAATCCAACGAACAAGGAAGATTTTAAATCAAAATAATTCTATAAATTATGTGATGTTTTTATTAAAAAGAGTTAAATACTCCTGATGGGATTTGAACCTGTGGCCTTGCGATCTGTAGGCTAGAGCTCTTTTCTCTACCCTATCGCAACCGATAAAGATTTGTTGTTTAATACAGGACACTCTCTTCAGCGCGATTTGATTTTTCTGGTAATATATTTTCCAGTATTATTAACATTTTTTATAATTTCAAATGGCGTATTTTCACACTCTAATTCTGTATCACTCGACAAATACATGATAAATAAGTTAAACACTTTACAATTACTGCTTTCTAAAATTTGTTCCTTTTAATAAATAGGGGTAGTCTGTCAAATTGGCACCATATGTTTAAATTAAATAGTGTGCCTTGTATTTCAACACTAGTGTTGAAATATTTTTCTTCAACACGCGTGGGATATACGGCGCTTTCTAGCCAAATTAACCGTGTTTTTTTTATCATTTTCATATGTGGTCGTAGGAAAATACTTATATAGCCTTCCCACCATGGGCGTCTCCTACCGGCCTCAGGTAATAAAATTAAGTCGTTTTTTGTAAACTGAGGTGGGATACTGAGGACTTAAGTAAAACTACTTAATTTTAAGTAATGAGAAGGTAATTAAATTTTTAAGTACACTATGTTATCAGGGCAAATAAAATCAGCTTGTTACGGTATTTATGTTCTGAAATTAAAATTCGGCGATCAATAATCTCTGGGTAATTCGGAGTAGCCCCCCCCAAACATCAATCCCTTCGGAATGTCCCTGGTCCCTGCTCGTAAGTACATATTCCCAGTGTTTACAACAGCGCTGTTTCTAAATACAATATGTGCTGAGGCTAAATTTTAAAATATTTTAAAGACTCTGAAAAAAAAGAATTGAATCGTTCATTTCAAAAACCACATAAGTTATTTGTCAAAAATGGTGTTTTGTCATGAAATGACTTTTCAGGGGTATCTACATGTTCTGCGTAAAAATCATACAAGTCACATAAACCGTTAGAGAAATATACATACTTAAAAATTGCTTTCGTTGTCAAAACCACATAAGTCCGTCGACTTATGTTGTTTTTGCACGGATTTTTAAATATAATGTCAGCTGATTGAAGTTGCAAAGAGGGCGAAACAATTTATGGTACCTGTTACTTTTTCAATAACCACATAAGTCAATAGAAATATATATTTTTTTTGGAAAAAACTACCCATTTTATAACATTTTTTTTATATACATATTATCTAGTTACCTGACTACTTTATTTACAAAATAATTATTTTCTCCTGAAAATTTAACTATTTTGACTTATGTGGTTTTTGAAATGAACGATTCAATTAATTTCGAAAGCTTGAATCTCCGATATAAATAACGAGGGATATAATATTTTGGGTCAAAATCCATGTTATTTGATCTTCATAAATAATTTTTTGTTACAATAACATACATTATATCTATATAAAGAATATGCATTTTGTAAGATGATGGAAATTTTACAAGCGTTTTAACATATCGTTTATGCATATTATGCTTTTATAATAAATATTTTCAGAAATCGTAACGTGTGTCAGTTGCAATAAAGTGGAAAGAAATAATACACTCGAAGTGTTTCTCCAATAATACATTAATTATGGAATCAAGATAACAAGTCTTGACTGAACCTTAAAGCTCTATGAAAGTGACAGTCCCCTATTTTTCTTCTATAGGTTATTTCAAAAAGGTGGAAAAAAAATTGGGAAATTCCGTCCAGTTTGGCTCAATTTCGGTGTCGGTCACAGGCGCAGGTACATTTTGTGCATTAACATATTTATGATAACTAACCAAAGATTTTAGAGAATTAGGTTAACGGGTATTAAGATAAAATAGTATTGTTTGTAATATTCAAATTTCAAATAATTGCGTAATTCAATTCGGGAGATTACCACGAGAACATGAATTCGAATATTTGTAAGGACTATTTTGGTAAAATGATAAAATATATTCCACCTGATTCAGTACTAGTTATGGATAACGCAAGCTATCATTCACGACGCACAGAGAAGACTCCAACTTGGAGAAAACAACAAATTATCGACTGGTTAACCACCAAAAGTATTTAATTTGAAGATAATTTGATAAAAAAGGAACTATTAGCCATAGCAAATTTACACAAACATCGTTTTATGAAATATGCCGTGGAAGATATAGCTGAAACATAGTGTAACTGTGATGCGCACACCGCCATGTCATTGCGAACTAAATCCTATAGAACTTATATGGGCGCAAGTGACAGGATTTGTAGCAAGACAAAACACGATATTTAAAATGAAAGACGTTAAGCTACTGTTTGATCAAGCCATTAAGAAAGTGACACCAGAGAACTGGCGAAAAGCAGGGCATCATGTCATTAAAGAAGAGAAAATGTGGGATCTTGACCACCTGATCGATCGGACTTTCGACCCGTTAATTATAACATCAAGGGGAGATGACAGTTCCTCAGATGACGAAGAATATTATGATTTTTATAATTTAATTTCTGTATAAAGTATTTTTTTTATAATGTTTAATAAAAAATAAGTGTACCTAATACTAAGTACATAATGCACGCCTTTGTCACACCATTTTCAGTGTTTGTGAATGGATAACAATAGACAAAACCCATAAATTGACCCAAAACGGGGTGGCACTACCTGCACTTGACGAAAATAAAGAATTTTGCAATGAAATCAATACCAAATTATGTGTGTAAGTGGCTTAAATATTCGTTGGGTCACTCTGTAGTCCCTTCGCATACCTAATGAGCTTTTATTACTCTACACCTATCTGAAATAGACTATAAGGACTTCAAATGTCTCATTTGTTTCCATTTATTTTACAAAATGCTCGATAGCAACGTATGTGACTCGCGCGTTTATTTGTTTTCCTTCCCATCAGCTTAAAAATGAACTTTAGACATACAGTTTCGATACAATACAACATCGACATTGAATTTACATAAACATTTTTCTATGATATTAATATCGAAAGTAGGATCGATTTTTTTAGAACACCTGAGATTTTTGTAACAAACTGACGTTTGATTACGTATAGCCTGTGTTTTTATTATTTATCGTTTTGTACCTTTTATACAGTAAAGTGAAAGTACCGTTTATATGTATAGTAATAACGGTACCTTTATTAAATTTACATTTTCATCTCAGTTAGGTATGTGTTTTTTTGTCAAATAAATCAAATCTATTGCACTGATAAATTCTTAGTGAAGTTAAAAATCAAACAGAAAAATAGACTAGACCAAGGAAATCATCACATATTTTTAAAAAATTACATTAAATTTAATATCATTCAGATCTAAGTCATGTGATCAAACCTCGTGAATAATGTGCACTATTTGGTCTTGAACATTATCGAGTAATGTACAGGGTGAGTCAACAATAGAGTAAAGTTCATTTCCTCCTTTATCTTAAGAATTCGATAAAAATTCGAAATACAAATGTTGTAGAGGTCAGTGCGGTGCACATGTTAAAATTATATTGGAGTATACGAGGTGGCTCAAAAAAACGTTTTTTTTTTAAATGGAACACTCTATACAGGGTGTTCCTTAATGATGTGCTAATATTTTAGGGTGTGGTTCCTTAAGTCATTTTATGAAAATAAGTTCAAATAAACATATGTCCTAAACGGCTTACATTTTTTGCTACAGGGTATTGAATTATTTTTTTTTAATGCGTTTTTTGTAATATCTCCGAAAGTACTTTAGATAATATTTTTGGCATGCGCTAATAGGACATAAAACCACATGTTTTAGTTATAAAAGTTATTTTTTGTCCCACCAGTGGCGTCCCTGCAAACATTTCCTGATATTTTTTAGAAAAAAAGTGGTACGCCACCGACATTTTTTCATGTGGATATTATTTCTGATTAGCCTGGTCAATTCTGCATAAAAATGGTCTATTGCGTTTTTCTCCTCAGGCATACCGTTCTTAACTAAAATAATTTAATTAAATTAGACGGGTGGAAGCATGCCTATTAAATAATAAAGGTGGTCATTTCCAACAATTTTTATAAAACAAAATTTTGTATTATCAATGTTAATAATAAATAGTAGAGCTAATTTAATTATTTTGATTAAGAACGGTGTGCCCGAGGAGAAAAACGCAAGAGACCATTTTTATGCAAAATTGACCAGGCTAATCAGAAATGATATCCACATTGAAAAATGTCAGTGGCGTCCCACTTTTTTTCTAAAAAATATCAGAGGAAATGTTCGCAGGGACGCCACTGGTGGGACAAAAAAATAACTTTTATTACTAAAAGATGTGGTTTTATGTCCTATTAGCACACTTTCGGAGATATTACAAAAAAAGCATTAAAAAAAAATAATTCAACACCCTGTAACAAAAAATTTAAGCCGTTTAGGACATATGTTTATATAAACTTTTCTTCATAAAATGACTTGAGGAATCACACCCTAAAATATTAGCACGTCATTAAGGAACACCCTGTATATTTTATTATTTTCTAATTTTCCACTCAATACTGCGCTTATTTTGTATAAAATGTTATACCTACAATGTTTGTTTTTCTTGGGTTTTCGGTCACTCTTGAATAAAAGGGTATGTTTAACTTATATTTTATACTTAATTATAGTTTTCTATATTTTTTATTTTTTGTATACAATAGTTTCTTTTCTCTTTTGATTGTTTAGACAAATATTTTTTTTTATAGTTCTGATGATGGTTTCCTAATAAAACCGAAACGTTAACTCCTTATAAAGAAAAATCTTTTATTCAAGAGTGACCGAAAACCCAAGAAAAACAAACATTTTAATCGATTAAAACGGTCAGGAAAACAAACTAATATAGTTACACCTACATATGTCTAAATTTATAGTTTGGTTGGCGTTGAAAATATGGCACTTTTAGACTTTGACAGGCTCGAACATTGGAACGGTTAATCTTAGATAAAAAATGGTTTTCATCTCCATATCTCAGCTTTTATTCTCTATCTAAAAGTTAGAATTTCCGGTTTCACATGGTAAACAGTTAAAACTGGTTTATTAGTTTAACATGGTAAATCAGAAGTGGGTTTCTTTAAATAGAAAGACTAAGATAGGGAGTAAAACCATTTTGCTCTAAGACGAACCGTTCCAATGTTACAGCCTGTCAAAGTTTGAAAATGCCCTAATTTAAACGTCAATATCTCAAAAACTATTGAATTGAGACATATGAAATTTACAAGATAAGCGTAGAATTTTGTGGGGAATCAGAAAATAATACAATATACAGGGTGTTCCATTAAAAACCCCAAGTTATATTCGCCACGTTTTTTTGGGCCACCCCGTATACCCCAGTATAATTTTAAAATGTGCACCTCAATGGTCTCTACAACTTTTGAATTTCGAATTTTTATCTAATTCTTAACAAACCCTCGTAGTTCGAAACAAAATGTAGTTGCAAGATCTTTAGAATGATACTATGCAGGCTGGCAAATACATCCGTTTCCCCTGTAAACTATAATGTCGAAAATCAACGATAAAAACTTTTAAAATACAATTGGTTTTAGTTCTTTAGTGAGAAACTTGTAACTTGGACTTTGTTTTCCACCAAAGGTAACTTAAGAATTAGGATACATATTGTTAAAACCTAGTGATGGCTAACCAGCTTATGGCTCGTCAATGTATCTTGCACAAGAAACTATTAATATTACGGAAACGCAATGAAAATAAAAGCACTTAGAATGTACCATTAACATTTTAAGGATTTTAAATTCAACAGCGGCACTTTAATTCATACATCTATAACCCTGTTTACCGGTGCATAATACCATATATCGATTCACTAATTTTCACAAATTGCTCTGGGATCCATTCAGACCGCCGTTTAGACTCTGCAAATATTTTTCATATTGCAAAAGAGGACCTTGGTTCCTATTTAACCAGTTATGCCTGTTCTGCATTTCAAAATGTTTTAACAGCATCGCATGCTGAAATGCTGCCAGTTGATTATTTGCTACAACGGACGGGTTAAAGTTTATACTTGCTGAAAGCTGGGCAAGATTTTGTATGTTGTACTTCTCCAGAATTTCGTTTGGACTTAACGACAAAGAATTGCCGTTCGGCGTTGACGAGCTTGGGGAAATTTGAGGAGTTTTTATTGACGGGGTAGGATTTGAAGGCTTTGGAGCAATATTAGGTGGTTTCGGTGATAAAGTAGGTAATCTAGGTGATGTACTCGAAGGCCTGGATTGTTTCGGAGACAAACTGGCAAAACGATTCATTGGTGATAACACTTTTTGGTTGAAAACAGGAACTGTAGGAGCATACATGTGTTTTATCAGAGGTGAGGACTTAGGAGAATGTTTGGGTGAAGGATTTTTTGGTTTAGGCGATAATGACGCACTAGCACTTGAAACTTCAGGCAATTTTGGTGACCCAAGACTTGGCGATGGTACTTTAAAATCAGTCGTTATAGACTTCAGTTCATTTAACAGAGAAACCGAGGACTTGCACTCGGGAACTTTTGGCACTGATTCGGCTTTAACCGGCGAAACAATACCGTTAGCTTTGGTTGTTTTAGAGGGACTTGGTTGACTCACCGAAACTGTATAGTTCATACCGAGACTGGACGAATGTAAAGTAGCGACAGTTTGGGGCACTAACTTGTTTATTTGATCTGGTTCAAACTTTTTAAGTACTGATTTCGCTGTCCTTGGATTTGGCAAACGCGGAATTGGCACTTTGGGTAATGAAACCTCCTCTTTCTTCGTCTCTGGCTGATCCTGATCTTGTTCGACTTTGGTCTTTTTAGACAACTGAGATGCAATCTCCAAAATATTCCGTTTGTTAGAGCTTGGTGGAGCATTTGGATCATCCGCGATTACTTCCACAGCCGATGTCTTTGGACCCTCTGGAGGCTTCTTCAAGGATTCTTCGAAAATCTTTTGAAAAGTTTGTGGCGATCTAGGATTGAGCTTTCCTAAAGTTTCATTTCCTGTTACAGCATTATTTAGTTCAGGTACAGGTGCTGGCTGAATCTGGAATTGTTGGGGAATATTCGTTTTTACAGGAATTTGAAATTGCTGCTTTGGCCCAACTATTTGGGAAATAGTGGTCGACATGGGAATTTTCTCCGTCAAGCTTTTAGCAATTTCGGATAGGTCTTGGTCCACTTTTTGTTCGCTGTCATTATCACAGAATTTACTAATTTCTAATTGGGTCAATTCTTTAGGCGTATTATCGAAGTCCTGAAGTTTTTCTTTGTCGCTAGAATTTGACGATTCGTCAGGAAGTTTAAGTATCTCTATGAAGTTCTTGACCGGTGGTGCTATAGGCGGCAAGCTGTCTTTATCAGAACTATCTTTAATCGTAATTGATAAAGAAGACGGAATCTTACAACTGTTAATTAATGATTGCAAACCATTATCACATTTAATATCTGCTTGAGTGTTAGATATGCCCATATTGGTCTTCGGAGGATTTGGTTTTTCGTGCAAAATTATTTTGACTGGCTTTTTGGGTTCGAGTTTAAGCACTTTGGCCTTATTATTCTTCAGAGGACTAGTACTCTTTCGCTTTTGACCACCAATCGGTCTAGATATTATCAGTTGCTTTTTCGGCGGTTGTGAGACCTGTATGGATGGAGGACTTGTTTCAGCCTTTACCGGTAAACTGGATGTGGGTGTTAGTTCTACACATTTAAGAAACTTTGATTTTTCGTCTTCCACATCAGTGACGGAATTCACTGGCAAGTTATTATGATCATCCTGTTGACTCTCACTTTTCACAACAATACTTGCATGTACAGCTTCCACGATATTATCGCTAGGCTGGCTTTCACTGGTGATCGTTTTTACTGTTCGCTTAGGAGAAGCCCTCTTTTTGACAGTTTTCTTAGAAATAAGAAGTCTTGGAATAGTAACCTGCCCAAGCTTACCTGATGCCTTCTTAGGACTATTCGATTTTAATTTTTGACCTTTTTTAATAGTTTGCTTTATTATGTGATGCCCAATGGGTCTGCCGTCTTTATTAGAAACGGGCTCAATTTTTGTGATAATCTCAACATTTTCACTACGATTCAAAGTGATACTGGTGTAACTCTTAGTAATGGGTTTCGTAAAGTTCTGTGCTGTGGTAGTAATAATATTGGGTTCTCCCAAAAGATCTTTTGATACTTTTAAAATAAGTCTCCCCTCAGTCTGTTCGGATTGGGTCTCATGGTATGATGGTTCCTTTTTGATGAAAGGTACGTTGGGTAATTCTTTTTTAATTTCAGTCTTAAACTGCTCAGATTTAATGATTCTATCGCCTGGTGGTTGAATCTGAACCATATTGTTACTATTATCTGTAGTTTCACATACTTTCTTTTCAGATTTCGTTGTGACAACTTTGTCTTTATGTAAATCACCAATTTGATCTTTAGGAACTTTACCTTCTTTTAAGTTTTCTTTATCTAACTTATCACTAGCTACTGCACTGTCGTTATCAGTCTTATACACTTTAACTTTTAAAGAATCTCTCCCTGTTTCAGATGTCTTTTCCTTGTCCAACCCATTCTTGCACCTCTCTCCCTTGGGCCCCTGCTCAGTCTCACTTATTTCTGTATTATTAATCGATAGTTCTTTACACGGTTTACTTTTCATTGTTTTTTCTAAATGCTTTCCTAATTGGTCAGCCTTTGTATTATTACCAACCAATGCTGGCTCACTATTTTCACCTATTCTGTCATTGTTATCATCATTTCCGCTCTTAATATTGGTACTTTCTCTATCACATACTTTAACTTCCTTCTTCATTTTAATTGGACTAGAATATTTTGAAGCACTGCTAATTTTTCGAATAGATTTTCGGTGAGACTTTCTATCCGATGCACTATCCTTTCGCTTTGGTGTAACAATAAGTTTTTCGTCCTTGCTTTTGGTTCTACGCATATTTCTGGGTAAATATTTTGGTGCATTATTTTCTGGACTCTCTGGCCTCTTGTTTTTGTTGCGATCAATGATTCGGAAGAAGAATTTCATCAGTTCATTCTAAAACAACAGAAAGACAAGTTTTAGACACGAAATTATTCGACACATGAACAATTTTAACAAAATTACTATCGAAACTAAATGTAATTCTCTTCTAAGAATTTAAAATGACAAAAAGTAAGTCAAGCTATCCCTTGGGTGAGTATTTGGTCATGTAGAAATAAGTAAGAATAATAATCAGAAGGTCGAATATTAACGTTGCCATTCACACGTAGCGGTAAGGCACCATCTCGCGCTTCCATGACGAACTAAGAACAAACCCCCTAACAAATTCAACAATACATTGTATTGTATTCCCAGACCCAAAGGATTGCTTACCAGATCTATACCTTTATTAGTTTCAGAGTTACTAAACTATCTTCTTGGAGCGTTTATACACAAAAAAATCCTTTTATAATTCATATCTCAAAAACGGTTAGAGATAGGAATAGATTATTATTAACAGAAGTTATTTAGATTTTAATAAGGTAATCAAAAATGCTAAAATATATAGGGTGTTCCATTTGAAATAGCAAAGTTGGCATTAACTTCGGGTATAACCGGAAGTAATAAAAACGTCAAAATATAATGTTTTAAAAGCTCAAAGCCAATTATGCCTGTTATCAAATTTTTAGAAAGATAAGGTTACTCGTTTCCGAGATCATTTAATAGGCCACTCAACGTGAATTACCCTGTATATCTATGATTTATCTAATTTACACATAATATCGGGAATAGTGCTTACCCTTTGCCATGAATAGATGTATGCGATGTCAATAAGAGTGTAATGGTCTGGAAGTGGAACTCTCTTGTACAAGAGATCAATCTGCAACAAAAACACATTAATAGAAACTAGACGTGGTTAAAAATAAGCTAATCAGAAATAGAATAATTTGTTTTATTATCTTAAATTACATTTTATCAGAAAATTTTAATTGGTAAGTCGATAAAAGATTATTGGAGATCCCTCGGGAGCTCCTAAGCAGTACAATGAAGGATTCTTTGTAAAATATTTCCGTTCTGTTGACTGAAAAAGGTTATTTAAAAAAGAACTGCCGTCAGAACGGAATTTAACCAGGACAAATGGTCTAATGGGTTCTGGCTTTACACGGTGACGTAAAAAACCTAGATAAAATCAAACAGCTTCGGTGATGCAATATTTTATTTTGCCAAAATAATTTATAGGTAACAGAATAACACCAATATTCTGAGATTCAAGAAGTAGTCCATTCTTACAGTGATTAATAATTAAATGGGGGGAATAAGTCTGTCTAAACCACAGATATTGTGGTTTAGACAGACTTTTATTCCTACGAAACAATATATTGGTTTACTTACTAGTAAAGTAGAATAGGTAGAGAAGAATTTTCTTTTTACTTTCCACCTTAATGAATGGTCAACTTTTTTACCCTTTTTCCCCAACAATACTTTTTATTTTACAGCAGCTTTATGGTGGGAGGCGTAAAAACTTCGCTACTGCCTTCATGAAGAAACTAAATTGCAAGTACTAACTCAAATTGCTTCCCTTGCGCACGTCCCTGTAACCAGAGTATGATTCCTCAGGTTATTTTATGGAAAAAAAGTTTGCTGAATTTTTCCCCTTATTTTTACCGTGTGTAAAGGTAATTGGTTTCCAATACGATAGTATACTTACAAAAAACTGACTGGTATCCACGTTGTACTTATTTCTGACGAATTTCTTGAGCACCTCGATGCGGCACATGCCCGGGCAAAGCAGGTACCTTTTCATTTGAGACTCTTGACTTTCCTCGACGGAACCACCGTTATTCTTTAAGGTCTCCGGGTCGGACGCGATTCCAGGTATGCGGATTGCACCAGGGGTGGAGTCATCACTGTAACAAAGGGAATATAATTAGTAGGTACTCCTAGGACATGATAACAGGTTTTGAAAGATTTATTAACGTAACTATTAGCAATAAAACATATTTTTTGTCCATTAGTAGTCAGTAAAATCGGTCTGTGCTGCTCAGCGTTTATTCCAAAACAGTTAAACACATCAGATTTAAAGCACCTAGTCTGGTCTCTCTAGTTTAAGGGCTATATTAGGGGAGTATTTCCTTTTTGTAGCTATAGTCTATTTCAGAAAGGCGTAGAGTAGTAGAAGCTCATTAGGTATGCAAAGTGACTACAGAGTGGCCCTACGAATATTTAAGCCACTTTCATAATTTGGCATTGATTTCATTGCAAATTTCTTTATTTTCATCAAGTGCAGGTAGTACCACCCGGGTTTGGGTCAATTTATGGGCTTTGCCTATTGTTATACATTCACAAACACTGAAAATGGTGTGAAAAAGGCGTGCATTATGTATTAGGTACACTTATTTTTGATTAAACATTATAAAAAAAAAAATACACACCGAAATTGAGCGGAACTGGACGGAATTTCTCATTTTATTACTCTCAACACCTTTCTGAAATAGACTAATCGATCTCAAACCAATATATTTGAATCAAAAACCAAAGAAATGATCAAATAGTGTGATAGAAAGGCATTGTCAATTAAATCACGAGAAGCAAAGTAGTGATGTGATGATTATTACTTGATACATAGCCCCAAACAGAGTTGGACCTGGGGTTCATTCAAACTACGGATGGTAAGACTCTTACCATCAAACTATCTAGGTTTTCTTACTCTATACTCGTATATGATTGGCGGCGGCAACCTAGTGCAAGTGACAGCGTTATCCAGTAAACATCCTGGTGGTGGCCTGACTACTATACCCCCATATAACAGCAATAATATTAATTTTACAAGTTTTTCTCCATGTCTCCATGTTTAATTGGTTAACGAGTTCCCTTTCATCCTGTTACCACAAATAATCGCCATCATTTGTCTGTCGTACGCTCTTCTGTTCCGATGCTTCGCGACGCGGCGTAGCGGCTAGAAGCATCGACATACCCGATAAATCAAAGCTAAAAACGGGCAGGCAGCAAACGACAAACGCGCTGGCAGCGGACGATTTGGAAGGGAAAGGTCCATTTACACGGCGCTATTTGTTTTCTTTATTTCGCGTTGCTGTGGCGAAGAGACAAGAATCTAGACAATACGTCCATTATTAATTGTGTATATGAAGTATGGGAATGTGATGAACGATGATAATGCGTACTTAATGAAGTACTTGCGCATCCACCACAATATAAGACGCAGGGGGTATAACAAATTTCTTCATCTAAGCCTTAATGTTTGAGCCCAGCTCTTGCTTCTTGTTGGTACGATAGACTAGACTAGACGACTAGAGGCCTTCACGGGCCGGGTTTTCAATTCGGGCCGGCCTGACTTACGGTCTCGGGTCAGGCCACTTAATTAATCAAAAGGTTCGGGATTCTGTAACGAGGTTGGAATGAAAATGTTATCCGAGTGGAAGATTCCGAACGCGAGCGTAGCGAGCGTGAGGAACCACGAGTATCGAATTTTCATTCTAACCGAGTAGCAGACTATATTTTCTCCACGACCAAAAATACTATTCGCAATATTTGTAATTTCAGGTGAAGTATTATCCAGTCCCATATCTGATTTATCCGATGTTTCACTCATATTTTGACTTGCACTAAAATTTGTCTGCTGACATTGACAGTTTCGAAATTCATGGCAATCTATGTCGTTAAGATCAATTACAGAATATTCATTTCGTATCTTGTTATGGAATGAAAATACACGCAAAACGCATAAGAAGCAAGTGTTTCAGAATAAATATTCCAACTCAAGAGCGAGAATTTTTACATTCTATTATCAAAAATGATTATGGAATTATTGCATTCAGTAATGGTCGTTGAAAAAGTCATTTTATTACACACGTCTTCTTAATACTCATTTTTAACGAACGCACAAATAGAAACGGGATTATCAATTTGACCTGTACCTGTTGTTAGTAATGTAGTGGCGGCGCGCAAGTATCCAACCCCAATTTAGAAATAACCCCCAGATTGTTATCTTGGCAAGTGGCCCTCCTGACATGAGAAATAAAAACGATTCATTCATAATTCAGACGAAAGGATTTTTCGGGCTCTGGTTTGTTATTTCAGGTTCTTTGTTTTCCGTACGGGCGATTTGCTGTGTTATGGTTTCATTAAATTCTTCTAGCACGTGGTCTAGGTCTTTAAAGGTCTTTAGATTTGTTAGATATTGTTTATTTTGTAATTTGGTATTTGTATTGTATTTTAAAAACTGATGCGCGTAATGGGCTCTTTCACTATTCTCATATTTGATCGTTTTGGCATTTAAATTGTTAAGTCGGTGCTAAAATAAGAGTTTATCATCAATAAAACTATTGCTAGGACATACCATGAATTTTTTACATCTCATTGAAAACATGCACAATTTCCACAAATTTTAAAAACGCAAAACTGGCGCGATTACTCGATAACGTCGATCCGATAATTATTTACAGTGAGCATCATTACCGATCTTACACTTATCATGACGGTGTTTTTGTTTAAATCCGAATTATTGTGAAATTTTGATGTATTTTTATTTAAAACAATTGTTCTTTTTAGAAATAAAATAAAAAACATAAAGTCTTTCTCCACTGGTTTATTAAACAAAAAGTTAGAAGTGGGTAGATGTTCTACATGTTTCGGGTGTAGCAACACCCATCATCAGGAACAAAATATAAAGAGAAAAATTCATAGAAAGGAACAGACGTAAATGGTGAGTGATAGTGAACCTCGATGGAGCTCTCATCGAGCCATGGAAGATTAAATGTTTAAAAATGGGATAGTGATTAAAAGAAAATTGACATATTTAAGTCTTAACACTGACCATGGGCAACAGGTAACAGTGGTAAGAAGAGGCCCGTTTGGGCAAAGAGAAAGAAATTTTTTTAAGAAATGTGAAAATGGAGACTCACAGGTCAAGAACCCTCATCACGGGAACCGTGGAGAGAAAGAAAATTTATTAATTTAGCCCTCTTTTTAAGGGAAAAATAAAATATTTTAGTTAAGAGAAGTAAAAGGCATAGAACTGATGTAAAATCTGTAAAGAATAAAAGAAAATGTTGAATAAAATACATTGAAATGATTATTTTAATAATTCACTAGTAAAATCTCTTTTATATGCACAAAAACGGGGACTTACCTTAGTTCATAGCCGAAAAATAGAAGAATAAAATTTTTAAAAAATTTTTAAAGAAAATTTTTATTTAGGGGAACAAGCCCGAAAGGGCTGGAACCCCAGTGGTCGTTAATTTTAACATAACCAAAATTAAACTTTTAAAAAAGGAACTAAAAAAGACTGGAGAGTCGGAGTACTTTTGAACCTTGTATTAGGCACGAGGTCAAAACGGAAAAGAATTTGAACTTGAACTTGAACCAGTGATTCGTCACTTGACACAGATCTTCAAGGTGGGGAAATGACATATATTTTAGCGGGTAATTTGAAGGAATATATTAAATAATAACATGACGGGAAGAGCTCAATCTAGGTTCAATAAGATAAAAAGGGTAAATACCACAGCAAAGTGAAATACAATTCAACCCCAAAATTCATAGCAAATGTTAAAAAGAAAGAAAAATAAAACATTAAAAATTCCCTGTCACCACTTACACAAACAAAAGCATTGTACATTTTGGTGACCTCTATTGGGAAAGTTTAAAATTATTTAAAAGTTAAAGTTAGAAGAAAACTATAATATGAAGCATTGAAGGGTAGAAATCTAAAACATCAACCGCGACATCTACGAATGGAGGGTTGAAATAGGTATATGAGGTAACTGTAAAACAAAAATTATAGCTGAAGGCTGGGTTAAATAAAAGTATGGTTAGAAAAATTATTTTTGAAAATAAAAAATAAAATAAAGTAAAAGGACCGAAAAAGGAACGTTAGACATAGAGAAGGGTAAGTTTGATTATTCAAAATTGAGAGAGTTAAAGAATTGAGTGGCACCATGTTGAAGTTGGTCATTTAAGCAAATAATATTATTATTGTTTAAGGTTTTGTTAATTTCAAGAATTTCTAACAGATCAAGTTTGTTACCCTTATTACAAAAATGAATGTATTCAGTATGAGAGTCCTGAATAAAATTATGTTTATTGATATGTATGTGTCTAGAGAAATTAGATTTAATTTTAGAAGGTGAAAGATTAAGATTTTGAGCCTTCTCTATTTCTTTACAGTGTTCCTTAATTCGGGTTGAGAACTTACGTCCTGTTTGGCCGATGTACACAGCAGAACAGCCCTCGGTCGAACAATGCAAGCTATAGACACCAGACCTATCGGAGGAAGGTATAGGGTCCTTAGTGTTACCAAGGAAACGCTTTAAAGAGTGTTGTGTTTTAAAAGCTATATTAATATTGAAAGGTTTAAAAACATTCTTAAGTTTGTAAGAAATGGGGCCCCAAAATGGGAGGGAAAAGTATTTCTTGGGGGTTGTGTCTTAGAACATTTAAACAAATACATTAACCAAAACCTTATATCTAAAGACACAACCCCCAAGAAATACTTTTCCCTCCCATTTTGGGGCCCCATTTCTTACAAACTTAAGAATGTTTTTAAACCTTTCAATATTAATATAGCTTTTAAAACACAACACTCTTTAAAGCGTTTCCTTGGTAACACTAAGGACCCTATACCTTCCTCCGATAGGTCTGGTGTCTATAGCTTGCATTGTTCGACCGAGGGCTGTTCTGCTGTGTACATCGGCCAAACAGGACGTAAGTTCTCAACCCGAATTAAGGAACACTGTAAAGAAATAGAGAAGGCTCAAAATCTTAATCTTTCACCTTCTAAAATTAAATCTAATTTCTCTAGACACATACATATCAATAAACATAATTTTATTCAGGACTCTCATACTGAATACATTCATTTTTGTAATAAGGGTAACAAACTTGATCTGTTAGAAATTCTTGAAATTAACAAAACCTTAAACAATAATAATATTATTTGCTTAAATGACCAACTTCAACATGGTGCCACTCAATTCTTTAACTCTCTCAATTTTGAATAATCAAACTTACCCTTCTCTATGTCTAACGTTCCTTTTTCGGTCCTTTTACTTTATTTTATTTTTTATTTTCAAAAATAATTTTTCTAACCATACTTTTATTTAACCCAGCCTTCAGCTATAATTTTTGTTTTACAGTTACCTCATATACCTATTTCAACCCTCCATTCGTAGATGTCGCGGTTGATGTTTTAGATTTCTACCCTTCAATGCTTCATATTATAGTTTTCTTCTAACTTTAACTTTTAAATAATTTTAAACTTTCCCAATAGAGGTCACCAAAATGTACAATGCTTTTGTTTGTGTAAGTGGTGACAGGGAATTTTTAATGTTTTATTTTTCTTTCTTTTTAACATTTGCTATGAATTTTGGGGTTGAATTGTATTTCACTTTGCTGTGGTATTTACCCTTTTTATCTTATTGAACCTAGATTGAGCTCTTCCCGTCATGTTATTATTTAATATATTCCTTCAAATTACCCGCTAAAATATATGTCATTTCCCCACCTTGAAGATCTGTGTCAAGTGACGAATCACTGGTTCAAGTTCAAGTTCAAATTCTTTTCCGTTTTGACCTCGTGCCTAATACAAGGTTCAAAAGTACTCCGACTCTCCAGTCTTTTTTAGTTCCTTTTTTAAAAGTTTAATTTTGGTTATGTTAAAATTAACGACCACTGGGGTTCCAGCCCTTTCGGGCTTGTTCCCCTAAATAAAAATTTTCTTTAAAAAATTTTTTAAAAATTTTATTCTTCTATTTTTCGGCTATGAACTAAGGTAAGTCCCCGTTTTTGTGCATATAAAAGAGATTTTACTAGTGAATTATTAAAATAATCATTTCAATGTATTTTATTCAACATTTTCTTTTATTCTTTACAGATTTTACATCAGTTCTATGCCTTTTACTTCTCTTAACTAAAATATTTTATTTTTCCCTTAAAAAGAGGGCTAAATTAATAAATTTTCTTTCTCTCCACGGTTCCCGTGATGAGGGTTCTTGACCTGTGAGTCTCCATTTTCACATTTCTTAAAAAAATTTCTTTCTCTTTGCCCAAACGGGCCTCTTCTTACCACTGTTACCTGTTGCCCATGGTCAGTGTTAAGACTTAAATATGTCAATTTTCTTTTAATCACTATCCCATTTTTAAACATTTAATCTTCCATGGCTCGATGAGAGCTCCATCGAGGTTCACTATCACTCACCATTTACGTCTGTTCCTTTCTATGAATTTTTCTCTTTATATTTTGTTCCTGATGATGGGTGTTGCTACACCCGAAACATGTAGAACATCTACCCACTTCTAACTTTTTGTTTAATAAACCAGTGGAGAAAGACTTTATGTTTTTTATTTTATTTCTATAAATTAACTCCACTTTAAGAATGGACTACTTCTTCAAAATTGTTCTTTTTATTTATTTGCTCATAGAGCAGAAACATCGACAAATAACTTAGGTTAAACTATGTCAACTGTCATTTCATTGGCTTGGTCTTCTGTCAATAATTTCGGTGTTGCCACACCTTTTAGGCTAGTCAAATAATATATTTTGTGCCTGGAACCTAATTAACTTTTTTAAGACAAATACAAATAACATTTTGGAAATAACAACATGATGTTTTTTTAAATTTTTCCGCTAGTCCATCTTTAACACTTATTTCTATTGGATTACCAAAAAATGATTTTACGGTTTAACATATTAAACCGAAAGTTGTAATTTTTAGATAGAGATTAAAAAATTAAGATAGAGAGGTGAAAACTATTTTTCTCCAAGATGCGCCGTTCCAGTTGTACAGCCCGTCAAAGTGTGAAAATGGCATATTTTAAACGTCAATATCTCAAAAACAATTAAATTTATACATAATATAACATTTTATACAGAATATACGTGGAATTGTATAGGAAATTAGAAAATAATAACATATAGAGTGTTTCATTTAAAATAGCGATGTTGCCACCTGTTTCGGGCAGAAGCGGCAACGCCGCAGTGCTGAAAATGCTTTAAAACGATAGACCATGGTTGGTTATCTGAGCAACCAAATTTTTAAAGAAAATGTATCACCCGTTTTCTATAAACGTCTTACGTTCCATCTACCGTGAAACATCCTGTAGATAGAGTTTGGAAAAGGAAAAACTTTTCTATTAGAAGTTATAGTAGAAAAAGTTATTCTTTAAAAAACTACAATTTCGAATATCAGATTTGCGATTACTATACAGGGTTCGTCAGAAATAACATTTTTAGTTTTTTGGATTTTTTTTTCAATTCCTTTATTTATTAAATCAATTTTGCTTGTTCTGAAACTAAAATTTCGAATATCAGATTTGCGATAACTATACAGGGTTGGACAGGAAAAATATTTTTAATTTTTTATAATTTATGATTGAATAAATTAAAGAAATATGATATGTATTAATAAAAATACTTCAAAAGTAGACAAAGAAAAATAGTTTTCTTATAACAAAATCGTTATTCGTAAGTAAGAAGGCAACAATAACTGTTAGCTGTTTGTTTTTACGTAAATTTATTTTAAACAAAATCCAAAAAACTAAAAATCTTTTTTCTGACGAACCCTGTATAGTAAATCGGATATTCGAAATTGTAAGTTCAGCACAAGCAGACGTTTTTATAAAGAATTACTTTTTCTTCAATACCTACTAATAAAAAAGTTTTTCCTCTTCCAAATTCTATCCGTGGTCACACTGTAGAGATAATTTTCATTTGGAGCTGGTAACTTAGGAGAAAAATTTAGAAATATTATTCGGATCCGCGTTTCGCATGGTCCTAGTATACACAATATGGAAAGAAAAGCCCCCTATTGATCTCAAGTCTTTCGCAAAACAGATGGTAAAATTATCGTTTGGGTTCTTCGTTTTATTTACGATGTAAATTTGCATTGCTAAGTCTGCTTTCGATTTACTTTTACAATTCTACCGTTTCTTAGTAAATTGAGCGGATTTATGACAGTATGGGATTTAACCGCTTTCAAATTATACATATTTATGGTTAAAATTTAAACGGGACTGCGTAATAAAATTCTGATATTTTATTCGAGAACCAATTCAACCAATTAATGTTGTGTCAGAAGCCCCATTTATTTTTCATTAAATCAGTAGTTCTGGGTTACTGATGGTCACTTGTCCTTTCGACCATTCAACCAGCTTGCTCTTGGACCTAGAGCTTAACGTGAGTTCTAAACCACGATCCTCGGTTATGCGACACCACCCCAACCAAACCCAAAAACCTTCGGTTTCTTGCCATTACATGACCGATTGAGGAGTGTGTACCTTTTTCCGCACCCCACGAGATGTCCGATCTCATCCGGCCTGGTTACCGGCGCGAATGAGGCGGGTGAGAGATGATAAAATTTACACTCTTCCCTGCATTCTTAAACCTACTCAATTTCTCACTTTAATACCAATTAAATTGTTTGCAAAGCCACGTTCGATATTTATTTATAATAATGACTGGGTGGAATAGTTGATAAAATGAGTTTTCTGCAAATAAGTGTTGATGCGTTAGAAATAGAGTTGTAATTAGAACAAATGTTTGATTTTTAATTCTGCATCGAATGACATAATACTCTACAGAGGTTTCAATTTGAAATAAGAAACATAAATTGCTTTAAAGTTTGCAAAGTTTGACGCTAAACTTTGGACACCCTGTACAATTCGTATCAATCAATCTTGGTTAACGAGACTGTTCGACCTTATTTATTAAGTATCTTTGTATAATTTTATTAACCAGGCATTATTTTTATTTTTTATTAATTTTGAAATCCAGTGGTGCAAAACTGATTTTTTTTAGTTTTTATTTTTTTTGCCTATAATAGGTACTGAACCGATTTCATTAAAATTTTAGGGGTATGAAGGCAACTATAAGAGGCATCTAAATAAGTAAGAATATTTATGGCATGTAATGTAAAAAAATAGACCCTTATGACGTCACACTTTTTTGGAACACCCTGTATAAACAAAACTATTTTCCTGAAATGCGCCCTAGGATACAGGTACAGTCTGCAAAATATCAAAATCCTAACTTAATTGATAAGAGAGCTATAGAGACGGGAGGTGAGGTGCGGGACCCTGTATAGTACAGAAAAAATTTAGTTAATATTATTAAAATGTAAAAATTAATACAAATCAATTGATTTTTTTTTGCTTTTGAACAGCAGCTACAGCCAAAACGCAAAAAAATTACGTAACTGCACAAAACCTCGATAACAATCCCGCGATATAAATTATTTTCGATGAAATGGGCAAGGGCAAAAAACGGTTCAAGAGGCACTTGACTGACTTACAAGCCACCGTCGTCGTATCTCAGAAGGGCAAAATCAATAAGGGCGCCCTTTCAGTCGACTTTTCAATAAATAAATCACCCCCCACAGTGAAGCCGTCCTATTTCCGTAAAAACGTAAAGACTGCCATATAAGGGTCGTTCTTTGAAAATTGATATATTTCCGGTCAATCAATGTTAAATGAAATAAGTAAAATATATAATCAAACAAAAATAAATTTTGTATACAGGGTGATTCCTAAGTTGATACCTATTTTTTAGCTGTGTATAGAAGGCATTAAAATAAACAACATTTTCAAATACCCTTTTTCAAAAAACTCAAAAATAAAGTACTTACATTAATTTATTACCCTGCGGATTAAATACGGTTCTGTCTAACTTGCCCTTTGCATAACATTTAGGAAAACTTCTGGATGAGCCCCCAAGAAAAAGCTTTCTGCGTATAATCTCGAAGCAGCAGCCGCACTTTGACGACACTCATCATAAATTAGCACCATATCTACTGGTTCATTGTTTACAAATTTTACCATTTTCATGTGTCACCAATTTAAAATTAACTTGCTTTAGAAAAACACACCGCAGCGTATTGCCACATAACTCACCACCGACCCGTAAATTGCATGACTAATAAGACGACAACATAAATTGTAGCAGGCTACGGTTTGATGACCAGGCCCGCACTTAAATTTTTTACTTCTGTATCTCGCCTATTTTTAAGTTTTTTGAAAACAGCATTATTTGAAAATGTTGTTTATTTTAATGCCTTCTATACACAGCTAAAAAGGAAGTATTAACTTAGGAATCACCCTGTATAAGAAAGAGCTCGGCTCGCGTCGCCCCCCTCAGCAATATTTCGGGTTCACTACTGATCCGGTTCAGTTGGACGTATTTTTATTTAGGAATTTGTCGAACAGAAATTATTTTTTCAAATGGAATAGAATCATTAAGTAAGGTGAAGTTTAGGGCGAGTATGTTAAAAAACCATGGATCATGGTTAGGGAGAGAACTTTTATAAAGCCTTTTTATATTATCAACTATTACCTACGATGAAAAAGTGTAACCTTTTTTATTTTGCATAATGTAAATTTTTGTTTTTTCTTTATTTAGTTTTAGGACTGTCTTGTTAATGTTCTATTTCTAATAACTTATTTGTTATTTTAGTTTAGCCAACTATTTGTACCATAATAATGTAATTAAGTTATTGTTAAGGGAATGTAAGATATTATTTTGCAATTTTCATTAAAAAATTAAAACTATGAGCGTATTTTATTTATTGTACTTCAATTAAAATGCGATTGCCACATAACTCACCACCGACCCGTAAATTGCATGACTAATAAGAGATAAGACGAACAACATAAATTGTAGCGGGCTACGATTTAATGACCAGGCACGCACTTAAATTTTTTACTTCTGTATCTCGCCTATTTTTAAGTCTTAGAAAAAGTTGTTTATTTTAATGCCTTCTATACACAGCTAAAAAAGAAGTATCAACTTAGAAATTACTCTGTATATTTTAGAGTACGAAAAAAGTCGCCACATATCGATAGATAGCGTAATAAAAGTAATGTTTTAAACATTAAAACTAATTTAAATATCTTAAGTGATTTAGAAAACAAAATTCAAACTCTAAAGTTGGTAAGATAAATAATTTGGCAAAATCTACTGTGTTTATGGCAAATTCAAAGGGGGTATGGAGTGCAGCCCCCTCTTCCTTAGACCCCCAGCATAAGAACCTGATATATGAAAATCTTCGTTCAATCTAGTAAAATTTGGAGACGTGCGTCCGAATGACAATATCATTTTTTTAAGTCCTCCCCCCTCCCACATAAAAACTCTGGAATTGCCACGGATAAAGCTTAAAATTGTAAATACATCCAAGACCTACACTACTAAAGAATCGATCGACATCGGTATCGATGCGAGCTCTTTTCTGGTGTATAATTCCCCTGAAATTTTACATTTAAGGTAGAATCGCTCAACGATGGCTTTCGCAAACGTGTAAAGAAACGATATTGCTGGTAGTTTTTCTTATTTTATTGTTTCGACGAGATAAAAAGTCATTTTAAATGACTGCCGGACAATCTTCTTTTAGTGAATGTTGGAAAGGGTGATCTGGGATCCGGATATTTGGCTATAAAATGGAATGGAAGATGGCTGCAAACATAAATATAAAAATTACCAGTTCTAAGCTGAGAAGACTAATGTTGGTTTGCCCCTTTGAATGTGACAAAATGACATGGCACAATCGACGTTAGCTTAGAATTTATTACTTAATCAATTTAATAACCCCGAAAATGACTTGAAAAAATTATATAATATGACTTTATTGTTATTTTTGATAAAAACTTTTGTAATTATGGCGTGTCTTTACAGGTGATTGATTTCAATATTTTATCTATTTATTTTTATAAGTCTGTTGGAGAGCTGGGTATGCTCTGGAAGTGACACTAGATGTCGCCCCAGGCAACATCCTTTTATACGCCTTTAACTATTGAAATAGTTTCGTGCATCCTCCTTTCTTTCGTCAGATCCTGGTAAACTTACGTGTTTTAAAACCTATAAAAACACCGTTTAAATAAAGAAGGAAAAGAGCCTAAACCAAAGAAAACTGGGTAAAAAATAATGCTTAATTTATTATGTTCGATGGACAGAATTAAAATAATTTAATGACAATTTGACGCCATAAGCGTCAAAGCGCATTACTGTATTCAACGAAGTAATGCATATTTATGCGTCGCGTCGTGTCTTAGAAATAAACTGTTTATGACAGTACATTACAGTTGATGTATGCATGTATTATCTAGAAGTACTACCGGTTTAAAAGAATCCTGCAATCTAATGATAATTTTCAAACAATGTATGCAGAGCTGTGAAAGTTACTTCAGAAAAGTAACTAGTTACTTTTTCGATACTTTTGCACAAATGTATCTAGATACTTATAAGGTATAGTTACTTTTACCTAAAAGTAACTTAGTTCTTAGTTACTTAGTTAAAGTAACTAGTTATAGTAACTAAGATACTTTTACAGTAACTAGTTACATTGATTGTAACTACGATAATTTAAAAGTAACTAAGATACTTTTAAAGTAACTAGTTACATTGATTGTAACTACGATAATTTAAAAGTAACTAAGATACTTTTAAAGTAACTAGTTACATTGATTGTAACTAGTTACTAAAAGTAACTAAGATACTTTTGAGAAACTAGTTATTTTAATTGTAACTACGAAACTCTAAAAGTAACTAAGATGCTTTTAAACTAGATACCATAAATTTACCAGGTAGTGATAACTCCTTTTCCAGTACACACTACCACTATTACCATTAGAAAACTAAACTAAGAAGTGTTAATTCGAACAACGAACAAGTAGAATAATATGCTTTCCACGAAATTTCGCGTTCCAACCAGTTTGCTGTTTGACGCTCGCGACTCGCCGCTCGTCCCTTCGTGAAAATCTGATTAACGGCCGCCGATCGTCCCTTGGTCATCATCTGATGGATGGCCACGTGTGCATAATTGGTATCCTAGAGGAACTTTAAAAGTACCTAACTTAGTTACTTTAAAAGTATCTAGTTACTTTTTAAGTGTATAATTACTCCTAAAAAGTAACTAGATACAAGTTACTTTTCAAAAGTAACGAAGTTACAGTTACTTTTGGCATGATTCAAAAAAGAACTAAGTTACTAAAAAGTATCTAGTTACTTAAGTTACTCACAGCTTTGAATGTATGTACCTACAATACCGCTATCACAAATGGGCTCGATAATTTTTGAGTGGGCACATCAAAAGTGACTTCTAAACAAAAACAAAAAAAAAGTCGCCGGTCTCCCGCCGCTCTAGAACGCGATAAACAGCGACAGACAAAAAACTTATCGTTTTCTTCAAAATACCATACAACACTTTCATAGCCAAGTCCCTCTTCCCCCGACAAAATTTGATTACAAAACCAACCCATCAATTTAGGGGGGGCACCAGGGTGGGCACTCATGTTTCTAGGGTGGGCCGGTGCCCACCCTGGCCCACCCCCTGGCGCCGCCGCTGATCGAAACCAAGACAAATTTTAATTAAACTCCTTGTGTGCAGTTTTAGGCATCTTCATTTGCACAGGTCTGACCTCGACTAACCCCCATATATCCTAATACTTTAACCATTATTCCTCGGCATGTCCCGTGTCAATTAAACGGCCATATATTGGGCCACGGTGGAACCGGAGCGACGGCACCGACGGAATCTGACGGCGTGAGATTAGCCCGAATGACGGATGAGGTAGTTTTTAGTCCTTCCGAGCCGGCCATTTAGTTTATCTATATATACTAGAGATGGGACCCGAGGGATTCGAATAGTTCATAGTCATAGGTGTGTAGGTGTTAAAGGTATTAAGTTCGTATGAGCTGATACAAATTTTCTTTAGACTTGTGTAGTGTGTGTCCCAGGGACCACTTCTAGGACCACAATTATTCTAATAAGTAGTCTATTTCAGAAAGGTGTAGAGTAATAAAAGCTCACTAGGTATTCAATGGGACTACAGAGTGACCCAACGAATATTTAAGCCACTTTTATAATTTGGCATTGATTTCATTGCAAAATTCTTTAATTTCATCAAGTGCAGGTGGTACCACCCGGGTTTGGGTCAATTTATGGGTTTTGCCTAAACACTGAAAATGGTGTGACAAAGGCGTGCATTATGTACACTTATTTTTTATTAAACATTATAAAAAAATACATTATACAGAAATTAAATTATAAAAAATCATAATATTCTTTGTCATCTAAGGAACTGTGATCTCTTCTTGACGTTATAATTAACGGGTCGACGGTCCGATAGATCAGGTGGTCAAGATCCCACATTTTCTCCTCTTTTTTAATGACATGATGGACTGCTTTTCGCCAGTTCTCTGGTGTCACTTCCTTAATGGCTTGTTCAAACAGTAGCTTAGCGTCTTCATTTTGAATGTCGCGTTGTGTCTTGCTACAAATCCTTTCACTTGCGCCCATATAAGTTCTATAGGATTTAGTTGCCAATGATATGGCGGTATGCGCGTCACAGTTACACTATGTTTTTCAGTTATATCAGGCATATTTCATAAAACGATGTTTGTGTAAATTTGCTATAGCTAATAGTATCTTCTTTATCAAATTATCTTCTTTTTTTTTCTTTGGATAGTTATCATAACTAATTTAATGCACAAAATTTACCTCCGCCTATGACCGACACCGAAATTGAGCTGAACTGGACGGAAATTCCCATTTTATTACTGTGATGTTTGCTGTGTTTTGGGTATTTCTACAAATAAAACTACGTTTTCCGGCAAACATTACATGGTTTATTGCTTTATATTAACAACAATAAATTGTTCGATTGCGATACCATTTTAACACTAATCATAAATGTGACTAATCCTAAGCTACAAGAGGTAGGGGAAGTCAGGCGCTCTTCGGCCACCACAATTACTATAGACTATAATAGAAAAGAAGGTTTTTTAGCGGCAGGCGGACAAAGTAGTGCATCTATCTTTTGCATTGAGTACACAGGGACGCCAAATGCAATGGGTTCCCTGGGGCACAGGTAGACAATGACAGGCTGTTTCGTTCTTATTAGAACTCATCAGAAAGCCATAACCTGTAAGCGACCCCGAATACAGCGAGAATCTGTTTTCAAGATATTTTTAAGAAATAAAAATGCGATGAAAACCCAGTAACGCCATCTATACGGACACTAAACTCTACTACTTTATTTTAAAAACACGGCATTGTATTACGGGTTGGCAGCGCCCAGTGGGTATACTGCAGCGCGAACTTATTTGAATCTACAAATCCGTAGAAAAATTGTGGGGATGCGATAAATGTTGCCTATACTGGTATGTTGGCCTAACGTATTTGGTTTATTGTTGCTTTCGTCGACGACTATCTTTTGCATTGAGTTGATTCCTATAGATGGCGTTACTGGGTTTTCATCGCATTTTTATTTCTTAAAAATATCTTGAAAACAGAGTCTCGCTGTATTCGGGGTCGCTTACAGGTTATAACTTTCTGATGAGAATAAGAACGAAACAGCCTGTCATTGTCTACCTGTGCCCCAGGGAACCCATTGCAATTGGCGTCCCTGTGTACTCAATGCAAAAGATAGTGCACTACTTTGTCCGCCTGCCGCTAAAAAACCTTTTTTTCTATTTACTTATACGGACACTAAACTCTACTACTTTATAGACTATAATGTTTATCGACGCCATGGAAGCATGGCAATGGTCACTTTTACCTTTGCACTCAGACGAGACTATTTTAAGTACTGGTAAGGAAATGAGGGTCCTTGCTCAATCCATACAATAACTTTATTATTTTCAAAAATACATCAACACTAAAACAACGTCACATCATGGCTTCTTCTATGTAATGTTTCGACGGCTCTTTGTGAGTTGACAATTTCCAACGATTTCATTTAATTAAACAGGATAATGTCAATATTGCCTTTATAAATGGAACAATTAATTAATTTTAAAACATTATGTTTGCCGTTAGAATGCCGAACAGAGTTATCAAAGCTAATTTTGTGTCATCAGCTGCATACACGCTACATTGATTTCAAAAATGGTTGTTAATTAATAGAATACGGATAAAGATAAAATTGATAAATGATTGTAATATTATTATCCAACTGCGAAATATAATATAAAGTCCGCTACGCGGTTTTAGAGCTACAACGCCTGAGGAGATAGAAGGATAAAAAACAACGTAGTTTTACCGATGTTTTAACTAAAAATTAAAGAAGTTAGGGTATAGGAATGTGCAGTGACGTATTTAAGGGGGGACTGTCGGGCTGCCCCCCCCCCCCCCCCCCCGAGCCACGAAGGTCGGGTCTAAAAGTATATTTGCAATATAATTTTTCGTCTCACGCTTGGACTCTTAATTTAAATCTTTAAATAATGTATTCTTGGCTTAGATTACAAAGGTCTTGTCAAAAAGTTTAGTTTTTAAACTTTTCCTTCTAAAAGTCCTGTTTTATTTAGAGATTAAGGGTTCGGACGCCTATCGTTTTAGTTATTGATTTATGAAGCAATTTTAAAGGAAAACGAGTAAAAAGAATAATATTTTATAGTATTTTTCTATTATATACTTTTCTGTTCCGTTTTCCTTTTTTTAGAGCAATTTTAAATCAACAAGAATATAACCTAATGCAATAAAATATTTTTATAACAAAAAATTTAATTTTAAAAAGAAAAATTAAAGTAAAAATTCTAATTGAAACATTTTTTTATGGAAGTGTGCTAATTTAGAACAAAAAAAATAGTTCAGGAAGAAACGAGAATGCTTTATGTTGAATATACAAAAGGGCGCTTAAGAAGGAGTATTTCAAATCCTAAGTATTTGCACCAAAAACTGCTGTTAGATCTACGCTCCTAAAATACATGATTTCTGAAAAAATCGTCAATTCTGGCGTGGTGAGCAATATTTAGTTTATTTTTAATCATGAAAACCCGAGTCCGAAAAACGCTGGTTAGAGTCATACATAAGTTTTATGTAAAAATTTTGAATTGACACCAAAAAAAAATAGAGACAGCTAGGAATATCAAAAAAAAAAAACATTTACCAAAACAAATACCATGCAGAGAGGTAATAACTTTGGGCGTGGCCCCGAAAATTTTTCGCCTGTGGCGCTTTTTCACCTTCTTCACTAGGTGCAATGTCATGAAATACATGTAGTCCCGACTGTCCCTCTCTCCAGAAAAAAAATGTCCTACTTATGCTCACTGACCCACTGAGCCCCCCCAGCATATTTTCTGGCTACGTCTCTATACATTATTTTAAAAGTTCACTCAGTTTACATCCAAACAACACGATAAATATTTTATATCTGAACTTTATTCAAATGTTTTCCATAAAGTTAACTAATTCAGCACGCTCAACTTTCCCATGTCCACATAGACTCTCTTTATGACACGGCATACAGCTTCCACTAGTTTGCGACATAAGATAGGAATTTATTGTAATATTGCCTTCAGGATGTACGCTTGGGCTTGGTTTATAGAACTTTTGGAATTAAATCTGCCTCTTCAGGAATTAAATACTTTGGAAGAGATTAAAATATATTATATGCTTTACAAAATGGTAGAAGCGCAAATGTTTTAGGAACAGATTGTTTCACGATCAAAAGTTTTGTACCGGGTGTCCCACTAAGAATGGCTCTCGGCCGTATCTCGGAAACTACTGGGTATAGAAACTCAGGAAAAAAAAAATTACAACTAAAATGGTCATGAGAAAATCCTGGAAATAATTTTTAAGTTCCGCATTTTGCCGCAAGAGGGCGTAATTGAAAAGTAAATTTTGAAAGTTTACATATCTCCGAAAATTCCACATTAAGGTATATCTTTGATAACACCATTGAAAAGCTTGGACAATTATGCATCATTTTGGTCTTATGCTCATTCGCGTACCGACTTTAATAAAAGAAGGGGAAGGGGTTGAATGTGTAATCAGTTAAATCGCTGTAACTTATAAACGACTTATCCGATTTTAGCAAACTAAAGACTGTTTGGAAGAGAAATGTATGCACTTTCACCAATCGTATTTAGTTGTCCATAATAGTTCTCAAAAAAAAATTCTAGAGGCCGCAATTTGTAATAATAACACATTTTTTGATTTTACTCCGAAAAAGTAAATCATACGGTATAATTATTTATTTATTTAAAATACACCATTCCACAGAAAAATCCAATTACTGAATGGGTATATACACTATTATTAAATAACATTTCTAATATATATATAATAAGTAGTAATAAGTAAAAAAATGACATAATAAAACTATTAAGTAGAATGTACACTTTCGACCATGGAAAAATGTTTAAGTGAGACTTATCCTGACTAACCTGCAGTTAAATATATCAAACGTATTTTGGTACCAATTATATGTACTTTGTATACGCTGTAACGGCGAGTATTTTTTAATATTAGTTCGCGATGTGGGTATGAAAAACGTAAGAGAATGACGGGCTGAGCTGCGTGGAACCAAAATATTTATCTGATGTAGAATTTCTGAGCAATTAATTTTGTTATGAAGGATCTTATGTAAAAATTTAAGGTCAGCTATCATACCATTATCGAAAATTAGATGAAATTTGCTAGAAAAAATATTAAAACCGCAGCTCGATATCTCCGTTCGTTTCAGCATTATCGCCAATAGAATAATTTTTAAAAGTAAGCGATAATATATTTTTTAGAAAAAAAAGTGGGACGCCACTGTTATTTTTTCATGTGGATATTATTTCTGATTAGCCTGGTCAATTCTGCATAAAAATGGTCTCTTGCGTTTTTCTCCTCAGGCACACCGTTCTTAATTAAAATAATTAAATTAAATTAGACAGGCGGAAGTGAAGGTGGTCATTTCCAACAATTTTTATAAAACTAAATTTTTCATTATCAATGTTAATAATGATAATAATAAATAGTAGAGCTAATTTATTTTAATTAAGAACGGTGTGCCTGAGGAGAAAGACGCAAGAGACCATTTTTATGTAGAATTGACCAGGCTAATCAGAAATAATATCCACATGAAAAAATATCAGTGGCGTCCCACATTTTTTCTAAAAAATATATAATCGCTTACTTTTAAAAATTATTCTATTGGCGATAACGCTGAAACGAACGGAGATATCGAGCTGCGGTTTTAATATTTTTTCTAGCAAATTTCATCTACTTTTCGATTATGGTATCATAATTATACACTATGATTTATTTTTTCGGAGTAAAATCAAAAAATGTGTTATTATTACAAATTGCGCCCTCTAGCATTTTTTTTTTGAGAACTATTATGGACAACTAAATACGATTGGTGAAAGTGCATACATTTCTCTTCCAAACAGTCTTTAGTTTGCTAAAATCGGATAAGTCGTTTATAAGTTACAGCGATTTAACTGATTACACATTCAACCGCTTCCCCCCCTTTTATTAAAGTCGGTACGCCAATGAGCATAAGACCAAAATGGTGCATAATTGTCCAAGCTTTTCAATTGTGTTATCAAAGATATACCTTAATGTGGAATTTTCGGAGATATGTAAACTTTTAAAATTTACTTTTCAATTACGCCCTCTTGCGGCAAAATGCGGAACTTAAAAATTATTTCCAGGATTTTCTCTTGACCACTTTAGTTATAATCTTTATTTTAATGAGTTTCTATGCCCAGTAGTTTCCGAGATACGGCCGAGAGCCATTCTTAGTGGGACACCCGGTACTATTGTGAAGAAAAAATATTAAACATTTCTGAAAGAATTCTATTATACATAGAATAATAATTATTCATAGAAATGATTTTTACGGAATGCTCGAAAGAGATCGAATTACGTAGGAGGACGTAAATTTGATCATTAATCTTAAAATTAATATCAGCAATAAATATGCTTATAAAACTATTATTACCGGAAAAATTTAATAAGCATTATTTAAAAAGAAAATTTCAGGTAGGGTGAGAACGCAACCAGACGATTTAATTTGTAATCCGGCCAGTGCGTGCGCTCGGGAGAGCTCTGGATAGGGGACGGCTTCCAGGGGGTAGAGTATTACGAATTTCGCACAGGCGGCAGGGGATTTAAAGTCCCCGAGGCTCTTTTATTGCGTAGATCATTAGTTTTGGTTTTATGCGGTAATGAGAGGGACATATTAAGTGATAGCGATGACACTAGGTTATATTTTCAGTTGCTCAGGTGCTTTTTTAAGTAATGATTATTTCTAAATACGATGCAAATTCATATTTTAATATTTATGCTTGTTTCTGATGAGCATGTCAAAGAACTGTGTAGTTGTTTCGAATACCTTTTTTTATTAGTACCAGTTACATGAAGTTGTTTTTGGTATACCACTCAAAAGTTATGCATGTCTTGCATTAGCGGCGCTAGCAGAAAAACTATGTTGCTCTTATTTCTTAATGGATTGGTTAGCTAACTCACCACTTACTCTGGTTGGAGTTTAAGCCCCTGTAAATAATTTACAAGTTATCCATGGTATTGTCACGTGGGGAAGAATTAAAGGCGACAAGTCTCCATAACACCTACTTTATTATTCAATATGAAACGGCAGTTTAATGGTTACACAAAATCAAGCTTTACTTACAATAACATATTTGGCTAGGGACAAGCTCTCTAGGGCAAAGGGCTGATAATTGGAACAGGACTCTGCGCGGCTACTGACCCAATATTACTACTCTGGACCGAATCTTATATCGATCGGGTATCGACCTGAAGGGTTTCTAACCAAATGGTCGTGGCTTGAATGGTCTTGACCGAACTGGTCGAGACCCGAATGGTCCCGACCCGATGGAGATGACCTGAATGGTCTTGACCGAGTGGTATCGACCGAGTGGTCTCTTTTGCATAGTACCGGCCTGCTATTTATACCAATCAGTATCAATAAACTAACCCAGTTATTGATTGGTAACAAAATGCAAGCTCGGCGATATGCTAAGATAGCATACTTGTAGTTTGCTTGTTTTAATAACAAATAATTGGGTCAGTAGGTATTTTAATATTAACTTTTTAACTAATTATAAAATAGAATATTTATATATGTCTATATATGACAGTATTTTCGTTGTGTTCACGATTGGGTAGATACTCCCGAAAGTTCCATAGTGTAAATACACCTTTAAGGCGTGGCACTATTCAGCGTCTAAATCTTTCGGCTTTCCGTAAGATGCCCCTACCGCATCAGACGTTAGGTATCTTAACTTCCATCTTGTCGTACAGGATGGAAAAAATATTTCAGGAAATGAGATTTCCCCCAAAATTTAAAAAACTTCCAAGAGTTATAGAGTTCCATTTCAATCCTTACTACACCGCAAAACTAAATATTATATTTTGAGACCTGAAACAGGAATTAATTTCAAAATTCAATTAAATGCCGCCATGAAGGTTTGCAAAGTCGCGGTAGTAGCTTAGTGACCGAATTGAATCCTCTGTCTAGGCATACGCTTAATAAAATAAAAAATATTACAGAGATTTCATAGGGTTTAAGAATGCAATATGCAACTGGTAAGTCCCTAAGACCGAGACCAACAGGGACTGTAAACCGCTGGGGGGACATAAAGGATAGACAAGTACATACACGGGGTTCAGGTCCTGCGCTAAGCTGTAGGTCTCGTCTACCTCAGGCAACAGATGTTACAGTGAGCCTCCTAAACTTAAGTATATTAGCAATCCGCCAACTTTTTCTTATACAAAAAAATTACGATTGCAACCGTATCGAGTACATCGTCTTTTACGCTATTAAAAATTTTAAAGACAATACTCTTGAAGAATTTTAAAGCTCTGCATGATTACTGTAAAGTGAAAGTTAATTATCACCGTTTGTCTAAACAGTTATGGCTATTTCATATTCTACAATAATTTACTATAAACGTTCAATTTACATAAATGTTCTTTTATGTTACGTAAAGCAAGCCCATTAATTCCATCGCCGATACAGCTCATTAAAATTATCGAAACATTCGTTTTCAGCCCCCAATCATTCAGGTACAAAACATTAACTCAAAGAGATAGATAAGAATCATATGTCTTTGAATAAACAACACAAAGGCTGCATTCTCCTTTAACTGTTCAATAATAATAAGAGCCATTATCATAAAGAAAAATAATTAATATTTTGTTGATTATGTACCCATTATTAAATAATAACTATTTTTTTTTGGAGACAATTGACGAGAAGAGATGGTGCGTCATGCGATGAAAAATCGAATTAGCAAGGGGAAAAACCAAAGGTACTGAACTATATTGATTGTTTATTGCATTGCCTTCTTGATGTTCAAAAAGTGAGTGATACAGAATCTCTTGCCAATTAATTTGGGGACTTAGAGTGATCCTGGTGGGGGGACGTCTTTAAGGGGGGCCTAGATATGTTCTACGGGTTCAGTTCTGGGTTATCGTTGAGAATTCCTGCCCGATCACTGAAGTGATGCCGGGTGAATGTAATACCTCGTTGGATGACCGCATGGGAATACCACGTGGCCTTTGTCTCTTGTACGAGGTAAATTATGATTTTTTTATAATGAAACAATGTTATTATTTATAAACGTGGATATCTAACAGCATCCAAACTCAACAAAAACCCTTCATCAAACTACCAATTTAGTTCAAAAAGGAATTCGAACTATCTCTTTCCTTTCAGCGCTCAGCATCGTCGTGGTGGGGTGCGAATGCAACGGGACTGATTTGTAATCCGGTCAATAAGGGAGTGTATAGCGTGCAGCAACAGCGGGGGAGGGAACCGGGGTTTTAAAATTCGAGGGTGAATTTTGATGTTGAATGGAAGTGGGTTAACGCGGAAACTGGTAAATAGGTTAAAGCTGATATTGCAGAGAGTCGCCTGGTTAATTGTTAATCGGACGATTAGGAGACTAATTTAAAAGGTTTTAGGATTAAGGATTACCTACTCTAAAGGTGGAAAAGTATAACAAGTTAAAGGAAATGGCAGTCTAAATGTTAAATATAAAAAAGGATTTGGTAAAGGGGTTTCTTTGTCTTAAAAGGAAGAATAATAATGACAAAAGTTTTGTTATGACAGTACCTATGTTACATTCATTGGTCCAGAACCGGCACTCGGAGTACCAAGGTGCACAGTACGCCATAAAGCGATGGGTCAAGAGTGAAAAGAAAATCCACTGAAGCAGCAGACAGGGATTACCCCACAGCAAAAGCATCATTGTGGATCCAAACCCAAGACTTACCAAACATTTGCTTCAAATGAATAGGAACTAGCTGAGAACCATTACAGGAATTATGACAGGACGCATGGCTGTCAAGAACCATCTGCACAGAATGCAACGGTACAATAGAGACCTTGACTACAAATTATGCAGACAAGACAGGGAAACTGTACAGCACAGTTTGCCATTGCGAGTCACTAGATCGGAAGAGGGTACAAATACTCGGGCAGCCAAAACTGAAACCAAAGGACATCCTTACCCTCTCCCCAGTTGGCTTACACAAACTAGTGCAAGGAACTGGGATCACGGAGTGGGTGTAACAACCAAACAGGGTGAGCACAATGTGCCAAACCTGGTCTAAGTGAATCCGGCGCACGGACGGGTCATCGGCAAAAAAAAATTACAGTATGTTTATAAGGGCACAGTCGTTTGCTATGCCGAACATAAATATTGCGTTGCTGGTTTGTCAAACACAACATAAGCTGTCAAAGAACTCGAACAAGTCGACAACGAACAGTTGCCATTGTACCCGAATATTAATTAAATCAGTAAAAACGATTAAAATCTAAAAAACAATTTGTTCTTCATCAAAACAACACCAATCTAAACTTCTTATCTTTATTTGTGTCATGCATCCTTTAATTAAAAATAATTTGACCATTGTGGCTTCGTCCCCTCGCTCATTAGGAGCGCGAAAAGACACAAAGGGCGCAGATGGCATCCCGATAACACGATATTATGTGTGCTTTCCCCGCAGAGCCCCAAACCAGGACCGAAAGGGCCGGAAACTTGGGGCGTGTTATTGACATGTGCTGCCGACTTGCCGGAGTTGAATACGCCGCGCAGACTTTCTGTATAATAAATAGTATATGCATGTGATGGTGCTTTGAATGGTATGTGGTATATATTTACGAACTTTTATGAGTAGTCATGTTATCGTGGACGTACACACATATAATGAACAGGTATTAAGGAACCTTTCATTAATTATTTATATAGTCTTAAAACTATTTACTTTTAATTTTTCAATTTATTTTCGAGGGTCTCTTTAGTGTCAATCTTAACTTTCCCTCGAGAGAAAAAAGTAAAATTATTTAGTTTCGTCGCGTCTGTTGAGTTTATCTCACAGTTAGGGGACTTCGAGAACAATCACATTACACACATCGCCGTATTATTTACTGTGAAATTGTTTAGCCCAGCTCTGATTCCCATTAAATAGGGTTATTGTTTAGGTGAAGTATAACATCTCTTCCTGTTCGTATAACAGAGCAAACTACATTAGCACCTTCTTGAAAATATATTTAGACATATTTTACGCATAAGCCATTACCCACAGAAACACTTCCATTCCATTACAGGATTCCTACTGTGTTTAACCGACGCCGACGTCCCTCTACAGGGAATACCGGCGGATAAAATCCAGTTTCGACGAAAACTTTCAATTTATCAATCCACAGGACACAAAACCGTGTCGGATCTCGAAAGGTATAAAATTTCTGGTGTTGTCGATCACATGTAAGTCTCGGGGGCTTAACAACTCAAAAGATCAATTGGAGAAGAAATGAATTAAAAGTGAATTCTCTAGAACTAAACACAAAGTTTCATTTATCGAGGACTGTACAATGGTTTCTGTGCACCATGAATTATGTGATGTATAACATATATAATATTTATTTAAACATGCAAGTAGTATCACAACGATTCGAAGATGTTTTCAAGATTCTGTTTCTACTTGTTTAACCTGGAATGTTTTCGTTTTGTTTCTTCAATATGACGAAGTCGTATCTACTCTCCAGAAGGGACATGGTAATGTTGGGTTAGGAACAGAAAGACCTATCTTCCTTTTGTAAGAAGGAAGATAGGGCTTTCTGTTCCTAACCCTACATCTTCAATATGAAGTTAAAAAAAAGGTTTGACAACTATCAAATACTCTAAAGCAAGATTTTTGGACATTATCACTACTGACAATGGTGTCTGGATGATGGTCTGAAGGTCTCGCTATTTTTCCAGTACCTCAAGACCCATTAAAAGAAAAGCACGTACTTTATACAACCTCAAAAGGATACGTTTACGAAACAAACACTTATTGTTTCACAATACTGAAATCGTAATCAACATCTAATAAGGAACTTGGTAATAAATTTGCCAAGTCAGTTTAAGCTACAACATTTGGAACGAGAAAGGTCGTCAACACCATCATCAAAAACGAGAGGATAATCTGTTACCGCAGTAAATGTGCACGGAACTGTGGAAAATTACGTCATCCGAGTCGCTGGCGAATCATTTCGCAGAAGCAGTTTGCAATAGTACATGGGCTAAGGACAACATGACTAAAATAATATTAAAAATGGCGGATATATTATATCAGTACCTATTTAATTTTCTTTCATCACGTATTATTTTGGTTAGTAAAGATCTATCGATTTAAAGTATTAACTAATAAACATAAACTTAAAATGCTACTACTACCTAATTAAAAATTTTACAAATCCCACAGTAAAAATAAATGGAAGATGATAGTCTGGCATAATCATCCTTCTGATAAACCTGAAGATGCTTAATATTTTGTACATATTAAATCCAGTTTTTAGAAAAACAATCGATGCTCTGAATGCCCTACGTGATACGATTTAAAAATGTCTAAACCCATCCAATTCACCATATTGTCATGAAATATTCCATTTCTCCTAAAATGTTAAATTCTTATTTCAGAAAAGAAATAAGACACTTAACACCGATAAAAGAGTTAGATAGTGAAAACTCTACATGTTTCGAAAGTAATGATGTACATCAGGAGTTAAAATAGAATGAACAATTGGAAATAATTAGTTTCCTATTTCCTTCCTTTAAACTGCCTTTCCACTTCAAGGATGGACTACTTTTCAAATTCCTATTTAGGTTACTTGTTATTATCGTTGCCAGCATAATTCTGAGCTTGTGATATTTGAAATACAACTGTTTAATTTGATCTGATATAAACAACAATAAGAATCAGAACTGCTTTAATGGCTGGATGTATTTTGGTAAATATGAAAACAATTTCTTTTCTGAACCCAACTCTTAAATCTCCTAAACAACAGGACCACTCATGACTCACAAAGCTGACCACAGCTACACCACAGCTGAAAGTTCATTTAGTTAATTCACTTTTCGTTTTGGGAGCTTCGCTGTGATCGTTATGGCATCATGATTCAATGCAAAATTTAATAATGGTATCCGAAGAGAGTAGAGGGTACATTTTTAACAGCCAAATCCTATGTGAGAGGAGCATATTAAGATAATGGGGAGGTTCATTTTTTGGTTGTTTTTGCTGGGGTTGGCGTGGAATCCGAACCACGTGTATGTACTAGTTTATCCTTTTTACTCCCCCAGAGGTCCTCAGTCCTCGGCGTCCCTCTCTCTAGGTACCGATATTAGGATTCACTCATACTGCATTCTTTTTATCCACTTAAGTTCTCACCATGGAGCCACTGCCACGGTACATGGGGGGCTGATAGGTGGAAAGTAAAAGTAATACGTAATAGACTCTACCAGAGGCGAAAAAATTATAATCCCAAGAAGTGCCTTGACTTCAACTTGGGACTTTAATTAAATATGGAACTTTCGGGGGCAACTCCCCGACAAAAGCCCCTAAATCCCTTAGGATTATTGGAGCTCCGACTAAAAGTCAGACCAGGTAAACTGTCACAGCTGAGAAGAGCCCATTACCAGTGAAGACGAGACAAGACACGTTGTGTTGTCGCCTTTGATAGAATCGGACATGGATTCGTGGATCAGACGGACTTGATAATATATTTCTATTGCATAGGGCAGGTTCAAATGGACAGGTCAGACAAAACACGTTTACACTTGGACTAACAAAAGTGACTTTAACCCAACAAGTAGCTCGTCGTTTTACCGTCGTTATTGGCATTTATCAAGAGGCGAATACACGCACGGAAGCCGTTTATCGCGACTCTAGACGCCTGTCGCTTACTTTATCGTATTTTCTGTCTTTGTCGTTTATTCTCGGCCTTGAACATCCCAATGTAAATAATGGGCCCGGTTTAAAGTTTTGTTGATAAACATTTTGTTAAGTGTAAACGTTGTATTACTTTGTATGTTAAAACTGTTAAATAATACTTATGGATTGCATTATAAGAAGGACAAATGAAGCAATGTAATGCACGAAACGGCTGACATCAATAAATATAAAAGCTGCACATTTTATTGTCAGAAAGTCACGAAAAAATGTGCATTTGTAAGGCATATATTATTGGGATGAATCTGTAACATCAAGATACCACTTGGGATTATAAATGCAGAGTGTTATGTTTAGTCTAGGCACCGATGATAAAATAAAATATCGGATTTCTAAGTGAAAGAGCGAAGGATTTATTAATAACAACTATTTAAATATAACTAAATTTAATAAACTTTGGTTTAATTTAAAATACATGGATCCAAACTCGATTAACAGCCGTCACCGTCTTTAACTTAACAGTCTGATAGTTAACATCGGTATAAGGATTAACAGTCTGTTAATGAAATATCGTATTCACCATAAATCAGGGACGCTCTATTAACAAACAGAGTTAAGTTGATGTACGTACGTCTGAGCTGACAATTCTAGTTTATAACTAATTTCAGAGTAAAATATTCCAATCTCATATCTTCTGAAATATCGTTTTATCAATCAAATCCGTTCTTTACGTCACTTTACGCTAATAAATTAAATTTTACGGATCCAGTAGTAAAATTTAATGATGGACAAAACAGGATATAGGAAGACATCCAGTAATTATACTATGCGGGAGAAGAACTCTAATTTCATTGGAACAAAAGTACATTAAAATCGGAAATCCCCGATATGTATTTGAAATGATCCTGTAACATAATATCTTAAACAAATTAGTATTTAATATATTCTTGAAATAGGTTGATTTCTATAATTTACTGGTTCAACTACTCCATCTAACCGATTCGCCAATTGCTCAAATGTGTTTTTATTTCTTCTAAACCGTTTTTGAATTCAATATCTTCTACTTCTTCAAATACATTGTTACGCACTTTTACGTTCCTTTCTCGTACGATTTCCTCATCATCGCAGTCTGACGAGTCTATAGTAAACGTGGAAAATGTATTGGATAGTCTAAATTAATTTTTAAACGAAAAACCTATTAATAATTGTTATTATTTGTCATGTGTTTGTCAAGTTGTTATAAATCTAACAACAATTTTAAAACTTAACAGCTTGTTATTTCTTATCAGCTCAAAATTGCACTGTCAATTTTAACTATAAGGCTTAACATCCAATGGTGAATACGAGAATAGAATTAAACAGACTGACAAGAATCTTAACCGAATGATAGTGAAAAAATAGTTGTTGGTGAATACGGGTGTAAGTCGTCTTACAAACCAAGCTTAAACTGACTGTTCTCTATTTTGTGTTCTTTTGCTTTTTCACTGAGGTACCTAGACTAACTAACACTCTGCATTCATAATTCTAAGTGGTTTCTTATAGACCTTACACATTTAAAGTCAATGTTATCATCCATTCATCGTCAATTTTAATATTCGTAACTCATTTATTGTTAGCTGAAAATACCAATACCAGAATTGACACATTACGCACATTCTGAATCCTTATCGAATTTTTGAATCCCTTTGCTTTTCTCAGCCCATTTAGTTAGCTTTTGCAGGTCAGTCTGGTTTTGTTTGGGTTTGTTCCAGATCAAACTCAAATATTTGTTACCTTTTCCGATCTGGTGACTAGCTAAGCCAAATGCGTTAAATGCTGTACAGTTTGCCTTTCTTGGTTTTACAGCGTACATTTTAGGTCTCCATTATACAGTCTCACTCAGCATAGCTGTTGATTTTTCATTATCAGAAGCAGCTGACTAACGAGCTTCAGGTTTCAAAAGAATTTTGCAAACAATTTGAGTTACATACTTCTAGAAAATAAGGGTATCGTCTATAGAAAGCCGAATAAGCTGGATTTGATTGTGGTCTCTAGGACTATTGGTACAGTTATACATGGTGTGGCGGGACATAGGAAATCCCATAAAATTTTTGAGGATGGCGAACGTTCAGAATTACAGAAAAATTTAAACAATTCACCCTTAACTGGCTCACCAAAAGAGTATTCAACAGTTTTCTGAATCAGAACTCTTAGTGATCTTTAATAAATTTCAATAAGATTTCTCTCTCCAATGAATAGGGGATCGAGTACTCCATACATTTAAAAAATAAGTGGAAGATTTCCTATGTTTCGCCTTACTATGCAACTCCTTCCGTATTCATAAATAAGTACATGTAAATTAAGAAATCAGCATCCACTAACTCACAATTAAATAATCCTTCCTCTCTGTACCATCAAATATAGCGATAAATAGCTAAAAGCAGAAATTAGCTCGCCTAAATACTAATTTTATATTGAGCTTTATTATATTAAACCAAAAACAACTAGGATGCTTTAAAGCCCGCGTATCCTCATCCTGAACACCCGGATTAATGCCGATAAGTACGTTACCGACTCAGACAACAACAAAAGCAAAGTAATAAAAGAGGCGATGTAATTACAAAGCCGCCAACACACCTAACAAATGAAATAGCTCCGTCCCACTCCCACGCACCGTCTTCCATCTCTCTTCTATCCGCAGGGCTGCGTGTTGATTCGCTACAAGTCCGCGACTGGTTTTGTAATACGTTACAATTAAGGCGCTATTAATTTTAATTGAATGCTGTTGGCCTTTGACGCCAGATGAATGATTAAGTTTTTATGGTCTATTTTTTCTGTGCTCGTTGTTGCTGTGTAATACAACAACTTTATCGAATTGTACGTCCTTGTTTGCTTTAAATAGAATATATTGTTAATTAGCGTCTATGTACAGTTTTCCTTATCTTGACAGGTAAAAGTTTTACATTTTTATTGGTCATGGTACTTCATTATTTCAGTGATTCTAAACGCTTAATGTAGTGGTAGAAAATAACCGAGAAGGGAAGGGAAAAAAAGGAAAAAAACAAAATTTGCAGGTTGACAAGGTGTCAGAATATCTTATGGTTTATTGCCTTAAGCAAAGGTAAAAAAGAAAACTAGAAACACAGAAAAGGCTAAAGGTAAGGTGGTATTTAAGAACATGAAACAGACGAAAAGGAATCGCAAACGCTAACAACTAGTTCAGTCAACAATACTTCAGTCAAATTTCCCACACCTGAATATCACCGTTAGTTTCTGTATGTATGTTAAAATGATATGAATGAAAAGATGAACAAACCAAATTACATTGAAATTATCTTTATTTCTACATTAACGAGAACACGGAACGTGAACGTATCCATTAGCTCCACCCTTATCTGCCTCTTCATACTGAACCAAAACTGAGAAAAAAGAGGATAGACTGAAAAAGGAAGCACCACAAGATAGCAAAGCAAATGTTTCGAGTTCCATAAATAATGAATTTCGGTGAGTGACTGGTTAAAGGAATTAGATCAAGAATATGATAGTAGATTCCATCATGCCCATAAACGGTAAAATTAATCACGAAATGGTAAAATATTGACAAATAAAAGATATTCGTACAGGTTCAATTAGAAACCGACTTCTTTTTGGCGTTAAGAGTGATAGTGATTCGAGTAATTGAGGTACACAATAAGGAAAGGTCCGATTAAAGTTATAAAATAATTAACTACAAGGAAGAGTAGAGGATGAGATGACCTCCCAGTCTGAACAATTTTTGATGATGATTGCTGTTCCTAAATACAAAGTTGTAAAAGAAGCACCAAATTTTGTTCAATGTCCAGAAGGCTAATTAATAGGAAACTTGGGAATCCTTAGTATTATATTATCTTTTCTAGAAAAAAAAATATTACGTAATACTTTTATGATACAACCCCCTAAAGGACAAGTCAAGTACATCAACTCAAAATAATGTCTTGAAGCATAACAGCGATATCCGGCGTCCCTCGCATTAGCGATAAAGCCGGACTGCCCGACAAAGAGAGCAGATCATGATAAAGAAGGACAGAAGGAAAACGGGCAATGCGAGATAGGAAAACAGCTGTTTCGAGTTTTACGGTTGACGTCCTCGCGGCATCGCAGGCACGTTCTCTGCCCGAGGAGACATTCGTCTAAATCAAAATAGTCATAAATTCTGATAACGTGCCATCAGCTACGCTATGTTGCCATTAATGAAATCGGTAAAGTTCAGTAAAGGCTGCCTTACAGTTTGCAATTTTTCTTTCACGCAAGAAAAGATTGCCTGCGAGTATGCACAGAACGAGGCTAGCGATCAGCTGGCGCAGTTTGTATTGCTTGCAAGAAATATAACTCCGACCCTATTTTTATTGCAATTGCCAGTGCAATTTTGGGGATTTTTTGACGATTTATGAAACACCAACCTAAATATGAAAATTACTGATATTTGTTTTTTTTCTTTCTAACCTATAGTGGGTACGTTTTGTTTTTATTGGTTTGCTTTGTCTCCTGTAATGCTGTTATATTAAAATGAATACACAAAAAGCGCCGGCAAGTCCTAACCGAATGTCTTTTTATTTTAAAGGTTGGCAAGTGGTACATTACCTACGACGTTGGCAAGTCATTGCACGCTGTAAAACGAAGTGAAATTTTTATTTCCGCAATACTAATTGCTGCAAGACAACTGGCATGAAAGAAAAATTACAAACTGTAAAGCGACCATATCAGTATATCACACACCGAGAGTTCGTTAATAACGATTTCATCAAAGGTATAAGAGTTTCGAGTTCGTTAATACGACAAAGTGTATAATTGACACTAGAAACTCTAGTTGCATAAAATGTACCTAATTTTTTACACTGACAATTAATAGTCCAAAGAAATACTTGTTCAAAACATCAATTCATACATAGAGTTCACCTTCACCAGACTAGGTTATGTATATATTTAAACATACAAGGTTTAAGGGCCGCAGTCTGGAGTCGATTATTGATCAGTTCCTTTTGAATAAGTAAGAAACAGTATTATCTACTTCATGCGAAACTATTTTAATAATAGAAAAAGGTAAGTTACTGGATAAACACCAAACAATTATAATAAAGTATTCAATGAACAAAATTCTTGCCTTAATAGCAGATATCTACCCAGTGGCTGCAAATTTCTACGGTATTTTTGTCACCATGTGGCAACGCACAGGATCGTGACAGTCATGACGTAGACGCTAGTCTGGAGGAGGGCCTTTACGTAAAAAAGGAAAGGGGAATGTTTTTTAATTACCCAAGGTTCATTTTAGCGCGAGCCTTTTAATAGGCTTGGGATTTATTATTTTAATTATTGTCATTCTTCATTAACTTCAGTTAGAAACTTGACTTGACTGGAACTGACTAACTTTAAAGTTGTGAGAAAGTATTGAAAGGCAAGAAGAAAAAGTTTATAATGTATTGTAAGGATTTAAAAAAAGAAAAAAACCAATGTATTTTAAGAGTTTTATGGTTTTTAGGTATTTTATATTTTACAGTTTTTAAATACATTTCCAAACCTATATTATTGAAAATGGTTGAAGCGCTTATGTTGGTTTAAGTTGGTGTGTACGTAGGCCTATGATAGAAATAGATAGAAGACATATGGTTGTTAAAGTTGACGGAAATGGGTAGAACCTCTATGTTCGCCGAAGAGAAAATGCATAATATGCCTATGGTGACCAAGGTAGAAGTATATGACCCCATATTTTTAGTGAGTCGTAATTACCCTACACGTCACACTGTGAATTGTGTTATAGAAAGTAAACATACCTGAATTCACGTGTTTTTTACTCCATCTTGTGAGAATACTCAAAAATTCTATTATAGAAGTATAAAGCGGATAGTGGCCGCAGTGGAAAGATGTAGAATACATGATTGAAGTTGGGGTGCGTAGAATGAACAGGCCCGACTGTCGGTTTCGGGTCTGGCCACTAATGTTTCCAGACCAGCCGGCTTTTCAGGTCAGCTAGGCTTTTCGGGTTTACGTTCGTTTTCGGGTCAAACGGGCTTTTCGGGTCAGTCGGGCTTTTCTTTCTTAGCCTTGGTTGACGGGCTGGCGGAGTCAGGTCGTAAAATTCTAGCCCGAACAGTGAAAAGTGTCGAGCACTATCTTACAATTAAATCAAGAAGTACCATTCAACACGTGTGTGACAAAAATACGTCATTCTATAAGGTTCAACACAGGGAGTGTGCTAGAGATGAGGGCATACTCTGGAATATAGAAATGAAATGAAAGTCTATGTAATGGGTTCATGAAAGTTACCAGTCTCTAAAAAAGGCCGGGCATCAATGTTCAACTGGAAATCTGATGAGACCAAGCAAAAGTTATTCTTATTGAATACATACCTCCGTCTGACTTTTAAAAGGGTATATAATGCCTGTTTTGCAGGCCACCAGGAATCATAAGGCAATAAAAGCAAACACCTTACCCCTTATACGACTCTATTATTCCCTGACTTGAAAAGATTTTCTTATTTTTCTGGTTTATTATTGACGAACATTTTTTCTTTCTCAAAGGCAACTTAATCCCCCCAAAAATCATCTTGCCTGGAAAACTTTTCCCCCGAGACGCGGGTGAGTGGTCTCCGGATGGATTTCATGATAAAATGCGACGGAAAGCGAATAGACAAAGAGGACGAGTATGGAACGGCGAATAAAGAGACAGGAAGAACGTCTAGGTAATGATTTCGTTGCGCCGGAGGGTGTTGGGCTTGATTCTGTGGAGTGTTTTAATGTAAACTTTTACGTCAAGAACAATGTGTTTTTCTTTTGTTGTGGAACAAATTATGGTTGTAAGGTTTTTAAAACAGATATTTAACATTACAGTATTAATTTTTTTGGGTACCTACTGTAATTTACCAAACCACCAATATTCCAAAGACTATAGCCACTACCCTATTTCGTGACCGCACAACGATAATAAATAAATTTAACTTTAAATATGACTTACCCAGAAAATGTCAAGAAGAAACTTTTTATACCTAAAATTTTACTTACTGGCCTCCGCATACCTTTTCATTTACTTCACTCACTCTTAACTCACCTGAAACAAAAGAAACGTCATTAGTACCTATCAGATGTTTTAAGATATATTATATTTATGTTCAGTCGAGTTGGTAAATTTGGAATCAATTTTTAATACATTTTTTAAAAGTCATTTGAACATTATGGCGTGATATATTGGTAGCAAAGTTGTATTTACCATGGGATCGATAATTTTGTAGCCACCAATGATTCGTATATAAGATATTTTTCTAAATAATTAAAATTATTTGTCACGCAGAGCTACAAAGGTAATAAGGCCAACCAGCTAATCAGCGATCAACAAAACCCTTGCCAGACCAAGCTCTTCTAAAGTTGGTTTCCTGACATATGATTGTGTGGTATCAAAACGGAATGTGTAGGACTACGAGTTCCTGTTTAGCAGGGAACATTGGTCTATTAGTATGGAGCAGTTCCGTCGCCGTTGTGGCCTGTGACCTTTGATTGACTAAAGCAATACAGGTATGTTAAAACGATGAAAGGGAAGTTTCAATATGGAATTCTCTGCCCTACCACCCAAAGGTTCCTTCGAGTATACTACCGCAAGTGTGTAACGCCCCAACGGTCGCTGGGGCTCTAAATAGACACCAGAGCAAATAGTGAGCTGACCAAATAACAGTGACAAGCCAAGGTCCACTTACTTTATTCTAACTTAAGCAAGGATAAAGACAATCTCCAGTGTCAATGCATATAAATTTTGATGTAGGACCGTTAATGTTACAGCAAACCAACCAATATGACTGTTAGCAGGGAACATTGGTCTATTAGTATGGAGCAGTTCCGTCGTCGTTGTGGCCTGTGACCTTTGATTGACTACAGCAATACAGGTATGTTAAAACGATGAAAGGGAAGTTTCAATATGGAATTCTCTGCCCTACCACCCAAAGGTTCCTTCGAGTATACTACCGCAAGTGTGTAACGCCCCAACGGTCGCTGGGGCTCTAAATAGACACCAGAGCAAATAGTGAGCTGACCAAATAACAGTGACAAGCCAAGGTCCACTTACTTTATTCTAACTTAAGCAAGGATAAAGACAATCTCCAGTGTCAATGCATATAAATTTTGATGTAGGACCGTTAATGTTACAGCAAACCAACCAATATGACTGTTACCGTCATAAACTACGTTCCACGAATGCACGCTGTTAATTTTATTATTATAAGTGTGGTTGGCTCATATAAATTTTGACGTATATAAATTACTAAATAACAAAATATAACGGCCTAAGCATAATGGAAATAATTTTACTGCACGGACAATTGCGTTTCTAAAACGTTTTGTTATTTCTGTCGAATGCCGTCCGTGCTTTATTGCAAATTATACTTTTTACATTTTCTATCATAGCAATAAAAAGGTTTATCGATTGCCGTATGCTATGAACATAAAATAAATTGAACTATAAAGAAATCAGTACCATACAGGAGTTAAAAGAGTCAGGAAATTCTGGAAATTAGAATGGTGAGAAACTTTTGAAAGCAGGTAGGCATTGTTAGTTTATTCCACAATATAATCCAGACCAAAGAAACATCTTCAAACAAGTTTTAACAGGATGGTGCCCCCCCACCCGTTGTGGTTTACAATTTAGATTTTGAACCAAATATTTCCATATCAGTAGATAGGAATGATAGGCGAAATTGAGAGGCCTGTCGGATCCCCAGACCTCACGCCATTGGACTTTTCTTTTTGAGGTGGAAATTGGACCGGTTAATAATAAATATTTAAAAGTTTTGTATTATAAAGGAAAGATGTGACATTAGATGGAATACCTTTCTTGTCTACCGTACGAGAGATTTCACTAGATCTTTTTATTGTGGGGAGAGGTGAGGCGGTGATACAAGGTACAAAAGGACGTCATGATCTTTGTGTAAAATTCAGTCGCTGACCATTATCGTAAGAGACACTATTGATACGACGAAATCACGTTTTTTAACTAATCTGTCATTTTATAAACCAAGGCATAGGTTAAAAACACATAATCTATCCCTGGAACAAATTCCTCTCGTCATAAAGATTTGGCGCCCTTTTTATGGTCCGTTGACGGGCCGGGCTTTATAGGCACACTTAGGGAACTTAAGGACGAGGGAACAGGGATAAGGGGAGAGGTCAGTAACGAAGGGCTCTTCCTATTGACACAGTAACCAGATAAATAGGCACCCCCTAAATTAAAGTTGGCAAGGTTGTAAAATTAGGTTTGACAGGAGTTTTGTTTCGGTCAGTTGAATAAAGTTGTTTTTATTTTGTTGGATAGATACTTGTTAAAAGTATACCGTATTGGCAATCTCGAATCTAGGGTAAATATAAACGCATCAGACAGAGATTATTAGTAGCGTTTAACACGTTAAACAAAGAACACACTATCCCCTACCTCCCACCTTCCATTGTTTAGAACACGCAGTTGAAGCAGCCACGGGAGCGATCGTTACGTCGACTCGGCCACACCGCACACTTAACCCACCTTTCAGAAATGTAGGAGAGTGGTTAGGTGTCTCTTTTTAACTAAAGGTTTTGCCCATATGTGCCTTCTCTCTTGGTTGCATTAGAGACTTCGCACCCTAGTTTTTAGAAAGCCAGCTTTTTAAAGATGGGGGGGGACTCTGTTTGTATGCGCAAAGTTATACATTTTCCACTTGTGCATTTACTGTTAAGGAATCCAGACTCAATCAATCAAAATTAATATTTTAATAAAATAATTTAAAAAAAGTTGAGGACACTTATTGAGTCTCGTTTAGTTCAGAATGACCATTCCGAAGAAAAGATACGGTTTTGTTCGTGCATTAATGCTAAAGGAACATCTAAAGGCCCACTAATAGACCCTTGTGGAACTCCGCAGTTAAAGCCACCCCTGCACAAAAGGCACCGCCCCTTTATGCAAGCTTGCCGTATGTTCTATGCGATGAAAGATTATTCTAATTATCGAGTCGGTTTTAATATTGTACACATCGTTTTGAATTAAAAATGATGTGAAATCGATGCGAAATGCTCTACAAATTCGATAGTATGCCGGACATACGTGCATTTTTTATGCGATGCTCCATTTGTTCTGATATCCATCGTATTTCATATTTATGAGCGCGATGCAGCCTAGATTAGGCTGCGTGAATTATGAGTTTTAAATAATTGAACGGCTGCTTCCATGGCGTTGGTTTATCAGTACAAAGGCAACATGAATATAATACGTAGATATCAATTTGTTTTTAATGTATCAAGCAGAACATAAATCATCAGGATTAGCAGAGATCACACAATCTACTGGAATAACAGACATACAGTAAATAATTTATTGGAGTCTCAGCTTCGATGGTAATAAGGCAGCTACTTCAGATGAGTAGAGATCAGTATTCTGACGGAGCACATTGCTGTCAAGAAGCACCTGCATTGAATGGAGCTGTACAACTGAGACATAAGATGCAGATTATGCGAACAAGACTGGGTAGAGCACATTATCTTACACTAAGAGTCATTGGATCCCGACCGTCTCCCCAGTTGACCTACACAAACTAGTGGCAACTGAGAACTGAGATTACTAAGTGGGTATACTTACCAAATGATAAACGATGATGACCACAATGGGTTAAATCCGGCACAATCGGCAGGCGGGATCAAGCAATTATAATGGATTCTAAGCCAAACTTGTTGCCCAATATTTTGTGGGCTCTTTGGGATCTTAAACATCTCCATGTTGCGAGTTAGAAGGATGTTGCCGTAGAGTCATCAATCTTTATTAGAAGCAGATTTGTTCGGTCGATACTTTTTCTCTTCTGGACTAGTTGTATTTAGTTACATTTGCATGACCATCCAAACAATTATTTGATTAAATTCAGCCTCAAAGTTCTTGTAAAGACAAAAACGTGCTTTCTTCTTTAAGTATATGCGCGTGCTTCTACATAACCGACATTTATAGGTATATATATATATACAGGCGTAAGTATACATACATTATACTCTCAAAGTTTTATTATCCTTTTTGTTTATAAAATATTACGTGAGGAAATTTATGCCCGCATTGTTTATACACAAACAAAGATATCTCTCGAGATTATGCTAATCTGCCTTGTTACGTCATTTTTTTATATCTACCCATACAGACTCACAATTATTTTGACATGCAAGCAGCAATGGGAAGAATTTATTTTATGTCTGTAATAAAGTTGCGTTTAAGTGTTAAGTCAATTAGGTTATTCTCGGCTAAGCTAAATAGTATTTGTACGGGGGAGGTAGGTGGAGGGGGGGGGGATTAATTTCGGGAAACGTTACTTTATTAACGTCATAATTAAAGGTAAGGGTCCAGGATATTACAAATGCACTTACAAGGCTGGTAAGAAGGTAATTTTTATTAAAATTTACTGGAATATTTAAAGATGTTAAAAATTGACCTCGGTTCGGTAACTAATATTAAAAATAATTCAGTCATAGCATGTCCCGAAGAGAAAAAAATGTGTCCTTTCCCTGTATATTTAAACAAATACTATCCTTTACGTCACACCCAAGAAACCTCGCGGGTCACCACTTCAATAAAGAAAATATTGACACTCCAATTAACAAACCAAACAATGGACAATCGAGTGCCAAAACAAAAGAGTCGCGTGCGCCGTGCGAGGGTGCGACGCGAGGGGCGGGCAGAGCAGGCCTACTGCAATGTATTATTTATGAGTAGAGAGTATCGATTTTCGAAACGACGCACACTGGGGCAATGAAGCTACAAAGCCAGAAAAAAACCTTATATAGAGTCGATACCATTTTCTTTTGCTGAGTTTTTTTTCTTCCCGAGGGTCAGTCCAAGTCAGGTGCACTTCTGCTCGGTTTAGCCCATTGTGCTCACCCTATTTTCCATTACATTGACTCGATGATCCCAGTTTCTTACATAGCTTGTGTAGATCAACTGGAAAAACGGTTGTAGCTTTGGTAGCCCAAGTATATATTTATTGCCTTTTCTGATGATCTACTGACTTAGAGTGGTAAACGATATACAGGATCTACAGCTTCGGTATCCGGTGAGCAGTTGCATTCGGTGCAGATGCTTCTTTAACAGTCAGGTGCCCTGTCAGAATACCTATGCTGATCCTCAGCTGATTCCTAGTCACCAAAAGCAAATGATTCCTGGTCATTACAAGTAGCTGTTTAGTTAATTTCCGGTTTCGGTTCCCAATGAAACACTACGGTTCAATCTGTTGTTCCAGTAGATTTTGTGTTAAGTTAACTATTGGCCTAATTGTCTTCGGACGCCCAACTTTTTAGAAGGTCTATTACAAACACCCAAGAAGTCACCCATTTAAATATGGTTCATAATATGTTATACTAATTTCTTTATAATTTTTGGTTAATCAAAACAATGTAATTACTTGTACTTAAAATAACATTTCTGGTTCAATAGTCTATTTCAGAAAGGTGTGGAGTAATAAAATGGGAAATTCCTTCCAGTTCGGCTCAATTTCGGTATTGGCCATAGGCGCACGTACATTTTGTGAATAAAACTATGATAACTAACCAAAGAAAAAAAATAAGATAATGTGATAAAGAAGGAAATATTAGCTAGAGTAAATTTACACAAACATTGTTTTATGAAATATGCCGTGGAAGATAGGTATAGCTGAAAAACATAGTGAAACTGTGCTGCGCATAGCGCCATATCATTGCGAATTAACTCTTATAGAACCTATATGGGCGCAAGTGAAAGGATTTGTAGCAAGACACAACACGATGCAAAATGAAAGACGTTAAGCTACTGTTTGATCAAGTCATCAAGGAAGTGACACAAAGAACTGGCGAAAAGCAGTCCATCATGTCATTAAAGAAGAGAAAATGTGGGACCTTAACCACCTGATCTATTGCACCGTCGACCCGTTTATTATAATAACGTCAAGAGGAGATGACAGTTCCTCAGATGACGAAGAATATTATGATTTTTTTATAATTTAATTTCTGTATAATATATTTTTTATAATGTTTAATAAAGAATAAGTGTACCTATGTACTAATGCACGCCTTTGTCACACCATTTTCAGTGTACCTGCACTTGATGAAAATAAAGAATTTTGCAATGAAATCAATGCTAAATTATTAAAGTGGCTTAAATATTCGTTGGATCACTCTTCAGTCCCTTTGCATACCTAATGAGCTCTTATTACTCTACACCTTTCTAAAATAGACTATAATGACTTTTTTTCTGTGTAGAAATATGCAGATAACCTAAATCATACGAGGAACAGAACATTTCATTTAAAATTTTAAAAGAAACGGGGGAAGAGGAAGATAAAAACGCTCCAACAAAATACACAATTTTGAATTTTTTCCCCTTTTTACATTGACTCGCCCCCGTGTACGAAGGGCCTAAGGCCCGACATGGGGCCAAAATAGACGGAGGCCTGATGGTGACGGCATCGTGCGTGACCGATAGGCAGCACGGGGGGCGGCAGAGTGGACAACGAGGGTAAGTGGATTATCGGTTATCGGGACGAAAATTGTAGTGCGCGTAAGTAGGAATTTTTTTTTTCTGGAGAAAGGGACAGTCGGGACTACATGTATTTCATGATATCGTACCTAGTGAAGAAGTTCGGGGCCACGCTCAAAGTTCGTTTAAAATTCACCTAATTATCAAATTTCGAAAATTAAATTATTACCTCTCCCCCTCTGCATGATTGGATTAAATTTGTTTTTTTTACTTTTTTTTTAAATTTCTATCTGGCTCTTTATTGAAAAAAAAAACTTTTTTTTATTTGTGAAAAATATGAATATTGGTGTCAATCTAAAATTTTAACATATAAGACGTATGTATGACTCTAACCAGCGCTTTTCGGGCTCGGTTTTTCATAATTAAAAATAAATTAAATATCGCTCACCACGTCAAAATTGATGATTTTTTTAGAAATTATGTACTTTAGGAGCGTAGATCTTAGAGAAGTTTTTGGTCAAAATGCTTAGGTTTTGAAATACTCTTCTTAAGTGCCGTTTTGTATATTCATAATAAAGCATTCTCGTTTCTTCCCGCTCTATTTTTTTATTATAAAAAATCACACTTCTTCTATAAAAAATGTTTCAATTACATTTTTTACTTTAATTTTTCTAAAATTACATACCTAATTGTTTTTTGTTTTTGTTGTAAAAATTATTTATTGCATTGGATTATTTTTGATTTAAAATGGCTCTAAAAAAGGGAAAACGGAACAGACAAGTATATAATAGAAAAATACTTTAAAATATTATTAGTATTCAGCGCCAAATATAATTATTTCGAAGCGAATCGAGAATCCGGTTTCAGGTATCAGCCAGTGCGGAGATTTTAGCGCCTGAAAAATCGATTAGCGAAATTTTGACGGTTGAAAAAATGTCACCATTATTACAAATTGTGCGCTATAACATTTTTTTTTTAGGAACTATCATGTACCAATGGATGGTGTGGAGAGGCCAGCCTTAATGAAACACCCTGTATAATAAATTAGACCAAAAACATTGGGTTTTCTTGGCCCGAATCTCGGCCATGTTTAGATATATATACAAGGCAAATTTTATGGTATTAAGTAATATTATTCACGCATGTCTTAAGTCCACGATAAGTTAAATATCGCTAAAACTAAAATAATCGATAAGCAAATTTCCGAAATAATAAATGATCAACGTCTCTAGGGACGGCGACGCTCCTGCTGGCAGCAAATTAATTACTTGATTAATTAGCGACGAGGTAACTTAACTTGTTAAGTGGCCGTTGTCGAATCCTGTTTTCGCCTTTTGATATCTCGTTTCGCAATGATATATTTATTCCCTTGTCGGAATTGTAGAAACCAGACTTATTGACATTACTCGCTTTAGTTAAAGTTGTAAAAGGCAGTATACAATTTGATGGAAAATGTTTAGTAAATTAAAATAGTAGTTTGTACAACAAGAGTGGATATGATGTCCATATCGCACGAGGAAGCGAATTGAACTAATCCTGTCGTGTTTCGTGTTATGGAAAATAATTTTTTTTTAGTAATTACTTATTTTTTTAAATCAATTTCAACTACGAAAAATAAGAGAATTATTGAATTTAAATTTGCAAATTTAAAAAATACTCAATTTTATTATGTATGTATGAGGTGATTTACAAGATATTTCTATACTCACTAAAATTATTTAAAGAAAAACGGTTGATCGATAAAAATGTTGGTATTAAATTCATACTACAAAATGGCCGCAATGGGATTATTTTATAATTTAATAAGAAATAATAAAGTATAAATTAATTTCATTTTACGTAGGTAATTGAAATGTTGGTAAGGAGGAGGTAAGCTTAAGACATTGTTAATGCTTGTAAGAGTCTTCTTAACAATAAAGAATAAATAATTTTTTTTTTTTACGGTTCGCCGACTACTGAGGCCATCTTGAACCGGTCATCGACCACAAATGTGGTCTACCGACTGGGGAGTGTGAAACGGCACCTTCATCGTACGAGATATCCGATCTCATCCGGCCTGTCCGGCGTGAATAGGAAGGCTAGGTGTCGATTCATTTTACACTCTTCCCTGAGGTAAGAGCACGCCGTGTTCCCAAGCGGTCACTCGCCCAAGTACTAACCGCGCTCGATACAGCTTAACTTTGGTGATCTGCGGGAACCGGTGCTTAATATGTCGACAGGCCCTTGCCTGGATAAATAAATAAATAAATAAATTATCTGTTATAGTTACTCCACGTCGAAATTGATGATTTTTTCAGGAACGATGTGTTTTAGGGCGTGGATTACGAATCTAACTACCGTTATTGTCGGAAACGGTTAGTTTTTACTTCGGATTTAATTTTTGGGGATGCAATTTTAAAAAAGGAAAAACGAGTAACACCCGTATTTTTTCACTATCAGTCGGTTAAGATTCTTGTGAGTCTGTTAAATTTTATTCTCGTATTCACCATTGGATTTTAAGCCTTATCAGAGAGTTAAAATTAACAGTGCAATTCTGAGCTGATAAGAAATAACAAGCTGTTAAGTTTTAAAATTGTTGTTAGATTTATAACAACTTGACAACTTTTGCATTTTGTAAATTTTTTTTTTTTACTTTTTTTTGATATTCCGAGCGGGCTCTTTATTAAAAAAAAACATTTTTTATATTTGTCAAAAATATGAATATTGGTGTTAATCCAAAATTTTAACATAAGACGTATGTATGACTCTAACCAGCGTTTTTCGGGCTCCGTTTTTCATAATTAAAAATATAGTAAATATCGCCCCCTACGTCAAAATTGATGACTTTTTCAGAAATCATGTATTTTAGGAGGGTAGATCTAAGAGCAGTTTTTGGTGCAAATGATTAGGTTTTGAAATACTCCTTAAGTATATATTCATAATAAAGCATTCCCGTTTCTTCCCGCACTATTTCTTTATTATAAATTATCACACTTCTTCAATAAAAAATGTTTCAATTAAAATGTTTACTTTAATTTTTCTCTTTAAAAATAAATACCTAGGTAATTGTTTTTTGTTGTAAAAATATTTGATTGCATTGGGTTATATTTTTGTTGATTAAAAATAGCTTTAAAAAGGGGAAAACGGAGCAGACAAGTATATAATAGAAAAACAATATACAATATTATTCTTTTTACTCGTTTTCCTATAAAATTGCATCATAAATCAATAACTAAAACGATATGCGTCCGAAACCTTAATCTCTATATAAAACAGGAGTTTTAGAAGGAAAAATGTGAAAACTAAACGTTTGCTACAAGACCTTTGTAATCTAAGGCAAAAATACATTATTTAAAGATTTAAATTAAGAGTCCAAGCGTGAGGCGAAAAATTATCCTATTAGACTTTTAGACTCCTAGGCTAGGTTTACCTTTCTTTTTGTTGTAATTGGATTGTTGGAATAAAACAATTATTGTGAGTGGACATAAAGTTTAAAATTTTCATGTCAAGTAAGAAAAACGGGACAAATGGCGTCCCGTTAATAGCTTGCCCGGGACGCGGGACAAAACCTTAAAAAACGGGACAATCCCGGAATATACGGGAAGTCTGGCAACCCTACACAATTCATGTCACGTGATTGATCCACTATCTCGCGATTTCTATCAAAATTATTACTATAACAACTGTAATAAATAAAACCATCAATTGTACCCAGTTCAAAACTTTTGCCCATCGATGTATACAATGTTTTATTGGGGGGGTCTCGTAAAGTTTTCTTTTCAGAAATTGTTTCGCCAAAACTTCACCCCCAAGGTCAAATCCTCGTCACACCCTTATTTACCTACCCTTAAAAGATGACAAGATCCCGTTATGAGACTGCTATACAATATCGAATTGCAGGTATATCTCTATAATACGGCATTGCGACCCCTCGAAACTGTATTATACCAGACTCGATGACCCCGATATATACTTTTGTTCGCGCATCAAGGGGAAAATAAATCGAAATTGAAGTTGTATACGTTCCTTGTTCCTTCAGGACTTCTTTTTGTTATTGGATATTCTTATTTCGGCCGTAAAAATATGAATTTGTACAGGATTTGACTTCGTATTTAAACCCTTAAGTTTACAGAATTAGAACAAATACATTTATTTAAATTATTAAAATAATGAAGCAGTCAACATTTTTGGTAATTACCTTGTTCCCCATCGCGCGTACTTTATGTGTAAATATTTAAAAAAATAAATATAAATAAAATTGGTCATACGCACGCCATATTTGGTCATTTTAAGGAATGCCAAATCAAGCTCTAATATAAATTTTGAAATAAAATTATTTTAAAACTCCTATAAATCCGTACGTCAATGAGAGACTAAAATTTTATTAAGCCACAGAAAAGTGCGCCTTAATATCATACCTAACCACAGCATAATTCACAACGATCAATTCATAAATACGGAAAATATAAGCTTATTTAGTAGACATTTTTCTGACGACCATAATGTACAGGGTGAGTCAACAATAGAGTAAAGTTTATTTTCGCCTTTTTCTTAAAAATTAGATAAAAATTCGAGATACAAAAGTTGTAGAGACCATTGAGGTGCACATTTTAAAATTATGCTGGAGTATACGGTGTGGCTCAAAAAAAGGTGGCGAATATAACTTTTTTTTTTAATGGAACACACTATACACTATACAGGGTGTCCCACCGGGAACCGAATGGATCTATAAATAGAAAACTATACATAGGAAAATTCTGAAAATTTGAAAGTAAGCTGATGGGGCGACCGGGTTAAAATATTTTCATAATGGTGGCACTTCCGGTTATACCTGGCACTTCCGGTTATACCGGAAGTAAGTGTCAACTTGCTTATTTTAAATAGGACACCCTATATATTATTACATTTTTGCATTCTACGCAAGATTCTAGGTCGATTTTGTATACCACGTCCTATACCTATGTCTAAACGTTTTTAACATATTTGAATTTTTATGTCAAAAATGACGTTTGCAAGCCTTAGAATAATTATCAATTTTTTCTATAATGCAGCCTTATTTATTTAATTTAAGTGGGATTCCTTGTTATAAAGGACCTGCTTTAATAGATTTTTTATAATATTTTGACAACTATTAATACAGGGTTAATGTGTTTACATTTGAAAATCTAGAGTTTTTGCAGTTTTTTTATTTTCTTTTTTAATCTTATTTTTTAAACACCCTGTATTAATAGTTATCAAAATATTATAAAAAATCTATTAATGCAGGTCCTTTATAACAAGGAATCCCACTTAAATTAAATAAATAAGGCTTCTTTATAGAAAAAATTGATAATTATTCTTAGGCTTGCAAACGTAATTTTTACATAAAAATTCAAATATGTCAAAAACATTTAGACATAGGTATAGGACATGGTATACAAATTCGACCTAGAATCTTGCGTAGAATGCAAAAATGTAATAATATATAGGGTGTCCCATTTAAAATAAGCAAGTTGACACTTACTTCCGGTATAACCGAAAGTGCCACCATTATGAAAATATTTTAGCCCGGTCGTCCCCATCAGCATCAGCATACTGTCAAATTTTCAAAATTTTCCTATGTATAGTTTTCTATATATAGATCGATTCGGTTCCCGGTGGGACCCCCTGTATATTGTATTATTTTCTGGTTCCCCACAAAATTCTCAATATTATTTTGTAAATGTCATACGTCTAAATTCAATAGTTTTTGAGATATTGACGTTTAAAATATGGCATTTTCAGACTTTGACAGGCTGTTACATTGGAACGGTTCATCTCAGAGAAAAATGGTTTTCACCTCCTCTTAATTTTTATCTCTCTAAAAGTTACAACTTCCGGTTTAACATGTTAAACCGTTAAAACCGTTTTCTTTTGTTTGACATGGTAAATTGGACGTTGGTTTTTTTGGATAGAGGATAAAAAACTAAGATAGGGAGGTAAAAACCAGTTTTTTCTAAAATGAATCGTTCCAATGTTACAGCCTGTAAATGCCAATATCTCAGAAACTATTAAATTTAGACATATAACATTTTATACAAAATAAGCGTATATTTTAGTGGGGAATTAGAAAATAGTACAATATAATATAGGGTGTTAAAAAAAAAACCTAAGTTATATTCGCCACTATTTTTTGGGGCCACCCCGTATACTCCAATATAATTTTAAAATGTGCACCTCAATGATCTCCACAACTTTTGCATTTCGAATTTTTATCTAAGTTTTAAGATGAAGGAGAAAATGAACGTTATCGTGACCAGATCTGTACCTTTCCCTTTTTAACACGGTTACCTCGACTATATTCAAATATCGTTATCATTATTTTAAATTTGGACCCGTCAATGCAACAAACCCATAAGTGTACCTTCGGCACAAATAAAAGTTTACTCAAGGCTTTAATGTTTCGAAAACTTTTTCTTACTGCATAAATTCCGTTTCAAAGTAATTATTGGCTACAACACACCCTCGAAAAACTTTCTCAAACTTTCGTGCTTATACTACGGGCGAGGCCGCTGCTGCTGGGTTGGCCGAATAAAAAAAACGAAATCGCAAATCGGTTCTCAGCAGGAATCCTGTTGCCAAATTCGTACGTTGCTTTATGAAGTTTGCTTTAAAAGCAATAAAGAAAGTTTCATCGTCTGCCTGAAATTTGCCTGTGCCTATCTCGCAAGTGTTTGATGTAAATTATAAAAGAAATCGATTTTTCAGTTCTCGCTCATAATCTATCTTCAAAGTCAAAGTCAAAATATACTTTAATATCAGAAAGAAACCACTTTATTTACAAAGCTTTAAAGGATTTTTCCTACAGTGCAGGTGTTTTATCATAAAAATTAAAAAAAATCCGTCGATGCTACAGGTCTAATTTCAAATAAATTTATTTGTTTAGTTAAAAAAATAGATTAAAAACGAATTAAACTGGTGAAAGCTACACGTCGATATCCTAATTTAGGATCCTTCCATAGGGGGCAAGGGCCTGTCGACATATTAAGCACCGGTTCCCGCAGATCACCGAAGTAAAGCTGTGTCGAGCGCGGTTAGTACTTGGGCGGGTGACCGCTTGGGAACACGGCGTGCTCTTGCCTCAGGGAAGAGTGTAAAATGAATCGACACCTAGCCATCCTATTCACGCCGGACAGGCCGGATGAGATCGGATATCTCGTAGGATGAAGGTGCCGTTTCACATTCCCCAGTCGGTAGATCACATTTGTGGTCGATGACCGGTTCAAGATGGCCTACGTAGTCAGCGAACCGTAAAAAAAAAAGAGCCTTCCATACTCGCGTGAAACGCGGAATCGTTGCCTGGCTTGTCTAATTGAAAATTTAATACAAAAATTTGACCAAGCGTTTCACAAAAACTTGTACTTTGGCGGTTGATACCTTATTTTTTTTTCAAAAAAAAAATGAAATATTTTTAAAAAATTTTAATTATATGCGGTGGCAAAGCCGAACGCATAGCTATATACCCTAGTAGTGCCCTAACCCGATTAGGACCCTTCACTCTCGATAAAATAAAGCATCATATGAGGATCTGGCCAGGCCAAACAAGGCCGATTGCCTTACGCGTCAGTAAGAGAGGGCGATATATTCTTTAATGTTATTATCTCTCTCGTAAGCGTTTAACATCGGGCCAAATATAGAGTTGGCCGGAGCAGCGTGGCGGCAGGGAATTTTCGCGGCGTCACCCAAACATTAGGGAGTTTTTGCATAATTACGCGTTATCAGATATCAACGTCTTGAATTACAAATTATTCATATTTACAAAAATAATGAAGCGTTGGAACAAAATGATAATAATTATGAGTGTGAAATAAAAAGCTTGGTGTACAGGTAGGTAGGTAGAGCCATGGCATTGTGGCACTACTACGAGCGCCCACTGGGTAATTTGCTTATGTTTTAAACACTTGGTTGAAATTTTCATCGCTACCAACTCTAACTTCTTCTTTATTCCACTTTTTCTTTTTTTAGCAAAATAATTTGATGCACTACACAAACCCTCTTCATCATACGCATTTTACTCAAGCTAATTCCGAATTTAAAGTACATAAATGGGATTTATATTTCTACTCAAAATGACAAATTACCGAAACAAAATCCGTACACACCCCACATTACAACGAACGGCGTTTTACCCTACCTTATTTCGCATGTAATTAGATTTAGTACCATCCAATTTAACTCTGATGAAAGTTTTCTCGTAATTCCATATCGCACGCAGCGGATATCTAACCGCAAGGCACGCAGAATATTCCAAATAGTTTCCTCGATTCAATTTTACATGTACGATGTTGCCATTTAGGCTGAAAATACCAGAAATAACTGTCAAGACTATGCGAGGTTATTGGATTTTCAAAAATCTTTATCAATATCTCTAACGCAGTGGCGGCTCCTCCTTGAGCCCACGTGCCCCCCCCCCCCTTTCGCGTCTTGTTGGCCTTGCATACTTAATCAATTATTGTTTGCAAAATAATGTTCACTTTAATAAGATCGAGCAATATACAGGGTGGCCCAAGTAATATACCGTCTCTACTATTAAAGATATCAAAAAAGTTTTTATAAAAGTTGTGAGGTATAAAAAAATATATGTTTTAAAATTATTTTTAAACATACAGAATGGTCCAAAAAAGTAGGACAATAAAAAGATACATTTTTTTAAATGGAACACCCTATATATTTTAGCATTTTTTGTTTCCTTACAAAATTATCCATATGACGCCATATTTAGTTTTTTAATTTTTTGCAACGTTGCAAACAAAATGCAAAATTCTTAAAATTTTGGAAAAACATGATAGTAAAAAATTACCTGTATTTCTCAATTAGAGTATCGAAAATCGAAAATTTCTTGTAAGCTCTTAAGTTTAGGGATAGAAAAACTGTCTAAAATCTTTAAGTACCTAAAATTTTATACAGGGTGTTTTCTGTTGACTTCCAAATATACAAAATTTTAAAATACAATAACTCTGTTTTTTTAAATGAAACACCCTATATATTTATTAGGCTCGTCTGATAGATATTGTAAGTATCTTTTATTATTGTTAAGTCATACTTATAATTAAATTTACTAGTTTTGGAAAAATGTCCATTTTTATTTAAATTTTCGTGAAAAAACTATAGTTTTCATTTTTCTAGTAAGCCATGACCAGCAAAGTCAAAACAATTGTACTTCAATATAATGTCATATTAATAATTATTATATTTATATTTATAATGTTTGTGAACTTATTTTCAATATCAAGTTGCGTAATAAAAAAGAACCTAGAATCTAACCATGGTTATCAATTTATTTTAATATGACATTATATTCAATTACATTTGTTTTTACTTTGCTGGTCATGGCTAACTAGAAAAATAAAAACTATAGTTTTTTTTACGAAAATTTAAATAAAAATCGATATATTGCCAAAACTAGTAAATTTGGGGATAGATATAACTTAACAATAATAAAAGATACTTACAATATCTATCAGACGAGCCTAATAAATATAGGGCGTTTCCTTTGAAAGAACAGAGTTATTGTATTTTAAAATTTTGTATATTTGAAGGTCAACAGAAAACACCCTGTACAAAATTTTCGGTACTTAAAGATTTAAGACAGTTTTTCTATCCCTAAATTTAAGAGCTGACAAGAAATTTTCGATACTCTTATTGAGAAATACAGGTAATTTTTTACCATGATGTTTTTCCAAAATTTTCAGAATTTTGCATTTTGTTTGACAACGTTGCAAAAAATTAAAAAACTAAATATGGCGTCATAAGGACAATTTTGTAAGGAAACAGAAAATGCTAAAATATATAGGGTGTTCCATTTAAAAAAATGTATCTTATTATTGTCCTACTTTTCTGGCCCATCCTGTATGTTTAAAAATAATTTTAGAACATATAGTTTTTTATACCTAACAACTTTTATAGAAACTTTTTTTTTGATATCTTTAATAGTAGAGACGGTATATTACTTTGTCAGACAAATGGGCCACCCTGTATCTAAAGCAAACCTCAGGTAAGGATCATCCTCATATTTAGTTCAAATTCAATTTATTTATGAATCAGGTTACAGGTATTAAATATGGAATTTTTCCGACAAGCTGAAATGTGTAATGTCAGTAAGTAGATTTACCAATAATTGTATTTAAATTCTTATGAAGTCCTTTAGGACATTATCTGTCTTTATTATAACCTGACAAGTTAAATATGTAATTAATCTTTAAAACTGGTATAATTATGCAAATACTAACTGACTTAATCTTAACATTACAACTACAATTAAATTATAAGATTACATACAGCATGATCGTTTTGGCTTCTGCGGTCAAAAGCTGCGAGTTTTGGAATAGTATTTTGTACAACAAAAGTGGATAATATGATGTTTGTATCTCATGAGAAAGTAAATTGAGCGCGACGCCGTAGGCGGAGTGCTCAAATTGCCGAGTGCAATATGGACTATCCAGTTCAACAGTATATTTTTTCTACGACCAAACTTACGATCCTTATGCTAAAAAATGTTTAAAAAAAGTTTGCAGGCTACCGGGCACGAACTTGTGACCGTTGGATCATTGTATCCAAAGTTCGACGCTTTACCGTCTCGGCCACAGAATCATATAAGAAATTATGGTAAAACCAATGCAATAATAATGTTATTACTATTATAGATGCGTATAATATTTGTTATATTGAACAAATTAATAACATATTGTACCATATACATATAAATTATATAATTTAGTATCTTAAAAAAAAAGGCGGAGCCTCAGTACTTTATAAGAACCTCACAGAGAAATCTAATTTTCAACTAATGGTAAATTTCCGGATTCGTGAGAAATAAAGATCCACAGCACAGATGAATAATAGGTCGGAGCTGGATCCAACGAAAAAGGAGAAATTTTTACGCACAGTGTTATATCAAAACCCATAAATTGACCCAAACCCGGGTAGTACTACCTGAACTTGATGAAACGAAAGAATTTTGCGATGAAATCAATGCCAATATATGAAAGTGGCTCTACCAATATCACTCTCTGTAGTCCCTTTGCATACCTAATTAGCTTTTATTACTCTACACTACACCTTTCTGAAATATACTATAGTCCTAAACCTTTATTATATTCCGTTTGGGACTTGCTTCCGTAGGCTATTGTTCCCAGACATTAAAAATATGTTTCTAACTCTTATCTTTCGAAATTAACATTTTACAGTCTTTATTCGCCTAATTGGCAACGCCAGTTCCGTAATAAGCACCGTTAAAACAAAACAAATCCTATTGCCCGTCAATTATGAAGTTCGCAAGCGGTAATTACGTTAAAAACTCGATTTCTGGCTGCTACTGTACTTCTGAATAATGTAGACGGCGGCCTTGGTCGACCTCCGAGGTTATTTTTACATTTTTTTTTATGCCGCGAAGGATTATTATTTCAGCAACTTTAGTCACAGTAAATGGGTGAATAAAAACCCATAAAAACCACAGAAATTAAATGAAAAAGTTAATGAAAATAACTAATTTCTTAATACAGAAAATACATTAAACTTCTCTTGCTTGTCATCCAAAAGTTGACGAGCTTTATAATGCCTGGTAAGTCAGCAATCAAATATAATGTGATCTTAAAGCGTCTGACCAGGCGGACAAGGACAAACGGAATAACTGCTGCGAACGGGCGAAAATTTTTGCGAGCTGTCTACTGAGGTGTCAGTCTGGTTTTATTAAATTGCAATGCAACTTACCTACGAAATCAAAGCTCGTAAAGCGATGCCGCAACAATATATGCACACTTGGCAACCAACATCGGGTGATTCTGTGCTGGGTTCCTGGACACTCCAAAATAGATGGCAACGAGGCTGTCGATGCGCTCGCAAGAGAGGGCGCAGGCATGCCAGCTGATCTAGCAGACAATACAGTGAACAAACCACTGGGATTGGTCAAAGAGGAGATTGACTACACGGCTAAGCAGCTTGCACAGAACAGATGGACAGGGTTGACAACCTGTAGTACATCCAGGCAACTGTGGCCCACATTCGATAAAAAGAGAACCGCAGAGTTATTGAGACACAGTCGAAAAGACGTGAGAAATATTACTGCGGTTGTTACCGGACATTGCCTCTTCGGTAGACATGCCGAACGTATGCAAATACCCACTAACGACTTCTGCAGAAGTTGCAGAGATGAGGAAGAGGAAGAAAGTATTCAACATTTTTTGTGTGAATGCCCTGGCCTCGTAAGAAGGAGGTTCACTACTCTGGGTGAACCATCTTTCGATAGCCTGGAGGAACTAAGCAACTTACAACTTGGACGGCTGAGCAGATTTCTGAACAGTAGTGGCTGGTTTGAATGAGTTGTTAAAATCCTTCCGCGGTTACGTCGCACTAACCATCAGAGATTTGATGAAGGTGGGTTCTACGGAACACGTGTGGTATCACAACGGACCTAATCAGGACTATGTGAGACTGTTTGGTCAGAACCAAGGGTCTGCCACTCTTACCTAACCTAACCTACCTACGAAATAGTGTCGCATGATGGACAACGTTCACCATAGAACTTTCCTTTTCAAAATAACGGTTTGCACGGCATCATAAGGTATTTTCACACGGATTTTGGGAAATATTACATGTCAATGAGTACAAATTTTTGTATTACATTTTTAATTTAGATATGTAAAAAGAGTATGCATATGGTTCGAATACAAATGTTACAGCTACTGATTAGGGACCCTTTTCTTTTTAATTATAAAACTATTTAAAATTTTATTTTTTGATAAAAACATCGTTTTATGAAATATGTCGTGGACGATATACATGAAAAACATAGTGTAACTGTGCTGCGCACACCGCCATATCGTGGCGAACTAAATCCTATAGAACTTAGCGCAGGTGAAAGGATTTGTAGCAAGACACAACACGTTAAGCTACTATTTGATTAAGCCATTATGGAAGTGACACCAGAGAACTGGTGAAAAGCAGTCCATCATGTCATTAAAGAAAGGGAGAAAATATGGGATATTGACGACCTGATCGATCAGACCGTCGACCCGTTAATTATAACGACAAGAGGAGATGACAGTTCCTCAGATGACGAAGAATAATATGATTTTTTTAAATTTAATTTCTGTATAATTTATTTTTTGTATTTTTTTTATAATGTTTAATAAAAACCCATAAATTGACCCAAACCCGGGTGGTACTACCTGCCCTTGATGAAAATAAAGAATTTTGCAATGAAATATAGACTATAGGAATTCTGTCTTACTCCTATTAATTCGGGAAGGCTATGATCCGTAAAGATCTTCGCACATGACCAATACGGTACTTCACATTCATGATGGGATTTATAGACACGTGTCTGAATGCTAACAGGATATTAATATAGCCATAAAATCATAGGACGAGAAATGACACCGAAAAAAACACCTGTAATAGCGATAAACTAATAAATACAAGATGTCAAAAAGTCAGAAAACACCTAAAGAATCAGTTGTGTTTTGTGTTTACAAGATGTAAAAGTTGTGTTGTGATGTGAAATGTGGTAAGAGCGTGTAGTACATTGGATTTATTTATAGCTATTATTTTTATTATGGTTGTGCCAATCTTGGATTTTAGAGGAAGTAGGCCTAATTTTTATTGTTTAACTTAAAGAACAGGTAATCACAACCTCAATTAATTGACATTTCAAATAGAAACAAACACACGCCACTATAGGCTTGTCATTCTTTCTTTAGAACTCCTTCAGTGGCAGCGTGAACAAGCCATAATATATTAGAATTTACGAGTTTTAATATAATGCATCCATGTTCTCAAAAAGTTTTTGTGAAAATTTAAATGATACGCCACTGAAACATATTATTACTGTCCGAAACCGCTGGCCGATTAATAATGAAATTTGGGAATGAACAGGTGAAATTGCCTCTGTGGGTGGATATAAATTTAAAATATTGGTTTAATCTGCACGAGCAAACGGTATGTATGTTGCCGGGTTAAATAAAAGAACGCTGTTTATGATTTTAATTGTATAACTACAGAAGAGCAGATTGGCTGTTTGAATAACGCTTTTTTTTACTCCCAAATGGATGTTGTCTGTTTGCTGTATAACGACGTAACTGGATACACGGGCTATATTAGTTAAATGAACGGATATAATTTCATATCCGTAATGAGACCATACGTCACGTTGTGAATTGTATTATGAAAAGTAAACATACCAGAAAACCGCGTCAGTGGCTCCATGGTGAGTTCGACCGTGGTGGTCCGGGTTCGATCACATATATACATACACTATATTGCTAATATCATAATTCAATGATGACCACTGTAAGCAGATGATCAGGGGCCGTTGAGTTTGCGCAACTCGGAAATTTGCTTCTTGATGTAAACATTTGACAGGACCGACTTTCAAAATATTTTTACAATGGGTGTGTACAGTTTATGGTCAAATAAAACTAAGTAACCGATATTTTACATACCTAAAATACCTTAATCCTGGTATTGAACAGCGATTCGTGCAAAAAAGGATCATGCACTTTTTTCTACCCATCTTGAAACACAAGTCACTAACAATAACAAACTGTCTGGTAAAGTTGTATACCTAAATTCGCACCCAAAACTTAAAAATAATATCCACAATCACACACGGAACATCCGAACGAATACAACGTAAAAAAAGATGGAAACGACTATAACTTACAAACTAACAAAAAAAATGTCTAAAGTAAAGTTTTATAAATATTAACATCCAAAACTTGGAAATTATTACAACACACGAATGAACGAAACAAAAGATGGCGACTAATAAGAATATAACGGCGAGCCGGTTCTGTTCAAGAGACCTTGGGTTCTGTTTACGTTCTGTTAGAGATCGTGTGGGTTGCCTAATTTTTTCCCTACAGCGCAAGCGCCACGGCCCCTATCTCAGGTTATTTTGAATCGCACGATGGGTGTATTCTTGCTTCGTGCGGCTGCTTGTATTGGCAATATAGTGTATAGTGTAATATGTGGGTTCGATCCCCGGAGTGGGCATACACTTAATAAAAAAATGTATGCTCGAAACTTAAGGGGATTAAAGAATACAACCATCAGATTTGATATACAGGGTAATTCCTAAGTTGATACTTCTTTTTTTAGCTGTGTATAGAAGGCATTAAAATAAACACATTTTCAAATACCTTTTTTTTTAACTTAAAAATAGGCGGGTTACACAAGTAAAAAATCTAAGTGCGGGCCTGGTCATCAAAACGTAGTCTGCTATACTTTATGTTGTTTGTCTTATCTCTTATTAGTCATGCAATTTACGGGTCGGTGGTCAGTTATTTGGCAATTCGCTGCGGTGTGTTTTTCTGAAGCAAGTTAATTTTAAATTGGTGACACGTGAAAATGGAAAAATTTGAAAACAATGAACTAGTAGATATGGTGCTAATTTACGGTGAGTGTCGTCAAAGTGCGGCTGCTGCTTCGAGATTATACGCAGAAAGCTTTCCCTTGCGGGCTCATTCTACACCCAGCAGTTTTCTTAATATTATTCAACGGGCAAGTTAGGCAGGACCGTATTTGCTCCATAGTGTAATGACTGAATGTAAGTACCTTATTTTGGAGTTTTTTGAAAAAAGGTATTTGAAAATGTTGTTTATTTTAATGCCTTCTATACACAGCAAAAAAAGAAGTATCAACTTAGGAATCACCCTGTAGACTAATGTGTATCAACAACCATCAAATTTGATATACAGGGTATCCAGTAACTTATGGGCCGTAGAGTAACTGGAGATACTAGACATCAAACTAAGCCGATTATGTCATATAAGTTTTTTCGGATTTTCACTTTTGTTTTTTTTTGGTAATTTAATTATGTACTATGTTTTTTATGCTTTGGGATGTTTAAAGGGAAATATCTCGAAAACCGTTAAATATATTAAGATCAATCAAGTACACCTTTTTGACTCAGATAATGCCCTTCTTTAAAAAACTATAATTGAAAAACACCTAATATCACAGGTAAGAAAAAAAATCATAGATTTATGAAGTCTAGAGTATGTAACTAGCGCCCTCTGGTTTGAAACTTTAAAATGTCTAGAAATTCTTATTTCTTGCTCATAAAAACATGATATTGCCAACTATCAATTTGATTCATTAAACCGTTTTAAAATTATGGCTTATTTTCGAGAATAAACTTTTACTTTCACCACCCTGTATCTCTAGAACGAGTAACAATCCGAAAAAACTTATATGACTTAATCGGCTTAGTTTGATGTCTATCTAGTATCTCTAGTTACTCTACGGCCCATAAGTTACCGGACACCCCGTATAAACAAAATAATGACTCTGACTCGATCTCCCTATAGTCCGGTCCAACTCCGACTTCTAAAATTAGTTTTCGGAAAACCGATATTTCAAGTGCATTGACCTTGATTTTTCCGAGGACGACAGTAAACGATTTAAATAAAACTTTCACGAAGTATGAATCAAAAGAAATTGCCCAAAATTGAATTCGAAAACTCGGAAATTGAGTGAGACACCCTCTTCTAGCTTAAAAGACCTTCAGAATTTCGGCGATGTCTGAAAACTTTTTAATTTCATTAAATTTTAATTACATTTCCGCGACGAGGAAATTTCTTCAAACATTTATGAATTATATGGAGGAACAGCTTCTGCCCGAGGTGCACCCGGCAGGAAAACAAGGTGTAGCAATGCTGCAGCACTCATAAAGGGAGTTTCATTCAGGCCATAATTGACTGCATCGTCGAATTTCAGGTTCGATCGCCTAATACAGATTGGAAGCCTTAAAAAATTAAACCAATAGAATCAGCATTACCAGGCTATTACACCCTTTTGCCTATAACGATGTGATGTTTTAGTTTATTTCAGAAAGGTGCATGAAAAGAGACTACAGAGTAACCCAACGAATATTTAAGCCACTTTCACAATTTCACATTGATTTCATTGCAAAATTCTTTATTTTCATCAAGTACAGGTAGTACCACCCAGGTTTGGGTCAATTTATGGATTTTGCCTATTGTTATCCATTCGCAAATATTAAAAATGGTGTGACAGAGGCGTGCATTATGTATATAGTATAAGGTACACCTTTTTTTATTAAACATTATAAAACAAATGCAAAATACAAAAAATATATTATATATATAGAAATTAGGCAAGGGCCTGTCGACATATTAAGACCGCTTGGGAACACGGCGTGCTCTTGCCTCAGGGAAGAGTGTACAATGAATCGACACCTAGCCATCCTATTCACGCCGGACAGGCCGGATGAGATCGGATATCTCGTAGGATGAAGGTGCCGTTTCACACTCCCCAGTCGGTAGATCACATTTGTGGTCGATGACCGGTTCAAGAGGGCCTACGTAGTCGGCGAACCGTAAAAAAAAATATAGAAATTAAATTATAAAGAAATCATAATATTCTTAGTCATCTGAGGAATTGTCATCTTCTCTTGACGTTATAATTACGGGTCGACGGTCCGATCGATCAGGTGGTCAACATCCCACATTTTCTCCCCTTCTTTAACGACATGATGGACTGCTTTTCGCCAATTCTCTGGTGTCACTTCCTTACTGGCTTGATCAAACAGTAGCTTAACGTATTTCATTTTAAATGTCGTGTTGTGTCTTGCTACAAATCCTTTCAATTGCGCCCATATAAGTTCTATAGGATTTATATAGTTCGCAATGATATGGCGGTGTGCGCAGCACAGTTAGACTATATTTTTCAGCTATATTTCATAAAACGATGTTCGTGTAAATTTGCTATAGCTAATAGTTCCTTCTTTATCAAATTATCTTATTTTTTCTTCTTCTTTGGTTAGTTATCATAAATAATTTAATGCATAAAATTTACCTGGCGCCTATGACCGACACCGAAATTGGGCCGAACTGGATGGAATTTCCCATTTGATTACCCAACACTTTTCTGAAATGTCTATTTCACAAATTCAGAGTAACAAGTTTTATTCTTGTTTATTCATATCAGGTATTTTAAATAATATGAATGACAATGACTAAAAACTAAATTAATATATTTTAGGGTAACTACGATCACGTAGACCATGGAGGAGGGGAGGAGGCAGACATTCAGTACGTTCTATTATTATCTGTGTCTCAATTGTGATTGGTTAAAACGAAAAAAGGCCTAAAATACCGTTCGTTCGTAATACATTTTTCTATGAATGATAGAAGAGTTTTGGACTTGCATTGTCTTTATTTGTTTTACATCACAACGTTTCAACTGGTAAGTATCTCCAGTCGTCTTCAGGTGAATACTGCATTACATTTTTCTATCCTGCACAATCAGCCATTTTCGAATGACTTCTTTGACAAACTAAAAAGCCCCGTTATTGCACTACTTTCTTTTTATCCTTATTAAATATTTTAAATAAAACCACGCCAATGGTTTCCGTCCATTGTTCGACTTGGGTTTCACGTCTCGACCTCTGCCCGCTTTCAAGCTGGAGTTCCAAAGCGTCGCGGCGTTGGGGGATCTCTTGTAATTTATTAAGTCCGTGTATAAATATTTGAAATTTAAATTTGAATCCATATCCACCTGTTTATTATTCATGTCACTTATAATAGACGTTAAAAGAATGGTGAGTGTGAAAAATAAAAGGCAACACTCTCAAAACAGCCACCATGCATCCTTCAATATTTATTTAAGGTGTTCCTAATTTTTGAAAGTATCTATATTTTTTCAAGCCTTCAGTAAAATTTAGTTTTATTGTAGGATTACTTTTATTGTATTATATTGTACCGGGTGGTCAACTAAGAATCACCGCCGGCCATATCTCAGAAACTAGTAATCGTACAGCATCCGGGTAAATTTTTTTATGACAAAAGTGCCCAAGAGAAAATGCTGGAAATTATTTTTAAGTTCCGCATTTTGCCGCAAGAGGGCGTAATTGAAAAGTAAATTTTAAAATTTTACATATCTCCGAAAATTCCGCATTAAGCTATATCTTTGGTAACACCATTAAAAAGCTTGGACAATTATGCATCATTTTGGTCTTATGCTCATTGGCGTACCCACTTTAATAAGAGGGGGGAAAGCTGTTGAAAGTGTAATCAGTAAAATCGCTGTAACTTTATAACGACTTATCCGATTTTAGCAAACTAAAGACTGTTTGGAAGAGAAATGTATGCACTTTCACTAATAATATTTAGTTGTCCATGATAGTTCTCAAAAAAACTGCTAGAGGGCGCAATTTGTAATAATAACACATTTTTTTATTTTCCTCCGAAAACATAAATCATACGGTATAATTATGATACCATAATCGAAAAGTAGATGAAATTTTCTAGAAAAATATTAAAACCGCAGCTCGATATCTCCGTTCGTTTCAGCGTTATCGCCAATAGAATAATTTTTAATGAAGAAGCGATTATATATTTTTTAGAAAAAAAGTGGGACGCCACTAATATTTTTTCATGTGGATCTTATTTTTGATTAGCCTGCTTAATTCTGCATAAAAATGGTCTCTTGCGTTTTTCTCCTCAGGCACACCGTTCTTAATTAAAATAATGAAATTAAATTAGACGGGGGGAAGCATGCCTATTAAGTGAAGGTGGTCATTTCCAACAATTTTTCTAAAACAAAATTTTTCATTATCAAGAAGTAGAGCTAATTTAATTTAATTATTTTAATTAAGAACGGTGTGCCTGAAGAGAAAAACGCAAGAGACCATTTTTATGTAAAGTTTTTTATGCATTTTCCAAAAAAATTAGTACGGGCAATAAACAAACAAACCCTTACACTCCGTTAGTTTGCTAATGACAAATGTGACTAGTATCCTATGCCGAAATCGGCCTAGCAATAATAAAATGTAGTCTCCGTTACTAAGTTTCCTCTTGAGACTATTTTAACTAACTTTTCTTGTCAGGGAAACTAAGATTCTGATATATTATACTAGGCCAGTTTTAAAAGAAAGAAATTACTGCATCGTATAAAATCCTCATTCCCGATTTTTATAAAATAAGTTATTTCCTTGTTTTATGAGGACGCGTGTGTTGTGTACTGATCGAAATGTAATAAGCTGAGCCTTCCCCCAAAATACGCCTTTTAGTCAATAAATCATTGGGGGCAGGGGGTGGAGAGGGGAACCAACCTTATACTAAGCACTTGCCCTAATGTATTTTAGGGTGTATTCCGAGAACATTAATGATAATGGGTATATTCGAAAATTTATTTTATAATAATAATTATGGACCATTTTTCTTTTTAATGTTTTTATTGTTTTCATATACAGTTGCGTTATCAGTTTTTACGGGATGTCAATCTCGAAAGGTTTTCTTAATCCCGAGATTTTTGAAATTAATACTATTAATCCCGGCAGTGGCGTATTTAGGGGTGGGGGGGCTGCTGCATTTTGACAACAAAAACAGGAAATAATTAGGTATTTATTTTTAAAAAGAAAAATTAAATTAAATATTTTAATTGAAACATTTTTTATGAAAGAAGTGTGATAATTTATAATAAAAAATAGTGTGGAAAGAAACGCGAATGCTTTTATTATGAATATACAAAACGGCACTTAAGAAGGAGTATTTCAAAACCTAAGCATTTGTACCAAAAACTGCTCTTAGATCTACGCTCCTAAAATACATGATTTATGAAAATATCATCAATATTGGCGAGGTGTGCGATATTTCTTTTTAATCATGAAAAACCGATCCCGAAAAATGCTGGTTAAAGTCATACATACGTCTAATGTTAAAATTTTGGATTGACACCAATATTCATATTTTTCACAAATATAAAAAATGTGTTTTTTTAAATAAAGGAATACTCGAGGAATACTTATCAAAAAAAAAATGAGAAACAAAATTATAAAAACAAATTTAATCCAATCCTGCAGAGGGGGAGAGGTAATAATTTAATTTTCGAAATTTGATAGTATTTAAGTAGGTGAATTTTAATCGAACTTTGGGCGTGGCCCGAAAACTTTTCGCCTGCGGCGCTTTTCCGCCTTCTTCACTACGTACAATATCATGAAATACATGTAGGCCCGACTGTCCCTCTCTCTAGAAAAAAAATGTCCTATTTACCCTCACTGAGCCCCCCCCCCCCCCCCCGAGCATATTTTCTGGCTACGCCACGAAATACCGCGGGATCTGATCCCGGCTGCTCAAACGAAATAAATTTTTATAAATTAAAATCTCATATCTAAAGGAGATAATAATAATAAGTATCAAAAAGCGGTCCCCTTAAAAACTCGAGGACCCTTAATTCGCATATTTTTGCTTTGACACGTTCTGACCCTTGGGCGAAAGAAATGTGATTAAAGAGAAGGAAAAAAACAAAAAACAAATCAAAAGCAAAACGCTGATGATTAAATAGTAAAACTCATCGGCTGGAATAATCGGTATTTTATCTGGAAGGGCTATACACGCTGTGGTCGAAGTTAACGATTAATTTAGGAAAAATATATTTTTTTATATTCAACCATTTATGTAGTATTGACATTGGGTTTGTTCCCACAGCAGTCACGGACAGTCAGCGACAATCAGGATTCTGCTCAACAGACTCGGATGCGAATTTCTGGGTGTTTGGATTGGCTAGAAAACTGTCAAACTGTCAGTAACTTGTCCGTGATTCTTTGTGAGAACAGACCTATTACTGACGTTTTAAAAATGTCACTTTTCTGTCTTTTTATTCCCCATATCCTGTCCTCTTTTCCCGCCCCCATTTTCTGTCCTAAAATGATATCAGCCCAGCATAGGTTCCTGCAGTCGAACCGTCAGCTCCTCTGGCGCCAGAGTTTTAGGACAAAGTCGATCGTCGGACTCGGGGGGAGGACGATGCTGGCCTTAAGCGTTGCCTTGTTTATAATATGAGTACCGTTGACAGAAAATTTAGGAATGCGCAAAAACGTTTCCTGATACTGATGTGTTTTCCTACCGTACTTGGTTTATTGTTAGTTCTATGTTTTCACGTCTGATGGCTATCTTTTGCATTGATTCATACAGATGGCGATACTAGCTCTTCATCATATATTTATTCTTAAAAATCAAGCATATTTTCGCACTTTTAAAAATGACTTGGTATTTGGTACTAATTTTTATTTGGGAATAAATAAAAAACATGAAATCTTCTTCGATGTTCACTACCATTTAATTTTGTTCCTCTCATTTAATATAACTATTTTTTCTCTTTGCATCTCATTCCTGATGATGGGTGTTTCTACACCCGAAACATGTAGAATGTCTACCATTTAATTTTATTACCTTATTAAACCAGTGAAGGAAGACTTCATGTTTTTTATTTATTCCCATAAATTAACTCCACTTTAAGAATGGACTACTTCTTCATAATTTTTATTTGTTCCCGTGTTTACGTTACCAAAAATAACTATTTTTGGTTAGGAAAACAAAAAAGATTTTTTTCTTGGTTATATTTACCAAAAAATGCTGCCATCAGAACAAAGAAAATATCTTGTTTTCATATTAGTTGGCAGAAATAACATTTTTTGTTTAGCTGAATTTTACTCTATATATGTATATCTTATTTAATTGTTACATCAAGGTTCTTACAAAGTTGTATTTATTAATTAAGCTTGTTGTAATAACACATTATGAATTTGTAGTCCCTATCATTTTGTTAATTTTGACTAAGATTAATTCTTAGTTACTAGAACTAACTTTTCTTTTCAAGTAATATTATTCTTCATATGTATAACTAACGGCATCGCTGTACTCACTTTACAACAGAGACTTGAAGTCTTAACGGCGGGTGACATCATTCTAGCCAGGAGTTATGTTATGTAAGGGTACTTTTGCTGTTGCGTGTCCATTTCTTCGTGTTTTTAAGGCAATAATCGGCCATTTTCATGTTGATTGCCTGGTTATTGCACGCATGCTTGGCCGTGACAATATTTGGTGTTATTTATTTGTGTTTATTGTCTTTCTGTACGTTCTTATTGGCAGAAGGAAGTTAAATCATAAGTAAGTAAACATTCAATTTTTTATCATTGCAGTTGTACATTAGAAAGTTTAAATGAGCTTTTTATAAAGCATGGCAAGGTGACCCGATGAGAAATAACTTAAAAATATTTTTTTTGCTTTGTTTTTGTTCTATGTTCCCTTTCTATAAAAGAACGTCATATTGATGACTTTTTAATCTGATCAAGTACAACAAATTTCATTTAGCTGTATATTTTCAATAGAAAGTATTTTTTGTGTTTTTTAATAATCGCAGTTGCAGATAAGAAAATTTAAATAAGAAAAATTCAGTTCTATAAGCAATTAAACAACCCAAAAGGTTGATTGAAATAAGTTAAAAATCTAGTGTTTCTGTTTTGTATTGCATTAATATGTATTATAAAAAACATGAGAGAACAAGGACATTGGAAATAATTTTTTTTAAAGAAGCAATAATATCCCTGATAATGTATTCCAATTAATTTACGCATACCTAATAGAGTAGTAATACCAAGGCATTTTTTATTTAAATGGGGACTCTAGGAAGGAATATTTTTCGTAACTGCAAAAAGATAAAATTTTTACTTATTTATAATTCAGCTTCTTTCTTACAATTACCTATTAGAAAGTACAGACAAAAGATAATAAACACAATGTTGTGACTACATACGTAATTGTTACTCTATGAAAATTTCAAGTTTGGCCCAAATAAATGATTGCGTTGGCAATATTTGCAGATTGCATCATTAACAAAAACAATATTTCCTTAAAAAATTTTTTTTAATTTTCCATATTTACACATAACTTGTGACAACTAATAGTTATGGTTTAAAAGCGGGAGTACCATATAATATTTAGATATCCGTATATAAAATTTCGTTGTGACAACTAAAATTTGTAGGTTGGGTTGTATAATGTTATTAATTAGTTCAACAGTTCAATAACGACAATTTTTTTTGATTGTACAGACTAATTTTTGAGTTGAGTCCGATTTCACGAAAATAAATAGTTGTCAGGAACCAAATTTTAGTAATCCATACCATGTTATTTTTAAGAGCGCGTTGTATTTTGAATTGCTTACAGGTTATGGCTTCCTAATGAGTCCTAACAAGGACGAAACAGCCTGCCATTGTCTACCCGTGCCCCAGGGAACCCCTAACCTTTGGCATCCCTGTGTACTTTAATGCAAAACAGATGCGCTACTTTGTCCGCCTGCCGCTAAAACTTTCTTTCTGTTTTACTTATACGGACACTAAACTCTACTACTATATTAATTTTTATGATTTCTTTGAGAAATTCGTCTTTGGGTGAGAATAAATAAAAATTATTTAATAGAGGATTGTAAACTAATGATTTATATTTGTCTGAAGTTACATAAATCCGACCACTGTATTGTGCCGTCATGTAAACCACTCTCTTGTAACAGGTCGTATCTAATTAGTAGAAACGAAACAAAGGGAAAAGAAAAATCAGCGAGTTTCAGGTCTGGTCGGGATTTGAACGAGCACTGAGAGACAAGGAGAAGCAACGAGGAAAATCATCATTTATATTTAATTTGTCATCGAGTTTGGCATTATGACAAGTTTTATAAACTTGAATAAGAGTTAATATAATTGGAAAATTCTACTTTTATGACTCGCGTCTATTTCCCAACCTATTGCAGGTACACTGTGCGCATGTCAGTCGAATAACCTGATGTCGGGATGTTTAAAATATATGTAGAAATGGGTTTAATTATTTTTTAATGTTTTATTACGTTACGGTGTGAGTCATAATTTAGGTTCTAGTCTATTAAATTTTTTTGCAAGAATATTGTTGTTATTCGTAGCTTGCCGGTTTGTTAATTTATGGGCCATAATTAAATTGGAGAGGCAGGCTAATCAATAATTTTTTTTTTGAGGCCGTAAAGCACCTGTAAAGTAAAAACCTAACCTCCAATTTTTTAACTGTTAATAAATGTAAGTATGCACAGTGTGTGATGAATGTATGTAGATCAAAAATATATTTGCTCCATTAAAGAAAATAATGTAGAAATATGGACCAGCATAATAATCTATAAGTATATTGTTTTCTTCAATGAAGTAAATATATTTTTCTACTACATGCAATTAATTCATCCCACAGTCTGTGCACAAATAAATTGTTCTATAATTTAAAAAGGTGGAAGTAAGGTTACTTTACAGCCTCGACGACAAAACTTACTGATTAATGAGTAATAGCCTCCCCCTCTATTTTATAATTATAGCCCATAAATTAACAAACTGGTAAACTGAGAATAACAAAAATATGCTTGTAAAAAAACTTAATTGGGACTAGAACCTCCACTATGACACACACCGTGGCTTAAAAAACCACCAAAACATAATTAAATCCATTTCTACCTATACAGGGTGTTACAAATTCGACATACCAGCATTGAAATCTCGGAAACCATAGGAGTTAGAGAAACGGTTAAATGGGGGCAAAGTTGTGCTGATTATAATGCCGCTTTAAAAGTTTTCAAATTCCGAATACTTCCGATTTTATTCGAAAAAACAGGAAATTTTGCAAAATGGTTTTTACTTTTTCCTGAGCTCATTTGACTAGCTATTTAAAACTAAATGACACTTTGTCATTGCCACTTTTTCTCCTCTACAAAATGACTAAACTAAAGATCCGTCGTTTCGTCTCCGAGCGGCCATCACTAACTTTACTTTTTTAAATACGGACCTGAATTTTTTTAAACCGATTTTAAACCCTTCTACCCTCAAAATGTAATGGCATTATTATTTTCTCATAATGATGAATTGTCCTTGCTTATTTTTTTAAATTCATATTTTTTACACTTCTTGTCAGTCCGGTCCTGGCAACGAATCACAATATTAATTATGTAAAAATGATGTAGATACCATGGAAGAACTGGAAGAACGCATACAGGTTGCATTTGGTAGGATAAGGAGAAGATCGGTTGAAAGGGCTGTCGCCAAAATTGGAAGAAAAATCGATCGTTGTATTGAGCCAAACGGCAATCTCTTTGAACATTTAGAAAATTAGGATTTATAATTAGTAAATTTAGAATTATTAGAAAATTCTTATAAAATAAATTATATTACTTATGTATGAATGTTTTAAATAAAATAAAATTTTTAATTAATATTGTAATTCGTTGACTGGACCGGACTGACAAGAAGTGTAAAAAATATAAATTTAAAAAAATAAGCAAGGACAATTCATCATTATGAGAAAGTAATATCGCCATCATTTTGAGGGTGGAAGGGTTTAAAAATCGGTTAAAAAAAATCCAGGTCCGTATTTAAAAAAGTAAAGTTGGTGATGGCCGCTCGGAGACGAAACGACGGATCTTTAGTTTAGTACCGTCATTTTGTAGAGGATAAAAAGTGGCAATGACAAAGTGTCATTTATTTTTAAATAGCTAGTCAAATGAGCTCAGGAAAAAATAAAAACGATTTTGTAAAATTCCGGTATTTGGAATTTGAAAACTTTTAAAGCGGCATTACAATCAGCACCGAATTGCACAACTTGGCCCCCATTTAACCGTTTCTCTAACTCCTATGGTTTCCGAGATTCAAATGCTGGTATGTCGAATTTGTAACACCCTGTATAGGTATTTTAAATATCCCGCCATCAAGTTATTTGACTGACATGCGCACAGTGTGCCTGCAATAGGTTGGGAAATAGACGCTTGCAGGAACAGACCTTTATTCGTTGATACCTGTGCAAAACAAAATATACACCATTTATGAAATGACCTTTTGTCCTTTCAGATGCAGTGCGAAAACGTACACTTTGCGAAGTTATATCGAGGAAAACACGGTCGTGTGATCTTTTCGCGACCGACCGGCATTATTTGCATAAGAGTTACGCGGAACGTGTGTACATACGGATAAGACGTAATGAGTTGAAACTGAAAAACAGGGGCGCGGATATTTGAAATAATGCAACCAGTTTCACCCCGTATAACGTGCAGTATACGAACCAGCTAGGCTTTGCATCCTGTTATAAACCGTTTTAAATCGTGCTTTTTACATACTTCTGATATATATGCTGCTAGAATGGGCTTTTTCACTAAATTTTGATTTTGACCCTATTCTATAAGTAGAACAAGAAAAATAAAATTTTCTACCAACAACCAAAAAAATGGTTTTGCGGTATAACATGTTAAACCGGAAGTAACTTTTAGATAGATAAAAAAAACTGAGATACGGAGGTGAAAACCATTTTTCTATAAGATGCGTCGTTCCAGTGCTACAGCCTGTCAAATCCGAAAATGGCATATTTTAAACGTCAATATCTCAAAAAAATTAAATTAGAAAATAATTTAATATATAAGGTGTTCCATTTAACATAACGATGTTGCCACCTGTTTCGGGCAGAAGGGGCAACGCCGTATTGCTGAAAATATTTCAAAACGATAGACCAGTGGTGCGCAAACTAGGGGTCGGGCGAGAAAATTTTTGGAGGTCGCCAAATTCAAAGAAATTCAAATTTATGAAAAATCTACTGTCTATCCAGGGGGTCGTGACAAAATTTTACACAAAATAAGGGGTCGCAAATGAAAATAGTTTGCGCACCACTGCGATAGACCATGGTCGTTTATCTGAGCAACCAAATTTTTCCCTGAGGCACTCTTAGCAGGATAAATGTTTCTATATCCTATCATTAGGAGGGGAGCTATGTTTCAAGGTCCAATTAACGAAGAATAATAATATCAAAAGACCAAACTTTTAATTGTTTAAGATTCCAACTAGTACGCCACTGAACGTGGCTGTATTTAAGCTGTAATCTTGTTCGGCCGCCGAGCAACCAACAACGTGCGATACATTCGCCTTTTGTGTGTGATGTGAAAAACGTGTTTTATTTTTTAAATAAAAGACCGCGTGTGAAAATTGTATTTTAGAAAGAAGGAAAACGTACACTCTCTCCCTGATTAATGGTGTTAATTTTAATTGGACGAGTGCCATAATTCATAAAAGCGGAATAATGAAAATAAAATGATGTTGGGGAAAGATTTTTCCTGTTGGGGTTGAAAAATTATGAAACTTCATGAAAATTAAAAATAATTATACTCTTAAAAACCTCTTTTGTCCCTTTCGAAATATTCGTTCGGCTCTCCTAAAGGTTGTTAGGTTTTGTTAGATCTTGTGGAACTGCCAGTAGCTTAACCATCAACCAATTTAGCTTCAACGATAGTCTGTTTATTTCCAACTGGCAGCAAATGGCACTTGCAACGAAACACCATGAAATAATAATTGTAAACTTTGCCGAGGAACATCCACAAATTATTTCCAACGGCAAAAAGACAATATGTGTAATTTTACTTTGTTATAATATCACTTTTTATTTACTGATTAGTTACTGCAGTTTCGTAGTACTACTACATTATCAAACTGAATACCTTAAACTACGTTTTACAGTGTCTGTTTGAAGGTTGGAGACAATGATGTTTCTTGAATGATAGAATAGTTTTGGACTTGCATTGTCTTTAATTTGTTTTACATCACAACGTTTCAACTGGTAAGTATCTCCAGTCGTCTCACAGTATTCACCTGAAGACGACTGGAGATACTTACCAGTTGAAACGTTGTGATGTAAAACAAATTAAAGACAATGCAAGTCCAAAACTATTCTATCATTCTACGTTTTACAGTTACAGTTTAGGTTTTTAACAAAGGGTGCTTATAAATATTAAAATAAAAATAGAATATGTATCCTTTAATCTAGTAATTGATCCCTATAATGTAAATAGCGGGGAATTCCACAAGTCTGTTTGGTCATTTAGTAGGTTTATGGTCGGGTTTTTATTATGTTTGTAAATTTCTATTGATTCTAAGATGTTAAGCCACTTGCTTTTTGTTGCAGTATGTAAAATTTTTAAATTGTATCCGAACAATGTTTAGCGAAATTGGAATTTTCTTTGTTTAACAAATAAGAAGTCTTATGTTCATTATATCGAATATTAAAATTTCTTCCTGTTTGACCTATATATGAGCTATTACATTATGTACAACTTAGCCTATAAACTCCTGATTTTTTAGGTGGGGGTGTTTTTTGTTTGGCATTAAAAAATAATTGAGACATTTTTTGTGCTACGTTTATGTTGTTTTTTGAGATTATGTGTGCGATTTTATTTGAAATTGGACAAAAATATAACACCATAATAAAAATAGCAGAAAATAACGGGTTTAACGCAAACATTATTCATCCTTTAATAAATAAAAAACAAAGACAAATAACACTAAACAAAATATACCCACACATAAAAAGTGATGAAAAAAGTAGATATTCAAAATTAACATATATATGATCGAAGTTGGTGAGATAATATCGGGTCCTCCGTAGCGCAATTGGCAGCGCGCTTGACATGTAATCGAGAGGTTCTGGGTTCGATTCCCAGCGGAGTTATACAACTTTTTCAATTTTAATCGAGTCTGTACGCCGGCAAATACATTTTTCTTTAAAAATTATTTACAGACGGTAACATAACTACATTAAAACAAATGTTTGATTTTTATTTCTGCATCGAATGACATAATAATATCCAGAGGTTCCAATTTGAAATAAGAAAAATAAATTGCTTTAAAGGTTGACAATAAACTTTGGACACCCTGTACAATTCGTATTAATCAAACTTAGTTAACGAGACTGTTCGACCTTATTCATTAAGTACCTTTGTATAATTTTATTAACGGGGCATTATTTTTATTTTTTATCAATTTTTAAACTGATTTTTCTTAGTTTTTATTTTTTTTCACCTATAATACTGAACCGATTTCATTAAAATTTTAGGGGTATGAAGGCAACTATAAGAATATATAGCATGTAATCTAAAAAAATAGATCCTTATGACGTCACACTTTTTTGGAACATCCTGTATAAACAAAAATATTTTCCTGAAATGCGCCCTAGGATACAGGTAAACTGTGCAAAATATTAACCTAATTAATAAGTGAGCTATAGAAAACGGGATGTGAGGTGCAGAACTCTGTATATCGTGGGCGTTCTGGCAAAATTCATTAAGTCCATTTTTAGCACTTTTTAGTTAGAGCCGTGAATCATCTCTAAAATATTACCTTTTTACACTGGCAAAACTGAATAAGTCCACGAATACGATGAATACCTGGTTGCCTAGTATACAATAATCCTTAAGTCACGAACAATACTTTTTATGTCAGGCAGAAATCATTATATGGACTTAAGTACTTTTGCCAGGGATCGGCAGTTACCATATGGACTTGCCACACATTTTAAGGTTATATTAAGAAATAATTAAATACAAATATACTCATTTCGGCGAATATTTTTGCGTTAATATTAGCGGAAGAGGTAGACCTTCCCGTTACCTACGCTAGACAAGGTCTGTTCAGCAGTGCTGCCGATTTCGGTTCAAAAATATAACGATCTAAAAAAGTTGTGCACTACTAAAGTTATTCCTTTAGAATATCATCAATGGTATTTATTACTAACAACATCAAAAACTATTCAAAATCGAAACGCTGAGTCGAGTATAGATAGCGAAAGTGAAGAAGATTGAACCATAGGCAAATTACCAATGGATGAAACTTATTTCTCATGTTTATTTCGATTATTATAATTTTATGTGTTTGTATAATATTTATTATTATGGTTGTTTATGTTTTTAATGAATATTTCTGTCACTTTCAATTTATATCAACGCTTTTTTCCTTAAATTTTCATCTATGGGTATAATACATTTTTTTAACTAACTAGCTAGTTTCTTATTTTTTAATCTGGCAAAAATCATTAAGTCCATCAAATGTCATTTTCCATAAGACGTGTATGATTATTTTGTTTCAAATCTTACCACTCAAAAGATAACCGTAAGTCAAATATTATTTTGGTATTAATACCTTTCTGTTTTACAAAATGAAATTTTGCCTGTCAATTTTAACTTTAAACGCGTTTTTCTCAAAACTAGCAATTTGGACTTAAGGATTTTTGCCAGAACGCCGACGATATATTGGAGTCAGTAAGTTATATTTATTTAAAAAATTATCAATCTTCCATTTGTAAAATAACGCAATTATTTAGTTGTTCATTTGTAAATTCAGGCCAAGAAGAACTGCAATTTAACACGCAAAATTTTAGCATGGTCGGATCCATTTAAGTTGATGGAGTATATAGCGATTTACTTCGTACTAATGATATTACGGCGTGCGTTTGCGAGATTAAGGCCCGTTTGTATTCAGCACCGAACTCGGTGTGTGTGATTAAATTGAACGATAGCTTAGTCAAGTTTTTCCTTTGGGAAACTGTGTCTGTTTTAAAAATATAGGAGGCCATGCACACATGTTCTTTCCCCTGAAAAAATCCCGGCGTGAAAAAATGTTCACTGAAAAAACTAATTATTTGGAAGAAATGCATAGTACACAGGATGAGTCAACGATAGAGTAAAGTTTATTTTCTCTTTTATCTTAAGAATTAGATAAAAATTCGAAATGCAAAAGAGACCATAGAGGTGCACATGTTAAATTATGCTGGAGTATACGGGGTGGCCCCAAAAAACGTGGCGAATATAACTAGGGTTTTTTTAATGGAACACCCTATATATTGTATTATTTTCTGATTGCCCACAAAAATCTACGCTTATTTTGGAAATGTCATATATCTAAATTCATTAGTTTTTGAGATATTGACGTTTAAAATATGGCATTTTCAGACTTTGACAGGCTGTAACATTGGAACGGTTCATCTTAGAGAAAAATATTTTTCACCTTTCTATTTTAGTTTTTTATTCTATATTCAACGAAACCAACTTCCGGTTTACCATGTTAAACCAAAAAACTGGTTTTATATGTTAAACTGGAAGTTGTAACTTTTAGATAGAGAATAAAAAATTAAGATGGGAGGTGAAAACCATTTTTCTCTAAGATGAACCGTTCCAATGTTACAGCCTATTAAAGTTTAAAAATGCCATATTTTAAACGTCAATATCTCAGAAACTATTAAATTTAGACATATTAAATTTACAAAATAAGCGTAGAATTTTGTGGGAAATCAGAAAATAATACAATATACAGGGTGTTCCATTAAAAAAATCCAAGTTATATCCGCCACGTTTTTTTGGGCCAACCTGTATACTCAAGCATAATTTTAAAACGTGTATCTTCTTAATGGTCTCTACAACTTTTGTATTTCGAATTTTTATCCAATCTAAAAAAATTATTTGTTTAAATATCAAATCTCATGAGAAAAATATAAATAGGAAGACAAAAATCACAAAGTCATGGTCTCAATCATTTAATAAAAAACTAAGGTGACATGTTTCGCTCTCTACGGAGCATCATCAGACCTAAAATTGTATAGAGGTGTGACCCACATTACATTTTAATAATATTTAACAGCCTACCTTCATTAAAACCAATAAATGAAATAACACATTAAAAACAAGACGAGTACCATGTCAAAACAAACAAGTTACGATTAATCTTAACACTAACACAAAAAACGACAGTTATAAAAGCGGGTAGAAGGGAGAGTGAAGCAACCATACAGGAGAATACGACTAACCGAGCTAAGGCCAAGCGTAGAAAAAGCCAAAATATATAAACGAAGAAGTCCCCCCCGCCCAATGTTGTTGTCAATCTGCCAAACCAATTTAGGCGAGAGAACCAGAACAGGTTATAAAATATTCAATAATTCAATTTAAGTTATTAAAAATAAGGTAAGGTTCAAAGTTGAAAAACTTCATTAACGCAATTAAGGACTGGGCTCTTTTTTGCCCTAGTAATTTCAAGTTTCTCTAGTAAATCTAACTTTTTGCTCTTATCACATTCATGCAGTATGTTTACGTTTTCAGATGTTGAAAATTGATGTCCCGAATCCAACAAATGATTTGCAAAGGCTGACTTGGTGTTAGATATATCCGTATTCTGGTATTTATTAACTAAACTAAGATGTTCATGGACCCTAGTGGAAATTTTCCTACCTGATTGACCTATATATACAGCAGGGCAGTCAGCACAATTCAAGGAATAAACGCCAGACTTAGATAGTGGATTAACTTTATCTTTTATTTTAACTAAATGTTGTTTTACAGTGTTAACGGTCTTAAATCCAAGTGAAATATTAAAAGGTTTGAAAAATTTTGCTAATGGGCGGGGGGGACTTCTTCGTTTATATATTTTGGCTTTTTCTACGCTTGGCCTTAGCTCGGTTAGTCGTATTCTCCTGTATGGTTGCTTCACTCTCCCTTCTACCCGCTTTTATAACTGTCGTTTTTTGTGTTAGTGTTAAGATTAATCGTAACTTGTTTGTTTTGACATGGTACTCGTCTTGTTTTTAATGTGTTATTTCATTTATTGGTTTTAATGAAGGTAGGCTGTTAAATATTATTAAAATGTAATGTGGGTCACACCTCTATACAATTTTAGGTCTGATGATGCTCCGTAGAGAGCGAAACATGTCACCTTAGTTTTTTATTAAATGATTGAGACCATGACTTTGTGATTTTTGTCTTCCTATTTATGTTGTTACTTTGGTCTCTTTGAGAAAATGGACGATTTTTTCGAATCATGAGAAAAAGTTATTTGCAATTACACCGGGAACCGAATAGATCTATATATAGAAAACTATACATAGGAAAATTTGCCAGTATGCTGATGGGGGTGACCGGGCTAAAATATTTTCATAATGGTGCCACATCCGGTTATACCGGAAGTAAGTGTCAACTTGCTTATTTTAAATGGGACACCCTATCCTCTATATTATTACATTTTTGCATTCTACGCAAGATTCTAGGCAGATTTTGTATACCATGTCCTATACCTATGTCTAAACGTTTTTGACATATTTGAATTTTTATGTCAAAAATGACGGTTGCAAGCCTTAGAATAATTATCAATTTTTTCTATAAAGAAGCCTTATTTATTTAATTTAAGTGAGATTTCTTGTTATAAAGGACCTACTTTAATGGATTTTTTATATTATTTTGATAACTATTAATACAGGGTGTTTAAAAAATAAGATTAAAAATGAAAATGAAAAAACTGTCAAAAGTCCAAATTTTCAAATGGAAACACCCAAATTTCATAATTATTTCTTATTTAGCATTAAAAATAAGGGTAAGTTTGTATAAGATTGTATATTCCAAAAATTGTTAGTTTTCGAAGTATTGCCAATTTAATATTTTTATATAGGGATTTTGCTGCAGATTTTAGGTTCAGTTACTCTTAGTTGGCTATGACGGCGTTGAAAAACAATCCAATGCTAAAAAATCTATAAAGCTGTCACCAGTAATTTCGTACCTTACGGTTTTAACGCGCCATGATTTTACAAGTGAAAGAATGTGCGTGTACGGCCTGCTATTAAATGGAACGATCGCTTTAGGCACTTTTCCCTTTTGGGGAACTGCCGCTGTTTTAAAAATGTTTTCTTGCTTGCGGCGTTCTTAAAATTCAACGCTCTGTTGGGCATATGCTAAACATAGACTTCGTTAGGATTAAACTGGGGAATAAATTATTTATATCTGCTTGTAGTTAGATGGTGCGTAGTATTGTATATATCCGTTAGGTTTTCTAGAAAATATATCGTAATAACACCAAACTATTGCATATTGGTTATAGTCTATTTTAGAAAGGTGTGAAGTAACAAAAGTTTATTAAGTATGCAAAGGGACTACAGAGTGACCCAACGAATATTTAAGCCACTTGCATAATTTGGCATTGATTTCATTGCAACATTCTTCATTTTCTTCAAGTGCAGGTAGTCCCACCCGGGTTTGGGTCAATTTATGGGTTTTGCCTATTGTTATCCATTCACAAACACTGAAAATGGTGTGACAAAGGCGTGCATTGTGTACATAGTACCTACTAGGTACACTTATTTTTTATTAAACATTATAAAAAATACAATATACAGAAATTAAATTATAAAAAATCATAATATTCTTGGTCATCTGAGGAACTGTCATCTCCTCTTGACGTTATAATTAACGGGTCGACGGTCCGATCGATCAGGTGGTCAAGATCCCACATTTTCTCCTCTTCTTTAATGACATGATGGACTGCTTTTCGCCAGTTTTCTGGTGTCACTTCTTTAATGGCTTGATCGAACAGTAGCTTAACGTCTTTCATTTTAAATGTCGTGTTGTGTCTTGCTACAAATCCTTTTACTTGCGCCCATAGAACTTTTATAGGATTCAGTTCGCATAGATATGGTGGTGTGCGCAGTACAGTTACACTATGTTTTTCAGCTATATCTTCCACAGCATATTTCATAAAACGATTTTTGTGTAAATTTGCTATAGCTAATAGTTCCTTCTTTATCAAATTATCTGCTTCTTTGCTATAGCTAATAGTTCCTTCTTTATCAAATTATCTGCTTCTTTGCTATAGCTAATAGTTCCTTCTTTATCAAATTACCTGCTTCTTTGTTATAGCTAATAGTTCCTTCTTTATCAAATTATCTGCTTCTTTGCTAAAGCTAATAGTTCCTTCTTTATCAAATTATCTGCTTCTTTGCTATAGCTAATAGTTCCTTCTTTATCAAATTATCTGCTTCTTTGCTATAGCTAATAGTTCCTTCTTTATCAAATTATCTGCTTCTTTGCTATAGCTAATAGTTCCTTCTTTATCAAATTATCTTATTTTTTTTCTTTGGTACTTAGTTATCATAAATAATTTAATCCACAAAATTTACCTACGCCTATGGCCGTCACCGAAATTGAGCCGAACTGGACGGAATTTCCCATTTTATTACTCTACACCTTTCTGAAATAGACTATAATATTTGATATTTAAAAATACAGGATGTTATACTTCATTAAGAAAAATAAAATGGTGTCTTAACTTTATATGTATGTATGTATATCAGTTTCCAAATCTCGATTTTTTTTCAAAAAAATATCATAATTTTTTTTAAAATTTAAAATTAAATATTGAATGCGAAAAGCGCACTCCTAAGCGTAAAACAAACAAGTTTGGTTTCCCTCAAAATTCGCGTTTTTCTCTCTATAAATCATTCGTAAAGTTGGTCTGAAATACCAAGACTTTCCAGGAAACGTTTAATGTCGCTGTTCGAAAAATTGTATCAGCAAAAAAGTTTTTGTGTTTAAAATTAAATTCTAAAATAACAAAACTATACAATACCGGGTGACAAGAAAATTTTTTAGTAATTTTAAAAGTTAAGATTTAAAAATTTGAGGAGTTAATAAGTGTTGAATTTACCATATTTCGGCCAAACTCAAACCTTCAAATCCACTTCCGGTTTAACCGGAAGTGAAGTCAACTTTTAAATTTTAAATGGAAACCACCCATTTTTATTCAATATTGCAATTCTATGAAAGATTCTCTTTTCAATGACACGCTATCATTTTCTTTTTAAATGGCCGCCTAGCTCGATTTTTCTTTGGTTTCTAAAATGTCCATAACGTTAATAAAGCAAGGTAAGCGGTAAAGAGTAGGCCAGCGAAATGTTGAAATGGTTCATTTCAATAGACTTTATAATATAAAATTGACTTGCTTGAGAAAAATATGTCCGTTAGGGCTATTATACAGGGTGGCCCATTTGTCTGACAAAGTAATATACCGTCTCTACTATTAATGATATCAAAAATAAGGGTTTATAAAAGTTATGAGGTATAAAAAAATATATGTTCTAAAATTATTTTTAAACATACAGGATGGTCCAAAAAAGTAGGACAATAAAAAGATACATTTTTTCAAATTGAACACCTAGTATATTTTAGCATTTTTTGTTTCCTTACAAAATTATCCATATGACGCCATATTTAGTTTTTTAATTTTTTGCAACGTTACCAAACAAAATGCAAAATTCTTAAAATTTTGGAAAAAACATGACAGTAAAAAATTACCTGTATTTCTCAATAAAAGTATCGAAAATCGAAAATTTCTTGTAAGCTCCTAAGTTAAGGGATAGAAAAACTGTCTTAAATCTTTAAGTACCCAAAATTTTATACAGGGTGTTTTCTGTTGACATCCAAATATAAAAAATTTTAAAATACAATAACTCTGTTTTTTCAAATGAAATACCCTATATTTATTAGGCTCGTCTGATAGATATTGTATCTTTTATTATTGTTAAGTCATACCTATACCTAAATTTACTAGTTTTGGCAATATTTCGATTTTTATTTAAATTTTGGTGAAAAAAACTATATTTTTATTTTTCTAGTTAGCCATGACCAGCAAAGTCAAAACAAATGTAACTGAATATAATGTCATAATTATAATTATTATATTTATATTTATAATGCTTGTAAACTTATTTTCAATATCAAGTTGCGTAATAAAAAAGAAATTTTATTTAATTAAATAAATACGTAACTAATTATGGTTATCAATTTATTTTAATATGACATTATATTTAATTACATTTGTTTTTACTTTGCTGGTCATGGCTTACTAGAAAAATAAAAACTATAATTTTTTTCACCAAAATTTAAATAAAAATCGAAATATTGCCCAAACTAGTAAATTTGGGTATAAGTATGACTTAACAGTAATAAACGATACCTACAATATCTATCAGACGAGCTTAATAAATATAGGGTGTTTCATTTGAAAAAACAGAGTTATTGTATTTTAAAATTTTGTATATTTGGATGTCAACAGAAAACACCCTGTACAAATTTTTCAGTACTTAAAGATTTAAGACAGTATTTCTATCCCTAAACTTAAGAGCTTAAAAGAAATTTTCGATACTCTTATTGAGAAATACAGGTAATTTTTTACTATCATGTTTTTTCCAAAATTTTAGGAATTTTGCATTTTGTTTGGCAACGTTGCAAAAAATTAAAAAACTAGATATGGCGTCATATGGATAATTCTGTAAGGAAACAAAAAATGCTAAAATATATAGGGTGTTCCATTTAAAAAAATGTATCTTTTTATTGTCCTACTTTTCTGGACCATCCTGTATGTTTAAAAATAATTTTAGAATATATAGTTTTTTATACCTCACAACTTTTATAGAAACTTTTTTTATATTTTATATCTTTAATAGTAGAGACGGTATATTACTTTGTCAGACAAATGGGCCACCCTGTATTTACAACCTGTCTTAAAAAAAATAAAACGGAATTTCTCGAATTTTTAAAATAGCAACCCATCTTTGTTTTATTATAAGAAAATTCTTCATTTTATTTCCTTTCCAACGGTGTATCACAAACTAATAATTATTTTTTAGGTAATATCGCAGGAAGAACTAATCCTAGATTGATTTCTAGATTAACCAGAATGAAAAATTTTAAATTTAATCAAGGAAAGATGCATTAAACATAAATTTAAAAAATCCACCCGACAAGGAAGATTTCAATTCAAAATAATTCTATAAATTATTTAATGTTTTTATAAAAAAATCAAATACTCCTGATCGGGTTTGAACCTGTGACCTTGCGATCTGTAGGCTAGAGCTCTATTCTCTATGCTTTCGCTACCGATAAAGATTTGTTGTTTAATATATGACACTCTTTAGCGCGATTTGTTTTTTCTGGCAATAGATTTTCCAGTATATTATTAACATTTTTTATAGTTTCAGATGGCGTATTTTCACACTCTAATTCTGAATCACTCGACAAATACATAATAAATAAGTTAAACACTTTACAATTGCTGATTTCTAAAATTTGTTTTTTTAATAAATAGGGTGGTCTGTCAAATTGGCACCATATGTTTAAAGTATATAGTGGCCTTGATATTTCAACACTAGTGTTGAAATATTTTTTTTTTCCACACACGTGTGATATACGGCGCTTTCTAGGCAAATTAACCGTGCTTTTTTTCTCATTTTCATAGGTGGTCGTAGGAAAAGTCACTTTTCGTTTCGAACTGGTCAAATTGTCCTTAGGAATCATTTATTTTTACCAATTTATTTACACAATCACGGTTATTATGTATGAAGTCCTTACATTCATATAACAACCCTAATAACTAACATATTCTAAACATTTCTCAGACATAAAAATTACTTTTATCACCGATTGCTTCCGCATTTTAAAACCGGGAAAACTTTCTACGACCGAAATTTGCCAGGCGGCGCGACGCACCCGCCAAGAACAAATAAGTTTCGTTTTCCCCCAAAAGCCCGTGTTCAAGTCTATAAATCATTGCGAGTAGTTGCTCTGAAATAACAAAACTTCCCGGCAAACGATAATGTAGTTGTTGGTGGAGTTTAAGCTGAATCAGCTTGAAAGTTTCGAGGGATTAAATTAAGTTATTTGAGTTTTAAAGTTTATCGACTACTATAAAAATTATGACAATTAATGCGAGTAATGCAAATGAGTTGAACGATTATTCATCGATAATGATCAAGGATGTTGATGGTAATAAGTACATTACAACATCAAGACCGACCTCAATAAAAATGGCTACCCCATGCATTTAGTTGATAAACTATTGGAAAAACGCAAGAATCGGCCAAATACACAAAAGAAGCAAATAAAGACTCAATCAACACTCAACATTCCGTATATGTCAAAGCAGTACCTATCTGAGAGAATTAGAAGACTAGGACAACGATATAACATCAACACGGTATTCAGCTCGAAAGACACTTTAAGAAGCCACCTGACGAAGACGAAACCAACAAGTCAAAAAAATAGAAAAAACTGTGTCTACCAGATACCCTGCGAATGTGGCCGATCTTACATTGGTGAGACTCTAAGACCCCTTGAAACTAGGGTCAAGGAACATAGAAACAACACGCTTAAAGGGGAAACCGAAAAATCAGGTGCAGCTGACCATGGTCATCACATCAAGTGGAAAGAAGCTCAAATCCTGCATAAAGAACCACATTGGAGGAAGAGGAAGTTCAAGGAAGCTGCTACCATATACCAAAACCCAGATTGTTTTAGTGAGCCATCATTAGATATAAGAACTATCTGGAAACCTTTGCTAAGTAGATGTAAACTTAAAATACCGCACTCGAACTAAACGCATGACTGCACCCATCTCGGTCATGCTCCAGTGCATCTAGCTAGTATGAAAAGAGCTGTAGTTACTTTACTTATTTAGTATTTACCTGAAGACGACTGGAGATGCTTACCAGTTAAAACGTAGTGATTCAAAACAAATAAAGACAATTCAAGTCCACAACTCTACTGCCGTATAAGTCGTCCTAAGTTATTTCGTATATGAGCAATAGAAGCCTGACGCACTAATGCAGGACGCTGTATAATCTTAGAACTTATGAATGGGTAAACTTTTCAAAAACCACGATTTTTTACCAATGTATTTTTTATTACTGTTGACGTCCTGGCTTATTTTTCTTCCTAGTTAAAAAAAAGTAATAATGAATCTTTTAATCAGGATTTTTTCAATTCAACAATTTACTTTTTCCCAAATTAGAGATGCCAAATGATCGATTCCGATTAGAGTTAATCTTTCCTCCCAAATTTGCAATCCGTTTTGTTTCTATCAACAAACCGAAATATCATTATATTATCGGCACATTCTGTCACAATTGAATGACATCACATCATTCCCTCGCTTTTACGACGTGGCGGCCTGACGCAGCAGCATCATAAAGAACACGCGACGCTGTGACGTTCAGCACGCGTGGGAGAACCACATATGACGCAGATAAAAATAGAGGGTGAACGAGAAGGATGGAGTGATATGAGTGGACGAGAGAAGGATGGATAAGGTACAGAGAGCATGACTGACGGTTTTCGTTTTATTTTGCGTCCCCTTTGTGGCGCGATTTTAGTGGTTTAGTCCGCGTCTCTATGTTATTGTTTACAGAGTCAAACTGAACCTTATAAGTTGCTAAATTACACTGGAGAAAATTAAATTGTTAGTAGACTAGAATCCTACTCCTACAGAAGGATCTTTTTCTTCTTTGTCAGCCTTATCTGGTCCACTCCTGCACTTAGGCCTCTCCGAGTCTTTTCCATTCTTGTCGATTCTGAGCTAGTTGTGCCCAGTTTCTATCAGCGACCTCCCTGATATCATTTAGCCAACGCCTCTGAGGTCTTCCTCTACTTATTTTTGTTTCTCTGGGGTGTCAGTGAATCACTTTGTTGGTCCATGTACTTTCGTCCTGTCTTGCAACATGTCTTGTCCACCTCCATTTAATCTCGGCCATGTAGCGAATTTGTTTTATCCTTTCAACGATGGATCAAGGAGAAAAATGCAACACCTCTTTCTTTGTTGATTGTTTGTTTCACGTCTATTAACTCGTGTCTGCTAAATATTTGTCCGGATAGTCTTTCGAATAGTGATCCACCATTTTCATTCTGTTAAAAGTTTCAACTAAAAATGCTTAGTCAGTTTCTACTGGGCGTATCTTGCCTTCTTCATCAGAATTTTAGGTATCAAGATCTTTTAGTCACTTGGTTTATCTATTTTTGATTTTACTTCTGGTTACGTTAAGATGGTGGGTGAAGTTAATTTTAAATCAATATTCATTCTTTTTTTAATTATACGAGGAAGAGTTTTGGACTTGCATTGTCTTTATTTGTTTTACATCGCAACGTTTCAACTGGTAAGTATCTCCATTCGTCTTTAGGTGAATACTGCTCTTCTAATTACATTTTTCACACATTTTCCTTTGTGGATATGCTCAGTGCCGTTTGTATACGCCAGAAGACATCACAAAGTTGTTGACTTATAATTTTAGGGGTTACATTTTCGAACGTTGAAGTAGAAACATAATAAGTAAAGTAACACCGGACGTCATACTATAGTAGTTTGTCTGATTCAGTCGGCCGTGACGAAGCCGGATTGTGTAACAACAGGTTGCGATGGGACGAGAGCTGGAAGCTGAAAGTGCACTTTTTGATTAAAGCTTTTTTGTAGTTGCAGATTCAGTTCAATTTAGTCACGAAATGAAGTTTCCATGTTATTATACGAAGTCGTGCAGATTAAGGAATGATTTGATCAGATGCATCAAGGGTTAGATTGTATAGGGATAATAAAGGGAAAGTGAAATTTCGTCAACTTGTAGATAGTCTTCCAGGTGTAGTAAAATATAATTTATTAAATGTAAGTGCATCGTCGTATTTTGGGAAATATCTATTTACATTTTTCATTTATAACTTTAGTGATTCAAAACAAATAAAAACAATGCAAGTTATATTTTCCTTATCTTTTTTCTCGTTCATCAGTAGTTATAAGGTATGACGAAATGTATATTAAACTCAGTGATGAGATAACTCAAAATGTGTGCGTAAGATTAATAACCGAACAATCCTAATCTTACTAAATTTTTTACTATAAAATCAGCTAATCCTCTTTCCCATCCAAAGTCAAATAAGGACTACTATTTATTTCATTATAGAGTTATCTCTTACTAAAACTTTCTCAACGAAGTGAGTCCGTGCCTAATTACAAAAACAATGAGATTATAAGAACCTTGCGTAACATCATACCGATTCTAGTTTTAACTCAGGTTTTAAACCCCTGTTGCAAATAATGAATACTAATAAGGATATTACTTTACCCGTTATATCCCCTTCTCCATACATAACGTTATCCATGATGGGGTGGTCAGGATTTATAGAGGGGAGAGGATTTAAACACATCCCCTTTAAGCGGCACATTAGGTCAGGTGAAGTTATTATATTATCAGGTATGATTAAAGACCTGATGTATGTTTTTGGGTAACAAATTTTGGACCTTCTATCTAGGTTATTACATAATTTATAAAAAAAAAATTGTTAAAAAGTTGCTAAGAGATGGGGCTATTAAATTTAGTGATCTAATAGATATTTATGTTATAAGGATCATAATAACGATCATTATGGTACTAGCTGTGAGTATTATTGGACGAGGCGTCCGAGTCTAATAACACGGCGTGTACACCATAATGATCGTTATTATGATCCGAATTTCATACAATATTTTATATTCCGACGATTTTTGTGTTTTTTTTTTATGAATTTTAGGTTTTCGTCAGTAAACTAATAGCTTGATTTTAATAAAACCAGGTAACTATAGAAATATTTGTATCATTGTAAGAATTGAATTTTTAATTTTAACGTTTATATAATATAATATGGATAATTTGCCATCAGAAATCGAAGAATTGGCCAATAAAGCAGTTGTTGGTTTGTTGCCCGAAAAGTCTAAAGGCATGTATGAAAAAAACTTATGCCAATTACAAAACTTGGTGTTCCCAGAAAAAGGTTGTCAATATCGTACACGAAAAGGTACTTTTGGCATATTTCAAAGGAGAATCAAAGAAGAAAAAGTCTTCAAGTTTATGGAGTTATTACTCTATGTGAAGGAGTACACTATTACTTAAGAAAAATGTCGACATAAGTAAGTTCAATCAATTGATAGCTTTTTCAAAACGAAAATCTGATCTTACACACCCAAAATATCCAGGATTTTGATTAAAGAAAATATTGCAAAGGTTTTACAAGAGGCAAACAACGAAACATACTTGCTATTAAAAGTGTCAATGATAATAGGTATAAGTGGAGCATGTCGAAGAGTGTAGTTAAAAAACTTAAGGATAGAAGATGTACACGATGAGGAGGTTGCTTTTCGAATTTTCATACCTAGTACAAAAACCAACGTTCCCCGAGAATTTTACGTAATGCCTGGCGATGTCCAAGAAATAAATATGGTGCAGCTTGTTCGGACCTATGTAGCAATGAGACCCCCCGATGCCAAAGTTTCTCGTTTTTTTCTATCATTTAGAAATAACAAATGTACAAAGCAACCAGTGGGTATACATACTTTCGGAAAAAAGTGACACAGTTGCTGAAGGATATATAGAGAACTCTTGCGAAAACAAGAAAAGAATTTCATCAGCCATTCTCGGGAAAAAATTATTATCGAGTGTTTCATCGACTGTCGTTCCCTCAGAAGAAACAGAAACTATAGAAATTAAAAATCACAACAATGCAACAATTTCAACTCCTATGTCCAACATCAATTTACCGAATTGGGATAATGTTACTTTTAATTTTAATCATTAAATTTTGTTCCATTTTGTTTTAAATAAATTTTTTCATTTTTGCGTCTATTTTTCATTATAGTACTTAGTCCTATAATGAAATCATTAAAGTACTCAGTCCTATAAAGTATGTCATTTTGACACTGAAAATGAAATCCATAATAATGTCATTATGACACGTCGGAATATAATAGTATATTAAAGTACAAGTTTCATAAGAAGCGGTTTTAGCGCACGCGTCTATTTTAAAAAACGAGCCACGAAGTGGCGAGTTTTTTTATTGACACGCGCGCTAAAACTCCTTATGAAACTTGTGCTTTATACATTTTTTTCTATTTCACCTTTTATGATCAAGAAAAATGTACATTTATTTCCTATAATAATCCCGCGAAAAATTTTAATATCTTAAGGTTGGTAACAAATTTAAATGTAGAAACATTTGAAAATCGCGGTTTAATTTTAGCTGCCATTTTATTAACAAGAATTAATAAAATCGACTCTCAATTCGATTTAAAAATTTACTCTAGGTACTTTCTTATTAATATAAGTACTAAATAATGGACAGTTTAACTCCTCCAGAATTAAGAGCAGTGGCAGAAACTACTTTAAACAGCCTTTTGCCAAAAAAGTCCAAGAAGGTATATGAAAAGGACTATGAAAATTTTCTAAAATGGTGTGAAGAAAAAGGCGTTACTAACCTTACAGAAAATGTTTTATTAGCATTTTTTGATGCGAAGAGTAAAATTAATAAGCCATCAACACTATGGTCCCTATACTCCAAGTTACGGGCCTGTATAAATATTAATAAAAACATTGATATTTCAAGATATGCTAAACTTCAGGCATTTTTAAAAAGGCAATCAGAAGGTTACGAGCCTAAAAAATCAAAAATTTTGGAATATGAACATCTAAAAGCATTCCTAACAAAAGCGGATGACAATATTTATTTGGCTGTAAAAGTAAGTACCTATTTTGAAATAATATTTACACATCTACAAATCTAAAATATGAATGTTGTTAAATATACAATAAAGAAAATAACCAGAAAAACACTACCTACCTACCTTATACTTATAAACTAATACTAAAATACTTATTAATTATGTACTTATATTTTATCTTTATTTAAGGTAGCACTAATTATGGGATATAATGGAGCATGCAGACGGGAAGAACTAACTAATATATTAATAGAATACATTGAAATTAAAAATGATATTATTCTAGTAAAGATTCCCAAAACCAAAACAAATGTTCCGAGGCACTTTGTAATAGTCGAGAAGTTGTGGATGGACTTAATAAAAAAATATTTAAATTTAAGGCCTAAAAACACAACACATAAACGGGTTTTCCTTACTTTTCGCAATGGGTATTGCATAAATTCACCCATAGGTATAAATACTATGGGGAAAATTCCTAGTTTGATCGCTAAATACCTCAATTTCCCAAATCCAGAATGTTATACAGGGCATTGTTTTAGACGTTCCAGTATTTCTCACTTAGCTAATAATGGAAGTGACTTGGTGACTATTAAGAAACATGGAGGTTGGAAGTCCTCAGCTGTTGCAGAAGACTATATTGACACGTCACTGCAAAGGAAAATAGAGGTAGCACAAATGCTTTCTGTATCGAGCCCTTTTTCAAACTCACCTATAGTAGCTTCTGGCTCTTCTATTGCTCCCACACCTTCAACAAGCCAATACATTTCTAATGAAGGTCTGCTACAAAGACATACCTCTACAACAACCCATGAAGTAGAGAAAGTCATTGAACATGAAAATAATTACGAGCAAAACATTGTTTCAAATCAAAATATGCCAGACATTAAGTTTAGTGCCCAAGACACTTCCACAGTTACTATAAATGTTTATACTAATTGTACTATTCAACAGAAGTAGAAATATATAGTTTTGATTATAGCAATATTTGTATTCTTCATCACAAAACACTAAACTCTAGATCTTGTTGTTTTAAAGTAAAATAATTGTCATATTTTTTAAGTAGAAGGTGACAGCCTTGAAATTTACAGATTTCTATGAATAGGGGTAACGTTGGTGAAAGGTGTTTTTATCCTTTACACCGAAGCCATGTGAATGGGAAGGTATTTCCAATATTTTATATTTCTAGGTTAAATTTTCATTTACATGCCGCACACAAGATGGAGCGAACGAAGAGGTAAAAAGATGGAATTCAAACAAAGGTGGCTTTGAAAAACAAAATGTGATACCAACATCAAATAAAGAAAAAACGCGTATCGAAACAGCTTCATTACGATACGCAAATGCGTATCGTAATGAGCTTATTATGAACGTGAAATAGAAAAAGGAAATTATGTCATATTCAGTGGAGTCCACAGTCGTGGTTCTATAAGGGTTTATTCCCACAGCAGTCACGGACAGTCCCTGACAATCAGGATACTGCGCAATAGACTCTAGAAGATAGACTTGAGGATTTTTGGGTCCTTGGATTGGTTAGAGAATTTTCAAACTGTTGGTAACTTGTCCGTGATTGTTTGTGAGAACAGACCTTAAATAATGACGTTAACTGACATAATTAGGGGAAAGAAACTAGAAAACGTTAACTGACATAATTAGATTAAAGAAACTGGAAAAGATTACGTTAAAACAAATCAAATACTGGTTTCGGTTACGAACCATTTTCGTTAAATATTCATCATTCGGAAAATAAAAGGAGGATCTGCCACAATATCAACATGCATAAAAACAATTTACCTCCAGAACGGACGTTTTTGACGCATCCGGCCCAAAACATTTTACCGGCGTTTTGTTGCTTACAAAACAAACTAAAATCCCAGCGCTTGCCGATATAACCCTTTGCGTTTATCTCTTTTTAACCTATCTGCCTCTCTGTCTCTCACACACTCCCTAAGGGATTTACACTGTTATTTTCCGGCTTTTATTCACGGCGAAGTTAAGCTGTATAAAGAGGTCTTATATCGTTTTTGCTTACATGCCGAGTTGCAAAAAGATGATTTTCTAATCCCGCATGGATATTGTCTGGTTCCTTTATAACCAAGTAACTGGAAACATGGACTATACCCGTAAACTAAACGGATATAATTTCACATCCATCCTTGTTAGGATATGAAACGCACAGTGGTCAGATCATTGTAACTTGATATGCTGAAAAACTGATCCAATTTACACGTAATTTTTTTTTCGATTTTTTCATCACCTGTTTCACAAATGTAGAAAAAATATACTGTATCGGGTGATTCATTAAGGGTGACGAGCGGCCATATCTCGGAAACTACTGGGCATAGAAATTCAGGAAAAAAATTATAACTAAAGTGGCCATGAGAAAATCCTGGAAATAATTTTTAAGTTCCGCATTTTGCCGCAAGAGGGCGTAATTGAAAAGTAAATTTTAAAATTTTACATATCTCCGAAAATTCCACTTTAAGGTATATCTTTGATAACACCATTAAAAAGCTTGGACAATTATGCATCATTTTGGTTCTATGCTCATTGGCGTACCGATTTTAATAAGAGGGGGGAAGCTCTTGAAAGTGTAATCAGTTAAATCGCTGTAACTTATAAACGACTTATCCAATTTTAGCAAACTAAAGACTGTTTGGAAGAGACATGTATGCACTTTCACCAATCGTATTTAGTTGTCCATAATAGTTCTCAAAACAAATGCTAGAGGGCGCAATTTGTAATAATAACACATTTTTTGATTTTACTCCGAAAAAATAAATCATACGGTATAATTATAATACCAAAATCGAAAAGTAGATGAAATTTGCTAGAAAAAATATTGAAATCGCAGCTTGATATCTCCGATCGTTTCAGCGTTATCGCCAATAGAATAATTTTTAAAACTTTAAATGAAGAAGCGGTTATATATTTTTTAGAAAAACAGTGAGACGCCACTGATATTTTTCCATGTGAATATTATTTCGGGTTAGCCTGGTCAATTCTGCATAAAAATGGTCTCTTGCGTTTTTCTCCTCAGGCACACCGTTCTTAATTAAAATAATTAAATTACCTTTTATGATTGAATTAAACATAAATACAATTGAAATAAAAGAAATTAAATTTATATTAATATTTCCAAGTTAATGATTGGACATTATATATTCATTTGCGGAAAAGAATATATAATTTAATTAAATTACAGTACTATTATATAAATTAGTTATGCTTTTGACACAATTGTTTTTTTTTTGTTTTACAAGCAATCTTAAAGTTTATCGGTTTTTGATATACACTGTAATTGGAAAACACAATTCTTAATTTATTAAATAATATTTTAATTTTATTGATTTAAATATAATTTATTGAAACAATTTAAAGGCATGCAATAAAAACACCATTATTGATATTAACATAATATTTTTTCTGTGTAGAAATGTAACTAGACAAAATGCAAAAACATCTAAATCGGCGTGTTTACTGATGTTACTTTTTTGTCAGTCTATTCCTTGTTCCTTCATCCCTTTTACTTTTATTGAGGAATTAAGGTTGTTAGTTATTTCGTATTTTGTTTTGACGGTTCATCCCAGCTGGGAGACAAAACCGTCTGGCCGTGCCGGGAACATTGTACATATTTCTTTATTATGGCAGGAAAGTTAAGCCCATTTTTATATCACAAAGAGCTGGAAATGGTTTACGGACGAATGGTTTAAAGATAACGCTGACTGTTTGGGAGTTTTGGAAAATATTTTACGAATACGGTTAATCTTTAAAAAAAAACAGTTTAGGAAACCAGACTCGAGACTAGGTAAAAGCGCATCGCTGCTGCCATTGCTTGGAATTATTTCGGCATCGGCCATAGGCGCAGGTTAATTTTGTGCATTAAATTATTTATGATAACTAACCAAAAAAAAAAGAAGATAATTTGATAAAAAGAAACTATGTATTAGTTATAGCAAATTTATACAAACATCGTTTTATGAAATATGCCGTAAAAGATATAGCTGAGAAACGTAGTGTAACTGTGCTGCGCACACCGCCATATCATTGCGAACTAAATCATATAGAACTTATATGGGCGCAAGTGAAAGGATTTGTAGCAAGACACAACACGACATTCAAAATGAAAGGCGTTAAGCTACTGTTTGATCAAGCCATTACGGAAGTAATACCAGAGAACTGGCGAAAAGCAGTCCATCATGTAATTAAAGAAGAGGACAAAATATGAAATTTTGACCACCTGATCGATCGGACCGTCGACCCGTTAATTATAACGTCAAGACGAGATGACAGTTCCTCAGATGACGAAGAATATTATGATTTTTTATAATTTAATTTCTGTATAATGTATTTTGTATTTTTTTTATAATGCTTAATAAAAAATAAGTTTACCTAATACTGTGTACATAATGCACGCCTTTGTCACACCATTTTCAGTGTTTGTGAATGGATAACAATAGGTAAAACCCATAAATTGACCCAAAACCCGGGTGGTACTACCTGCACTTGATGAAAATAAATAATTTTGCAATGAAATCAATGCGAAATTATAAAAGTGGCTTAAATATTCGTTGGGTTACTCTGTAGCCCCTTTGCATATCTAATGAGCTTTTATTACTCTACACCTTTCTGAAATAGAGAGCGTATTTTGTTGAATTATTTTCTCAGTAAATAATAAAGAATTTAAAAACTGAAACCATTGAAAATTCTTCGCAGACGTATCTTGTAAATTCAACATACCACGACTTTATTAACAATTTTATTTGTTCTTGAAGTGTCAATTATCGCTGGGCGTACTTTACGTCTCATACCACACCGTAAACCCTCTAAGGTCGTCTATAAACACGTACGCCCAAATCACATCAATCATACGCCTCCATAAATGTAAATATTTACCCAGGCTTTATATTTTATTCAGTTCACTCCAAATATAGGCTGAACAAGACCTGACAACAGGGCAAAACCGAACACCAGCGATTAAAGGTTAGATAGCACTAAATATTAGATCCAGCTGGTCTGATAAGTTTGGTTAGATAAGGACATTGTGGTAAATAAATTAGGTATAACATCGAGGATATGAATAATAATCCCTACTTACCTGTTTTGGCGTTGATTTCATTACAGTCGTTTTAAATTAATTTTAATTTGCTCTTAATGAGCCTTTGATTAATGATCTACTAAGAAAAACTGCATGCACTTCATTAAAGAGTAATAAGTAAGGGGCACCTTCAAGGTGGAGCCATCGTGCCATAAAACAAAATTATTAATAATAAATCTGACAAATTAAAAAAAAATTCAAAGAAAAAATGGGTAATTGGCAACATTGTATTCATTCTTAGCGAGTAGCATAAGGACTACAACTGGGCGTTTGGCACTTATGCTGTTATTGGGCCAGCGAGGCGCAAAAATTACATTTAAGTCGATCCGAACGCGGATTTTCTATTACAAAAATATTAAACTAATTATTGAATATTTTTTCTCCACGACCATTACTGAACAATACAGTAAACAAATCACTGGGATTGGTCAAAGAGGAAATTGACTACACGGCGAAGCAGCTTGCACAGAACAGATGGACAGGGTTGACAACCTGTAGTACATCCAGGCAACTGCGGCCCACATTCGATAAAAAGAGATACGCAGAGCTATTGAGACACAGTCCAAAAGACGTGAGAAATATTACTGCGGTTGTTACCGGACATTGCCTCTTCGGTAGACATGCCGAACGTATGCAAATACCCACTAACGACTTCTGCAGAAGTTGCAGAAATGAGGAAGAGGAACAAAGTATTCAACATTTTCTGTGTGAATGCCCTGGCCTCGCAAGAAGAAGGTTCACTGCTCTGGATAAACCATCTTTCGATAGCCTGGAGGAACTAAGCAACTTACAACTTGGACGGCTGAGCAGGTTTCTGAACAGTAGTGGCTGGTTTGAATGAGTTGTTAAAATCTTTCCGCGGTTACGTCGCACTAACCATCAAAGATCTGATGAAGGTGGGTTCTACGGAACACGTGTGGTATCACAACGGACCTAATCAGGACTACGTGAGACTGTTTGGTCAGAACCAAAGGTCTGCCACTCTTACCTAACCTAACCTATTACTGAATGCAATAATTCCAAAATCATTTTTGATAATAGAATGTAAAAATTCTCGCTCTTGAATTGGAATATTTATTCTGAAACACTTGCTTCTTATGCGTTTAGCGTGTATTTTTATTCCATAACAAGATACGGAATGAATGTTCTGTAATTGATCTAAACGACATAGGTTGCCATGAATTTCGAAACTGTCAATGTCAGCAGACAAATTTTAGTGCAAGTCAAAATATGAGTGAAAAATCGGATGAATCAGATATGGAACTGGATAATACTCCACCTGAAATTACAAATATTGCGAATAGTATTTTTGGTCGTGGAGAAAATATAGTCGGCTACTCGGTTAGAATGAAAATTCGATACTCAACTTTTTAATATTTTTAAAAGACAAAAGTTATATGGAGGCATTAAATCTACAATTCAAAATTATTTTTAATTATACAGGGTGTCCCAAATAGTCAAGGCATATCCAACATACTTTTTTTGTAAATAGAACACCCTATGTATTATATTATTTTATAGTTCCCTATAAAATTCCAAGAATATTTTGTATTAAATGGCATATGTCTAAATTCAACTGTTTTTGAGATATTGACGTTTCAAATATGGGATTTTCAAACTTTGACAGGCTGTAACATTGGAACGGTTCATCTTAGATTTTTTCTCTATCTAAAAGTTACAACTTCCAGTTTAACATATTAAACCGTTAAACCCGGTTTCTTGGTTTAACATGGTAAATCGGAAGTTAGTTTTTTTGGATAGAGAATAAAAAACTAAGATAGGAAGGTGCAAACCATTTTTCTCTAAGATGAACCGTTCCAATGTTACAGCCTGTCAAAGTCTGAAAATTCCATATTTAAACGTCAATATCTCAAAAACTATTGAATTTAGACATATGACATTTACGAAATAGGCGTAGAATTTTGTGGGAAATCAGAAGATAATACAATATACACAACAAGTTAAATCTGCCACGTTTTTTTGAGCTACCCCACATACTCCAGAATAATTCTAAAATGTGCACCTCAATGGTCTCTACAACTTTTGTATTTCGAATTTTTATCTAATTCTTAAGATAAAGGCGAAAAAGGACCTTTACTCTATCGTGACTACAACGTAGCTACAGTAGTACCGGTAGATCTTTACCCGTACGTCATCACTTAAGACTTTAACATTAAATAAATGGTTTAGAACGTTTACCTACAATTCTTTCTTTTTCTATGCAAGTTTCATGGGCAATGAAGTATTATAATAATGCCTGGAAGATGTTGGGTTATGTTTCTCACATTTTTATGATTATAACAAATGATGGGTGAGTTGTAAATCACCTTATCACTTTATAAGTGAACGATGACGGATGGGTAAAGATCCTTCTCTGTATTTTGTATTGTGCTTTGCTATAATAAAAGTCACCCGACGGATTTATAAATATTAAAAACTTACCAGATATATTCCAGAGACAGGCTGATCATCTCCTGCGGATTAAAAATCGTACGTTCGGTATCTTCCCCGCGTTCTTCCGGTGACACTCGCGCCGCGATTTGCGGATAGTCTTTATAAAACGTCTTTCGTCTTAACATTTCTTTTAAAAATAGTTCCGGTACTAACTTGTACACTATATCCTGAAGCGTCTTGTCTAACCTGAAATAGAGATACAGTTATTAAAGCCTTGGTCGTACATCAAAAGGTAACAGATTTATTTCAGTTGGAATCAAAGAAATTTTAAAGCCTTTTACGGACCTCAACATTTATCGGGACAACCAGTCTCATCGTGCATTGTCGATGGGAAAGTTCCATCAACTGATCGTCAATTTGTTTTGAGATAAAAACAGAATTAGACAGAAAATAAGGCATTAATAGAAGTATAATAAAATCAATCCTTTGACAACAAGAAAATATAACTTTTGTCAACATCTGCACTCTTAAAACTGGCCTAACATACCAGAGTCTTAGTTTCCGTAACAAGAAAGGTTTGTTAAAATAGCCTCAAGAGGAAACTTAGTAACGGAGACTACATTTAATTGCTAGGCGATTCCGGTATTGGTTACTAGTTACTTTTGTCATCAGTAAACTAACTAAAAATTAGCTTGAGCGATCAACTCATTTTTTAAATTGTGAAAGTTCTTTATTTAGTAAGTTCTTAAAAGCTCTATCTCTCAAGAGCGATATATTTTGACGAAAATCACGATACCATATTTATTATTAAAATGCCTCAAAGTTTTCACAACAGATAATCAATGTAATCCCGACCGGTTTCAAACTAATAATTGTAATTCAAGTTTTATTCAAGAGGTTTAAGGACAACTTAAGTGTTCCCCTTAAAATATATTCCGTTCTTGGCCTATTTTTCTTCCCTTAATTATATGAATTGAATTCACTTCGGCTGAAAATTTCAAAGCGCGTGTTTTGAAACGGAATATTTAATCCAGTCTACGGGTTTCGAAAATAAAATAAAATTAGGTAGATTCAAGAAGAGGAAATTAGAAAATAAGTTTTCTAAACATTTTAATTGAAGCTTATAAATGTAGTTCTAATACTTTTCACTGATTATCAATTTTCATTATTCAATATATAATATTATATCATATATATTCAACGACTTTTTATAGCTTCAAGTGTCTGAATAAAACAATCGTGATCTATGATAATAAACAGTGCTAAAACATCGGCCTTAATCCATTAATTCGCGACATAATCGTCGCTGACAAAGACAGCTACATTAATTGACTAAGTAATATTTTTCATTATCATCAATCAGCTCTCTGTGCCCACTGTTGGTCATATTATGCCTTCCCTGGCTTTGCCCACTGCTTCCTGTTTTAAATGCTCTGTACCCAGTTGGTTGCTATTCTTTTAACGTTATCAGTTCAGCAGTAATATCTTTAGCTGCTTCAAATTAAAAAACAATACAACCATCACCACCTCCAGGAACTAGCTTACAAGCTCACGCTGGGTTTTAAGTTTGTTCTTTCCAACAATAGCTCTACCTAAACTTTATTACTTCCATCTTTTTGTTTCGAATGATTGCTGAAAATGACAAAATGTCAGCACTCCGAGTCAGCGACCATGGCAACCTCCAGCCCAGCCTCGTTGGTCTGGGTGGTTATTCTAAGGAATGTATTTCAGACATATTACTTAAGCCGCGTTCTCAGAGCTACGGTTGTCGCAGGCGACACATCCCCACTTCTTCAATGCGTGACGTTGAAATAATTCAACTACAGCGACACCGACTGAACGACACGGTGGTGGGGGGGTTAGGGGTAACGACGTAAACGATCCTGATTGGTCGGGGTGACGTCGCTAGCGACAGAACGTAGCTCTGAGAACGAGGCTTTAGACGACTTGGTAACCATTGTGGTATAATCGAGACACTGTAAAATTTTGAAATGAATTAATAAAGGCTTTGTTAAAAACAAACAGAAATACCCTCTTATACAGTCAATAAACTCTTAAGGAAATCGTTAAAACACCGTTATTTACAACCGACTTAACAAGCCATTAAAATAAATTATTCAAAAACAAAACGAAATAAAAAATTAAACCAAATCAATTCGAATCGCATCTGCAAGCAGGCATTAGACGTACGCTAAATTACTCCCTGGAGTATTTGCCCGATTCCACATCCAGACTAAGGGTGGGAAACGGGAAGTAAAAGGGTTGAACCCGCCACGGGGTGATGCACGAGTGCTTTGCCAATAATTAGGACTAATTTTAGATCTAAGAACGCAACAAATGTGTATTCAATGTTTCATGAACTGACAAAAAATTAACATTATTGTAGTTTATAATTTTGTATCATAAGATTTTTGATATCTTTGGCTCTAAAGGTTCATATAATTGGTAGTTAAGGGTCTAAGATGCATCTATACCCTATTCAGAAATAATTTAAGATACGATTGATTCAGTCAAAGAAATATGTGCAATTCCCTTAAGGCGGAACTTTGTGCAGCAAGAAATTTATTTGCAAGAGAGTTTCACCCGAAGTGGGCATACTAGCGAGCTTATGACGTGGTGAAAAATATTCCGTAAACATCGACACACACTGAAACCACGATACAAGGCGGTAGGTTCTTTATTATGCTAATGAGTTCTGGTTGATTTTATTTCGGAGACGAGAAATTTGTTTTGTGGAAAATAAGTACTTGTTATTGTATTCTTAGTTAAAATAATGTATGTACCTAATCGTTATACGGATATATCTTTTAAATTTTGTCTTATTTTATTATTAAAGCTATAGAATATTTACAAAAAATAAAATTAGGTAGAGCAGAAAGTTTGAAGTGTTAATTAATAATAGGTATAAAAGCACCTGCAAACAGGGTGTTCGTGTTCCACCGGGAACCGCGTCGAACTATATATGGAAAACTATACATAGGTAAATTTTCAAAATTTGCCATCGTGGTAATGCTGATGGGGACGACCGGACTAAAAAAATTTCATAATGGTGGTACTTCCGGTTACACCGGAAGTTAGTGTCAGCTAGGGTAGCCAGATTTTAAAAATTGAAAAGCGGGAAGTGGATAGTGCCTGGAGGACAAGTTTTTTTTGAGGTGCTTAAAATAATTATATTGATGATTTCTAAAAAAAAAAGGTCGATACCCCGTTGACCTTACGCTGTGGCGTGCCTTTTATATTTCTTCCTCCTATCATCAAACGTGCTTTCTAAAAAAAAAAAGGTCGCCCCTCTCTAAGGCAGCTGTATAGTTATTAGGCGTCCGTCGTGTTATTGGAAAAGCGGGAGTTTTGTTTAAGTGCGTGGGAGGCAGGAGGTTAAGTAAAAAAGCGGGAGCCTCCCGACTAAATCGGGAGGGTTGGCAACCCTAGTGTCAGCGTGTTTATTTTAAATAGAACATCCTATATATTATTACATTTTTGCATTCTACGTAAGATTCTAGGCAGATTTTGTACAGGGTGGGGACTTTAATTGGAATAAATTCGATATTATTAAAACGGCTGAAGTTACGCCTACAAAATTTAGTATGTATGGTTTTGAAGCATGCGGAATTGAATTATAATGTCGGCGCAGTTGCCAGATTTCTCAGCTTTGCGCTACACGTAGTAATTTTAATATTTTAAATGGAATGCCCTATTTATTTTTATTGCAGTGCATTGGGCGTGTCCAATTTAATAAGATGCCAAATTAACAAAATTCTATCTTCACTAATTGCTGAGCTATGGCAATACTGTAATTCCATTAAAAAGTACCATGAGAATTTCTATTTTTAAAGTTTAAGTTAAATAGGCCATTTTGAAAAGACAAGAACTTTTGTTGAATCTTGTCAATAACTTAGTAACTATAGAGGTAGACAAGCGTCCCGGTACTTTTTAAGGGAACTTCAGTGTTGCCATAGCTCAGAAACTAGTGAAGATAGAATTTTGTAAATTTGAGATCTTACTAAATTTGACACTACCAATTCACTGCAATAAAAATAAATAGGGCATTCTATTTAAAATAACAAAATTACTACGTGTAGCGCAAAGCTGAAAAATCTGGCAACTGCGCCGACATCATAATCCAATTCCGCATGCTCTAAAACCCCCACATACCAAATTTTGTAGGCGCAACTTCAGCAAGTTTAATAATATCGAATTTATTCCAGTTAAAGTCCCTACCCTGTATGCCTATACCTATAAATATCTAAGCGTTTTTGACATATTTGAATTTTTCTGTTAAGAATGACGTTTGCAAGCCTTAAAATAATTATCAATTTTTTCTATAAAGAAGCCTTATATTTATTTAATTTAAGCGGGATTCCTTGTTATAAAGGACCTGCTTTATTAGATTTTTTATAATATTTTGATAACTATTAATTCAGGGTGTTTAAACAATAAGATTGAAAAAACTGCAAAAAGTCTAAATTTTCAAAGGGAAACACCCAAATTTTATAATTACTTTTAGTTTAGCATTAAAAAGGGTAAGTTTGTATACCTATCCCAAAAATGTTGAACATTATTAATAAGCACATTGTGATGGCTTCTGTTTTGCGGATATCGATTGGCAAATGTGTCCCATGTTCTTGATATAACTTTAACACATTCTCCATAAATAATAAATAAATTTAAATAATCTTCGTTTGTATGTACAATTTAAGCGCACAGGCATGACAATTAATGGTTTAATGGTAAGTGACAGCTTCATAAATTTTTCTCGCATTTGATTGTTTTTCAACGCCGTTATAGCCAACTAAAAGTAACTAAACTTAAAATCTGCAGCAAAATCGCCACATAAAAATATTAAGTTGGGAATGTTTCTAAAACTAAAATTTTTTGGAATATACAAACTTACCCTTATTTTTAATGCTAAATAAGAAATAATTATAAAGTTTGTGTATTTCCATTTGAAAATCTAGTCTTTTTGCAGTTTTTCAATTTAATTTTTAATCGTATTGTTTAAACACCCTATATTAATAGTTATCAAAATATTATAAAAAATCTATTAAAAATATCTAAAACGCTTAGACATAGGTATAGGACATGGTATACAAGATATGCCTAAATTCTTGCGTAGAATGCAAAAATGTAGTAATATATAGAGTATTCTATTTAAAATAAGCAAGTTGACACTTACTTCCGGTATAACGGGAAGTGCCACCATTATAAATATATTTTAGCCCGATCGCCCCCGTCAGCACTAGCATATACTGTCAAATTTTCAAAATTGGGAGGCACAGGCCTACCCTGAAACTAAAGGTTTTCAGCATTGGTTATCAAATACTTCGTAAGGTCAATCGTTTTTCAATCAAAATTTTCTTATATTACAAATTTTTCACCATGTTTATTAGATAAGTCCCGCTGGTTCCAGGATTTGTTGACTGTGGTTACTATCTCGCGCAGTATTTTGTCCGTCGCGTTCCGTGCCATTATAATTAATTTTTTTTTTAAGTGGTATGTTATTGACGATTTCAACCTTTAAACAGACATTTTTGACGATTAGTTGCGCTGCACCTTCAAAAGAAAAAAAAGTACCTAGACACAGAAACAACAGGAGGTAGTACCGTATCGTCGCGCCAATCCGATACAAAATCACGGTATTAATGTTTCTTATAAACATAAAGTGATAGGGGGGTAGCCAAAAAAACGTGTAAGTTCTCAAAAGTTAATTCTATAAAATAAAATACTTCGCAGCCTTTTCTACACTTTCTCCACCGTTCAAAAGTGGCTACAAAAGAAACAAAACTTTGCGTTTTTATCAAAAGTGATTCCTACAAAAAAAAATGTCGCAGTCGTTTCATAAACTCCCCCTAACAAAAGTTAGTAAAAAGTATATTTACCCCCCCCCCCCCCCCCCCCGCCCGCTCCCCCTTGGTCAAGAGACAGGGGCAACTGCGCCCTCTTTATGGACGCCCATGCCTAACAAAAAATTGTATTTTATTACTCTGCGTGGCATACTGTCCAATTTTTATTTATTACCTACCTAGCTTCTTAGAAGCATTGTCACTATACAGTAGTCTCGATGCACCAAATTGTAGCTGCGAGCCAATAACATGAACAGATAAATGTCATGTGACCAACGCCAAATTCGTGCCTGACAACTACTTTTAAATCGTTTAACCATGGATAAAATAATAAACACATTTCACCTTTAAAATGAATTTATATTTTAACAGGTTTAGACAGAAGCTCACTATATAAACAATATATAGAGCCTGTATAATAAGCATAAAATATAAAACAATCGAATAGAAATAGATTCATTATGCAACAGTTGGTTTCTTTACTCACTAAGAACCTTCATAAATGGCTTTATTTTATTACACCTATCACCCTTTACCAAGACAAATTAAACTTTAATTTTAGATCTAAGAGTTAATATACCAGGGTTACCATACATCCTGGGATTTGTCGTAAGTTCCCGGTGACCCAGTTTGGGCCTCTAATACCGATAAGCTATTTACCTTAGTATATTTTGTTCACTATCAAGAGAATAACCCATTTCAATAAAAACCAAACAAAAAATTCAATATAGCCCATTTTTGATTGCAACAAATCGACTGGATTTCGTTCAATTCTTATCCTTACCTAACATGAATAAGAAATTTTGAAAGCCCAAACACCAGTTTTGACAAAATGGTGAACGCGCCTTGAACATTTTGCCCTACGGCGCATTATAAACCATCCCGGTCTAAGCCGAAAAATGTATGGTAACCCGGAGTTAATAGCACAACTACTAGTTACGTCTTTTTAATATTAACGCTTAGATATTCTGTTATTGGCACAGACAATCCAAAAAGGAAAACATAAAATTTAGCCCAAAATTACCCCCGAAATTACTTCTTGTTCGACCACCTATAATTTTTTTCAGTGTATCATTATTCTCTCTGGATGTAAATTGTTTCACGTCAGCCGAGAATAAATTCAGCTGTATATAGGCAACTTCTATAACATGACAACAAAATTTACCTAAAACATGAGTTGCGCGCTGCAAGATAACGGACTTATTACGATATTGTTTTGTCTCAATTTTTGAAGTCTTAAAGATAAGACATGGAAGTTCTAAGGTACATGGCTATTTTTTTGAAAAAAAAATTCTTAGCTACGATATTAACCTTGGAAAAGTGCCTAAAAATACGCACCTTTAGTGGGCATTTTCTTATACAAGTTCTTATTTTTTTCAAAAAAGGGCTTTGTACCTTAGAAATACAAACATTCCTTTATTAAATTTTAAATTGTCCCGACAAATATTTCAAATAGCCTTTGCAGAATCCTGCAGTAGCGAAACGGTGTTTTTCATCCTCTAAATTTGCGCGTGGTAGAGCCTTAAAAATAGCAGTGAAATGTCCCATTTCCGTATTATTCAGTGTTATAGAACAAGATTGTGACATGACTGAAAGGATGGTTTTACTCACAATTAAAGTTGTTCAATTATTGCTTAAAAACTGCCTGCACTCTTAAAAATGACTTGGTATTTGGTGCTAATTTTCATTTGTTCTCGTGTTTACGTTACCAAAAATAACTATTTTTGGTTAGGAAAACAAAAAAGATTTTTTTCTTGGTTATATTTACCAAAAAATGATCATCATAACAAAGAAAATATCTTGTTTTCATATTAGTTGGCAGAAATAAAATATTTTGTTTAGCTGAATTTTACTCTGTTCAATTTAAATGTTACATCAAAGTTCCTACAAACTTGTATTTATCAATTAAGCTTGTTGTAATAACACATTATGAATTTGTAGTCCCTATCATTTTGTTAATTTTGATTAAGATGCATTCTTAATAACCAGAACTAACTTTCCTTTTCAAGTAATATTATTCTTCAAATGTCTAACTAACGGCATCGCTGTACTCCCTTTACAACAGAGACTTGACGCCCTTGACGGTGGGTGACATATCATTCTAGCCAGGACTAGCAGGAGGTTATGTTATGTTAGGGTGCTTTTGCGGTTCCGTGTCCATTTTTTCGTGTTTTGAAGGCAATAATTGGCCATTTTCAAGGCCGTGTGGACAATTATTGTGACACTATTTGTAGTAATTTATTAGTGTTTATTGTCTTTCTTGTGTGTGTGTGGCAGAAGGAAGTTAAATCATAGGTAAGTAAACATTTTATTTTTTATCATTGCACATTAGAAAGTTTAAATGATCTTTTTATAAAGCATGGCAAGGTGACCCGATGAGAAATAACTTTAAAAAAAATGTTGTTCTGTTTGTGTTCCATTTCTATAAAAGAACGTCATATTGATGACTTTTTAATCTGACCAAGTACAACAAATTTCATATAGCTGTATATTTTAAATAGAAAGTCCAGGGGATATTTTTTGTTTTTTAATAATCGCAGTTGCAGATAAGAAACTTTAAATAAGAACAATTCAGTTCTATAAGCAATTGAACAACCCAAAAGGTTAATTAAAATAAGTTAAAAATCTGTTGTTTCTGTTTTGTATTGCATAAGTATGTATAATTAAAAACTAGAGAGAACAAGGACATTGGAATTTTTTTTTGATAATTTATTCCAATTAGTTTACGCATACCTAATAGAGTAGTAATACCAAGGCATTTTATTATTTAAATGGGGACTCTAGGAAGGAGTATTTTTCGTTACTAAGTATAAATTATATATATATGACATTTTTTTTTTAGAAATAAAACAGACTTTTTTTTTTAGTTATTTCTATCAAATCAACTTGCTAATTTTACCATGCGTTATAAGCAGTTCATTCAAACTTTCTAATGTTCAACTGCAATGACAAAAATATAAAATTTTTACTTATTTATGATTCAACTTCTTTCTTACAATTAGAAAGTACAGAAAAAAGATAATAAACCCAATGTTGTGACTATACATACGTAATTGTTACTCTATGAAAATTTCAAGTCTGGCCTAAATAAATTATTGCTTTGGCAATATTTGTAGATTGCATCATTAACAAAAACAATATTTCCTTGAAAAAAAAATTCAATTTTCCATATTTACCATATTTAGTAGTCTATGCCATGCTATTATTAAGAGTGTGCAATCCGAATAAGAGTGTTCAGTGTGCAGATCATTGCCTCGGTCATATTGTACTTAATACTTATAAAATAATACTTTAGATATCATAGTTATTATCGTAGTAATCCCAGATCATACTTTTTCCTAAGACATGCCTGCATGTCACGTCCCATGGCGACGTACTTACCAAAGAATTGGCACCCAATGGTGAGAATCCAGCCAAGCTAAGTTGCTTGGCTCGATAAAGTCTTTCAGCTGTTGTGCCGCTTTAAAATGGGCTATTTATAAGGATAATGTGTGCGAGATGAAATTAAAGAGGATTGGTTGGACAATAAAATTCAATGGTTTAATACGCACGGTAAATTAACTCAACATTTCATGGCCCGTTGTGTCCGTGAACAAAGTTTTGAAAAGAACGCGAAGAAAATATAATGATTTTTTTCCACTACTAACTTTAAAATCACTCATTATTGACCGATTATTAACTTCAAAAATCGTTTTTCTCCACGACCATTACTGAATGCAATAATTCCAAAATCATTTTTGATAATAGAATGTAAAAATTCTCGCTCTTGAGTTGGAATATTTATTCTGAAACACTTGCTTCCTATGCGTTTTGCGTGTATTTTCATTCCATAACAAGATATGGAATGAATATTCTGTAATTGATCTAAACGACATAGGTTGCCATGAATTTCGAAACTGTCAATGTTAGCAGACAAATTTTAGTGCAAGCCAAAATATGAGTGAAAAATCGGATGAATCAGATATGGAACTGGATTACAAATATTGCGAATAGTATTTTTGGTCGTGGAGAAAATATAGTCTGTTACTCGGTTAGAATGAAAATTCGATACTCGTGGTTCCTCATGCTCGCTACGCTCGCGTTCGGAATCTTCCACTCGGATCAAATTTTCATTCCAACCTCGTTACAGAATCTACTATTCTTTACCCCTTGCCAGAAGCCTCTTTATTGACCATCGTTATTGACAACGGTCAATAATAGAGGCTTCTGGCAAAAACAATATAAAACAGGCAACTTAACCTTTTTTTATTTTAAAAATATATGAAACCGTCATGTTTAGACAACCAGGTATTCCAGCTTTCTTTGTTTGGCACCAGTCCTTAAATACTGAGTAGGTTTTTAAATACAAAACCTTAGATTTTTGGGGCAGCAACTCATTATTAATTTATTGTGCTTCCACCCTCATTTCTGGAGGAGTGCACGTATCAGTAATAGTTTCTTTGCTCATTTTATCAAAAAGACTTGAATTTTTTTATGAATCAACAAATACTGACAACTAAGAATGCCATCTGACAAGATAAAAAAAATGCTGCAACTTTCAAAGCAAAGGTAACTTGACTGAAAAAACAGAAGCAGCCCTAAGAAGGTATGTTAACTTTAATTAATAATTTAATGTTGTAAATGTGTTAGTAGTGGAAAAAATAATATATTTACCACGGTTTAGACAACTATTATCGCCCTCACGTCTTAAATCCCTCGTCGCTGCGCTCCTAGGGATTTAAAATCGACGCTCGGTCAATAATAGTATCTGTCTAAACCTTGGTCAGTAATATACTATTACGTCTGTATTAGGTTTACAGTAAAGAAGATAATTTTGCTTAAGATAAAGGAAATAATGAAACACGTTGAAAAGAATCAGACCTGAATTGTATAAAATATTCTGAATTATTCACTTTACACACAAAGGATAATATATGAACGCATTATTAGAGTTTAAAAAAATAAACAATCTATAACTAATTACCATTACAAACAATCGTGTTATGTGAGTATAAGAAAGTGCTAAAACGAACCAACCTAAGAAACAGAACCCCTGTTTTCTGGCCGCTCAGTAGGTATGCAATTTAATTTAATATTCTTTTATTATTATAGAAATAGAAATGTAGTAACCTTGTTAACTAACGTAGTAAACTTAGGTAGTAAACTCTTTCCTTAAGACATACCTGCTTGTCACGTCCCATATGGCGAGGAACAGACCAAAGAATTGGCACCCAATGGCGAGAATCCAACCAAGCAGAGTTGTTTCGCTCGATAATGCCTTTCAGCTGTTGTGTCGCTTTAAAATTGGCCATTTATAAGGATAATCTGTGCGAGATGAAGTAAAAGACAATTGATCGATCGGACCATAAAATACAATGGTTTAATACATTTATAAGGCGCTATTTCGATGGAAACGCTTTTGACTCGAACACGACGAAATATACTTGGGTGATGTCTTAATTAAGGTTAACTAAACTTGCTAACGGTCATCGTCAAATATCAAAATACTAAATGCTTTTCGCTTTTTACAAGTATAACTCAATTTATTCCCGTATGATGCCACCCCATTTGAGTAAACTTTACCAGACGCGAGACCACACGCGGTGTTTTCAACGAGCCAACACATGAAATTATAAAACAAGTAGGCACTTAAAAACAAGAGAGGGTCATGTACTGATTGATTTACAGGGGTCCGAGCCAGCGTCACTGTGCCACTCACACAACAAAGTTGCGAACATGTGCCAAACACTGTAAAATTGGACCTGTTAATTGAGTGGTTTTGCTGTAAAATTACATTTTGTCGAGGTTTATGTGTTTTTTAGTTGCTGACAGTGTCGACAGGTTGCTTGTAATGGTTTCATTAACGTTTTTCTTAAAGTGCAGCTGACACCGGACATAATTTATAAAATGTGCATATGTAAAGTATAGGTACTGCCGAGTAGTGGTAGCGTAAGTACCTCAGGTATTGTTCAACAATTTTTGAAATTAAATTATCCTAAGAAATCCTCGAAGGGATCTTATGGTGACTAAAACCCTTAACTTTAATAAAATTTAGTAGGGATGCCATAAAGCGATGGATCAGGAGTGAACACAAAATCTACTGGAACAACAGACAGGAATTACACCACAGAAACCGGTTCACATTGGATATCCAGACCCGAGACTAACGAAACAGCTGCTCCAAATAAATAGGAATTATCTGAGAACTATTATAGGAATTCTGACAGGACACATGGCTGTCAAGAATCATCTGCACAGAATGCAACTGTACAATGGCGACCTTGGCTGCAGATTTTGAGCATAAGTCAGGGAAACAGTACAGCACATAGTTTGCCATTGCGAGTCACTAGATCGGAAGAGGCAACAAATACTTGGGCAACCAAAAATGGAACCAGAGGACATCCTTACCCTCTAGCCAGTTGACCTACACAAACTAGTTCAAGGAACTAAACGGACCCTTGGAAGAAAAAAAATAAAATATCGTATGTATGTTTTGCTAACATTGTAACTTCGTCAAATGACATTATATTATTGTAATTGACAATAAAAAAAAAACAATTAAAGTTATCAAAAATAAAAAAGTGTATATTCGTAATAATGGCAGCAGTCAATCGTCATGGCATCCAATAATTAAGGTTAGTTTTTCTTTTTTGAGGAATAGCCTGAAATTCCTCAGCCAGTGCCAACCTTAGATCTTGTAGAGTTCGTGGAGGCACAGGACGACGACGAGCAGCTCTTTTAATTTCATACCAAATGATGTTCTGTAGGGTTACAATCTGACCTTAATGCGGGACATTCCAATCTTCGCAGTCCAACATCATCCAGATAATCGCTAACTATATGTGCATGTAGCATTGTCATGCTTCAATATGAATTAGTACCCAATTAAAAAAGACCACTTCTTGGACAACTTCGTCAATGTAACGATGGATGTTTAGAGCTCCATTTTCAACATATAGGGTAATTCCCAAGTTGATACCTCTTGTTTAGCTGCGTATAGAAGGCACTAAAATAAACAACATTTTCAAATACCTCTTTTCAAAAAACTTAAAAATAAGCGAGATACAGTAAAAAATCTAAGTGCGGGCCTGGTCATCAAAACGTAGCCTGCTATACTTTATGTTGGTTGTCTTATAACTTATAAGTCATACAATTTTCATTATTTGGCAATCCACTGACCACTGCGGTGTGTTTTTCTGGAGCAAGTTAATTTTTAATCGGTGAAACGTAAAATGGTAAAATTTGAAAACAATGAACAAGTAGATAGGGTGCTATTTTACGATTAGTGTCATCAAACTGCGGCTGCTGCTTCGGGATTATACGCAGAACGCTTTCCCTGGCGGGCTCATCCTACACACAGAAGTTTTCCCAATGTTATTCAACGGGCAAGTTAGGCAGAACCGTATTTGATCCATAGTGTAATAAATAAATGTAAGTACCTTATTTTTGAGATTTTTGAAAAAAGGTATTTGAAAATGTTGTTTATTTTGATGCCTTCTATACACAGCTAAAGGAGAAGTATCAACTTAGAAATCACCCTGTATACAACACACATTTTAATTTTTGTTTTTATTGTTGATTAATTATATATATTACTATTGCCCTAATTGAATCGACCATCTGTCAAGAAGTCTGGGTAAGTGTTTCCAGGTAGTATATATTATAAACTTAAAACAGAACCCATAAAGTATCTAATATCCTTTGAAGAGGAGCTTTAATATTCTATTACAGCCCAATTCAAGAATAATCCATCTAAATGTCAAGTTGTGTGCCTTGTTTCCCCAAATCCGCGATCCACAATTTCCTATAAAAGCGCTCGCGTCAAAGTAAAACGAAATTCGAATCCCCCACGTGGAGCAGCTTACACGATAGAGCTTTTGATGCCGCCGCATTCCGAGGAAGCTTTTGTTTCGGGGGCCTGCGCGCGACGACGTCATCAATATCGTTCTTGTCGCGACGTGGTAGGTGGATATTTCGAAGGATCGGGCGACCCGTTTTGATCTTTTTTTGTTTTTATATTCTTACGGGATCTTTTTATAACGCGGTATGTTGGCGTTTTATAGAATAAATTCGAACCTTTAATATAACATAGTTACTGATGAAATTTTTTTATATTACTGAAGAAAAAAATGACACAAGAACACAATATGTAACAAAAAATATCACTTTATCCCCCATTAACTCGCTATTGAAATGGGCTCCCAAAAAAAAAACGCGTTAATACATTCGGCAAAGGGTGGTTATGAAAGGTTTTGCATATGAAATTTATAGTACGCCACCAACAGGTGCAGAAAATCCCAAAGGACCGTGTAGAGTTAAACCGGTCACATGATATTTATATACCTGCACCAGTTGGTAATGTTGCTTTTAAATGCTTTTTGAACTGTATTAAAATGAGACTTGGCTTATTGCAAGCTCAGGGTATAAAGGGATTGAACTGTTGTTCGCAATAAATATCTGATAATTTAATGGTGGTAGTAGTAGCTTACGGTTGTATGTTAATTACGCGAGTAGTAAGTAGTAAATAATCACCTTTAACAATATTTTTAGCAGAAATGTTTCAACGATTTTAGGAAGGATTTTTTCTGGTTTATTCTATACAGGGTGTTCCTTAATGACGTGCTAATAGTTTAGGGTGTGATTGCTCAAGTCATTTTATAAAGAAAAGTTCATATATAAACATACGTCCTAAACGGCTTGGGGGTTGAATTATTCTTTTTTCAATTCGTTTTTTGTGATATCTTCGAAAGTACTTTAGATAATATTTTCAATTTTGGCATGTGCTAATAGGACATAAAACCACAGCTTTTAGTAATAAAAGTTATTTTTTTGTCCCACCAGTGGCGTCCCTGCAACATTTCCTCTTATATTTTTTAGAAAAAAAGTGATACGCCACTGACCTTTTTCCATGTGGACATCAATTCTGATTAGCCTGGTCAATTCTGCATAAAAAGGCTTTGACCAAAATGATTTTAAAGTTGACACTTATCTTAGCCCTGTTGTCATATTCTAGTTAACTTATTTAAAATTATGTTCATTCTTGGTAATCTGAGAATGGCGAATAATAATTATTAAAATAATTTTATTTAAAAAAATCAGAAATAGCTAATCAACGAACATAGGCACTTAATAACAAAGCTCAAAGTCAAACAAAAATCCCCGTCGAAGCCTTCTTTTTAAAAATAAAGTCGCATTAACACAAACAGAAATTTTAAGATTTTTTATTTAAAATGCTCATAATTCCAAAACGACTAAAAATGTGGATTGTAACATGTTAGGCATTTAGAGAGGAAATTTAATTCTCTACGCGTTAGTAAGCTAAAAAATAGGGTGTTCCATTTGCAAAAATTGACTTATGCACATTTATCTAAATGGAAACATTGGCACAATTTTAAGAACTCCCTGTATAAAAAACGTGAACCCTAAGTAATTTAAACTAAAGATCTATGTATTACTTGAAAGCTTACAACATTTTAAATGTTTACCTTTATTAGTTTCAGAGTTACTAAACTTTCTTCTCGGATCGTTTTTACACAAAAAAAGCCTTTTATAATTCATATCTTAAAAACGGTTAGAGATAGGAATAGATTATTATTAACAAAAGTTATTTAGATTTTAATATGGTAATCAAAAATGCTAAAATATACAGGGTGTTCCATTTGAAATGGCAAAGTTGGCGTTAACTTCCGGTTTAACCGGAAGTAATAAAAACGTCAAAATATAATGTTTTAACAGCTCAAAGCCAATTATGCCTGCTATCAAATTTTAAAAAGATAAGTTTACTCGTTTCCGAAATCTTCTAATAGGCCACTCAACGTGAATCACCCTGTATAAATACCTACCATATAAATCAAAGTTGCCATCAATGGTTACAAATCTCCTGACAAATCAATCAATTTCCTTCTAAACGACTCCGAAGAATCAGCTGACGACACCAAGTCACGTGCCTTGAAGTGTCTGCCGCGCGTTTCTAATGTGTTTGTATAACTGCTCCTTTTTTCCGCGGGTTTTCACTTAATTAATATCGCTACACTCTGCTCAATTAGGTGCAAACGTGATGAGTGCGCTCGGTTTATATGGCTTTTACCGGTTTTGTTGTTGCCACTCTTTAAAGACTCATTTTAGCTGTGTTAAATGGCTTGTGATATCATATTTTTCTGGGTATGGTTGGCTTTATGTACGAAACTAGCCGGATTTAATAGGTCAATGGCCAAGGACGCCAGACACTATGGTGGAATTATCAAGGAATTGTGAACAACCACAAATGATCAAATCAATGGCTTAAATCATACTATAAAAATATACGCTTGGATAACTCAGTTTTGGTAAAGTTATATAATTCCCTAAAACTTCATCACTGGCTGGCATGCCCTCTAGTTAAAGACCGAAAAGGCATGGTACAGTATGTATTTTTTTCCGAGGGCATTCCATGCGCCGGATGCATTTAGGACAGGTTTGACCCATTGTGCCCACCTGGTTTGGTTGTTTCAACCACCCACTGATCCCAGCTCCTTGTACCGGGTGAGTCAACGATTGCGCGGAATAATTTTATGCCTTGAAGATACAATTTGTCGACAATAAACTTTTATGTTAAGGTATGGTTGGATATCAGGCACATTTTAAAAATATTTTGAATTATACAGGGTGCGCCCAAAAAGTAAGGTGTCAAAAAGGTACATTTTTTTAAATGGGACACCCTATATATTGTATTATTTTCTGATTTCTCACAACGCTTATTTTGTAAATGTCATGTCTAAATTCAATAGTTTTTGAGATATTGACGGTTAAAATATGGCATTTTCAGACTTTGACAGGCTGTAGCATTGGAACGGTTCATCTTAGAGAAAAATGATTTTCACCTCCCTATCTTAGTTTTTTATTCTCTATCCAAAGAAACCAACCTCCGGTTTACCATGTTAAACAAAAAACCGGTTTTAACGGTTTAACATGTTAAACCGGAAGTAGTAACTTTTAGATAGAGAATAAAAAATTAAGATAGGGAGGTGAAAACCATTTTTCCCTAAGATGAACCGTTCCAATGTTATAGCCTGTCAAAGTCTGTCAAAGTCTGAAAATGCCATATTTTAAACGTCAATATCTCAAAAACTATTGGCTCTAGACATTTCACATTTACGAAATAAGCGTAGAACTTTGTGAGGAATCAGAAAATAATACAATATATAGGGTGTTCCATTTAAAAAATGTACCTTTTTGACACCCTACTTTTTGGGCGCACCCTGTATAATTCAAAATATTTTTAAAATGTGCCTGATATCCAACCATACCTTAACACAAAAGCTTAGAGCGTTTTCACACGGCACCATATATCGCGCGCGACAAATGGTCGCAATATTGCTTTTACACCAAATTATGTGTTTTCTAATGAGCCATTTTCACACACAAGCGATATTAGAGAACACATAATTTGATGTAAAGCAATATTGCGACCATTTATCGCGCGCGATATATGGCGCCGTGTGAAAACGCTCTTATTGTCGACAAATTTTATCTTCAAGCCATAAAATTGCTCTGCGCAATCGTTGACTCACCCGGTACCTACTAGTTTGTGTAGGTCAACTGGGGAGAGGGTAAGGATGTCCTCTGGTTCCACTTTGGTTGCCGAGTATTTGTTTCCTCTTCAGCATGTGGTTTAGCTTTAGATCTAATATATCAATCTATATTTAAATATTAAATAACCAAGTCTACAAGAACTTCATAATATGCCTCGACAAATCGGTCAAATTGATAACCCTTATCTTAACCTAATAACTCATAATTTAGAAATTACACTTGGGTGGCTTTAAGAAGAATATCAGATACAGCGCATATACCGGGTGTCCCATTATGGATGGCCACCGGCCGTATCTCGGAAACTACTGGGCATAGAAACTCGGGGAAAAAATTGATAACCAAAGTGGCCATGAGAAAATCCTGGAAATAATTTTTAAGTTAGACGGACGGAATCTTGCCTATTAAGTAAAGGTGGTCATTTCCAACCATTTTTATAAAACAAAATTTATCATTATCAATGTTAATAATAATAAATAGTAGAGCTAATTTAATTTTATTATTTTAATTAAGAACGGTGTGCCTGAGGAGAAAAATGCAAGAGACCATTTTTATGCAGAATTGACCAGGCTAATCCGAAATAATATCCACATGGAAAAATATCAGTGGCGTCCCACTTTTTTTCTAAAAAATATATAACCGCTTCTTCATTTAAAGTTTTAAAAATTATATATTCTATTGGCGATACCGCTGAAACGAACGGAGATATCGAGCTGCGGTTTAAATATTTATTCTAGCAAATTTCATCTACTTTTCGATTATGGTATCATAATTATACAGTATGATTTATTTTTTCAGAGTAAAATCACAAAATTTGTTATTATTACAAATTGCGCCCTCTAGCATTTTTTTTAGAACTATTATGGGCAACTAAATACGATTGGTGAAAGTGCATACATTTCTCTTCCAAACAGTCTTTAGTTTGCTAAAATCGGATAAGTCGTTTATAAGTTACAGTAATTTAAATGATTACACTTTCAACAGCTTCCCGCCCTCTTATTAAAGTCGGTACGCCAATGAGCATAAGACCAAAATGATGCATAATTGTCCAAGCTTTTTAATGGTGTTACCAAAGATATACCTTAATGTGGAATTTTCGGATATGTAAAATTTTAAAATTTACTTGTCAATTACGCCCTCTTGCGGCAAAATGCGGAACTTAAAAATTATTTCCAGGATTTTCTCGTGGCCACTTAAGTTATCATTTTTTTTTTCCCGAGTCTCTATGCCCAGTAGTTTCCGAGATACGGCCGGTGGCCATCCATAATGGGACACCCGGTTATATTACACTTAATTTTTAATTCAAATAAGGATCAAGCTTATGTACAAGAGTTACTTTTCTTCAGTGGGATGATAGCATAGTAATTATCCACATACACAAACTTAATAATGAGATTTTAACATGAAATTTAAAAAATCATAAATAACGAAGGACAAGAAAGAATCCTGTTCTCTGGCAATTAAGAATCCCGTGCGGCACATTAAGCTCGCGAGTATTTACATAATTACGAGGACGAAGTAACGACCAAATCGCGACGTTATGCTGGGTTGCCAATCTTTTATATGATCGCAATAAGACTTAAAGAACATTGTTTTCATGTTTAGTTTGCGTTACAGTCTCCTATTCAGCTGTTTGATTTGGGATTCACGCAAAACTATTCCATAAAGATGATTTAATCATATCGACAGCCATTGACACAAAACATATTACTCCATTGTCCATTCACCAAGGCTCTTTACGCTTGTGACCTTAACATCGAACCAAAAATATAGTATCGGCCATTGAATTTCAAAGCTAAAGATAAACGAACCAGTGATAAAACTATATTTAGAGACGAACGTGGAGTTTACGGGGAATTCGATCTATCTTGCAGTATTGAAGATCAGCGAATGAACTGAAAAGCCCTTTGAGCTCAAGCCTATTTTGGAGTTGGACGCCTGATAAAAAGTTCCTATCTATCAGTTTTTTTACAAATATGGATATGCTAATGAACATGCAAGTGCACTTCCTCTCATTAATGTAGAAGATAAAGAAACAACTTCGTCTGTGGAAAGAACCTTGGAATAGATAGAATATAAAGGTCCGTGGTGGGATCTATCGGCCGGTTGAAGAATGTTCTGTCCCATTTGCCTGAACCACTTACCTAGACTAGCATTTCCTTATACTGGGCTGTATCTAATTGCATGGTCCATCAATAGTAAGAAAGTAACAATACCATCTCTAGCAGAAGCAATGCAAAACACAACCTTTCATGTTGGGGTGACTTATTTTGTTGAAAAGTTTTAGGGCGTTTAGCAAAGAATTAGATCAGAGTTAATGTAAGTGAGATGAAGAATTATTCTTCCACTGCACGATGCTATGAATACTAACCCTAAGAGCAAAGTTTAGTAGTATCTTTAAGTTCAAAAGGCCTTTGTGTATAAGGGATGATGGTGGTAAGAGTTGTATGGAGGCATTGGCTGTTAAAGAACAGCAAGAACTAAAAAAAGAGATCTTGTTCATTCTATACCAGGACAAGTACTATTGTGCCGATAAAAAACTGGGACAAGAGATTTACAAAAACAATGTAAGAAATACATATCCCCTAGACTATAAAAGGTGTCTAGAGCTAAAAAGGAAAAACATTCAAAATTTAAAAAGTAACCTAGGTTACATAATGGAATGTTTTGTATTTTTCGATACGGGGTGGTTAAATTTGAGAGACATCATATAATATGGATAAAGTAAATTTATTAGATTTTTTTAAAGTCAAATATTTTATAAATTATTATATTTACCATTACCACAAAATAATAAATAAAGCTAATACAGGTAATAAAATACATTTAATAAAAAGAAAAAAATTGCGAACACAAAGTTTGTCAAAACAACACAAAATTAATATTTGGTCATAGAACCATTTCTGTTTATTACTTTTTGGAGCCTTTGTGGCATACTTAAAACTAAGTTTCTACATAATTCGACAGTTATTTCATCCCAAGCTTGATTTATCCTATGACGTAATTCATCCCTGTTTCTAGGTTGAAAATCATGTTTATACATAGATTTGACCATGGCACCCCAAATGTTTTCTATCGGGTTCAAATCGGGACTCTTCGAAGCCCAGGGAAGAACTGCTATGTTATTTTCTTCTCTGAAATGTGTAATTTTGACCGTATACAGCGTTTACCGATGGTATCATCACTTCGTTTAGTATATTAACGTATACTGCTGCAGTTAGTCTTCCTTCGACGATTTGGCAAAGTCCTGGTCCTCTAGCGCTAATCCAGCCCCAAACATTTATGGAGAAACGCCCACTTTGGTTGGTTTTGTGGGTGTATCTCTCATCATACCGCATGCCGGAAGGCCTATACAGCCGAATTCTCCCATTATTGCATGACTGAAAAGTTTTCTCGTCAGAAAATATAACTGTTTCCCATAAATTTATTTGATTAATATATTCATGTGCAAATTCTAACCTGCCCTGTTTATTTATTTCCGTTAAAAATTTTTTATTGGCAGCACAACGGCTTCGTATATCGGAATTTCGAACCCTGTCTCTAGCGGTATTTGCAGAACCTGGAAAATTCGTCTCTTCTTTTGCCTTGATTGCAGTTTCGAAGGGATGACCCCTTAGATAATTAACCAGTCTTCTATCATGATCATCAGTAGAAATTTTAGGGGGACCAGAACCTGCATTCCTAATAATAGTCCCATGTCTTGCTATTTTTTGTTTTGCCAATAGCACGGTATTCTTGCTTACTCCCAGTTCATCTGCAATATCCCTAATAGCAACACTATCTCGCAACCGACTATAAATAATTGCCTTTTGCTGGGGGGTTAATTGTGGCATATTTACAAATAATATATGATTGTATGTTTGACGAGTCAATCATAAAGTGACAATCTTTATTGACATGCAAATTTTCATGACATTTTACTGGTACCAGGCTTGATGTAAAATTATTCTTAATAGTCTAGGAGAAAATAGAAAAATTTCCTGTCCCAGTTTTTTATCGGCGCGATGGTACATAATACCTTATGTTCTGCAACCTTACTTAACCACAATCCCTGATCCTATGAGGATGTTTAGTTTTACTTAAAGCCGCCAAAGGATCGTTCTATACTCATAAATCGTCACCTGTTCTGACCAAAGTATCTATATGGACTGTTTTGTTCACGCCCATACCTATGTTGAGATAGAATTTAATAAAACATCTTTAGTTCTTTGTCAGCACTCTATATAAATAGAGTTTTAAATAATCTACCTACTTTGCCAATGTCACTTTTTAAATTCATCGTTCTTAAAACAGAAGTGGAATTTTTCCATTTTTAATAGATTATTTTCGTCGGTCTGTCAGATTAGAAGTTCGTCGTGCTGATGGGCAGAGATCGATATCTCGTCGTTATAAATTACGGTAAAGAAAGCCTGCTTAATCTGACAACAATGCGGGTATTTCGAACGATATAAAGAGAGAACAGTTCGGGCAGGTTCGGTCGGCGAATAGAAAACGTGAGAACGACGCGCCGGTTTTTATACTGAAAAGGCTGCTGGTGCGGACAGAATTCGAAGAATAGAATAATTACTGGACATCAACAGTAGCATTTATTCTTATCCACATCAGAAAGCAGTTTTTTTAGCTATTTATGTATCAAGGGCGTTACGGGGACTATAATGCCCTGAAGGTAGAAATAGCCCGAGGGCCTCTGGCCCGAGGGATAGGTTTCTGCCTGATGGGCATTATAGTCCAGTAAAGCCCGTGGTGCATACAATGCTTTATGTTTTACCTAAAAAAGAGTTTTTCAATGACTAATTACATTATTTATTCGCAATATAAAAAATAAGTTGCACCTGTACCTGTATACGTAAGTAGATAATGACTGGTGTTAAGTTTGACTTTGATGTTTCTGTCAGTTAGTCAGTTGGCATTTTTTATTTAACGATTTGCTCAAAATGGAAGAAATTCCACAAAATATAAGAGAAAAGGTCATAAAAGCGACCGAAAATCTTTTGCCAGTTAAATCAAGGCAACAGTATGATCGGGAGTATGGCATATTTGGTATTTGGAAAGATACGAACACAATTCTTCAAATAACCGAAAATGTTTTAATGGCATATTTCCAGGAACTGGTAAGTTATTGATTTTATTTTAATACATATGTTTAACAAACTTTATTATTTTTAGTCGGAAAAATACAGTCCGAACTCTCTCTGGACCAAGTATTCTACCCTAAGGTCTACGTTGATGGTCTATGAAAATATAGACATTTCGCAATACCATCGTCTCATATCTTTTTTAAAAGTTAAGTCGAAAGGATACGTCCCGAAGAAGTCTAAAGTTTTGGAAGGAGAACAAATATTAAAATTTATTAAGAAGGCTCCTGATGATATCTACTTGGTACACAAAGTCATATTGGTAATGGGTGTTTTTGGAGGTTTAAGACGAGATGAGTTGGTCAAAATGACCATTGATGACATTGAAGATAGAGGAACAGTCTTGGTTATAAAGGTACCAGAAACTAAAACTTCAACTTCAAAAAGTTTTACTATCATCGAAGAAGATTTAGGCGCTTTAAATTTAATAAAAAAGTATACAACATTAAGACCAGCTGGAATAAAGGAGCGAAGATTCTTTATTACCTATAGAAAGGGTCGATGTACAGTACAACCCATTGGAAAAAATACCATAGGAAGCGTCCCAACATTGATCGCAAAATTTTTAAAACTGGATAATGCAGAAGCTTACACCGGCCACTGTTTGCGTCGCACATCGTCAACTTTACTTGTTGAGGCAGGTGCTTCGTTTGAAACGCTAAAACAACATGGGAAATGGAAAAGCTCTTCAGTAGCTGAAGGATATATAGAAGAAAGTATTTCATCCAAAAACAAAATAGCCAAAATGATTGCCAATTCAGTTAATTCCGAGGTTAATTCCGTAGCGACTATTGAAAATTCTTTAATAGACTGTTCTTCTATACAAAATAGCGTTAGTGCTACCACCGCTGCTACCATCACAAAAAACACCGACCATTCTATAGTGGGATCAGCTACATTTTCCGGGACATTTCAAAATTGTAATTTTTATTTTGGAAATAAAGTTTAATTTTTAGTATTGTTTAAAGAAAAAATTATTTTTTGTATAAACTTGATCTTTATTGTGAGAGAAATAAAATTGGATAAGCAATAAAATTTCCATATTAGCGCATTAGGGTAATATAAGCGGGCATTATGATAATGCCCGCTTATATTACCCTAATGCGCTAATATGGAAATTTTATTGCTTATCCAATTTTATTTCTCTCACAATAAAGATCAAGTTTATACAAAAAATAATTTTTTCTTTAAACAATACTAAAAATTAAACTTTATTTCCAAAATAAAAATTACAATTTTGAAATGTCCCGGAAAATGTAGCTGATCCCACTATAGAATGGTCGGTGTTTTTTGTGATGGTAGCAGCGGTGGTAGCACTAACGCTATTTTGTATAGAAGAACAGTCTATTAAAGAATTTTCAATAGTCGCTACGGAATTAACCTCGGAATTAACTGAATTGGCAATCATTTTGGCTATTTTGTTTTTGGATGAAATACTTGGTCCAGAGAGAGTTCGGACTGTATTTTTCCGACTAAAAATAATAAAGTTTGTTAAACATATGTATTAAAATAAAATCAATAACTTACCAGTTCCTGGAAATATGCCATTAAAACATTTTCGGTTATTTGAAGAATTGTGTTCGTATCTTTCCAAATACCAAATATGCCATACTCCCGATCATACTGTTGCCTTGATTTAACTGGCAAAAGATTTTCGGTCGCTTTTATGACCTTTTCTCTTATATTTTGTGGAATTTCTTCCATTTTGAGCAAATCGTTAAATAAAAAATGCCAACTGACTAACTGACAGAAACATCAAAGTCAAACTTAACACCAGTCATTATCTACTTACGTATACAGGTACAGGTGCAACTTATTTTTTATATTGCGAATAAATAATGTAATTAGTCATTGAAAAACTCTTTTTTAGGTAAAACATAAAGCATTGTATGCACCACGGGCTTTACTGGACTATAATGCCCATCAGGCAGAAACCTATCCCTCGGGCCAGAGGCCCTCGGGCTATTTCTACCTTCAGGGCATTATAGTCCCCGTAACGCCCTTGATACATAAATAGCTATTATATAGTTGTCAAAACAACTTAATATCATTTTATATTCAGCTAGTATTAGTATACAGGGTACTACAAATTCGAGTGCGTACAAGAGGATCTCCAAAACGGTAAGAGATACGAAGATGGTTAAATTGAGGCAAAGTTGTCTTTATTAAGGCTTAATAATTTGGTGAAAGAAAATTGTAAATATTCCGAATACTTTCGGAGATATCCGAAAAAAACGTAAATTTTTAGTTTTGGGTTTTAATTTTTTGTGAGCATTTTTTTTTAGAACTATTATGGACAACTAAATACGATTGTTGAAAGTGCATACATTTATCTTCCAAACAGTCTTTAGTTTGCTAAAATCGGATAAGTCGTTCATAAGTTACAGCGATTTAAATGATTACACTTTCAACAGCTTCCCCTCCTCTTATTAAAGTCGGTACGCCAATGAGCATAAAACCAAAATGATGCATAATTGTCCAAGCTTTTTAATGGTGTTACCAAAGATATACCTTAATGTGGAATTTTCGGAGATATGTAAAAAAATTTCGAATATTTCGAAAGGTAAAAAGAAAGCTTAAATTTTTTTTTACGGATATTAGTGGACACAAAATTTCACAACTTTGCCCCCATTTGACCGATGCTGTGTCTCTTACAGTCTTCGAGATGCCCATGATGAGCATCGAATTTGGAATACCCTCTATTGACTTCAATTTAAAAATACTTACTTTAAGTTGGGCTTGGCCTTGTTTATGATTAGCTCGCATACAGGACAGTAGCTGTTGTCTTGTAGGAATTTTATGATGCAACTTCGACAAACTGAAAAAGAAAAAAATATACCTAATTAAGTTGTGTAATGTAGTGTAATATATACAGGGTGTTCATAATAGTTTCAATAATGATACATTTTAAAATAATTTTTCTCAATTTTTTCAAATGGAACACCCTGTATATTATTTCACTATTTCATGAAGAAATGTATTTCCTGTCGTTTTCGAAATAATTGCAATTTCATAAATTGAAAAATGTACAATTATTTCGAAAACGGCTGGAAATACCATAGTGGCTTGTATTACAAAAAAAAATATTTTATGAATTTCACATCAAATAGTCAAATAATATACAGAGTGTTCATAATATCGTTTCAATAGTGATACATTTTAAAATAACTTTTCTCAATTTTTTCAAATGGAACACCCTGTATATTATTTCACTATTTCATGAAGAAATGTATTTCCTGTCGTTTTCGAAATAATTGCAATCTCATAAATGGAAAAATATACAATTATTTCGAAAACGGATGGAAATACCATAGTGGCTTGTATTACAAAAAAAAATGTCTTATGAATTTTACATCCAATAGTCAAATAATATACAGGGTGTTCCATTTTTCCAAAAAGTTGAGAAAAATTATTGTGAATGTGTCGTTTTTGAAAATTTATTATGAACACCTTGTATAAAATAGAGAAACACTATTAGATTCATAGTATAAATAGATTCCTTGTCACAAATTCCATTGGTGTAAAAAAATTATTTAAGAGTGTTTTTTGTATTTTTTTTTTCCGGGATTGCAAAACTTTTTTTTTAGTTTTTAATATATTATTCTTAAACTACCTAAGCAAATTAAATAAAATGTTGGGCAATTATGATGGACACTAATACGAACATAAATATGCAAGAAAAATACACGTTTTTATTATCACACTTGTTGGGCCACCCGGTATATTAAAAATATATTCCTGAAAAACACTATTGCAGGACACTGTATTCATGGTAGGTAATAATTGTAATGACTTACACGAATGTAAACATTCCGATATCGTGGTGGCGTCTATGAGATATCCTTTGCATAGATAGCACGTCAAGTACTGGTTTATCTCGGCGAGCTTTATCTTTTCCTGCTTCATAGCGGGAAGCTCCATGATCGAGATAAGATCCCCACTGAAACAAAAAAGCAGGCATTAAGTATTGTATAAATTCTTTTAAGGCTATAAAAATAAATCTCTTTGAAAAAAATAAAATGTTATGACAAAGCGAAGACACAAGTATAAAAATAGATGAGGCGAGTTTTAAAACACTGTTTTTAAATGGTTATCAATACATTTTCACGTCTCAACGTGTCATAACTTTGCAAAAGATGGTCGCTGTCAAACGCCAGTTCTTGTAAAATATAAGGTTATTTCGCACAAATACAAAGTTGGCCTTGCCATCTTCTGATAAAATTTTGTCTTTTTAATACGCGGTTAAGCTAATGGAAACCCGCTGTAAAGGCCTTTTTACATTGGGTGCAATTGCAAGAAAAAAGTGCCTGAAAGCATGCGCTTTGTCGACGCTTTAAACAGCTGATGCAGGTTTTAAATGGGAAAACGTGCGTCAGCTGATTAAAACGTCGTCGAAGCGCATGCTTCCAGACCATTTTTCTTGCAATTGCACCCAATGTAAAAAGGCCTTAAGTGTTCTAAAGGAACAAGGAACACTCCATATTTTTTTAATTTGCAGTCTAAAAGTATTCACTGTGGGTGTTCCTTAATGACGTGCTAATATTTTAGGGTGTGATTCCTCAAATCATTTTATGAAGAAAAGTTCATACAAACATATGTCCTAAACGGGTTAAATTTTTTGCTACAGGGTGTTGAATTATTTTTTTTAATGATTTTTTTGTAATATCTCCGAAAGTACTTTAGACAATATTTTCAATTTTGGCAAGTGCTAATAGGACATAAAACCACATCTTTTAGTACTAAAAGTTATTTTTTTGTCCCACCAGTGGCGTCCCTGTAAACATTTCCTCTGATATTTTTTAGAAAAAGTGGTACGCCACTGAAATTTTTCCATGTGGATATCATTTCTGATTAGCCTGATCAATTCTGCATAAAAATGGTTTCTTGCGTTTTTCTCCTCGGGCACACCGTTCTTAATTAAAATAATTAAATTAGCTCTACTATTTATTATTATCAACATTGATAATACAAAATTTTGTTTTACAAAAATTGTTGGAAATGATCACCTTCATTATTTAATAGGCATGCTTCCGCCCGTCTAATTTAATTTAATTATTTTAGTTAAGAACGGTGTGCCTGAGGAGAAAAACGCAAGAAACCATTTTTATGCAGAATTGACCAGGCTAATCAGAAATAATATCCACGTGGAAAAATGTCAGTGGCGTACCACTTTTTTTCTAAAAAATATCAGAGGAAATGTTTGCAGGGACGCCACTGGTGGGAAAAAAACTTTTATAACTAAAACATGTGGTTTTATGTCCTTTTATCACATGCCAAAATTGAAAATATTATCCAAAGTACTTTCGGATATTACAAAAAACGCATTAAAAAAAATAATTCAACACCCTAGCAAAAAATTTAAGCCGTTTAGGACATATGTTTATATGAACTTTTCTTCATAAAATTACTTTAGGAATTACACCCTAAAATATTAGCACATTATTAAGGAACACCCTGTAGAGATTGTTCCATTTAAAGAAGTATGTTGGATATGCCTAGTTGGAACACCCTGTATAATTTTAAGTTGTCGGTAGATCTAAAGCCTCCCTCTAAACTATGTTTTAAAAATAAATATTAAAAAAATGAGTGGTTTAGATTCTATGGGGGTCCCCTGTATATGATTTTGTTTTACATATGAAATTTGCATAACTTATTTTGTAATAATAATATTTTATAGAACCAAACTGTAATTTTATGCAGTGTAGGACTCATTTATTATAAAGAACTGTCAAAATTATAACAACCATACAAATAAATTTAATAACATCCGCTTAGTCCTCATATTTTATTATCACTCAAAGTCCCAGATAACCGCATTTCTTTGCATTTCGATAAAAATTACAGTTTCATTCACAAAAAGCGATAACACATTTTAAAATGCATCACCTGTCCGTTTCAATTCATTGTAGGAACGCCACAACATAACCATATTTTTGATATATCAGGCTTCAGGACGACCGGCCCGACCTTATAGACTTCTTAAAAATATGGTTTACTTTACTTTTTAGATAAATAACCAAATCAGTAAAGTAAAATTGAAAAGAAATAGCCCACATTATAAAATTTCAACATTTTATTAAAAGAATAATAGCAATGCTGTGTTACTAGAAAATGGTCCACACCAGTCATATTTTTGCGATAATTTTTAAGATACAAGAGAAAACCATTTACGGGGTTAGCACTTCTTTTTATTAGATTTTTATAAAAGAAAGTAAACATTTATGAATGGTTGCATTTAATTATTTTAAAGAAATTGAAGCTGCACTCTTCAAACTGGCCTAGTATACCAAACCAGAATTTTAGTTTCCGTGACAAAAAAAGTGAGTTAAAATAACCTCAAGAGGAAACTCAGTAAAGGAGACTAGATTTTATTGCCAGGCCGATTCCGGTATTGGGTACTAATCACTTTGTCATTAGCAAACTAACAGCGTGTTTGTGGACAGTACTAATTTGTTTGGAAAATGTATAAAAATTAATCCTACTTATAATAAATAATAACTTTTAGTTAATACTGTGTTAGATATCAAAAAACAAATCAGATTGCACCACGAAGAAGTGAATACTTTACTATTGGTAGCAGTGGCGTATTTAGGGGGGAGCAACCCCCCCCCCCCCCCTCCGCCCCGGAGCTCGGATCTAAAAGTCTAATTGCAACCTAATTTTTCGTAATGTATTCTTGACTTAGATTCCAAAGGTCTTGTAAGAAACGTTTAGTTTTTAAACTTTCCTTCTAAAATACTTGTTTAATGTAGAGATAAGGGTTTCAGAGGCATATCGTTTTAGTTATTGATTTATGATACAATTTTAAAGGAAGACGAGAATAAAAAAAATAATATTTTATAGTTTTTTTCTATAATATACTTATCTGCTCCGTTTTCCCTTTTTTAGAGCTATGTTAAATCAATAAAAATATCACCCAATGCAAAAAAATATTTTTACAACAAACCAAAAAACAATTATTTATTTTTAAAGAGAAAAATTAAAGTAAAAATTTTAATTGAAACATTTTTTTATGAAAGAAGTGTGATAATTTATAATAAACAAAATAGTACGGGAAGAAACGAGAATGCTTTATTATGAATATACAAAACGGCACTTAAGAACCTAAGCATTTGCACCAAAAGCTGCTCTTAGATCTACTCTCCAGAAAAAAAATGTCCTACTTACGCCCACTGCGCCCCCCCCCCCCCCCCCCCCCCTTGTAGTATGTTTGGTTAAGATAACTTTTTGTGGGAACTATGATGGGTAAGCTAATATAATCACGTCACACGATACAACTATACAAGGTATGATATCAACAGGATGCGCAGTGGATCGTGACGTCACACAGAGAGGAATTTTTGAATTGAACGCGCCGAATTATACGGCAACGCGAAGTTCACGTTATTAAAAGGCAATTTTATAGGACATTTTTAATAAATTTATGATAAATTATATTAGTATTAGAATTTGTACTGTCACTGAAATATTGAAACACATTCTAGATCGATTACTGTGATCATCAAGATTTAAAACTTAATATACTTACCTACCTTCCTTGTAACTCAAACTTGTAAATGGGATTATGTTGGAAGGAAAATTAAAGAATTTAGGAATTCGTTTCGACCAAAATTTTACATTTTACAGTAAGTAAACAACGAAGAATATCGTAATATGGCGGTTTTTACTCGCTGTGTGACGTCACGTAAGTCACGCCCACCTGCGCGATATCATACCTCTTGTAGTTGTATCATGATCACGTCACGTTGCGAATTGTGTAGAAAGTAAACATGCCAGAATGCACGTGTCTGTGACACTATCTTGCAAGAGTACTCAAAAATCTACAATACAAAATGTATAGACGACAGTACCGGGTGAGTCAACGATTGCGCGGAGTAACTTTATGCCTTGAAGATAAGATTTGTGAATAATAAACTTTTTGTGTTGAGGCATGATTGGATATTCTAGAAATTTTAAAAATATTTTAATTTATACAGGGGCCTTCAAAAAGTACATTTTTAAAAATGGAATACCCTGTATATTATTGCATTTTTGAGTTACACTTTTATATTATTATTAAATTGTTTTAGGATATTAAAAAATATGACATTTACCCCACTTTGACAGGCTGCAGCGTCCAAATCGGGCTTCGTATCTTAGTTTTTATTTTCTACCCAAAAATACTAATTTTCGGTTTAACGGTGAAATCTGTCAAACCGGTTTTACATATTTACTTACATAAACCTAGTATTTAAATTGCTATTCCCACAAAAAAATGTTTGCTCCAACAAATTAATTTAAAAAAAAAAGCACATTTACATGGTGCCACCCCACGGACAACCCTTATGCAATCCACCGTATGTATTCAGCTTCGTCGACGGGGAGTAATTTACCTGGTGCGAAGGGCCTTATAGATCTTTTTGTAGATAGGGGTAGGTATGTATTATACATAAGGGTATAATATTTCTCTTGGCTTATACACACACATAGCCTGTAATGGGATGCATTATCGAGCATTTATTACTGCCATTAATTGAAATGAGACCGTTAATGTAGGCTACGGATCGAGTTACTTTTTCATATTACACTTGAAGATATAATAGCCCTTTATGACTCAATGGGATCTTTCACTATTCTCATATTTGATAGTTTGGCATTTAAATTGTTAAGTCGGTGCTATAATAGGACTTTATTATCAATAAAACTATTGCTAGGCCATACCATGAATTTTTTGCGGCTTATTGAAGACATGCACTATTTCCACAAATGTTAAAAACGCAAAACTGGCAAGATTCCTTGATGACCTCGATCCGATAAAAATTTACAGTGAGCATCGTTACCGATCTTTCGCTTGTCATGTCGGTGTTTTTGTTTTTATCCCACTGACATCCGAATTGTTGTGAAATTATGATGTATTTTGTTTAAAATAACTGTTCTTTTCATTTATTTCGTTATATAGCAGAAAGATCGACAAATAACTTAGGTTAGATTTTTTTCAACTGTCATTTCATTAGCTTGGTCTTCTGTCAACAATTCCGGTGTTGCCGCATGTGAAAAGTTTTATGTTAGTTAAATATTATATTTTGTTCCTAGCACTGTAATAACTTATTTTAGGACAAAATGTAGATAACATTTTGGACATAATATGATGATTTTTTCATTTTTCCGCGTTTTTGTTCCAATAATTTTTTTATTTATTTATTTTCTCAGGGATGGCTTAAAAATATCAAAAAGTACAAACACAGAAGATTGTATTTTTTGTTCCTTTATACACTACAATCAAAACCAACATTTAGTGAAAGAGCCCATTGTCGCGTGCCAGCCACCTAGTAAATTTCACAGGTAGCATCCTCATATTTCGTTCACATCCATATGTTGTCATAAATCTTTTACCGAGGGGGATTAAAGATCGACTGAATAGAATATATCCCTCCGTGCCTATTTTTACCTATTTACAGCTCGTATTTATGTCAAATTATTTCGAGGGAAAACAGGAAAAAAATTTGGTTTCGCAAATTTTTGGGATAATAATAGATACAGTTGTTATGACAATGACGCATTATATTTAAATGGGTGTCTCCTTGGGTACCCTAGAGAAACATCCCTAAAATTAGACCTTATTTGCCGAACACCCATGGGAAAACCATTAACTTCTCAATGTAAAACGATCTACCATATTCTTTTTTTGATTGCATGCTTTACTTGTTACATTACATCACTGTCTAGCCGCGTCGCTGGAATCGAATTCAAACAAGAATAAACAACGCGAAACTTCGAGACTCTAATTGGTGTGGTTAAACAGAGAATATTTCAATGGCATGTTATATAAGTTTTTGTTGGCAATTATTGACAGAAGACCAAGATAATGAAATGACATTTAAAAATTAAATTCTTATCGGATCGACGTCATCTAATAATCGCGCCCGGCAGGCCCGACAGACCTTACATTACCGCTTCTGTGCCAAAATCAACCGCACCTTAAGATGACGATTTAAAACCTTTAAACCTCACATAAACACCCTGTAAATCATCTGCTTTAACTAAAATTTCGTCCTCGAATTAACGGGACCCGGCCGGATGGTGAAATCCCAAGATACCGGCTCAAACCACTAGAGCGAGAGAGAGAAAGACAAATATAGTAGAAAGATAAATAAAGGGAGACGGAAAACATTGTAAGATAAATACTTTTAGAGTACAGGGGGTGTTAAAAAAGATGATTTGCAGAAAATAAATGCTGACGCTACAAAAACATGTTACATATGGTTTAATGGCGATCACCCTGATGTCCCATGATCCTTTTATCAGCCCGTCAATATTTTCATTTTCAAGACAGTGGCAGCTGGTGTGTATAAGCGCTGCAGGGCTGCAGAGCTCAGTCTAAAAAACTAGGCATTGATTAAAAAGAGTTTACTGCATTTAGTGCAGCGCGAGCGCGATATTGGCAAGGTTGATTGATTTTTTTAAGCGACTTTCTAGTTTCGCGGTTATTATGGTGCGAGCGTGGAATTCTGTTTTTGTGTATCGCTGACAATAATTATTAATTGTGTACTACTGAAGCAGTGGCGTGCATACAATATAGGCAAAAAAGCATTGTCTACCCTGGGAACAATAAAATAAACAGAAAGATTTTTTTTTGTATTTTAGTTTTTATCGGTGTAATACAACTTTGGCAATTTATCGCTACATTAATATACTACGTACTTATAAACAGTTATATGTATATGGTTTATAAGTATAGTGTTAGTAAGTTAGAAATTAATAAATAATTTTTTTCCAAAAATTAAATTAAAAAATGTATCTTTGTTAAAATTTTGTAAACACACTGTATAATATACCTGTAATGCGATATGAAAAACTAAAAAATAAGTAAAAATTGACCTAATCTAGGGGCGAGTACTTTCCAATATAAAACAATCGTGAAAAATTGTAAGATACTCATAAATCATACATATAGGATAAGTACGCCACTGTACATCATAACATTTAGGTACAACTATTGTTACTGAACATAATCAAGCTTTTCATAAGGTATAATAATCACTCGCAAAGTTTGCACGATACAACGCACAGTGAGATCTAGCTACCAATAATGTGAAATAAAGCAAGGTTTTCCAAAAAAAATCGGTATTTCTTAAAATATAGCAGATATAAAAAATTTGACAAATTACTTTGTTTGCTATGAACCAGTGATTCAATTGACGTAGATTGATAAAATTTTAAAATATTATTGTGAAAGTTACACGACATTAAAATTGGAGCAAAAATCATCGTCTTATTTAACACCCTGTATATAAAATTTTCTGACAGTTAAAGAAAATCCAACATTGACAATTGTTTCCCAAGGGATGAATCTATCAACCATTCAAAACTGTAGGTCGATATCATATCTGGTTCAGAAAATATTAACTGTTAAATTTAGGCGAAATTTTTCTTGCTCGAAGGCAATTGTCCAGCAGTTTAATAGGACCGAAAAATTAATCCTATATCATTTCCACAAACGCATTATTTGTTTATTATATCGTAAACTAGATCCCTGTATAAGCACTCCGTAAGACCGTTTTAAAAGCAAAGATCTCGCTGTACATTGGCGTCTTATGCAAAAGCAATATTGGTGCCAATCTTCAAGTTTTACTGTAGTTTGGAAAATTCTTCGCTTTCTCAATATAAAATATAAAACACCCCTTTATGAGTTTTATTATTAATTAGTGTAGTTCGGATATTTTTTAAGGGAAAATGGATAAGGTATCGTAAAATACCTACTTTTGTGACAATTAAAATAATTTTTGCTTATTGGTTCATAATATTTAATAATCAGTAAGATTATCATTATATTTCACATAATTGACTTCGTTTTTGGTAACATTGTGTCAATCAGGTGGATGATAGATTTTTAATTTATAATTAGTGTTTTCGCCCTTTTGCTAGACTTCGCGCCGGCGGTTTTTGGGAAAAAAATAAATATGGAGGCGTTAATTGTTACTATTCCAGCTAGCAGCGCGTCTGCAGAACGATCCTTTTCTGGATTAAAAAATGCATACCTATTTACGAAACACACAAGGATAGACACACTTAAGTGATTTAACAATAATCTCTCTGGAGAGCGATCTTTTGCAGGATTTAAAACGCAAAACCAATTTTTATGACCATGTTTTAAAATAATTCTTACTAAAAGACCGCCGGCGCCGTGTTGAATTAATTTACAAATAATGTCGTATTATTCTTCTTCTGCCAGTGTTTTTTCCACAAACTCAAAAACAAGACATTTTGTGACAAAATTGAAAGTTTAGATGCTTAAATGCTACGAAAGGTAAATTTTTGTCTTAAATGCAAATTTTGCCTACCCTGGTTAAAACAGCAATACACGTCACTGTACTGAAGTATCTAAATACCAGTTGAAACGTTGCGATGTAAAACAAATAAAGACCATGCAAGTCCAAACCCCTTTTGTCATTCAAGAAACATCAGACATTGTAAATAATAAGGTACGATACTGATTTTGTATTTAGGAAAATTTGTCAGAAAACCACGTAATTCGTGACATCGTTAGATTAGGAGAAAAATCGTCCAGTCTAACTAATAAAAAATTAGCCCTTCACGAACCATTCGCACAAACCATCAAATAGATCATGTCAAAATAAGTTAGCGGCTAGCCCCTGTATACGTTAACTAATAACAGACAAGGGTTTTGAAAAGGAAAACATGCATAGAAACAGAGACAGGGAGAAAGATGACGTCGAACGAGGCCAAAGGGCCCGACGCAAACCCAAAGGCAAACCGGAGGGTCTCGTGACTAATCTCCTTTCACACCGCTAAAAACGTCATAATTCACGTGACGAGATCTTGTCTTGTTGTACTCATTCTGTTATGGCTAAAGTGTCGAGTCATAGAACGTAATTTATGGCCATCGATATAGGTGAATGGGATGGCCATTAAGAATCTTTTACGACATTACACGTTTATCAACTTCGATCGATTTTGAAAGAATATAAGGTTCGTTACAGCCAGCGTCAAAAACAGTAGCTTAAATACTTCAACCAGAGTATTTAGCGATAAGTACTACTAATTTTCTGATTCATCTTAAATGCAAACCTGTTTGAATACGATCTGAACTGTTTTTTTCGAGGGCCCGTCCGTGCGCCGGATGTACTTAGGCCAGGTCTGGCCAACTATGCTCACCCTGTTTGGTTGTTACACCCACTCAGTGATCCCAGTTCCTTGCACTAGTTTATGTTGGTACAGTTTCCCTGACTTGTCCGCATAATCTGCAGTCAAAACCTCCATTGGACAGTTGCATTCTGTGTAGATGGTTCTTGACAGCCATGTGTCTTGTCAGAATTCCTGTAATGGTTCTCAGCTGGTTCCTGTTTATTGGAAGCAGGTGTCTTGGTCCAAAGATCGCCAACCCTACAGATTACTCTCATTTCAGACCAATAAGTATACTGCCTACTTTATCTAAGGTTCTGGAAAAGGTGGTAGCTGATCAACTAAACCATTTTCTTAAATTAAATAATATCCTACCAGTTACCCAATCTGGATTTCGTAAGGGACATAGTACAACAACGGCCCTACTTTCTGTCACGGATGATTTATGTAGGGCTTACGATAGCAATAAAAGCTCCGTTCTGGTGCTCTTGGATTATAGTAAAGCGTTCGACACGTTAAACCATGACACTTTAAATGCTAAACTCAAATATTTTGGTCTTGGAGACGGAGTGCTCACATTTTTTAAAAACTATTTTACTGACCGACAGCAAAAAACAATATTTAGAGGAACTTGTTCTACGTCCTTGGGAGTGTCTAGGGGTGTGGCACAGGGAAGTATCTTGGGACCGTTAATATTCTCAATTTATACAGCTGATTTTTCCAGGTACCTAAAGTACTGTAGCAACCATCAATATGCTGATGATACTCAGCTTATCTTTTGTTTTAATTCTACTGAAATGGACATAGCTGTAGGAAGAATTAATGATGACCTTAAAACTATCTCTGAACTCTCAAATGCTCATGGTCTTATTTTAAACGCTAGCAAAACGCAGTTGGTGGTCTTTGACAGAGGGAAAAATTTAAATGACCTCAATATTAAACTTGGTGAAACTCTGTTGGAGCCTAAAGTAGTCTGTAAAAATCTAGGCGTTTTCCTGGATAATGAACTGCGTTTTGGTAATCATGTATCTTCAATTATTCAGAAGTCAATTTTCAAATTAAAACTCCTATATGTTCATAAAGACATTCTCGATCTGAATATTAAGTTAAGACTGACTGATTCCTTGATTCTATCACACTCTGCTTATTGCAACATAGTATTCTGGCCTTGCTTGACTCAGAAGGATAAGTACAGCTTACAAAAAATTCAAAACTCATGCCTTAGATTTTCGTATAATCTCCGCAAATTTGATCACATTTCTCAATACCTCCAGATGTCCGGTTGGTTTAATTGTGACGAAAGATTTAAAATTCAATTATGCAAATGCATTTATAAGGTACTCCAGACGCACGAGCCACTTTACCTATTCGAGAGGCTGACGACGGGTGCCGATGTACACGATCGTCAGACTCGTCACATGCATCTGTTTAATATCCCCAAACACCGCACTGCCCTCTTCCAACGTTCATTTACCTACAATGCGAGCAAATTATATAACTCGTTACCTGCTAATGTCAAGGGAGCCCCCACCCTTGAGTCTTTTAGCAGACTCTTAAAACTATTTATTAAACATAAGAGAGATCCCCTAATAGCTTAAAACCACTATGTATACTCTAGCGTTTTAATGTAATTATTTTTAGCATATAATATTATTTATTATTTGGGTGGTTGTATGAGCAACGTAGTTGAATACCGCCACCCTTTCAACTTTCATTGTGTTATTCTTTTTTACGTAATATAAAGGCATTTTTATTTATTTATTTATTGTAAGTTTTGGATCTGGATTGCTAATGAAGCTTTTGCTTTGGTATAATCCCTGTCTGTTTCTCCAGTGGATTTTGTGTTCACTTCTGATCCATCGCTTTATGGCATCTCGCACTGTGCACCTTGGTACTCCGAGAGCCGGTTCTGGACCAATGAATATTTTTTCTGAGCCTTTCCTCGCAAGTTCATCGGATTTTTCGTTTCCTGTAATACCTTCGTGTCCTGGTACCCACTGCAGTATTACTTTGTTTACTTTTGCCAGGGCCTCCAGTTCCTCTTGACATTGCCATACCAATCTTGAGGTTACCTTGTTGCATATTAGCAAAATGCACGAGTGTTTATAATTATTGTCCATCGGAGTTAACCGTGGCCCTATTATGCCTAGCTACATTCGGATTAAATTAATATTATTAATTCGAACATAATTATTTTTTAAGGGCTAAAATGGTAGCTGTATTGGTATATTAATATTTTCGAAAAACTTTCCTCCTAGTTTTTTTTTTTGGTAAAGAGGCCCTTCACCTACTTCACCTGACGAGCCGCCCACTGCTTAATTCTCGTGATATTCGTTTTCATATTATTTTGTACATAAAAAAAGACGTTTTATTGCCATCGCCAAACACATGTACTCTTTCTTGATGATTACTCATCGACTACTGTTTGCTCTTAAACCAACCCGTTCAAATTTCAAGAACACCCTTTATAACAAATAGATACGATTTAGAATTTCCATCGGCCCGCTTAATCTCTTCCTCGTTTACCCATTTCACTCCGCTTGATTCGGCTGATTGAATGAAAGCGAATGCTTGTTGGTCGGATGCCTCTGCCACTGAAAAGTGACTCATCTAATTCGAATTTAACCAGACGCTGCCCCGTTTATTGTACAGGACTGATATTACGACCCGCGGTGGTTTTACTAAATTAAACTTTGAAGAATGATGGTTTCACTTTTTCTGTTGTTTCTTTGTTTCGCATGTAAAATGTGGAGAAGAACATAAAAAAAAACTGGTCAAGAGATATTACAGGATGTCTAGTAAAAATCGAAAACAAAATTCCCGACTAATTCCCGGTTTTTACCGGTCGGTTTTAGAAAATTTCCCGGCTGGGTTTTCCTAAATTAACTACAATTTCGTTGTTAAATTTTAAAACATTTATTTGAAAAACACATGACTTAAACACAACCAAATAATATAGTTACTTTTTTAATTTTACGATTTCTTGTTCTATAGCTGCCAAATCTTTTTGTGATTGTTCGATAATTTTTTTCTTTTTAGTTTCCAGTTTTTCTGCTTGCTTTTGAAGCTTCATTTTTTCTGCTTTTTTCAAGTCGCTGACAACCTCTTTTGCCTTTTTATCTTTTTGTGCTGTGTTGTACCTTAAATAGGCATTTCTCATGGAAAGTATCATGGATTTTGTAATGTCCATAGTTTGAACTTCTCAAATTACTTGCAGTGAATCGTACACTAATCTTTGGCCTATAAGTGACTCTTCTTTTAAATTTTCTACCAAAATCTCCTTATTAACAGAAAGTCCCCTTTTTGTTTTGGCATTTCCATGAGAAATTGTTACAAGAAGTTGCACCACGTTTTTTAAACTGTCATTTGTAAGGTTTCCATCCAAAAGTCATCTACTCTGTTATATCTGGAATAATTTTTCATTTTATTTATCATAGTCTGATCAGTAAGAATGTCTCTAAATGCTCTATCTGCTTCTTCCAAATTAGTTGCATTGCATCTGTTTGAATTTAACAAAATTTCAAATGCTTTGGACATCAGTTGCAAGGATTTTTTTGGATCTCTGCCAGTTTTATTGGGGTTAAGGAAACTTATAGCTTCAGTTAATTTATATGCTAACGGACATTTTTCCAAAAGTTTAAAAACTGTATACATCAAGCAGTTTCGACAATCCTGGCGAAAGATCATCATTTCTTTATCTTTAACCACGACGCATTTTTTAATAGCCGCTCTAGTCCCATATCCTGGATCAATCTTTTCTTTTGTAAGGTTGCAATATAAACCATTCTTGTTTTTTTCGAATGCAGTATATAGGAATAAATGGGTAGGTACCTACTTCAAATTTTTAAGTTCGAAATTATCTGCTCATTCAAAATTCCGGGCTTAAACTTGATTTTCCCGGCGAATTCCCGGTTCTTTCCGGCATTGTAAAATTCCCGTTTTTCCCGGCTCCTAGACAATCTGTATTACCAGTGGTGGCATCTTCTCGAGGCCGGGCGCCCCCCTTGCTACCAGCCAAAAATACGATAATTTTATTTCATCTTGTTTATTGTTGTCATGTTGTTTATTGTAATTCATCCGTAAATAAATATTGGTAGATCTACCGATAATTCAGGAGAATTAGCAACACTGCCTGCAACTCTCTTACCTCCTTCGTTACCTACTTATCCACTCTGGCGAAGGCAACCTCACACGGTCCTATTCCACCCGCTTTGTAACTAAAAATATGATGAAACTCGTTGGTTTATCCGCAAGTGTATCACGGCAAACGGCAAAGCTGATAGGTCTCAGCTTGTTACGATTTATGACTGATTTAGGTCCAAATATCCAATAGTTCACATCATATCTCTTTTCTTGGTTCTTTTATGCCAGGTAAATGACACGAACGTTTGATGAGGGTTTACGAAAATATTATTGCTTTTTTATTTTTATCCGTCTTAATCACTAAGAAGTAAATTTTCGATGGTCCCTTCTAATAGATAAGTATACACTCTCTTATTGCATATAAGCAAAGCAAATTTGGTTCCACATTGTGTTATGTTAACCTCGCACACCACCCAGTGGCGTTTTTAGGGGGGATTGCCGGGCTGCAATATCTTCACTAGGTACAATGTCATGAAATACATGTAATCCCAACTGTCCCTTTCTTTAGAAAGAAAATGTCCTACTTACGCGAACTGAGCACCCCCCAAGCAAATTTTCTGGCTACGCCACTGACACCAACTAAATCGTATATAGACAATAAAACCCACATTTCGCCCTTGTTTGACAATATTCCATTACCTTTACATACTTGAAATTGTCGCCCTGTCATAAACCAATCACAAAAGGAAAACAATGGGAAAGAGAAACGAACCAACCCTCATTCTTGTTAAACCTCATTCATTATAATACAATCTAACCAAATGACGTATCACATTTTTCCAAATATTACTGCATATTTTACCTGTCGTGTACGCGGATCCAGAGTGTAAGTACGACAAAATAGGGTCATTACAAACGTTTTACCGACCCCAACGTAACTGCTGAATAATAAATTATCAGATGTCCCATCTCGTGTATCTTTTACGGTCAAATATTGGAGTGGATGTTTTTTTGTCTGGATTTGTTTATCGATTTAATGACTAAAGAGGATCTTGTAAAATATAGACATGAAGAAAAAACGAAAATTATGTTTTTAAGAACACTTTTCAGTGCCGGCTCGCGGTCTTAAAATATGGTGAAGAGCTAGGTATAGTGCGGGTACTTAAACAAACATTAACTTAAAATCCGTGTAACAAAATGTCCCTCTTATTCTCATCTGTCCAACGACTGAATGGAGTTTCCAACAAATTACAAACTATGTCATTAATTGGGTTCATTTTTAAAACACACAACTAAGTAGGTACGTACACTACTGAATTAACTGAAAAATAAAAACAAAACTTTTTAATCACACAGTAAATCACGTAAAAACGATATCTATAACCGTAAGTTTCGCGAAGCCTCAAAATAAATACCTTAAGGTTAGGCGAACCAATGCTAAAACAATGGTGCATACGACTGATCTATTTTTAAATTGCCCTTCATCGTAATGCAAATTGTGACTGACGTCACGTAACCATACAACGGGGAATATCAAAACCATGTTGGGCTTTGGGTCTTCACTTGCTTTGAGCTAACGGACACGGTCGCTGGGGCGCGCCAAAATGCACGAGTGTTTAAAATTATTGTCCATCGGAGTTAACACTATTATGCATAGCTGCATTCGGATTAAATTAATACTATTAATTCCAACATAATTATTTGTTAAGGGCTAAAATGGTAGCTGTATTGGTACATTAATATTTAAAATTGTCGAAAAACTTTCCTCCTGGTTTTATTTTTTTTTTGGTGAAGAGCCCCTTCACTTACTTCACCCGGAGAACCGCCACTGACACTTGTAATAGACATATTTCTCTAACCACGCAATAAAAGTGCCCTTTCCTGTCATTACCATTTTTCTTTTAATTAAAACAAAAACGAGTTCGTTTTTCTTCCAAGATTAAAATTTTCCATTAATGTCTAACATTCCAAATACAAGTCATTATAAAAACAACGAATAGAAAAAGATAAACCAGAATAAATTCTGTCTTTATCTTTTATACAGTAGATCAGATCATTCCCCAGACCAATGAGTTGTAGCGTTGTTACGTCAATAAGGAGTTATTGTAGGAGAATTACGTTAGGGCATTTATTTCGTTAAAGCTTTTCATATTTTGGCTTTGAACGTAGGAGCATTTAACAAGTTCTGTTTGCCACCTTAAGTTTCGGTTGTATAATTACGGCTTGAGCTTAGTTCAACGTTGAACCAAGCTCAAACTTAATTTTGACAACCAACAAGGATTTACTGTGAATGTCAAAATGACGTTTGAGCTTGATTCAATGTTAAACTAAGCTTAAGTCGTAATTGTACAATCGGACCTTAGTGTTACTCTACATTTCAATACATACCAGCTACTATCGCATTTTACATTAAAGTATAACGGCACGAACAACAATTTCAAACTATAAATATGCAATATCGACAAAAAGGACTCGTGTTGATTCTTTTTTTTTTTTATGATAAAACACCTGCACTGTAGGAAAAATCCTTTAAGGCGCTCTGGGAGCGGTGCGAGTGCGAAAAAAGCGATTAACGTTGGTCTTGAAACGTTGAAGATTGTATTCATTGGGAAACACGACCTCAGGAAGATCATTCCACAAAGATGACGTTCTCCAGATGAAAGAATTCTTGAACAATGAAGTTCGAGGAGTACTAAGCTGAACAACATATGGATGAGCGGCAGTGGTTCGCCGTGTATTTCTGTTTTGCATTGCTCTAGGTAGAATCAAGTGGGCAATGTCAGTCGAACACCTGCCATGGAAATATCTGTAAAAGAGAGCCAAATCACCAACCTGTCTTCGATGCTCCAGGCTATCGAGGGTCTTGGTCAGCTCGGGGTCGCCGATCAGACCAACGGCTCTCCTTTGAATGGAATCCAGTAGCCGAAGGGTGTGCTTGGGTGCAGAACTCCAGACATGAGAGCAATATTCTAATGATGGTCGAATCTGGGCTTTGTAGAGTGTCAAAAGTTGATGAGGTGTGTACAACCTTTTGGTGCGGAAAAGTACACCAAGTTTCTGTTCAGCTGCCTTGGCAATTGCGGCAACGTGATCATGCCAAGACATATTACCTCCCAGATTGACCCCCAGCAAATGAATAGATGGTGCCAGGGGAATTGCGTGTCCTGCCATGACTATATCCGGTTCTGCAATGTTAACCTTTTTGGAGAAGACTGCTGCCTGGGTTTTCTTAGCGTTAAATTCGACTTTGTTACTGTCACCCCAAGCCAAAATTTCTTCCAGGTCATTGTTGAGGCGTAATACTTCGTGCTGCCTGCGAAGATGTGCGTCGGCAGCGGATGTTTGGGGAGTCAAGGTAAAAGATCAGACAAGTGTGCTGTCATCAGCAAAGCTATAAATTGGATTTTAGGTTTTCACTATAAGGTCGTTAATATACAGTAAAAAGAGGGTAGACGACAATATGGACCCTTGAGGAACACCGGCATTGATGGTGAAGGTGTCTGAGAGAAACCCGTCAATCGCCACTTGCAGAGAACGGTTCTTAAGGAAGCTGGTTAACCATAAACAAAATCCATTAGGCATACCGTAGGATCGCAATTTACTTAGAAGCCCATCGTGCCAAACACGATCAAAAGCCCTTGAGATGTCCAGTGTAACAGCCCGGGATTCTCCATGATGTTCGATGGTGTTGCTCCAAAGATGGGTGACATATGCCAGAAGGTCACCTGTTGATCTGGACTTACGTAAACCGTATTGATGGTCGCTGATAATGTTAAGCCCTTCCAGATACTTTAAGAGTTGTTGGTTAATAGCTTTCTCCATTACTTTTGAAATTACTGAAAGCAATGCGACGGGTCGGTAGTTGCTTGGCAGGGTCTTTTTACCTTTTTTTGGAATGGGCTGGACACGCGCCGACTTCCAGCAGGATGGAAATATTCCTTTTTTGTAGGATAAGTTGAAGCGAAATTGATCAAAGCTGGAAATTTTGAGTGTTTTGCCCTTGATAATCAAATCTATTAATTGATTTTGTTTCTTTCAAAACCTTTGCAATTAGCGGTCTTTCCTACATCACTTTTACTACGAATTACCTATGATGTATTCTGTTAGATAACAAAACTCTAGCTTGGTAGCTATTTTTGTCGAGGTCGGTCTTGATGTACTCAGTTTCTCTTTAAAAACAAATAAAGACAATGTAGTCCAAGACTCTTCTATCATTTAATATTTGATGCACTATAACCCATATAAGTCCAATCTTACTATCAGTGATTCATCAGTTGAATGCATCGGGTTGTACGAAGTTAGAAGGAACATTTCCAGTGTATTTTTGAACTTCTAATAGATTAGAATATTTATTTATTTTTATACACAACGCTACGCAGTGGCGTATTTAGGGGAGCCCCCCCCCCCCCCGAGCCTACGAGCTCGGGTCTAAAAGTCTAATTGCAACATAATTTTTCGTCTCACGATTGGACCTTTTATTTAAATTTTTAAATAATGTATTCTTGGCTTGGATTATAAAGGTCTTGTAGGAAACTTTTCCTTCTAAAAGTCCTGTTTTATATAGAGATTAAGGTTTTGGACGCATGCAATTTTATAGCACGAGTAAAAAAATTAATATTTTATAGAATATTTTTTTAAACTAGGAATACCAAAAAAAAAAAAGGAAAAAAAACATTTACAAAAACAAATTTAATCCAACCATGCAGAGTGGGAGAGGTAATAATTTAATTTTCAAAATTTGAAAGTAGTTAGGTAAATTTTTAACGAACTTTACACGTGGCTCTGGAAATTTTTCGCCTTTTTCACTCTCCTTCTTCTCTAGTCCCGACTCTCGACAGTTCCTTACTCCACGCCCACTGAGCCCCCCCCCCCCCAAATATATTTTTTTGGCTACGGTACTAATGCTACGTCTTAAACTCTCAAATACTGTGAAAAAACATAGTGTTTTGATCTGGTAAAAAAATGATCGTCAAAATCTCGAGCAGATGTTCCCCTTCGATGCTAAAACTCACCAAGACACATAATGAACGGAACAAGGCCTTAGGGCTCACACCAGCGATATAGAGCCTCGGCGGATCGTGTCCGGACTCTCGGACGCAGGAAATTATCCTCGGAATTATCAGGACGTGATTGGACTGCTACACAGGTGACCGAACGGCCACTCCCTTGCGTTTCACTTGAGATTATTTATTATTTGTTAAATGGGTTAAAGCGGACACGGATTCCGTTAATGGGTAAAGTTTAAAGCGTATGCGGTGTGAAGTTTGCCAAGAATATCCGAATTCGGGAGATCCCCAGGAAGGCAGTTTCGAAAAATATTGTTTTATTGGCACAACGGGTGCCGATTAGCAAACCGAAATTTGAACATTACCGCATATTAGTCCCTAATTAGTGTTAAATTATTATTTTCCTACGACCACCTATAAAAATGAGAAAAAAACCACGGTGAAATTGGTTCGAAAGCGCCAAATATCACACGAGTGTTGAAAAAAAATATTTCAACTCTAGGGTTGAAATACAAGGCACACTATTTAATTTAAACAAATGGTGCCAATTTGACAGACCACCTCTATTTATTAAAGAGAGCAAATTTTAGAAAGCAGTAATTGTAAAGTGTTTAACTTATTTTTTATGTATTTGTCGAGTGATTCAGAATAAGAGTGTGAAAATACGCCATTTAAAATTATAAAAAATGTTAATAATATACGGGAAAATCTATTACCAGAGAAAACAAGTCGCGCTGAAGAGTGTCATGTATTAAACAACAAATCTTTATCGATAGCAATAGCGTAGAGAGTTAAAGCTCTAGCCTACAGATCGCAAGGTCAAATGTTCAAATCCCGTCAGGAGTTTTTTTATAAAAACATTAAATAATTTATAGAATTAGGTATTTTGAATTGAAATCTTCCTTGTTGAATGGATTTTTTAAATTTATGTTTAATGTATTTTTCCTTGATTAAATTTAAAAAAATTTATTCTGGTTAATCTAGAAGTCAATCCAGGATTAGTTCTTCCTATGGTATGTAGGTAAAATATGAAACAATGAAAAAGTTAAACTACAAATAAAGGAAAAACCTATTAACAAACTATGAAACCAGATATTAAGTGGAACATAATCCTAAGTATGCTAATTTCAACACAATTGTTGATATTTTTTTTAACACTAATGTTGAAATATTTTTTTCACAAATCAAAGGCTTTTTCAATAATTCTTTGTGGTCGTAGGAAAAATAGTGTACATTAGTCGTGTAAAAGGGATTATTTTAAAACTCGGAGAATTTCGGCACTCGGCTAACGCCTCGTGCTAAATATCTCCTCGTTTAAAAAGTATCACTTTCATCACTTGTTCTGTAATATACTATTTCAATTTAGGTTGGAAGACAATATATGTGAATAAACAGAACTTAGGTAGAATGATAGTAGACAATAAGGATAAAGTAAACAAATTAGATAGGTCAGGGGTCTATAAATTTCATTGTTTTGATTGTGATGCAGTAATGGTAAAAGTGGGAGAAGCAACATAGTACGTTAATTATAAAAAATAATAAATTTACAGAAATGTCAACTCAGTGCATAAAGCATAATCATTTGACAGATCCTGACAGTATAATACAATTAATTCATACCGAGAATGTGTGTGTGTGTTTTTGTTTTATGGCTCTGGTTGAAACCAAATGGCCAGCTTCTCTCTTTGTTTTCCAATTTTTCGAAATATGGCATTTTACAAGAAATAACTTACCTAATATTTATTTTATTACTTTTTTTTTAAATTTTTTTTTCTTATTTCATTCTTTTTTCCCTTATTTTCCTTTTATTTTTTTTCCTTCGTTTCCCTCTTTTTTTCCTTTTTATTTTTTTTTAGTTTTTTTTTTTACTTATATAGGTACTTAAATACTAAAGAGTTAATTACAATATTGCTTCTCCTAGAAATGCCGAGAATGCGATAGCGAGGGCTGGCAATAAAATTCCGAGTCTTTCATAGTAAATATACTTACATCCCGTGACCTATATAACATTTTTTCTCCTCCCCGCAGAATTTATTCTTATATTTTAATTAATTTAATTCGATTCTTTTCGCATGAAATTATGGGCAGCTTTGACCGGTTTCTATAGCATCATAAGCATTGTTATTTTATCAACAACGTTAAGCTGACAGTTTATTATCAAAAATTGAGAGAAATTGAAATTATTAATTTGTAGAATAGCCAAATGGATATAGAGCAAATATCGCTTGTCTGTCGCTGCTGCCAGAAAAATCGAAAAAGAGGTATGAAGCAACGTATCAATACTTCAAGAAATGGTGCTAAACAAAGACTGCCACTGCAGTTTCAGAAATCGTGCTTTTGGCGTACTTTCACGAAAAATCTGCTGTATTAAAGTCTCCATCAAGCTAATGTGTGAATATTCCACGCTGAAGTCCACCCTTTTCATAGAGGAAAACATAGATATTCCCAAGTATCCTAAACTTCGAGCATTTTTAAAAAGAAAAAATGACGGATATAAACCCAAAAAATCTAATGTGTTTGACAGGGAAGATGTAAATAAATTCCCAAGGGTGGTAAGTTGACTTACAACCCATCGTCAAGGGCAATCGATACCTTTTTGGTAATTGTTACTTACCTCCTTCAAAACAGTGTCAAAATGCGTTGTTTACAATATAGTGAGAAGAAAAAAGTAAATTATTGGACCTTATAGAGTATTTTGTCGACAAATCCGGGATTTTCTAAAGATAAACAGTAAAAATAGTTCCCAAGCAATATTCATTATATCAATTCAATATGTTACAATAGTGAATTGAGTGTGAATCTTAGAATTTAGCTTTAGTATTGTAAGTAGGTACTCTTGAAAAAGCTCTCGAAGGTCAAAACATATGTAGGAAAGTTTAACCAAATTTGCCATCAATGCCCAATAAAATATGCAGAAATAAAAATTTAAAAGCCATAATAATAACCAAACCATTCAATTCCAATAAGGAGGCTAGATAGAATCTTTAGTGGCCTGAAGTTACAACGTTGCCAAATTTGGAAATATATTTCGTGTTTTAACTCTATGCAACGTCGACCCATTTCAGTTTTTCAGGCAAGACAAACTGTTATGTATAAAACAATAGGTAGTTTCCCCATCTTCAACGAATATTCTCTTCGGTAGTTGGGTACACTTGGCAAAAATCATTCTTGCTAGCCTCAAAACTTTACCACAATTACCAGGGCTGTGTCATGGTGATCTTAAAAAGCTTCAGGTAGGTACATCTTATATTCCAAGAAATTAAAACGACCTCGTACATGGCGGCCCAGGGGGAATAAAGCAACTACGGTGTTCCAAAAAATGATTTAATGCTTGTGGGTAACTATAATAGCCTGATGTAGTGTTAAAAAGTGTGGTTAAAATATCGAACTTACGTTATCTTTGACTAAAAGCTTTTTGCGTACGTTCAAATAAACCTAACGAGTTTTAAAATTTGTGCGGAAGTACTCTAGACGAACCGTTTTGGTCCTCGGCTTGGCTACAAACCATTATAGTCTATTTCAGAAAGCTGTAGAGTAACAAAATGGGAAATTCCGTCCAGTTCGGCTCAATTTCGGTGTCGGTCATAGGCGCAGGTACATTTCTTGGAATAAATTATTTATGATAACTAACCAAAGAAAAAAAAGAAGATAATTAAATAAAGAAGGAATCTTAGCTAAGTAGGTACCTATAGCAAATTTACACAAATATCGTTTTATGAAATATGCCGTGGAAGATATAGCTAAAAAAACATTGTGTAACTGTGCTGCGCACATCGCCATATCATTGCGAACTAAATCCTATAGAACTTATATGGGCGCAAGTAAAAGGATTTGTAGCAAGACACAACACGACATTCAAAATGAAAGACGTTACTCTACTGTTTGATCAAGCCATTAAGGAAGTGATACCAGAGAACTGGCGAAAAGCAGTCCATCATGTCATTAAAGAGAAAATGTAGAATCTTGACCACCTGATCGATCGGACCGTCGACCCGTTAATTATAACGTCAAGAGGAGATGACAGTTCCTCAGATGACGAAAAATATTATGATTTTTTACAATTTAATTTCTGTATAATGTATTTTTTGATTTTGTATTTTTTTTATAAAGTTTAATAAAAAATAAGTGTACCTGATACTCTGTACATAAGGCACGCCTTTGTCACATCATTTTCAGCGTTTGTGAATGGATAACAGTAGACAAAACCCATAAATTGACCTAAATCCGAGTGGTACTACCTGCACTTGATGAAAATAAAGAAGTTTGCAATGAAATCAATGCCAAATTATGAAAGTGGCTTAAATATTCGTTGGATTACTCTGTAGTCCCTAATGAGCTTTTATTACTCTACACATTTCTGAAATAGACTATAATATATTTATTGTCACGGGCATATTTCGACTATATAGCATCAGCTATACTTATTCTCAATGCCCATTATTCAATGTATGATCTGTAGGCTACTTATCCTCAGGGCATGTAAAAAATTCCCCGTCTAAATACGTACTTAAGTTTTTTCAGTAGCACAACTTTTAATATATATAAATGCCATTTAAATAAATATACTCGACGAGGCTGAGAAATTCGCCTGACGCTTCCATAATTCTACTCAACACCTGAAATAATAAATGTCTGCAGGCCAAGTACATTTCAAACCTCCCTCGCCTCCCCCCAAACGCGTTTGCTTGCTCTGCTGGCTCTAAATTGTCTTATCAAGATATCCGTGAAGTTTGATTAACCTGGACATGCGTTTGTGTTCGGTTCGAGGGTTTCAATGCCCGTTGGATTTAACACACCCAGTCAGTATGTTGCTCTCTGTCGGTTTTGCGCGCTGCGCTCTCCTTCAGTAATCATTTTAAAGAACATTTTTGTTTAAACTCTTCTATTTTTTTTCCTTTCCATCGAACTCCGATAAGTTCGTACCTAATCGTAGAGTTCGGTTACTTCCGTAGCGAATCCAATGGTACTTTCTAGAGTCAAAATCACTCATGTAAAGAACAATGATGTAGGCGACGCGCCGCCCGTGGAAAGGAAATTTCAAAATGCTGCTACATAATTTTGACTAATTAATATTTTATTTGTAAGTTACATCTAAGTGATACTCCATTACTGGTTTTTAATGGCGTCACGCAAGTTGTAAGAATGATGCCATTAATCTCCGTAAACACCTACATCCGTCATTGATTGCTTAAAGCCGGGGCCATGCCAAAATATGTTAGCGAACAATGTTCGCGAACGTTTACAAACATTTGCAAATACTTGCGAATGTAAGCAAATTCCGTCATAGCATTCGATTAGACTAGAAAGTCAGCTCGCGCGCTGTATGTTCACACAGAACGCACATCTTGCGTGTCAGCGTTTGCAAATATTCGTAAACAAAATCTGAAAAAGACGTGAGCAATACTGTAAGGTGTAACGATTTTTTTTTGTTGTTGCTGGGGTTGGCGGGAGAGCCAGTATAATTAGATCTATAAGGCCCATTGTATCCCCTATCGTCTTGGTAATGTCAGCCAGACGGGACCTTTTTACTCCCCCAGAGGTCCTCGATCCTCGGCGCCCCTTTCTCTAGGTCCCGATTTTTTTTTTATGATAAAACACCTGCACTGTAGAAAAAATCCTTTAAGGCGCTCTGGGAGCGGTGCGTGTGCGAAGAAAGCGATTAACGTTGGTCTTGAAACGTTGAAGATTGTATTCATTGGGAAACACGACCTCAGGAAGATCATTCCACAAAGATGACGTTCTCCAGATGAAAGAATTCTTGAACAATGAAGTTCGAGGAGTACTAAGCTGAACAACATATGGATGAGCGGCAGTGGTTCGCCGTGTATTTCTGTTTTGCATTGCTCTAGGTGGAATCAAGTGGGCAATGTCAATCGAACACCTGCCATGGAAATATCTGTAAAAGAGAGCCAAATCACCAACCTGTCTTCGATGCTCCAGGCTATCGAGGGTCTTGGTCAGCTCGGGGTCGCCGATCAGACGAACGGCTCTTCTTTGAATGGAATCCAGTAGCCGAAGGGTGTGCTTGGGTGCAGAGCTCCAGAAATGAGAGCAATATTCTAATGATGGTCGAATCTGGGCTTTGTAGAGTGTCAAAAGTTGATGAGGTGTGTACAACCTTTTGGTGCGGAAAAGTACACCAAGTTTCTGTGCAGCTGCCTTGGCAATTGCGGCAACGTGATCATGCCAAGACATATTACCTCCCAGATTGACCCCCAGCAAATTAATAGACGGTGCCAGGGGAATTGCGTGTCCTGCCATGACTATATCCGGTTCTGCAATGTTAACCTTTTTGGAGAAGACTGCTGCCTGGGTTTTCTTAGCAATAAATTTGACTTGGTTACTGTCACCCCAAGCCAAGATTTCTTCCAGATCATTGTTGAGGCGCAATACTTCAATATTAGTATTCACTAACATACTGCATTTTTTTATCCACTTAAGTTCCGAACATACTTTTTTTATTAAGCGTATGCCCAATCAGGGGATCCAGGGGATCCAGGGAATGCTCACCATGGAGCCACTCCCACAGTAGCATGTACCGATACCAACACACGCGTCTTAAAATGCGGATGGACACTGTACAATCGCTCCTTGAGAATAAAACACCCTTCTTCACCTTTTTATTTACTGTCCCCGAAGAACATACGTCATATAACGTAAACTTCTAAGAGAGATATTTATAAAAAAAAGGATTTAGCATTTTCCTCAATATCTTAACCTTCTGCCAAACTTATAGAGGTCAATTTTCATTATAAACTTGCTGATACAGGAGGAGACAGTAAAAGAACATATCCTGAATCTATATAGGGAGAGAAACAACGTGGCAACCCTGGCCAGTTGTATTTCGTCGGCATATATCAGTCTGTATATTAATTCAGTGCATTTTATTTCATTGCCCTGGGTCACGGCATCCGTTTATAAAATGAGTTTTAGTCGATTACTTTATACGAGAAAGTTCAACTCTTAGTTTATCTTTTAGATTTATCTTTTATATACATATATTTTATAATAAACGATTTCGTACCAAGTTTTTAGATTATTTGTATATATACGGTCGAAATCTATTCATCAAGAGGAAAGTGGTGAGTCAGCGATGCTTTATTATAACCAAATTTTCATTTTTGGTGTAACGTTTCTGACTATAGTCTATTTCAGGAAGGTGTAGAGTAATAAAAGCTCATTAGTAAAGGGACTACAGAGTGACCCAACGAATATTTAAGCCACTTTCATAATTTGGCATTGATCTCATTGCAAAATTCTTTCCTTTCATCAAGTGCAGGTAGTACCACCCGGGTTTGGGTCGATTTATGGGTTTTACCTATTTTTATTCATTCACAAACACTGAAAATGGTGTGACAAAGGCATGCATTATGTACATAGTATTAGGTACACTTATTTTTTTATTAAACATTATAAAAAAATACACAATACAAAAAATACATTATACAGAAATTGAATTATAAATATTCATAATATTCCTCGTCATCTGAGGAACTGTCATCGCCTCTTGACGTTAAAATTAACGGGTCGACGGTCCGATCGATCAGGTGTTCAAGATCCCACATTTTCTCATCTTCTTTAATGACATGATGGACTGCTTTTCGCCAGTTCTCTGGTGTCACTTCCTTAATGGCTTGATCAAACAGTAGCTTAACGTCTATCATTTTGAATGTCGTGTTGTATCTTGCTGCAAATTCTTTCGCTTGCGCCCATATAATTTTCATAGGATTTAGTTCGCAATGATATGGCGGTGTGCGCAGCACAGTTACACTATGTTTTTAGCCATATCTTCCACGGCATATTTCATAAAACGATGTTTGTGTAAATTTGCTATAGCTAATATGTAGTTTCTTCTTTATCAGGCACGTAGCCAGGGAGGGGGCCCGGGCATCCCCCGAAACCATACTTATAAAGCACTTCAATTATTACCGGGTTTGTTTTAGTGCTTTTCTTGAGGATTTTGTGTTGTGTATTTTATTTTTCCCATTTGAAAACCAAGCAGCATTATTCAAAAAAGGGCGTGGCAGCCAAAAAATTTTCGACGCTTTTTTTTACGCCTTCGCCGCGGTTTCAATGGGCCCCTCCCGAAATGAAATTCTGGCTACGTGCCAGTTCTTATCAAATTGCCTTCTTTTTTTTCTTTGGTTAGTTATCATAAATAATTTAAGGCACAAAATGTACCTGCGCCTATGATGGCCGACACCGAAATTGAGCGGAACTGGACGGAATTTTCCATTTTATTACTCTACACCTTTCTGAAATAGACTATAACACAACTAAGTTTTATTTTTATAGGTAACTGTTGATTCGTTTAGATAGTAGAAAAATATGCATCAAAAACGGAACCTTAATAGAATTGATGTATAAATCAACTCCTAATCTGGTGAATTCTTCTTTGTATGTTAGTTATGAAGTAAATATTTTAGCATGTTCCTGTTCTGTTATCGTATCCACAAAAAGCATCAATGTGTCAACCCTTTCTTTACCAGTATCTGTTTGAAGGTTGGAAAAAACGATGTTTCTTGAATGATTGAAGAGTTTTGGGCTTGCATTATCATTATTTGCTTTGAATCTGAATACTCACCTGAAGACGACTGGAGATACTTATATACCAGTGATTTAAAGCAAATAAAGACAATGCAAGCCCAAAACTCTCTAATCTCTCATTTCTTTTTTTTTGTTCTAAATTTTCGCTGCTAGAAAAAGTAAAACCCATTTTCCTGGATTGACAAACATTCTCAATTACTTTTCGTCCGTTTAGGTATCAACCCTAAACTTTCAAAATACCAGGTTCCACGGCGACATCCGACAACACCGACGAAAGCGAAAGAAACCCTCTTACAACCTTCAACCACCATTGTTAGCAGTTCTTCGCAGAACTGCACTCGATGCTGAATATTTTCTTTACCATCTTTTTCTATCCCTTTTCCTCTTTCGCTCTAAACGACTGATGGTACAGGATACAAGACCGTAATAATGAGGGCATCTATCCTTGTCTAGCCTAGCGGATATCGGGTATCCGAGGGGTGGTTTAACGCCGCCGTTAATACACTCTGTTAGGTTAGATAGATACAAAATTGGAACGCCGCGGGCGAAATTTAAGTCGAATGACTGATTTGATTGGAAAACTGATTGTGATGTAGTTTGGTTGGGTCATTGAAATAAATACAATCTATTTCAATGGGTTTGGTAAGTTTTTGACAGCACTTTATGTCCTGTTATACTCCCGATAACAATTGAAACAGATACGCGACGATTTAATAAATATGTCTGAATATGTATACTTGTATTCATACTCTCATTAATTTGTATCGTTGATTGTATGTACTGGGTCTCCCAAAAGTCCCGCAGAAAATTAATATCAATTAAAGGAAAAAGATCTAGGAAAAACGCTCGGATCCGTAAATTTTTATTTTTAATTGTGCATTTTTTGGCTTAAAAAAATATTATACAGGGTGTCTCATAGAACTGTCGTCACGTCTTTGACAATTTTTTTTAATGGAACCTCGGGAACACCTTATACTTATATTGTATTATTTTCTGATTCTCCACAAAATTCTACGCTTATGTTGTAAATGTCATATGTCTAAATTTAATAGTTTTTGAGATATTGACGTTTAAAATATGACATTTTTTGACTTTGACAGGCTGTAACATTGGAACGGTTCATCTTAGAGAAAAATTGGTTTCACCTCCTTATCTGCGTTTTTTATTCTCTATCCAAAGAAACTAACCTCCGATTTACCATGTTAAACCGTTAAAACCGGTTTTTTAGTTAAAACTAGCCTACTAGGTAATAAAAAACGTTGAACGTATCCCCAAAAATTGGTACCCTAACTTAATATATGACAATTAGGGTGATCAATCATACACTGGAAACAAATTATAGGTTAATCTGACCTGTACATAGGAAAGCTCTGTAATAAAGCGGAATAATATTTTACCAAATGAAGAAAACACAGCAAGGCATACTGATTGCGCGATATCTAAACGTATTACGTAAGGCGAGAGTTCATGCGTGAAGTTTCCCACTTCATACATAATGCCTTCTGAAATATAGATAAGGCGAGAGGAAGCGATTTTCACATTTTCCGGATTTACCCTTAGATACGTCTGAAACCCTCTCACATGAAAGTATTTTTATATTTTAACACTAAATGTTTGACAAGACATTTTTCGTACTTTCACAAGGTTCCCCTGTTTCAAATTTGGTTAGGCATTATTTCAGATCGATATTGATTCACGTCGTATATTTCACAAAAAATCTACTGATAGAAAAGAGCCCTTTAAAAAATAATTAAGTTACAATGTTATGTTATATCCTAACAAGGATGGATATGAATTTATATCCGTGCAGTTAACTGGTAAAGGTAGCCCAGGTACTTGGTCATAAGTATGAAGAACAATTTTAGAAGTGTTTCTATGGATTTTGATTATTAAACAAAGTCATCCCTCTAATTCTCATTCTGGTGTCAACATTTCTTCTGTGGTATCGTTGTTTACTTAAAAAATAACACTCTAATTCACTAAAGAGGTTTAAAATTTAGACCATCGAAATATTTAGATGTATAGTCTCGCAGTTCTGTTTACACCGTAGCCTTATTTTATATGCCAAATGACGCTTTTGTGTTAATTTGATTTTTTTTTGTAATTAAATGGTCTTAACGATAAAATCGTTTTAGTTATATTTTATTAAAGAACACACTACGTACTAAAATACGTTTTTCTTTATAAATTTGAAGAAAAAACAAAAATATATTTACAAAACTTACTTGATTTACTCTGAGACTTATCATTTTAATTCCACAACTGTCAGTTTAAGACGGTTTTAAATTTAAAACCCTTTAGTGAATACGGCTGTAAAGTTTTTAATCTATCCTTGCTGTTAAAGTATGATTTAATCTACCCTTGCGGTTAAAGTGTTATTTTATCTACTGTTTTCAGTAGATTAAAGACATTAGCTATGAAAAAAAATCCATTACATCACACACAACATTTGAACTTTTAGCGATAACAAATTTACATGTGTTTAATTACATTTTACTGGTGCCTACTTTGTGAAAACTACTAATTGCTTAAACAACCTGAAAGACCTAGCAGCAAGAAACATCAGAGAAGAACTCCTATGGGTTCCTGGTTACTCGGGGATAGCGGGCAACGAAAAAGCCGATAAACTGGCTAGAGCCGGATCATCTCAAAAACTCAGGGGCCCTGAACCCGCCCTGGGCATATCAAAACAGGCAACCAAAGCAACATCAGACAGGTAAGCGCAACAACAACACCTTTCCCGATGGAACATGATACCTGGTCAAACCCAAGCGAGGGCAACGAAAAAGCCGATAAACTGGCTAGAGCCGGATCATCTCAAAAACTCAGGGGCCCTGAACCCGCCCTGGGCATATCAAAACAGGCAACCAAAGCAACATCAGACAGGTAAGCGCAACAACAACACCTTTCCCGATGGAACATGATACCTGGTCAAACCCAAGCGAGGGCAACGAAAAAGCCGATAAACTGGCTAGAGCCGGATCATCTCAAAAACTCAGGGCCCCTGAACCCGCCCTGGGCATATCAAAACAGGCAACCAAAGCAACATCAGACAGGTAAGCGCAATAACAACACCTTTCCCGATGGAACATGATACCTGGTCAAACCCAAGCGAGGGCAACGAAAAAGCCGATAAACTGGCTAGAGCCGGATCATCTCAAAAACTCAGGGGCCCTGAACCCGCCCTGGGCATATCAAAACAGGCAACCAAAGCAACATCAGACAGGTAAGCGCAACAACAACACCTTTCCCGATGGAACATGATACCTGGTCAAACCCAAGCGAGGGCAACGAAAAAGCCGATAAACTGGCTAGAGCCGGATCATCTCAAAAACTCAGGGCCCCTGAACCCGCCCTGGGCATATCAAAACAGGCAACCAAAGCAACATCAGACAGGTAAGCGCAATAACAACACCTTTCCCGATGGAACATGATACCTGGTCAAACCCAAGCGAGGGCCACAATTGGGAAACCCTCCCGAAAGCTATCAACTGGAATGTTGCTACTAACGCACACCCAGCTAAAACAAGTGGTTGGCCTACTAACAGGCCACTTAAGAAAACACCTACGTCGAATAGGAATTTACAATGCAGACTTTGCAGCGAAGAGGACGAAACCACCTCACATATCATATATAACTGCGAAGCACTGACCCAAAGAAGATTCAAAATCTATGGAGGAATCCAATGTGGGGATAACCTCCCGCATGACAAACTTGGTAGGAATTTACTGGACCTTATAAAAGAAACAAATCTTTTCTAGCAAGATAGGGGCGCACAATAAGCCACTAGGCTGCAGTGCAGGAAGCTTTGCCAGACCCCCGCCTTAAACCAACCAACCAATTCGGGCCAAGAATAACAGCAATTTAACACAGCAAACTTTAGTAAGGTCGGATCCCCTTAATATCAATTTTTAAAAAATGCGGCATTTGTGAATAACAAGGGAGACAAAATGATGCGATCCGACTAAATCTCAAATTTCCAAGCAACATTCTAAACAAAATTAATTATAATTACAGAAATAATCAAGATTTTTCGATTATATTACCTCATACCTTTCTATTTACAAACCTTTGGCATTTCTTTTATCCGCCTCTACTTACTTTTATTCTTAAATACATTTTAATGAACTAAAAGAGACAGAAACAAACAGTTATTTCGGCTGAAGGCGAGGATTTGTTTTTCTCCCCTGAAGAATTTTAATTATGTTAAAAGTCTTTTCGCCCTGGGTCATACTTTGTATACATTTTATTTCGCTCTACCCCATGTACGCTTTGCTACAGAAAAAATAGGTATTATAGCTCATTTTAAAAGAAGTTCAAATGATATCGGCAATAATAATTATTACCTGGTACTTATTGATAATTTTCACAAAATATATACTTTTCAATTTTCCAGACAAACGAGTAGTCACGTGACTAATGTCAAAACAAATTTTTAGGTTACCAATCATGCAGAGGCTATCAGCATAAAAAGTTTTTTTACAATATCAATAATAAAAAAGTTTCCCATATGGGTCCAACTTTTTGCTGGTAACTGTATATCAGGCGCGACTTGCCCATAAGGTCATTTGGTCAATGATCCACCAACTTAATTTAAAAAAAAAAGATTATTCTTCAAAAAATGCAAATATTAAAATGTGCCATGCGAAAACTCCCCTTTACAGATCGAAAACAAAACACCCATTTTATAGGGCTCAGGGGGGCGAAATTGTCCTTAACCCCTCTCTCCCCCTTGGATCCGCCCCTGTTTTACTCTCGGTTTCACGGTTAAGCCGGAAGTTGTAACTTTTAGATTGAGACTAAAAAAACTAAGATAGGGAGGTGCTCGTGGAGGTGAAAACCATTTTTCTCTAAGAAGAACCGGGAGGAGAACTTAAATAAGGTTTATTATTTTGATTTGCTTGATTTTTACCATATTAGAGGGTAGATTTTTGGCTCGATTTACAAAAAAAGTATTTTCTTAATAACTTAAGGGGGAAGTCTTTGGCGAATGCGGAGCATTAGGACCCCGTGTACACAAATGATTAAAACGTGTCTTGCATTTCACAAAATTACACAAAAAACAATTTTTTAGTTTTTAAACACAAAACACAATTGTGCCAAAAAACAACCCGCTGCTTTCGATATGAAAGCGATGAGTCACTGACAGTAATTTTAGACCTGGAGTATATAGGGATTGATTTTTGGCCCAGCAAAGCCGAACCAAGCGTTCTCGATTAAACAATCTGTATAAAACAAACAGAGTGCACTCAAAGGAGCCATATGGCTGTTAATAAGCAACCTGACAAAAACACGTGAGTCGTCGCGTCGCCCGGCACCGTGTGCGGGATAATCGAGAGGGGATCGACACTCAAATGCCAGAATATCGAAACCTTATATCCAATATTGGTGGATTGATGGCTGAAAAGGGCGAGGAATCGGACAAAAGGTGAAATATCGATTGGGTTATTTCCTCTCTTATGTTTAACTTCGAGATTCGGGGCTATTTTATATTCAAATCCCGCCTGATTTCCACAATTCAAGACTCGATTCCAAGACTTTTATGAATAAAATTCTTTTGTGTGCGTTTACGTACATTTATTGTGTTGTATGGGAATATCTTATCATGCGGAATGGGGGTAATTCAACAAGTGAGATAGCAAAGAATTTGTTAAACCATCGAAGTGGATTATGTAATTTTATAGGTAAGTACTCGGGTGAGTAGTATTAAAAGGTTACTTGCAACAATTTGTAGAGTTCTTTGCCAAAACTGGTAAAAGGGGAATCTAACAGTTAACTTAAAAATTTTATTTAATTTTGAATATCTTACACCTACAAATATTTTATATCAGGAATTGAATATACCCAAATTAGAAAAAATATTGGAACTTGAGCAATGTAAACTTATATATAAAATACTTAATAACCTACAAAAATCAAATACAAATTTTCAAACCATTAACTTTATTCATAATCATGATACAAGAGCTCAATCAAGTTTATATCTGTCACAGAGCAGAACTAACATAGGTTTAAATAATCCTGTTCAGCTCGCATCTAGGTGCTTTAATAGTCTAAGAGATGACATTAAATTTGCTAATTCCTATCCACTCTTTGTTAGAAAATGCAAAAACTACCTTAACATTAGTTAAAAAAAATTGTTTAATCTTACAACAAAAGTATTTTATAAATTAGTACCACCAAATCAACATAACACTGCAGCTAATTTAGATTTAAGTATTTAAGTCTCGAGGCCAGAGCTATAAGCACTGATTTGAGATTGAAAAAAAAATTTATATAATTGTTTAATTTGCATTAATAAAGTTATTTCAAAAAAAAAACTCGCAATGGGCTCTTTCATTATTCTCATATTCAATAGTTTTGGCATTTAAATTGTTAAGTCGGTGCTATAGTCTATTTCAGAAAAGTGTATAGTAATAAAATAAGAAATTACGTCCAGTTCGGCTCAATTTCTGTGTCGGTCATAGGCGCACGTAAATTTTATCCATTAAATTATTTATGATAACTAAACAAAAATTTTAGAGAATTAGGTTAGCGGGTATTAAGATAAAATAGTATTGTTTGTAATATTAAAGTTTCAAGTAATTGCGTAATTCAATTCGGGAGATTACCACGAGAACATAAATTCAAATGTTTTTGACTATTTTTTGTGAAATGACAAAATATCTTAAATATTAGTAGTATTTATGGATAACGCAAGCTATCATTCACGACGCACAGAGAAGACTCCAACTTCATCTTGGAGTAAACAAGAAATTATCGACTGGTTAACCACCAAAAGTATTGAATTTGAAGATAATTTGATAAAGAAGGAACTATTAGCTATAGCAAATTTACACAAACATCGTTTTATGAAATATGCCGTGGAAGATATAGCTGAAAATCATAGTGTAACTATGCTGCGCACACCGTCATATCATTGCGAACTGAATCATATACCTAGAACTTATATGAGCGCTAGTGAAAGGATTAGTAGCAAGACACAACACGACACTCAATACGAAAGATGTTAAGCTATTGTTTGATCAAGCCATTAAGGAAGTGACACCAGAGAACTGGCGAAAAGCAGTCCATCAAAGAAGAGAAAATGTGAGATCTTGACCACCTGATCGATCGGATCGTCGACCCGTTAATTATAACGTCAAGAGGAGATGACAGTTTCTCAGATGACAAAGAATATTATGATTTTTTATAACTTAATTTATGTATAATGTATTTTTCTTATGTTTAATAAAAAATAAATGTACCTAATACTACAGTAGAATCCCGATTATCCGGACATCCAATTATCCGGACTCAATGAAAAGATGTCATAAATTACGTCAAACATCAATAACAATTATTTTCAACCAAAAGTTTAAATTACATAGATATTATATAATTCATTACATATCCTTATTATGTAGCTCGTTTTTTATATATCGTATTGTCTAAACGACGCATATAAAACCCTATAACATAATAAAAATTTATTAAAATTTAAATATTGTTTGATATGCTTTGAAATCGATTATCCGGATTTTCGATTATCCGGAATACCCCTGGTTTTATTTAATCCGGATAATCGGGATTCTACTGTATGTATACATAATGCACGCCTTTGTCATGTAATGTCACACCATTTTCAGTGTTTGTGAATGGATAACAAATCCCATAAATTGACCCAAACCACGGAGGTACTACCTGCACTTGATGAAAATAAAGAATTATACAATGAAATCAATGCCCAATTATGAAAGTGGCTTAAATATTCGTTAGGTCATTCTATAGTCCCTTTGTATACCTAATGAGCTTTTATTACTCTACATCTACACCTTTCTAAAATAGACTGTAGGTAATACTATGAATTTTTTGCAGCTCATTGAAAACATGCACAAATTACACAAATTTTAAAAACGCAAAACTGGCTCGATTACTCGATGACGTCGATCCGATAAATATTTACAGTGAGCCTCGTTACCGATCTTTCACTTGCCATGTCGATGTTTTTGTTTACATCCCACTTACATCCGAATTATTGTGGAATTTTAATGTATTTTTGTTTAAAATAACTGTTATTTTTATTTATTTGCTCATAAAGCAGAAAGATCGACAAATACCTTAGGTTAGACTATTTCAACTGTCATTTCATTAGCTTGATCTTCTGTCAACAATTCCGGTGTTGCCGCATGTAAAAAGTTTTATGCTAATTAAATAGTATATTTTTTTCCTAGAACTTCAATAACTTATTTTAAGACCAAATATAGATACTTAACATTTTGAAAATAATATGATAATTTTTTTTTTCCGCATAAGTTCTTTTGAACAATTAGTTCTATTGGATTACTTTTCAGACTTTGTCATTGTATTATAATATAAAAATTTTAAAGAACATCGGCAACATTGTCAAGCTGACGTTTTCATCATCATTTCATGGTGTCCTCGGTGGTATCCTCGGCACCACCTTTCGTGAGAAAAAAAAACTCAATAATTTTCTTGGTTCGTTTGTAATTCGGGTCAACAAGAACCGCAATTTAACACGACAAATTTTAGCGCGGTCAGATTCACTTAATGGTCAAAGAACAATGAAGCAGCGATATTAAAAACACAAAATAGATTTGCCAGTGCAAATATACCGCAATTCAAAAGGTAAACAAAGAAATAAGAACACTGATTTTGAACGCTGGCTGATGATGCTTTCTAAAGAGGGAACAGATAATTGCAGACAACTTGTACTCATACCAAGGCTCATACAATTGAATATCCTACATGAATAGTGAGTTGTAGGCGCGGCGAAAAAGAAAAGTAACGATATTTTGCCTACCCCAAAGTAAAAGCTCTCCTAAAAGCTTATAAAAGTCATAAATAAGTACCTAATCATTCCAAGAATAATTTTACGGTCTTTTATAATAATAAAACTGCTTTAGGTACTTCTTACCCAAGTAAAAATTCTCTAGTAAAAATTGTAAACGGTTTCTGCCGAAAAACAGAAGGAATGCCACTCCGCATACAATAAAAAAGGGCCCAAAACGACTTGAACCACTAAACCTTTATTACCGTGGTGGGAAAAGTTTTAGGCTTAAATTTGTGATAACAATGAATTTAATTTGCATTTGAAGTGCTCTAAAGAAGTTCCTGAAAAAATGAGGAAATTTGAATTTGCTCTTTTAGATAAATACTCGGATAAATAGACAGTTTATTTTTATTTGGAATAAAGAAGAAAAGGATTTTAGAACCTACTTTCCAGATACATGCCCACTAACTTAGAGTTAAGAATATTTGTATAGGCATTTATTAAGAGGGATTTCTACTGTGATGGTTTCAAAAAATCGAAATTTTTTTCCCGACGTTTTTCGACTCTCTATAGCCTCTAGAATAACCGTGTGTAAACGTTTTTACCAAATCTACTCCAAAAAAAAGTTACATCCAATTTTATGATTGCCGGTCAGTTCTCACCACTAGCTGCTTTTGAGTTAGCCACACACTGCATATATGTAATCAATCTGAAAAACGGGTATCTGAGGGCACTAAAAAGGCCAGGCTCGCAAAAAGGCAGGAAGAATCAGCTCGTTTATCGTTTTTCGAGGAAGAGGAGGGTGTAATCTACGGGCCAGGCATCGCAGACTAAGTGACAGTGAGACTATTTTGTTGTGAGCCACCGTTGCAACTTTAAAGTTGTTTTTCTCGAAACCCTGTTTCTGGCGCTGGCGGAAAGTACTTCGGTATGTTCAAATTATCAGAATTTAATGATTTTGGTCTTAAAATGCTCAGAATACAAGTAGTTATAGCCCCCTCTAGAATCAAGTATTTTGCGATATTACAGAAAATGTTACGGCCCTTAAAATACAAAAAAAAATGGTAAATTTTCAAAAAAAATTTAAAATCTCGCGCCATTTTAACAGTTACTTAAGTTTTGACTTGATTCTAGTGGGGGCTATAACTACATGCTTACAATTGAAGAATCTGGGTCAATTTTATTTTTGTCATTAATAGAAAAATTTATTTGAATTCCGCCAGCAAGTTACGTTTTTTTTGAGGGGGTAACTTCAGCACCCTGTAGCACCCTCAAGTTTTTCATTTTTTGGGGGTTGAAATTTTTTTTTGGTACATCTTATATTTAATAAAAAGAATTGAACACTTGTTTTTCTGTATTTGTCTTATTATCCCCAGAAAAAAATCGTAAAGAAACGATGAAAATAGGACCATCACAGTAGAAATCCCCCTTAAAAGCATCTTATGCAAAAAGTATTAAAAGGTACCTAAAAAAAAGAAGTACTAATTTAAAATTGTGGATACCCAAAGACGGTTACCTATCGCTATGAAAAACGGGCACATAATACCGTACTACGTGCCCGTTTTTGCCCTAGTCCTGCTGTGTCCATTATTTCTGACTTAAAATAAGACGAATGTCTGTTTCCTTATGAACAAAAAAGGCGCACAATCAAAATAAATGTATCTGGATCTCAAATAAAAAACATTGTGAAAATCCAGGAAGTAGGTACCACTACTATTTGATACCTACCTACTTACTTACTACTAAGTACTATGTACCTAGTAGAATTTTAATTTTATGCCGATGTTTCGGACGTTGGGTTTCTACCTTCTTCGGGGCTCACTAAACATAAGTCGTACTTTCTACTTGGTACCAAACGGTGGGAATTTTCCAGTTTGTGTTTATTTTCGGTTAAATGTACGTTTAGGATGTTGTTTAAAGTACGACTATACTAATGTTTAATTGACCCCTGAAGAAGGTAGAAACCAAACTACCTAAACGTCGGCAAAAAACTAAAATACAGCAGTAATAAGATACCAAGTCCAATCTACTCAAGAAATTTTCTTTCCCAAATAGGTAATATACCTGGATGGGATCTCCTTACTGGAAGTAGGCATATTTTATGAGAAACTAGATGCTAGAACACTGGACTCCCTGACAGTTCCACCAAAATAATGATTCCAAAAATAATAAAAATCCAACAATTTATACCTGCCTCCATGCAACTATCAAGCCAACAATAAAACTGCAATTAACCCACAAGTAATGTAGGTAGATAATTAGCAAATGACTAATTAGTTTAAAGGTAAAATACAGGTAGGTAGGTACCTATACTTACTTAATAAATACGGCCCTTTAATGCCTAGATTTGCGTCTACTTACATGTTGGTAATTGAGGGAATAATCAAATTAATAGGACGCGTTTGCCTTTTCGTTTTTTAAAAAATATTAGTACCTACATGAGGAGAGGAATAGACTGCGCGAAACGCAGCACCGCAGATGAATTATGTTTAATACCTACTTACTACACAATTTTCAACATTCTTAAATAGCAGCAAAATAGCGCAACAGACGCAGTAAATTTATACTATTTTTTATGGGAGGGGTGTGAGGACGCATGTTTGGAAGCCCCGTTGGTCTACTATTTTGTATATACCTAATCAATCTTATATAGTATTCAATAAAGAAGCGTCACAGGAAGTTTTTCCCTTTGTTACAAGCACTAATTAAGAAACTTCCACCAAAGTTCTCTTTTAAAACTTTCTTACAATGATGTGACATGGAGGGGTGAACAGTAGGAGGAGTATCCTGTATAGAAGAGAACGCGGCCGAAAATTTGGCAAATTTTAGTAGGTACGTAAACTGGTAAGTATAGATTTTTGAAGTTGGTCTGGTACCTATAATAAATCCTACAGAGTTAAATTTTTAACCGAAAACACCGGTTTTTCTATATTTACCTATTATCGTTTTACCTTTATTTATTTTGTAGCTGACGTCTACTTAGACCTACTCAATACTAAAATCCTACCTATGATTGGTCGATACAAATGAAATCAACCAATAGAATAAAAGGTAACCGAGGATGCAACATGCAGCAGCAAATAAAACTGGCTTTAACCAAAAAATACATAACCTACGGGTTTATGATTCAAAATTTAAATTAAAATTTGGCCTAAAACATGCAAATCAAAGCATTTTATGTTAATATTAGCCGTGCAGTGTAAATTAGGCCTAAAATTCCAAATTGGCACCTTCTTGGCAATGCCCTACCTTTGACAATGTTCAACTGTTACTTAAGAAACCCGGAAATCCCAAAAATAGGCGACAGGAATACACAAAAACACTTACTAAGTGAATAAATAAAATATTTACCTGTGTGTACGGTTACTATCCTGGTTATTTCCACATAATCCCTTTAATTTTGCGTTTTCACTAACTTCTTTACAAAAACTCACTTCCACCCCGATATTTTTGTTTTTCACTGTCACTTTATAATAACTTCATGGCTCACTTGTCTATAAATGTCCAAGCACACTTGGGCTTTGAAAATATGATTATTTTAAACAAACATTTTGATTTTTAAAGCAACTTTTAACAACTTTAAAATTTATTACAATTTACTAACTAATTTTGCTAAATATATTTTTTAACATCATATTTAATTAGTTCTCAGTCGTTATATTTTATAAATAAATAGAAAAACAAAAGCAACTGACAGTAAACAGTCGCTCTCTTTAAAATCAAGCGACAATCGACCTTAAAGACAAACATAACCTCTAAAGATACACATTTTACCGGGTTTTTCCTGTATTCCTCGGTGTTTTTCACTGAAATCCATAATAAACTATTAGGAAAAGACGCTTTTCACAGACACTATCCTTTTTTCCGTTATTTTTCATGTCTTTTAAACAACAAATTCGAATTTCTCACGCTGTAAACGCTATTCCAAAGCACTCTACGATCTCGCTCGACAGACTGATGCGTTTTGTTCACAGATGTGCGACAGAGAGGGAAAGAATACATAGGCCGGTTATGTATTTATTTTCCCCTTATATATTTTAGGTATATAAACCGTTCTACCGCCGGTTCGTATTCTGCCAGCTTTTGTCGGATAACGAGTCTCGAGTACACTGTTAAAATTCTATATTTATTGCAGCTGATGCATCAATAGGCTTTTAGTTTTGTTAAGACCTTTTTTTGTTTAAGGTCCATTTTGACAGGCAACTTTATTTTTTCTATAAATACTGATAAGGAACTTGTCGTTCGCCTAAAGCTTTTTCTAAACGATAAGAGACATTTTTAATTAGTTTACATTCTACATTCTTCGGATTCGTTGAAGCACAGCTGATAAGTGGAAATTTAGCATAGGCGTGCCAATATATTTTTGCCAAAAAAATATATATCATATCCTATGCATGGGCGTTACTTGAGAGGGTGATATGGAGTGCTTATGAGTTTTTTGAATATCTAGTAACAGAAAAAAATACATTTTTCCAATCTTTAAACTTTTGTCCGTCGAATTTTTGAGCCGAGGTGAAAATACTTCATTTTTTCATCACTTTTGGTGAATTATTTTCTCTTTCGTTAGGCCGAGCAGTGACGCAACCAGAAAATATGTTGGGTGCGGTGGGGGGAGGGGAGTGGTGCTCAGTGGGCGTAACAAGGACATTTTTTTTGGAAAGGGGAAGGCGGAAAAGCGTCGCAGAGAAAAAATCTTTGGGGCCGCGCCCAAAGTTCGTTAAAAATTCACCCAACTGCTAACAAACTGCGAAAATTAAATTATTACCTCCTCCTCCTCGAACTGACCAATGGTTGGATTAAATTTGGTTTTGTGAATGTTTTTTTCACTTTTAAGAAAGAAAAAAAAAATCATTTATATGAATGTTGTGTTTCAATCCAAAGTCGTATGTATGACTCTAACCAGCGTCTTTCAGGCTCGGTTTTTCATGTTTAAAAGCCAAAACCAACAGAAACAAAAATGAGAGACAGGGGCGTCCATAGAAAGTTATTCAAGGGGGGGACAAGGATATAAAGGATTCCTGGTTTTTTACTGAAACCTTCTCCTTTCCAGAATAACTTCTAAAAGTTACAAGTAAAAATTATATATATTTTCTGACTTGTATGTAAGTGTACTCGACTTACAAGTGGGTTTGATCAGCTTACAAATCGAATATATATTTTTATGACTTGTAAATCGGTTTTATCAACTTACAAGTCGATTTTATCGACTAACAAATAGGTTTTATCGACCTACAAGTCGAATTCATATCTTTCCGACTTACAAGTGGATTTTATCGACTTACAGGTCGAATTACCATTTTTTTACTTGTATTGGAGTCAGACGGGGCAATTCTTCAGGGAAAAATATCGGGGAGGGCCGGAGAATCCTGATGCCAAGTCGAATACCCGTCTGTAGAAGTTTGTGAATTGAGTTTTTAACAATTGCTGAGTGGTAACAATACAAGCCAGTTTTTAAAGCCAACCAGCAAAACCCCGCTATCCGAATTTTTAAACGCTAATATCTTGGTATTAACACCTGAAACCTGATTTTCGGTTCGCAAGAAAGAATAATGTTTACCGCTAAATATAAAATAGGTTTGTAGCAAATTGTTTCTGTAGTTTCAGAGAAATTCGTGTTTGAAATATTGTTTAACGAGATTTTGATGGCAGGCAAAAACTGGTGATTATCCGTCTAGGGGCGCGAAATATATAAATATAAATTATTTTGTAGACTGTCCCGCGGGGCAGGATGTAAGGGCGAGGGGCACCTTTTGGAAATTAGTAATAGGGAACTTCACAGCATTGAACGTGGCCGCAGGAATTGTTGGTGAGTGGGAGATTCAAAATAATAACGAAAAAAGAAGGGCAGGAAGAAATTTTACCTATTAAAAGTTGGTGCGCCAAATAAGCCCCATGCACGACCCACATAGTTAGCTCTAAGCCTAGCGGCGTGCAAGAAAAACTTTAATGAGTGGTGCTCTTAGATCTACGCTCCTAAAATACATGATTTCTGAAAAAATCATCAATTTTGGCGTGGTTAGAGTCATAAAAATATCAAAAAAAAAGTAAAAATAAAATATTTATAAAAACAAATTTAATCCAACCGTGCAGAGGGGAAGAGGTAATAATTTAATTTTTGAAATTTGATAGTAGTTATAGGTGAATTTTAACCGAAGTTTGGGCGTGAACCCGAAAATTTTTCGTCTCCGGCACTGTTTTGCCTTCTTTACTAGGTACAATATCATAAATTACATGTAGTCCCGACTGTCCCTCTCTCTAGAAAAAAATGTCCTACTTACGCTTACTGAGCCCCCCCCCCCCCCCAACATATTTTCTGATCCTATGTAATTTTTTTTGTAAAACTACTATTTATTGATAAAACAAGTAAAAACTACCCTTTATGACTATGTGTGTGCCCCCCCCCCCAGAATTTTGTCCTGGATACGTTCCTGGTGGGCACAAATAATCCCGATACATTTGGGATGGGCACTCCTCGAGAAAGTGACTTCTAAAAAATAGTCGTCAGCACTCCTCTGCTAAAAAGTGATTTAAAAAAAAAGGTCGTCGATACCATGTGTATATAGTGTATATAAACATCTTCTACTCGTTGAAAATGTTACTTACTCCTTGCCACCCCCTGGCGCCACCTCTGGCTTAGCCTACAGCGCTTTTCGCCTATCAGGTGCTCTAGGTAGATGCTCCTTTAAAAATCTCATAACGACGTCCGTTAAATTAGGCACTGGTCTTTTAACTTGGCCATGAACTTGTGAGAACGGTAATAAGAAGCAATTGAACTAAAATTCATTTTGATACCAAACCCATGGACCAAATTACACTGTAACATATTTATCGATTTGGGTAAGTTCTTATATTTATGCAAACTCACTTTCCAATATATCTATCTTTCTCACATTCGGCTTTTTGCAGAATAACAGACAAAAAGCGATATATGTATTATTAAAAACAAACAATTTATTTTCTCAACCAGGTAATTTGATCAATAATTGTTTTACTGCAATGCACAGAAGAAAAATAGGTTTTTCGGGTTTATTTCTGCTTGCGTAATGAATTATAACTCCGAAAGTACAAGAAAATAGCTGTAGAATTCGTTTCAAACAGTTAAAAATGGATTTTGTGCATTAATATGAATTTTTACCGTTCGCTATTTACAAACTAGCAACACTGTTAACGTGGAAAGAGAAGACGAGAAGTGGCAATAGTGTAAGTAGAAAACCCTAAAAATGTTAGTAAAAAATTAATTTTTTTTCTAGAAATCTTATAATTTCGTGTGTTTTATCAGGTTATCTTTATGGGAAGAACTACCAGGTAATTTTCTATGTTTGTTGCGTATAATAAAAGTTTTAAGATTAATTGGGGTTCGATGCCCGTTCAAAATATATCGGAAAATATCCCCGTGCACAAATATTTATAATAATATATATTATTATATGGAAAAAAATTACCAAGGTTAGTAAGAAAACGTTCATTTGGTAGGTATATAGTACATTTTATGCAAAGCTTTTAGTAATTGTCTAGAAATGAGTGGAAATAAAGATATTTTTGAAATAAGAAAGTGCGTCTGTGAGCAAATCTTTAGTTCGGTCAGAAAATAGCAATAATTTGGTAGAAATATATTTTGGTATTAATTTTGTTATTATACCTTTACTTTATGCACCATTTCGTGTACTCTTTAGGAAAATATTGTATAGACTCTGGGATAAATGTTTTGATATACATTTAAAAAGAACAAATTTCATCTGACAGATTTACATATTTTTGAAGCATATTGTTAACCTAACTTCTCTCAACTGTCAGAAAACGAATTTACAACATGTACATTTGGCTTCTCTGTAATTGACTAGTGTGATTGGTCAGTTTCATTACCTATCTAGGATGGATATGAGATTTTCCCGCACAGTTAACTGGAATAGCCTACTTTACCCGCCACTTAAGTGTAAAGGAAATAGCAAATTTCCATGTGGGAGTAGAAAAAATATTTTTTTGCAATTCGTCTCATATCAGGATTTGAGAGTTTGTTCGGGTTTGTTCCATTTCCATTACATCGTATATAAATACCAACTTTAATTTTTGGATAGTGGAAGTTTTTTTTTCATCTTAGCCCTTCCCTTTTACCAATTTCCTTAGACTTGACAGCGCCCACATAAAAAATTAATTTACAATGCCTAATTTAGATTTGATTTGTTAGGACATTAACAGAGAATCCAAATTTGATATAGAACAATGGCCAAAGTGGTAGAGTGGGGAATAGCCTGATCCCCTACATACAGCAGCGGCGCCAGGATTTTTGGGATGGGTGGGCACAAGTGGGCCCGATGATTTTTGAGTGGGCACTACTCAAATCGAAAGTGACTTCTAAAAAAAAAACAAAAAAAAGGTCCCTCTTATCTAAAGTGACGTCTAAAAAAAAAAAGGTCATCGATCTCTTAAAAATAACATACATCACTCTTTTCTCATCAAAGCTTTCATAGCCCAGTCTCTTTTCCCCCCTGGAAATTCCATTACAAAACCGAATCCATCAATTTTGGGGGGGGCACCAGGGTGGGCACTCATGTTTCCCCGCTGGCGCCGCCGCTGCCTACATGACACTCCTTTCTTCCTTTTGATAGAATCCTGAATAAAAACCGATATATCCGCAAAAGTAAAGCCAAATTCAGAATTATTTATAAAACCTCTGCTTGTTCCCGTCATCCTGTACCTAATGCATTTTCGACACACTTATTCCCTCTCGACCCAAATCCCTGCTTTTTCCGGACAAAGGGCCCCGCGGGGCCCGGCTCCCTCACCCACGCCCTTCGAGGGTGCGCGTAATTAGATGAAATTTCTATCAGGGGCTCCCTTCGGCCAATTATTAAATACTTTTCGTTCTTTTTGTTACTTCAATTGCCTTAGTTTGTAGATTGACATATTTGAAGGCAGCAGCGTTCTATTTATTGTTAAAAGAACAGTCTAACTTACAATTAATTAATATACACAATTCCATATAAAAGTACCAATGGAATGCATAGTTTTGTTCTTAACCATTGGCAACATTGAATAATTGACTGTCAGCCAGCCGATTATAGTGATTTGGAACACACGGTCATTTTACTTTTAATAAGTTTTGTTTACATTTTTGATTACCGGTTTACGGGCGCTGGTCGGCGCGATAGTTTCTTAAATACGGACATTTTTTTTTGACCTGGCAACCCTGAAAACAATCAATAGGCAGTGGCGTAGCCAGAAAATATGCTCTGTGGGGGGCTCAGTGGGCGTGGTTGGATTAAATTTCTTTTTGTAAATGTTTTTTTACTTTTTTTTTTATATTCCTAGCTGGGCTAATTTTTATATTTGAGAAAAATATGAATATTGGTGTCAATCCAAAATTTTAACATAAGACGTATGTATGACTCTAACCAGCGTTTTTCGGGATTGGTTTTTCACGATTAAAAATAAAGTAAATATAATAAAATTGATGATTTTTCAGAAATCAGAACGTAGATCTAAGAGCAGTTTTTGGTGGAAATGCTTAGGTTTTGAAATACTCCTTCTTAAGTGCCGTTTTGTATATTCATAATAAAGCATTCTCGTTTCTTCCTGCACTATTTGTTTTATTATAAATTATCACACTTTTTCCATAAAAAATGTTTGAATTAAAATTTTTAATTTAATTTTTCTTTTTAAAAATAAATACCCAATTGTTTTTGTTTTTGTTATAAAAATGTTTTATTGCATTTGGTTATATTTTTGTTGATTTAAACTAGCTCTAAAAAGGGAAAACGGAACAGACAAGTATATAATAGAAAGATACTATAAAATATTATTCTTTTTACTCGTTTTCCTACAAAATTGCATCATAAATCAATAACTAAAACGATATGCGTCCGAAACCTTAATCTTTATATAAAACAGGACTTTTAGAAGGAAAAGTTTAAAAACTAAACGTTTCCTACAAGACCTTTGTAATCTAAGCCAAGAATAAATTATTTGAAGATTTAAATTAAGAGTCCAAGCGTGAGACGAAGAATTAGGTTGCAATTAGACTTTTAGACCTGAGCATTGAGTGGAAATGTCTTACCTGAAATTAAAGAAAAAGTACACTGAGCAACCAATTCACCCAAAATGTATTTCAAATAAATTAAATTGATTTAAATATATCAATAGCATTTCAATTGAAAATAATAACAAAATTTATTAATAAATTCCAAATAGGATCTTAAAGTTCCACAAAGGATTTATCCGCATAGGATGTTGAGTTCCATATAGGATGTTCAGTTCCACATAGGATGCTCAGTTCCACATAGGATTTATCCACATAGGATGTTGAGTTCCATATAGGATGCTCAGTTCCACATAGGATTTATCCACATAGGATGCTCAGTTCCACATAGGATTTATTCATATAGGATGTTGAGTTCCATATAGGATGCTCAGTTCCACATAGGATAATAAGTTCCACATAGGATTTATTCACATAGGATGCTCAGTTACACATAGGATTTATCCACATAGGATGTTTAGTTCCACATAGGATGCTCAGTTCCACATAGGATTTAAAGAAACATGAATCCTAGGATCATCTCGTAGCCATATTTTTCTAGCCATTTGGTATGAATTGCACTGGTAGGTAGTACATCCAGGCAACTGTACTGTGGCCCACATTCGATAAAAAAAGAACCGCAGAGCTATTGAGACACAGTCGGAAATACGTGAGAAATATTACTGCGGTTGTTACCGGACATTGCCTCTTCGGTAGACATGCCGATCGTATGCAAATACCCACTAACGACTTCTGCAGAAGTTGTAGAGATGAGGAAGAGGAAGAAAGTATTCAACATTTTCTGTATGAATGCCCTGGCCTCGCAAGAAGAAGGTTCACTGCTCTGGGTGAACCATTTTTCGATAACCTGGAGGAATTAAGCAACTTACAACTTGGACGACTGAGCAGGTTTCTGAATAGTAGTCGTTGGTTTGAATAAGTTGTTAAAATCCTTCTGCGGTGTACGCCGCACTAACCATCAGAGATCTGATGAAGGTGGGTTCTACGGAACACATGTGGTATCACAACGGACCTAATAGGACTACGTGATACTGTTTGGTCAGAACCAAAGGTCTGCCACTCTTACCTAACCTAACCTATGAATTGCCCTAATTTTTTGCCTGCCTAGATCTGCGCTCTCCTATACCTAATGTCAACGCCACTGCTATTGTCGTCATATTATTAATTAAAACTTTGTACAACCGAAACATTACTGTTTTAAAAGATCGTTAAAGGTCCAACATATCTTATTTTTCTAATAATGGGGACATTTTGCAAACCAATAAAATTCCGCTATTTGATTTTTGAGACGCTAAAATCTCAGCACTGGCTGATGTCTGAAACCAGATGTTTGATACGCTGGAAAAAATTATACAGGATGATTCCTAAGTTGATACTTCGTTTTTAGCTGTGTATAGAAGGCATTGAAATAAACAACATTTTTAAATACCTTTTTTTTAACTTAAAACTATGCGAGATAAAGAAGTAAAAAATATAAGTGCGGGCCTGGTCATCAAAACGTAGTTTTGTTTATTTTATCTCTTATTGGTCATGCAATTTACGGGTAGGTGATGAGTTATTTGGCAATACGCTGCGGTGTGTTGCAGCAAGTTAATTTTAAATTGGCGACACGTGAAAATGGTAAAATTTTAAAACAATGAACTAGTAACTAGTAGATATGGTGCTAATTTACGGTGAGTGTCGTCAAAGTACGATTGTTGCTTCGAGATTATACGCAGAACGATTTCCTTTGCGGGCTCATCCTACACTCAAAAGTTTTCTTAATGTTAGTCAACGAGCAAGTTAGGCAGAACCGTATTTGATCCATAGTGTAATAAATGAAAAGTACCTTATTTTTGAGTTTTTTGAAAAAAAGTATGTGAAAATGTTGTTTTATTTTAATGCCTTCTATACACAGCTAAAACAGAAGTATTAACTTAGGAATTACCCTGTACTTGGCGCTAAACATAAAACAGGTTTTTATAAAATAATTTGTGTGGATCCAAAAATCACGTTTGAAATATTTAGCGAAATTTTTTTGGTTGGCAAAATGTCACTATTATATTTTTTATATCATTAAGCCTTTGACGCAATGCTGAGACATCCTGTATCTTTACATATTTGTTTTGTGGCGGTCCTTTATTAATATTTGTTTAGCTTTAGGAATTAAAATTCCTCTCAGACCATCTAAAAGTATGTGTAAATAAAATCTTTTTCACCCGTGCCCAAGCTACTAATTTAACGTCGAATTTACATCACTTTAAATTTCAATTATTTTTACTATAACTGATGCATGACACAATATCAAATAATAGAAAATTTGGCAAAAAAGCTACAGTTCAGTAGTTGATCGCCTTTTATGAAAATTAATAAAAATTTTAGAAATTTACTTACAGTTACCGGCAGAAAACTTTTATTATTGATTTCACGGAAAATTGTATTCCTGATAAACGGTGCTGCTTCTCTTAAAGTAAAAATCGCTCATTAAAATTGAAAGTTATGTCAGAATACAAAGTCATGGCCTTCTATTCGAAAAACGAAAAAAAAAAAATTTTTTTGTCATGTCCATATTTATTCCTTAAGGCTTCCTTACTCGAGGAAAATCTCAAGTGTTCCTCAACTTGTCATTGATTGATATTGACAGTTCCTTGAGAAATCTTTTAAGGAAACATTTTTGAAGGAAAGCTTTTTTTCTTGAGAAAGCCTCGACTCTTCAGGAAGCCCCATGTGCCAAAACGAATTGTAGACAAGAATTAGTCGTAAAGGCTTCCTCAAGGAGCTGTCACTATCAATCAATGTCAAGTTGAGGAACGCAACAATATTCTTTGAGTAAGGAGGCATCAAGGAACGACTATAAATATAGGCATTAATTGTAATTGTCAAATCATCATCGCAGTGGCGGGTCGCGGTCTTAAAAAATGATAAAGGGTTAGGTATAGGGGTATGTAGTGCGGATACTTAAACAAATATTGCCTAAAAACCCGTGTAACAAAACGTCTCTCTTATCCTCATCTGTCCAACGACTGATTGGAGTTTCCAACAAATTACAAACTATGTCATTAATTGGGTTCATTTTTAAAACACACAACTAAGTAGGCACGTACACTACTGAATTAACTGAAAAATAAAAACAAAACTTTTTAATCACACAGTAAATCACGTAATAACGATATATAACCGTAAGTTTCGCGAAGTCTCAAAATAAATACCTTAAGGTTTAGGCGAACCAATGCTAAAACAATGGTGCATACGACTGATCTATTTTTAAATTGGCCTTCATCATAATGCAAATTGTTACATGCTGTTTGCGTGACTGACATCACGTAACCATAGCAACGGTAAATATCAAAGCCATGTTGAGCGTTTGCTCTTCACTTGCTTTGAGCTGACGGACACGGTCGGCTGGGGCGCGCCAAAATGAACGAGTGTTTATAGTTATCGTCCATCGGAGTTAACCGTGGCCCTATTATGCATAGCAACATTCGGATTAAATATTAACATAATTATTTTTTAAAGGCTAAAATGGTAGCTGTTTGGTACATTAATATTTAATATTCTCGAAAAACTTTCCTTCTAGTTTTATTTTTGTGGTATCTAATCGAAAATCGCGGGCATAATAGTATAAATTATGACATGCATTTGGTTATTGAACACAATTTTTATGTATACGATTTACATTTATTAAGGGCAGTTACGGATCTGAGGGGGAAGCCTCCGAGACTTACAAAATGGGTGCTTTGTTTACTTTGACTCTCAAAAATTAAAGAGCGTTTTTTTTATAAGTCACTTTTGAGGGTAGGAAGGTTTTTAGTCCCCCCCCCCCCCCCCTCCCCCCTCAGCAAAATCCTGGATCCGCCACTGCGATTGGGTTATAATTTGTATAAGAAGGGAGGGGAGGAGATTCAATTTTAATATAATTACCATTAATCAATCTTTTGACTCCTCAATAGGTTCTAATCACAAATCAATACGTTTTAAAACCTTTATTTCTTTATTAATTCGTCATCTCCTGTCGGAAACACACCAAACAGGAGGTTTCCTTCGTTTCGTTATGATAGGCTTACATAGTTGCCAGTATTGGAGTGGTAACGACACAGAAGGATAGCAAGAAAAAGAACCCAGCGGCGGAGCTCGAAATTTTTCTCCCTAAAACTTAAATAATATACATAGTATATTGTGTATCTAGTAGGAAAAATAACATATTCCCGGACGAGGATAAAAATTGGTGGACGAGGCGTAGCCGAGTCCAGCAAGAGTCCGAGGTCGATAATATGATTTTCCTACGAGGTGTACATACTATTTTTTCTGAAATCTAAAAGATATTTAAATTAATATCGATCGGAAATATTAACACTTTTGATAACATTTCTGAAAGAAAAAGTCAATATTTGCTTACACTTAGTCGTTGCTAGGCAACGGAAAATAACTGTTAGGAAATATTTATTATTGTACTGTAAGGAAATATTATTTCTGTACGGCTACTTGTAAACTAAAATGTGTTAAGCTTGACAATTCAATATTACTGTGTTTCCACAATAATTACAACACGAATATTTAATGGCATTCTTTATTTATGAACAAAGTTCATAATATTTATTTCAAAATTTTTACAAGTTGATTGTAAAAAGTTATGTCCTTTTAATAATTTTTAACTTATGGAAAAATAGTATGTATACCTAGTAGAAAAAACCACATTCCCGGACTCCGGCTCCATATGGTCAGTCTCGGTTTGCGCCTCGACATACAATCTTTACGGTCGTCCGGGAATGTTCAACTTTTCCTACTTGGTACATAATGTACTGTTCTTTATAACAAGCGGTGTAAGTACAAATTTCGCTTTTTGAGTTCAGCTTATTTTATAAAAACGACGAGAAAATGTAAAGTGACGACGAACTTAGACAGGGGAATCCACCAGATGCAGCTTTAGTGACTCTAAACTTGTTACCAGCCAAGTCCAGAGAAAAATACGAAATGGCATATTAAAGATTTATGGATTATTGTCACGGAAAAAATACGTCCTTTGATTCGGAAAACGTTTTGATTGCCTATTTTGCTCACTTATCTGAAAAGCTGAAACCATCGACAATTTGGTCGACTTTTTCGATGCTAAAGGCAGTATTTAACATAAAAAAAATGTTGACTTTTAAAAATATCACAAATTACAAGCATATTTCAAACGACAATTACATGCTTACCAGGCAAAAAATCTAAGGGTTTATCTTTGGAAGAAATACAAAGATTTTTAAAAGAAGCGCCAGATGATATTTATTTAACAACCAAGGTCAGTTTAAAATTTAATCTAGGCATAAATTAAGATATATTTAGAGTTTTTATACTTTTAGGTACTAATATTTGGTCTTGCCGAGGCATGTAGGCGAGAGAAACTATATCAAATAAATTTAGAAGACATTGAAGACTTGGAAAGCTAAACTTCTAATTAATATCTCCAATAGCAAAACAAAAAAACCGAGGTCATGTATAGTAAATGAAAGTTATATGCCACTATACCGGGTGTTGCATCGTCGAGCGGGACATAGGAAATCCCATGTAATTTTAAATGGGGTCAATTATTGGCTTCCCTAATTATTATAGAGAAAAATTCTATTTAGGTTTATTAAAGAGCACTAAAACCCACATACAAAAGAATAACTTTAGATATTTTTGATGAGCCCGTTTACGGGTTATCGCCGATTTCTTTTTAACTATTTCTCCTTTTTATGGCCCCGTATTTGCGGGCACCAGTCAAGGTAAAAGATGACTGTCAAATAAAGTTGTCATTTTGAAATGTGTACTTTATTGTTATAAAAACTCGTACATCGAAAATATTAAAGGTGTATTTATGAGTACAAATTAATCTGAATAAAACTAAAATAAAGTATCCAATTACAAGGTTAATTATGACATTTTACATGTTTCAATATTTTACTAATTCATAGGTAGGTACTAACTTTTAAATTGTTAGAACTTTAGGATTTAAGAAGATGTTCAAATACTCATCCATTGACTGCTAGACAATAACCGAGGCGATCATAACATTCTCTTCTTACATTCGCTAGTTGGTAAACTGAAATTCTATTGCATTCGGCAGAAATAGCATTTTCTAACTCGTCTAGACTTGGGTATTTTTTATCTTTGTATATCCTGTTTTTTAAATGGCCCCAGAGAAAAAAAATCATTTGGCGATAAATCAGGAGACCTGGCTGGCCAATTTACTGTATGATTTAAGCCAATAACATTTCCATTAAAAGCACGGTTTAAATATTCCCGGACAGCCAGGGTACTATGTGCCGGGCAGCCATCCATTTGGTACCAAACTTCCTGATTTTCCCTGGCGGCATCATGTAAAGTAGGTAAAATATGATCTTCAAGTAGTTCCAAAAAATATTCTGCATTTAAATTTCGTGTAAGAAATAATGGTCCGATAATATTTTCTCCGAAAATTCCAGCCCAAACATTAACTTTTTGTGGATATTGCGTCCTTGATTCGACAAACCTGTGTTGGTTTTCTTTGCTCCAATATCGATAATTTTGAACATTGGGTTCATTGTTTAAGGTAAATGTGCATTCGTCAGTGAAACAAATGTTTTTTAAAAATTCCCTATCCATGTTTGCTCTTTCAATTATACCAAAACAAAACTCCTGTCGTCGTATTTCGTCCCTATCTCTTAGCTCTTGGTGGTTTTCATATTTGTATGAATAATATTTATGTCGTTTCAAAGCTCGTAACGCTGTGGTGTGATCTAATCCTATGTCATCCTCAAGTTTCCTTGTGCTGATCTTCCCATCATTTTCTTCCACGCACAATAAAACTTGCAAGTCCCTATCATTTCTTGCATCTCTTCTTTGTTCCTGCCTTTCTTCACATCTGCAGTTATTTATTACAGTGCCTTTTGTCTCAAATTTCTTGATAGTCCTTTCGACTGTAGATTTTGCAGGTATCGGTCTATTCGGATACAGAGCAGCAAACATGTCTCTGACACATTTTGATAACTATTTCCTTGATAATACCATTTAATCATCAATATTTTTTCTTCAGAAGTGTAATTCATGGCTAATATTTTCGATGTACGAGTTTTTATAACAATAAAGCACACATTTCAAAATGACAACTTTATTTGACAGTCATCTTTTACCTTGACTGGTACCCGCAAATACGGGGCCATAAAAAGGAGAAATAGTTAAAAAGAAATCGGCGATAACCCGTAAACGGGCTCATCAAAAATATCTAAAGTTATTCTTTTAAATGTGGGTTTTAGTGCTCTTTAATAAACCTAAATAGAATTTTTCTCTAAAATAATTAGGCAAGCCAGTAATTGACCCCATTTAAAATTACATGGGATTTCCTATGTCCCGCTCGACGATGCAACACCCGGTATGTATGATGTGAATAAACGAAATTTTGTATAGAAATATACTATTACAGGCCTAGGCCGAGAATATGATATTCTCGTATCAGACGTATCGTTATGTCTCATTACTTAGCAACGGTTAACAATACTGGAATAATGACTTTTGTGGCGGATGCTCGTCATGTCAAAATTTGCGACCTTAAATAATAACGAGTCATTTCCATACCACACTCTATAGTTCTAAATTTAAAAAAAAAATGCCCCGACATTGGTACGAAAAATACAACATTTTTATATACCCTTACTTCAAAATCAAAAACCATCTACGACACTGGTTCTGTAATGCACAGGCCCCGACTGCCACGACCGGCTGCAATACATAACGTGGGCAGTCGAGGCAGAAATAATGAAATTCCGGCTAAGGCCCTACGGATCGGCCTATGTACACCAACGGGGGACTAAGGCCCGTTCCACACTAGAAGTGACGTAACGGCGTTGGAAAAATAATAAAAAAAAAGTTTGGTCAAAATCAGAGATCTGTGATAAATGTGACTCCGAAGGGGTTTTGGAACATTGTTATAATTTGTTGATCACAAATTTTAATAGAATCGGATATTTCCCTATACTTAATCGAATTTATCATATTCAGCCCTAACATCTTGAATCAGAACCTATTGAAAATATGCGCCCTAATTTGTCTCTGTGTTTTTGGATCTTATTGCCTTAAAGTGTTTAGTTTGATTTATTGTCTTCATATTGTATAACACATACCTTGTTTCTTACCAAGAACCATAAATAAGAAGGATAGCTTACTTCCATAAGAGCAACGTTAGATTTTGCCTGAACGGATGTGACGTAGGCATGGGTACAGAATTCGTTTAGATCGATGAAGTTCAGTGTGTTTACGTTCTGATTTCTTATGTTTCTTTTGAGTTTTTTGTGACTATTTGTTAATTTTTAATTGATTTTGAGTGATAATAAACATTCAAGAACATCGTGCACTAAAAATTTGGTGCCTTAAGCTTGATTCTGTGTGTTTTTGTCTTTACACGGACTTGGTGTACAATAAAGTATTTTTGGACATTTTGCATTCTAATCAGTATTTTAACAGTTTTGGTAAGTTTTTTCAATGAAATACAGAAAACAAATATCTAAAATACTATTTTGTTGTTATAGATTCAAATGTCTGGGCAGATTTGTGCTGTTGCTTCATATAAAAGCAACAGGCTAACCCTCAAAAAAGAAAATATACACCTAATATTCAATTCGTTTTCAAAAGCTTCTGATTTAGTCTCATCTACCATGAGGAAAGAATGGATAAATAGGTATAAAAGAGAGGATAAATTTAATCCAAGTAGGTACTTTCAGAATATGCTCCCTACATTTTACCTCGAATAATTATGAAAGAGACTTACAAAATGAGCTTCTAGGTAATAATATGTTCATATACTAATTAAAAAATAAGTTCAAAATAATTATTAAATTTTAGGTTTACCTTTGCGACGAGTTTTTAAAAAAACTACTCTAGGCTATAAGATATTATTAAGAAAAGAAAATCACTTAGATAGACCCGAGAAAAAATCAATAATTCAAGATACACCGCGTGCTAAGAGAGCTGGGAAAAAGATAAACAAGGATCTGGTCCAATCCTTACTTACAAAAAGTGATAGTGTCCCAAGTACATCCATAGCTGGATCTTCATCTGATACTGAAATATTAGACAAGCCAAGTACCTACTTTACCCATACCCGAGCCCATACCCACCCCAGATGCTCATAAGGAAAAGTATGAAGATTTATTAGTGAATAAACTGAAGTCCAATACTGATAAAAAGAGTAAAGGGTTAAATGACATGCTTAAGTACTATAAAGTAAAATGCTATAATCAATCCATTAGTAAAAGTGCTAAGTTATGGCTGAAAAACTTTTGAATATGGTGCTAACTAATAACCGATTTCTTTACTTTCAAGGAGGGAAAAAATTTTTCATTGGACAAATCAAGAAATTTCAGTAGTATTTATTTTGCGCTACTACAGCAAAAAATGTTACTTGTATCTTCGTAACAGTCTAAATTATCCATTGCCAGCACTCTCCAGCCTAAGACTAAGACGTTAGGCATCTCGTTTAAATATAAGTCAGGGGATATTAGCCTATGTGCCGAAATAAGATTTAAAATGAAGGGGTACCTCCCAACTTTGTGCAGATTTGGGATATTTTTATTTCAGTTACCTGTTCGATGTTCGGATACTGATATTTTACATGGGAATCGCCCGTATATATTTTATTTTACCTAGTTTATATTTGTGATTTGTGTATTTTCAATATTTTTGTCATCTCTAAATGGCCTGGCCTGATTATTTAAATATTTATTTATTTATGTACTTCTTTTACTCTTTTTAAGTAAATATAAAGGAGTCATTTTATTGTACTTTTTTCAGATTCGCCTTAATATTAAATATGTATATTTGGTCATATTTTTACAAACAAATAGGTCGGATTTCTTAAATAAATGTATTTTATTTTACTTTAATTGCCCATTACGATATAGATATGATTAAACATATTATATTACACTTATAATTATTTAGCCGTTTTGAGTAAAACGAAAATTCTATTAATTCAGTACCAATTCTATATCAATATTACAGACTTTAGAAGTGTTTTATTTTCTTCCTGGTTAAAAGCTTATTTCAAAAATCTAAAATACTTTTTAGTTCAAACTTAAACAAATTAATTACACTGCGTAATTAAAAAAAATGCTATGCGTTACCATACATTTTAAACGAGGCCAGTCTGAAAGTGTACCCACGGTGACGTCACCGCCGTTTGACCTTCGGCTAACAAATCGAGCGAACTAAGCTATCCTTCTTATTTATAGTCGTTGGTTTCTTACAGCATGTGCTGATGATGGCCTTTTTGGCCGAAACGCGTAGGCACTAGTTTTAATTTAATAAGTTTAAGAAGGAAGATAGAGCAGTCTTTCCAAACCCCTAATTTATTGACAATATATCTAAAGAATAACAATTTTCCTAGAGTATCACACATATTTTCTAGAAACAATTATAAATACGGCGTGAAAGAAAGAAGTTAAAAAACATAAGATGAGAGTCGTGCAACCGATTATATATTAATAGGGATAATTTACTATAAAAATTATTTAGATGTGGTATTAGAGGCAGGCACGGATCCAGGAAAGGAGAAGCATTCGCCCCCCCCCCCCCCCCCCCGAGCCTCACAAAATGAGTTTTTTGTTTACTTTAAACCTTGTAGGGCGTATGAAGGGTCAGTATTTTTGTAGAAGTCCCTTCTAAGAATGACAAGATTTTTAGAGCCGAGATACGCTCTTTTTTTTTAGAAGTAACTTTATTTTTAGTCCCCCCCCCCCCCCCTAAGCAAAATCCTAGATTTGCCACTGATTAGGGGTAAAGCTTATTGATTTCATTGCAAAATTCTTTATTTTAATCAAGTGCAGCTAGTACCACCCGGGTTTGGGTCAATTTATGGGTTTTGCCTATTGTTATCCATTCACAAACACTGAAAATGCTGTGACAAAGGCGTGCGTATGTAGGCATAGTACCTAGGTACACTTATTTTTTTATTAAACATTATAAAAAAAATACATTATACAGAAATTAAATTTTAAAAAAATCATAATATTCCTCGTCATCTGAGGCATTGTTATGTCCTCTTGACGTTATTATTAACGGGTCGACGGTCCGATCGATCAGGTGGTTAATATCCCACATTTTCTCCTCTTCTTTAATAACATGATGGACTGCTTTTCGCCAGTTCTCTGGTGTCATTTCCTTAATGGCTTGATCAAACAGTAGCTTAACGTCTTTCATTGTAAATGATGTATTGTGTCTTGTAACAAATCCTTTCACTTGCGCCCATATAAGTTATATAGGATTTAGTTCGCAATGATATGGCGGTGTGCGCAGCACAGTTACACAATGTTTTTCAGCTATATCTTCCACGGCATATTTCATAAAACGATGTTTGTGTAAATTTGCTATAGCTAATAGTTCCTTCTGTATCAAATTATCCTAATTTTTTTATTTGGTTAGTTATCATAAATAATTTAATGCACAAAATTTACCTGCGCCTATGGTCGACACCGATATTGAGCCGAACTGGACGGAATTTCCCATTTTATTACTCTACACCTTTCTGAAATAGACTATAATGGCTACTTGTCGTTTCCAACATTCAGCCAGCGTGCTCTTGGACCTAAAGCTTAACGTGTGTCCCGAACCATGATCCTCAGGCATGCGACACCACCCAAGGTGATGGTAAAACGCGCTTAAAGTAACTTTAGAAAATGTCCCGCTTGTGTATCGCTAAATAGTGTTGTGAAATTAGGAAGTTCTAACGAGTGAAACAAGTATATAAATAATTGCAGGCACGTAATCTACTCAAACCGTCTATATATAGCACAAAAAACATTATTAGTTAGTACGTTTACATGGAGGTCTACGTCGAGACTTATTTTCTATTCAAGTCTAAATAAGGTCAATCTCAGTAGGCAAATATTATATAATTATACAAAGTTAAATAAAAATGTACCCGAGAATCTAGAACATAATTTTATTTAACCCTATTTTTTTTGCTGGGGTTGGCGGAAGATCCAGTATATTTAGGCCTATATAAGACCCATTATAGTCCCTATCGCCTGGGTAATGTCAGTCAGACGGGACCTACAACTTAACGTGAAACCCAAACCACGTATATGCACCCCCCCCCCCCCCCCCCCCAGAAGTCCATAAAGCCCTTCTCGGATCCGTTATTAAGAATCACTATAGTAACATACTGCATTCTTAAATCCACTGAACTTCGGACATACTTTTTTTTTTGTACGTATGCCCACTCCGGCAATCTAACCCGGGTCGCCTCAGTCGAATGTCTAAAATTAATTTTATTCTCCAAAAATAAACGAATTCTCGCATAATTTTTTTGAATGGTTTAAGAAAAATTAGAAATAACGAGAAATTTAAAGTTTGACATCACTCACCTCTTGTCAATAAACACACGGCCTATGAGACTTTTTAGGTATTATACCGCGATACACTAACACCGGTATGCTATTCCGCATAAATTATCTATCTCTCTTCCATATTTTGACGACACTGCTAGAACGCTTAAGACCGGTTTACATTAGGTGTAAGAAAATTAACGTTTTGTTTTTGATATTTGCCCACTGTTTATGTCAGGTTAAAACCGTTGATCGCGTGCTCGCACTCTCTCGCTTAATCGACATACCGGTGTAGATTCATTATGCTATTATACTACATATTAAATGGTTCAATATGTAAGACAATGATACACCGTTATTTACATATTCGCCACTACTGTCAAATGCATGATACGCATTTTTTATACCCAATAAAACATGTTTCGCAACTTATTGGTTACATTAAGTTGTATAATGGTTATATAAAGGTAATAAAAGTATATAAGAAGGTTATAATGGGTTTATAAGATTACTTTAAGTTACAAGTATATTATTAGAAGGTAATATAACTGTTTGCTTCACCATTTTATAAAACTTGCAGTAATGGTTGTATGTATTTATAATCCATGGCATGATATAAGGTTTGCCGCCACCTCATTTATACACAACTAGAATATCCGTAGTTATGTAGAAGTGATGACATATCACCTTTATAAAAACTGGAAGATGGTGGTTTTGGCTATGATTTATTATAAAACTCTTGGTGATAATATCAGTAATCCCGGCTTTTTTTTATATAACCTGTCAAATACTAGTAATAAAAATCACCCCTATAAACCTTTATATAAACTTCTCGTTTATAAAATGGCCGTCTCCCATCAGGGCCCGCTCTAGGGGGCGGCAACCTGGGCCCCTGCCCAGGGCGGCAAGTTGGAAGAGCGGCATGAAAAATCCCAAAAAACACCTTAAATCCCCGTTTTGCCTACCTACGTTCCTAGGTATATATGAAGTTTGAACCATTCCAATTCCCAGTTAACAAATTAATTTCCTTTGTTTTGCCGTGCCGTCTTATTTTTAAAACAGTGACAATTTCGACGGATCCCTTTTCTTTTTAATGTTATGATCATGCAATATGATATCAAGCAATTCCGCGACAAAGCAAGCCGAACAACGCCGGCACCGGAACCGGTACTTTTTTTGGTCATGGCGGCGTCGCAGCAAAGGATAAGCCGGCGAGCGGCGAGGAATAGACAGACAATTTGCTGTTGTGGTAGGTATAAAACGAAGAAGGGATGAAAAAGGCGGCAATTTCTTGTTTTGTCCAGGGCGGCGTTATTGCTAGAGCGGGCCCTGTCTCCCATAAAAGTATAAACACCTAACCTAAAAGTTTTTTTTCTAATATTCATAATGAATAAGCACATTACTTTATTTCGCTGCGAAATTGCAAAAAGCTCTACACAAATATTAAATTCGGTGCCATCAAACTCCTAAACGACGATTAGTAGATATAACGAAGGTTACATGTCTTAAAGTTATATACTGTTACTATTCGTTAGATAACATTGATTCCGCCATGATTGTTTACCTAAATTTGTCATATATGGGAACAATAATTGTTGCAAAAATACAAATGTTTACAATGATCGATGCAAAATACGTGCTTATACTTGTCAAATAGTGTCTTCTACTAATAATATTTGTTATAATAAATCGTCTAAAAATAAGAATCTCTATATTTTTTTTCTGAAAACTTAACCTGATATTAATTCTCATTGGATATTTGCAAGGCCCCTGTAATTTTTCGAAGTGCTCGGTCTATTTTTACAGTAAAAAACTGTTTCCACCTCAATTTTAATTCATACATTAAAGAACAAAATAAAACAGTAATTTTCTAACGTCTGCTCTCCATTTGTATTTTATAATTTACGACTAATTTATTTTTGAAGACAGAAAAGATAATAATAAATAAAATAAGAGAGAGATATACTTCTTTGACAGATGACAGATTAAGATGTTATATAGTGGTTACCACAACCTTTCTGTTACTTCTGGTTACATAACATACCGTTACTAAACAATGGTTTTCGCAACCTTTATAAACGCCCGATTTAAGCTCTTTAAGGGCTTTATAAGAGTAAAAGAAATATTTTTGTTACTAAATATATAACTATTGGTTATTTAGAGTTGGCGATATAGCATTTACGGTAAATAGTATACAACCAAAAATGTTTATTGGAGGTTTTGATTCAAATACACGGGATTTCACCTTTACCAAGCTGCTTTAAAGAAAAATACTGGAGACTGGTAAATTAATTTTTAAAAATTTCTAAAAACAACTTCTTTAAGCACATAAAAAGTTTTCAGTTTCCTCATGAATATCAAAATAAATATGTATTTAATTCTTTATTAGATTTGAGTTTCCATGATTTTTTTTGATACCTACTAGGATATTTATAGTCACACGCTCAACCGTAGTCGTATTAGAACCTCCATATAAACAAACCGAATTCAAGAACGCGTCCCCTCGCATTTATCTCGCTCTCTCTCCCTCTATATCGGTTTAGTTATTCTTCACGTTCGTATTTCGATAAAAATTCAGACGCGGCAACTAATAGGGGAGGATTGTTTGTCGAGACACACGGGGAAATATCTCATGCAATATGTATTATTTATTCCCCTAAGAGGTTAATAGTTTCATGAATTTTACCACAGGATTAATTTCCTCAATGGCGGCTGGTCATAGCGGGCACAAGGGCACGTGTCCCCCTAAATTTTTTAACAAATAAAAAATTCTTATCAAAAAGAAATAATATATCGTCGCGCGTCAATTCCTTTTTTATTGGATAAATAAAATACACCGCCACGCTTCAATTCATCTTTCCTCGCAATCCTCGCATTTGTTCCCAATATTACTTACACTTACCAATTTTGTTGCCGACCACCAGTGGCTGGGGGCCGCGCACCCCCCTGGCGCCTGCCAAAAATACGATTATTTTATTTCATATTGTTTATTGTTTAATTTATCGGGAAAAAATAAATAAATTTGGTAGATCCAGTAGCGTATTTAGGGGGGAGGGGGGGGGGGGGGGTTAGCCCGGCAAGAATCGCAATTTAACAGGACAAATTTTAGTACGGTCGATTCCACTTAGTTTTAAATGTTACGGCACTGGATCGATGTGCAGACCGCACAACCGAGATCAGCGAGTTAAACTGATTTATGCTCGTCAAGTGGCGCGTCTTCAGGAGAAGAAACATGGGTTTGTCTCGGCTGAAAAACGGGCCTTAACATCGACAACGTAAATTATGCATTCAAGTGTCATTCGTCGGAATAAAGAAAAGATGGACATGCAAAAGAGACATTAACTTACAAGTTTTGTTTTCTTTGGCGATTCTTCCATATCATTAAAGTGAAAACTGGAAGTCAATTGTCTAATCATCATGTTTAAGTGAGTACAAGTCTTAAATGTCTTAAGTCAACCTATTTTTATTCAATTTATAACGGAGGTGACTACGAATATGCTTCTAATTTCCGACCAATTTTTCTGCTTCCTACAGTTTCTAAAATAATAGAAAAATTCAGCTAAACGATATTTCAAGCGCGAATTTCTCTGAAACTACACAAAAAATTTAGTAGAAACCTGTTGCATATTCAGCGGCAAATATCATTCTTTCTAGTGAAGCAAAATTCAGGTTTCCGAAGTTAGCGAATGTCGATTACCGGGGTTTTATTGTTAGCTAATGCTAGTAGTGAGTCGGTATTTGTGTAACTGCTACTTTGAAACGGTATTTTTTAATACCGTCGTGTCGTACTCCACCTCATTCAAGCAAGCAGTTACTCTGGAAGGATTTCGTCCACAATGCGAGGCAAACCGAGAGAAAGCGACATCGGTCGGCCTGTTCAGCCGCTCGTTGTGGAGCGCGCAACGGCAAATGGTATCTGAAGAACAGTAACAGTCTCGTGGTTAACGGTATTTTGTCGTTGATGGTATTTTTGTGGCCGGGAGGAAAGGTTGCCGAGGGAATTGTTGCGGCCGCTATTCGCGGGTATGTATATGTCGTGGGACCGTTGGATTTTGACGCTGCGAATCGTAGATACGGTGTCGGTGTTTTACTGGCGCGGTAGCCACGGTGGTACTATATTTTTAATGTATGCGGTCTCGAGAATCCTTTTGGCGTGTATTGATGATGAAAAAAATTACTCAAGAAGTTAAAAAGCGTTGTTATCAATTTGACTAAAATATTTTAATATTATTAAAAACTTAAAATAGTTTTGTGCAAGGGGATGGGTACCAAAATAGAGGACTGATAATTTTTATCAGTCACTAAATTAATTTAAATCGAAAAAACAGTTTTAGAAACCAGCAAGCAAAAACTTTAAATAAAATAAAATAAAAGACTTTTGATCGATCAGAGGAATTTTCTCGGTATTTTTTCCAATATAGCGGTAACCGCACCGACAATTACTCTCAAAAATCGTTTAATTTAATTGACAGACTATTGGAATTTTATCATTTTTTGGTTTGAGATTTCAAGGTCACACATAGGAATGATAGATTATTTTTTATTTCGATAAATTTTTTACTTTTTTTTTGTAAACCTAGCAATCTATTTCGTTCCCAAGTAACGGTTATTCAATCGAGGTATTTTCCTGTCGCGGTATGAAATAGAACGTTTCATATCGGTAACAGTATTTCCCACCTGTAGCTAATGCTGCAGCATATTTTGTGATATTTCTGATGGTGCTAATCACGGATTACTGTTTACGTGGAGTTATTATTAGGCCTCAAGGCTGCATGACGTTTAACCTTATCCCCAGCAAATAAAAACTTCAAAAGAAGAATTTCATTTTGTCAAATCCATCCTTAGGCGCGATTCGTCATACGATGGCTTATCGATAAGGCTAGGATTTAACGAAAAAGGTCGTGCAACTATTTGACATTTAAATAGTGAAAAGCATAAAGCTTTAGAAGTAGGTATCTATATAGCATGCGGCGACATAAATAATAAAAAATTACTATTTACCAACACACGAGGTAACCATATAATGCAAGCAATCATCAAACAAGGCGTGAGAAAATCATTACAACAATCAATAAAGTCGAAACCCTTCGGTACGTAGGTTTATAGCCACCCTAAAGATACTCCTGGCATTCCCTTTATCAATTCTAGCGCATTCACCATTTGATTTTGCTTTATTAAGGTACCTACTACCTGCTCCCTGGGTACCTAAATTTAGTTTTCCATTTTATGCAATTTTCAAAATGAAATTTAAGATTTCTCTAAGATCAATCTGTGTTGTCCACCTTTGGAGATAAGAATAACTTTCTTCTTCAAATGCCTTAAACAAATTGGATATTTAAACCATCTTTTTGGTTTACCATGTTAAACCGGAAGTTGGTATTTTTGAATAGAAAATAAAAAAGTAAGATAGGGAGGTGAAAAACATTTTTCTCTTAGATGCGCCGTTCCAATGCGACAGCCTGTCAAAGTCTAAAAATGGCATATTTTAAACGTCAGTATCTCAAAAAAAAATTGAATTTAGACATATGACATTTTATACAAAATATACGTGGAATTGTATAGGGAATTAGAAAATAATATAATGTATGGGGTGTTCTAATTAAAATAACGATGTTGCCACATGTTTCGAACAAAAGCGGCAACGCCGCATTGCTGAAAATAGGTATTTTAGAATGATAGACCATGGTTGTGTATCTCAGCAACCACATTTTTGGAAGAAACGTATCACCCGTTTTATATAAACGTCTAACGTTCCATCCACCATGAAACACCCTGTATAATATATAATTTTGCATGGAGCTGATAACCTTCGAGAAGAATTTCGAAATATTGGCCGGATGCCTCTTAAAAGTGTACATAATTAGTTTTTAGTTTTATTACTATAATTTTAAGTTTATTTTTACACGCCGCGCCGCTTTTATTACATACGCATTTCTAAAATTACTAAAAGATTATAATTTTCTAATTTCCTTCACCGTAAATAATTATTTTAAATTGCTTTATTACAATTGCGGCTACACCTCAAGGACGAATATATTCACTGAATTGTTACTTACCTACAATGTTAAAAAGATAAGTGGTTCCCATGGTAATTTTTTCGTTGGTCTCGCACGCAACTAATATAACAGTAATTTGACTGATAAGTAAAATCAGTGCAGTACCTTTGTACGTGATTGGAAAATATTACCAAGCATAGGTACTGAAGTTGTAAAGGCATTGACTCCTCAAGTGGGCACGATGATTTTTGTGTGGGCACTACCTAAATCAAAAATTCAAAAAAAAAGGTCGCCTCCCTACGCTGTATAACTCTCGAAGAAGAGGGGCAGACGGAACTTCCCCCTTGTCCAAAGTGACGTAAAAAAAAACGCCGCTCTTTTCTCATCGAGGCTTTCATAGCCAAATCCCTCTTTCCCCCCGGAAGTTCCATTACAAAACCGAATCCATCAATTTTGGGTGGGCACTCATGTTTCTAGGGTGGGCCAGTGCCCCCTGCACCCCCCCCCCCCCTGGCGCCGCCGCTGATTTTAAAGCATCAGTAAAACTAGCTTTTCCTCCACGGTCGCTAGCCGCTGGCGACCAACGAAGACAAATGGAGAAAGAAGATAAACAAGCTTGTTAATCGGTCGAAGCAAAGAAACGTCAAAAACAAGTGGCGTCACCATCATGTCTGGCGAAAACCTTGAGTCAATAAGCGGGACGTTTAAATGCCTACAGTTTTGTAATTTTCTTTGTTGGCAATATTTTAAAGTAATATTTAAGCGAGAAACTATTTAAAATCCCACTAGTTGGTTTTATAAGTAATAATACCCAAATAGTAGGATTCTGAATAAACTTTTCAGCTTTAAATAAACCTTTAAAATAGTCCATTTTAAATTATTTGTCGTTGTCTGTAAAAATGAAAAATAAAATTCCAGAAAAGCTGCACGCCCGAGTTCCTTGTTTGCTGGTTTTTCATTCATTGTCAAGGTTTGTTAAAGTTTTTTCGGCAATGTTCGTATTTCTAAAAAGGTCTATTATACTCACAGTCGGCCTGGTTTCAAACTATTTATGGGCAAGCTGAAGAGCAACGACCACTTTATGTCTCCAAAATGAATTCGTTTATAAGAAACAGCTAATCTAAAACAAAAATACACAATGTAAAGACAGTTCCAAAATGGGTTAAAATGATTTCTACTCGTATCGGTAAAGGGCTAAAAGACATTATTTCATGAGTTTAGGATAAGAAAAATAATTAAAAGTGTTTACAACACAACACAAAAAACAAACGGCACGTTTACAAAAGAACACAGAGGAATAATAGGTCATAGCTGTCGCTATACCATTGGGCTCTTTTGTGGACTAGTCCTGATCACATCACGCGCGTCATGGCATCCACGGAAATAATTTGTTGTTGGTTGAGTCGTTAAATTCCGGTCCATGTAAGGCTCAAGAACACGCGTCTTTTTATGAGTGGCCATCTTCACTAAAGCCTTCACCTTCACTTGTTCTGAAAGCTTATTCTCGATATGCTACAGATTCGTACGAATGACACCGGTAGAGTTTTCTGCTACCGTATTTCAACAGGTAGGTACCTACGTTTTAATCCACTGTACCTAGTCGCTGACGATTGATTCGCCATGATATGAACAAATGTTCGTTTTCCCAGAAGCTACTCCATCGCTGCTATCGAACATCAAAACACATCGCTACTGGTAGTCACCAGCGACTAGCAACCGTGAAGGAAAATCATTTCTGTCATCTCCAGACCCAGTAACTATTTCTGCTGAGCCTACGCTTTGGATAAGATAAGCCTTATAAGCAAGCCTTTTGGAAAATGCCATCCAACCTCATATACCGTAGCGAAAAGGTATTGACATATTTATTTTAGAAGTCCTAAAATAAAAAAAAATCAACGTAATAACACACTATTCGAAACAGTCAATGTACTAAACTACAAAAAAAGAAGACCGGTATTAATAAATTTCCACACCCACACACCACACACGACCATTTTTAACTTTAATGGCCACCCACCCGTTTTTATGGCCCATCGAAATATCGACCTTCTGGCCAAATAATCCACCACGTGCGACCAACCACGGCCTCCTAAGACACGTCGAGGTAAAAGCCATCGGCAAGGGACCCTTTGTTTCTCTTTTTCGAGTCTTATGAAAACCTGCTTAGTACACTCTCTCTCGCGCTCATTGCTCATATACAGAATGAAACGAGACAGAATGAGGTTATCGGAGTGTAACCAGCATTTTCCTAAGATCGTTGGGTAATGTTAAATCCGAGGGGAACGAACGCAATCAGTATAAGCGTTTTTCGTATAGATGGCGCTAGAGGTCGTGCCCGGCGAAGTTTGATATTAAAAAGTATCAGGAGCACGCAAAAAGAGCTGCGCGTATATTAATAGAGGTGTGTAAAGCAATTTTTGTGCTTATCAGGGGTAAAATTTTGAATATATCTTTCCTTAATTCCATTTCAAATTAATATTGAAGGTTTTTAAGAAAGATGAAGTTAGGTTTAAAAATATGGATTACTTAAATTATTTTCTTTTTGATAAAAATATTTTGAAATTAGCTGAGGTTAATGCTTTTAGAGATACGATAGGTGGCGTTAGTTATGTGATTGACATCTTAATCCATCGACGCAATAGCTGCTAGGCCTTCTAGATATATAGTAAGTTTAAATTCTGAAAACTTCAGTTTCAATTTTGCATCAAATATTGGATAATGTTAGCTTTGAATTGCAACACATAAAAATGAGAAAACGCACGCTTGGGGATTTTTTCAAAAAAAGGTATGATTTTTCTGTTTGTTTTTCAATAAGTTTATTTTAAAATATCTGAATTACAAGATAATAAAATATTTTAATTTTCATTAAAAGGATCGGTAGAATATAAAAAAATATTTTCCAAAAAATTAAATATTTTATTTTTGAAAAATTAATTTTACAAAAACACAGTTTTAATAAAAATCTTCAAATCAATGTTTTTATTAAATAAATAAATTAAATTTTTTTTAATCCAATTGTAAATGTTCCAAGTGCAGAAGCATTGCCACATGGGATGACTAAGCTGAAATTCTAGTTAACCAAGCTTTTTGCTTTTTTGTACAGTACCTATCTACTTTTATAAAAATATCAGCAAGAAAAGAAGCTTTCTATAGATTTTTTACCCTAAAGATCTAGAGCTTCAATGGAAAAGACGATAGAGGCGGTTTTCCAATTTTCCATGCTCATTATCTTGTTACTTAACCATATTATGTGCAATCTCATTATTTCTGTTTCAGAAACTTGCAGGTAAACATTAATTTTCCAGTACAGAAGCAACATTTTTACTCGAAATGGCCATGCTGAATAATGCTAATTAGCTAAATGATGAAGCTATTAACTTTTCTGCAAAGTATTTTGATGCAGAAAAAAAAATTAATCGAATAGAATCATTTACGCCGTTTACAATCATCTTACGCTAAAAATGTGGAAAAAAATCTCTTACACCAAGACCATTATGTTTAACTGGAAATATAATCTCAGGATATTGTTTAGTTGTAAAAGAAAAAAGTGAAATGTTTCAACAAGACTATTTCACTAGAGTGTTTTATACTGGCAAAATATCATAGCAACATCCTGTTTTCAAGTGAAAAAACTCTTAAGTACATCTACCTGGACAAAATCAACAAGATGGTGTTTCAGCGGCGAAATTTTAATAGGAGAAATGTATTACTGTCATGGAACTGGCGAAAATCCTCGAAGACTACGCCTATAATATGAAGAAGGGTAATGGCTTCTGTAAAGGCTATATATGGAACACTACAGCAAAAATGATTCAAGAAATGTATTTTACAGAATACGAAATAAAGATTGACAGTTTTACGGATATTTCCTTTAAAAATTCGCGAATGGCAAGAGAGACACAAAGAGGAAGCAACTCCAAAGTTATCAGGAAAAGAGGAAAATAAGCATTATGCATTATCTACCAAAGATTTATTAACAATAATGCAAAGCTACAATAAAGAAAATCCCGATGAAGCACAAACAAAGTTTTTTAATCTCTGCTCATTTAAACTAGATTGGAGAAGCAATGAGGCCGTAAATTGCAAAATGCAATATATCCAAAAGGAGTTTGATATCATGAGAGAATTGAATATAACAGCATATTTTCCAAGACAGCTCAAGGTGGGTCAAAAAGATTGGCAAACAGCAAATGGTTGGTAAGAAATTCATCAAACAAAGACTTATACCCTGTAAAATTATTGGAAAAAAGAGGACCAAACATGTCCACAGACAGACTATTTCTCTCCGTTCATACAAACTGGCAGAACGGATATTGGTTCAAAAATACTCCACTAGGAGTAAATACAGTAGGATCTAAGTGGACCAAAACTTCAGAGGAAAGAATTGGAATTGATACGAAGAAGCATAAAATAATAAATCATTCTCATCGATCTTTCTGCCCTATTTAAATAGGGTGTTGGGGAACAAGAGTTGATTAAATTAACAGGCCACTCAATCTCAAATTCCCTGAAACCATATCTGCAGCTAGATCCTAGTCATCATCTGAAGCTCATCGAAAATCTCAGAGCAACAAATGAAGCATGTTCTGGAACTTCGACTTCTCAAATGCAAGTCAATCATACCCAAAACCATATATATGCAAAATTTATGATATTATATAAGATATTTTATAATAAGCAAATAAGACTGATGGTATCTAATATACACTACGACAAAAAAATTACTATATTAAATTCCGTTCACAAACATTTGATTGTTTAGGTAGGAAATTATTTATTGTTCTTTTAACTATATTGTTGTTGCTTTGGGAGGTCTTTTCATTATTAACCTCTTTTATACCCTTACCAATGGCAATATATAAAATAGTACAACAATCCGCAAATATTTATTACCCACACTTCATGTTAACAACCAATAGACCTTTAACAACAATTCAAGCAGTTTAAGTGGAATATTTCCATTCCTTTTCAGTTCTTCAAAACGTTTCTTACCTAATAGGCCCCCTCGTTTCCTGGCCTTCTGTGACCCTGTGAAACCCACGCGCAAGCGCAAAGCCGTATCGTATCGATCGAACGTTCGGAATACGAAAGCTTTCAGTAGACCAAACAAATACTTCTCGCTCTGGTTACAGCTTGCGAACCGATGCATTGCGAAATTTAGGTTATTAATAAAGAACCAGAGTACCAGATTTTTATATGAGGTTTATTAGAAGCTCCTTTGCTACGGATATGTATAAGTTTTTATTTGGAAAACCTCGATTTTGATCCATAACTTTTAAAAAGCCGCAGATAATGAGTTAATGTAACTTGTCTGGTCTACTGTGAAAATATCCGGCTTGGTATAGCGTTTTGTGAATTCTCTCGACTCGTCATTTTGTATAAGTATAGGCTTTGGAAGTTTAATTTAAGTCGAGGGTCGAGGGGAATTTTTATTTTTAGAGCTTTTTGTTTAGACGGGCCATGCGAGCTCGGGAATTGATGCTTTTTATGCAGAAGGATTTGAAAGTTATGCAGCTCTCCGGTAGGTATGCATGGCAAAAAGTAATGGTTTTTAAGTTATTTCATTTTTAGAATTACTGAATACATACATGTTAGTGTACAAATCTTTGCCAAGGCAGCATTATCTATAGTGTACAAACCTTGGCTGGGGCAACATTATCTAATTGTACAGGATTGTTTCTAAATTTCCGTAAGACTTTGTTAAAAATAGTCAATCTTCACTTATTTCATTTCTAACACAAGATTTTAGATCTTTAATATTAACCGGTCTATATTTGTAAATTTTATTTTTGTAAATCACCCCAGACATAAAAGTCCGAAGGAGTTAGGTCTGGGGATTTGGCAGGCCACCCAATCTTTTCCTTTCTATTCACTGATTTGGAAGATTCATTTAAAAATTTAGGCACTTACGAACGAAAATGAAAGTAGGCGTCATTCTGTTGAAACAAAGTATTCCTTCGGCCTGGATAAAGAAGTTGTAATTGTCTAATGTAATAAAAAATAATTCGATAATGGTATGGCCTATAATACCCGTCCAAACATGAACTTCTTTTGGTCTGGTCTTCCTAAGTCCACCGAGTATTACCGACAAATCATCAATATCTACAGTTATGCCTATTGACGGCGCCGTTGTTAAGCATCAAGGTAAGGTATCTTTATTAGAAAACAAAATGTGATCGGCAAAATAAGAATTCGCATTACGTCTTTCCATCAGAATTAAGCAAGCCATCTTCAGTCAGTTCCTGAACTAGGTGGGGCTTGTCAGAGTGCACTTTTTCCCTATTTAGTAGCCAGTTTTTACCAGCTACCAAAATCCCACTGAACTATACCTTAAACGTGAATTTCTCTGAAACTATACAAACAATTTGGGTAAAAACCTGTTTCATATTCAGCGGCCAATATCATCTTTCTAGCGAACAGAAAATCAGGTATCGGAAGTTAAGAAATATCGTTTAATACGCGTTTGAAAATTTAAATAGCGGGGTTTTGTCGAATGGCAAGAACTGGCTAATAAATTCACTACCTCACCGTAAAAATATTATAATAAAAATGTTGGAGTTATCTTGCTACAACTATAGAAATAAGAAAGGAATATAGTAGCTGAGACATTATCTAAACTACGAGGAGTATTTAACATTCTGCAAAAATCCGCATACATACTTATAATTAGGTCTAACTCTGTATTCCAGCATCTCATTGAATTTTCAGAATCATTGATGCGTACCTATTCCAGATTTCCTTTCCAATTCTTTTAAGTTATAACTAGTAGCTTGATAATTAGAAGAAGCCAAGATCAGTTGTTCTGTATGGCAGCCAGGTTCAATTACATTACAATCGGTAAACTTCCTTTATTGTCCATGATGATTCTAGCTTCAGTTTCATGGAATAGTACTTTTCTTTTGGTCATTGCCATTTTAATTAATTAAATCTTACCTATGCACCACAGCATGGGATATTTTTTGAAAGGCAACAATACCAATATAGAATATCTGTTTAGAGAAATTATCTATACAGAATTTAAAAAGAATGTTATCAATGAATCAAGGCTCATCATCAATGCTTGGCTCAGTAAGTTTGATCTAGCATTCATGACAAACTGACCCTTTCGAAAAGATTTTAAGATCTTTCTCGAGCTACTCGAAGACATCTGTTGCCATTGAAACAATAAAGCCCTTATGTGACTGATGGTCTCAAAGTTAAAAGAACAATGAATCGGAGATGCTACAATTTGTTGCTTCCAATGGAAAATTGATATTTGTATTATTAAGGAAGTTCTCTTTGACAGATTGGCTTACACCTAAGATGTAATAAAACTAATAATTATTGGAAATATGGACATCAAGGAGTATATTCGTCGATATACAGAAATAATTAGGTAGAAAATAAATAATCAAAAATGCAAAACGTCCGCCAGTGAATCGACACGGTACCTACAATAGATAAATATGCGGCACCAGGTGAGCGATACGATAATATGGGGAGTCTTTGGAGCCCATGACAACGCAAGTATTCCACAGCCGAAGAGGAAATGCAATGCATTTCCAGGGATGTCCGTATGCACATAGGAAATGGTAAAAGGTTTAGTCGGGATACGTCTATGCAATTGGGTGCAAAGCTGCTGAAGTACCGCCGAATATTTTCACTCGCTCTAGACATAACAGTGGACCTGGTAACATTCGCCCATTCCGTGTACTGAGATCTTAAATAATAAGACAAAAATCACAAAGTCATCAAAACCATGACTTTGTGATTTTTGTCTTCATATTTATGTTGTTATGAGAAAATGGACAATTTTTTTGGAACGTGTACTGAGATATTATGCTATTTAGGAACGCAACCATAAATATGTACGTCAAAATCTTTTGCAGATGTTTACCTGTCAACAACTATTACCAGTACCTGAGGTTTATATAAAAATTGACACATTTCGTATCACTGGCTGAATAAAGGTTACAACGTTGTTTGTCATATAATAGATTTTTGTCTTTTTTAATTTACAAATTATATGTTGTTGCATCGTGTGCAAATCCTGGTTTCACTGACTGGCAGCTATGTGTCCCACGTATGAAGTGATCCTCGGCTGGTTTCTACTCTACAAAAGCATCAGCTATAAGTGATTAAGCTTGATTTCCAGAAAAAAATGTTGTGGTTTAATCCAGTCCTTGTATGTTGATCCACTAGTAGTTCCATTAGTATTATACCTTTCATGTACCAGATTTACTTTGTTTTTCAAAGCCAATCCCACTAGTTCCACTTGAGATTTCTATTACCTATATAAATCTTGACGTTACTTTATTAAACATTAATGTTCATGGAGTAGATTTTTGCTCCTTACCAACATACCATGGGAGATTTATATGTTTTATCCGGTCTTGTTCCATGTGTTTCAACTCTGGTGTTTATTTTGTTTTTAGAGTCATCCGTGTAACAAGGGTGACTAAAGTGGGAGGGGGGTGCGACAAGATCGGTCTGCCTCGGATACCAAAGAAGCTGGGGTACCATGAGGAACCGGCACTTTTTTTAGAAGTGATTTTGATAATAGATTTTTTTTAGAAGAGGAGAAGCTTTTCTTTTAAAGTCATTTTTTGGCGTAGCTTGAGTAGGGGTAGTAGTTTGGGTTTGTTCGGGTTCGCCTTTTGCGTAGTTGGGTTTGTTCGGTTTCGTCCTTTGCCTAGCTTGGGTAGGGGTAGTTTGGGTTTGTTCGAGTTCGCCCATTTAGTAGCTTGGGTTTATTCAGGTTCGTCCTTTGAGTAGCTTGGGAGTACTAAAGTTGATAGGAGTGTGATATCATTTCTAACTTTGGTACAGCTATAGACAATAATAGGTATAATTACCATACCCTTTAGTTAAGGAACCATATTCAAGTTATTGTGGAGATACGCCACTGATTTAACGAAAACAAATCGACCATATTAAAATACCATCTCGGTCTCTAGGAGGGTGTTGAAAGACTTCTTTCTTTTAGTATTTTTTCATTCAACGGATACGCTCTTTTTACTGTATATTAACGACCTTCTAGTAAAAACCCAAAATCCAATTTATAGCTTTGCTGATGACAGCACACTTGTCTCATATTTTACCTTGACTCCCCAAACATCCGCTGCCGACGCACATCTTCGCAGGCAGCATGAAGTATTGCGCCTCAACAACGACCTGGAAGAAATTTTGGCTTGGGGTGACAGTAACCAAGTCGAATTTAATGGTAAGAAAACCCAGGCAGCAGTCTTCTCCAAAAAGGTTAACATTGCAGAACCGGATATAGTCATGACAGGACACGCAATTCCCCTGGCACCGTCTATTAATTTGCTGGGGGTCAATCTGGGAGGTAATATGTCTTGGCATGATCACGTTGCCGCCATTGCCAAGACAGCTGCATAGAAACTTGGTGTACTTTTCCGCACCAAAAGGTTGTACACACCTCATCAACTTTTGACACTCTACAAAGCCCAGATTCGACCATCATTAGAATATTGCTCTCATGTCTGGAGCTCTGCACCCAAGCACACTCTTCGGCTACTGGATTCCATTCAAAGGAGAGCCATTCGTCTGATCGGCGACCCCGAGCTGACCAAGACCCTCGATAGCCTGGAGCATCGAAGACAGGTTGGTGATTTGGCTCTCTTTTACAGATATTTCCATGGCAGGTGTTCGACTGACATTGCCCACTTGATTCCACCTAGAGCAATGCAAAACAGAAATACACGGCGAACCACTGCCGCTCATCCATATGTTGTTCAGCTTAGTACTCCTCGAACTTCATTGTTCATGAATTCTTTCATCTGGAGAACGTCATCTTTGTGGAATGATCTTCCTGAGGTCGTGTTTCCCAATGAATACAATCTTCAACGTTTCAAGACCAACGTTAATCGCTTTTTTCGCACTCGCACCGCTCCCAGAGCGCCTTAAAGGATTTTTTCTACAGTGCAGGTGTTTTACCATAAAAAAAAAACTGCACTTACAGTCCATAGGGAAACTTATAAAAAAATGCCCTTTCTTCAACTGTCACCGGACGCCTCTGCAAACGACTCGACAAGCGTAAAGGATGAACCTGTGGCTGCAGGCGAGCGATACGACACGATGGGGAGTCTTTGGGGCCACCGCGCGTAGGCGACTGTTGTGGCTTTAACACACCGATCGATAAAGGGGATATTTTACTACGGAAATTACAGAACGACGATAAAAGGGAATGACGAGGACTGTAAGTTGATAACGGCAAGCTGAAGATGGATGATAAGAATGTGTTTTATTTTATGTCGGTAGTATATACTGGACGATGTTTTCATCCGTACACCTTTCAAACGAGATTTCTTTCCATGGGTTTATCAATCGATTAAGAACATTTTTTTAATATAAAAGTGTTTAGAAACTAAATAAAGAATATTGGAAAGTCTTTTTGGTTTGTCACATATATATTATATATATTTGAACTAATTATTTTTTTAGTTTACTTAATAACACTCAATTGACTATCCAATATTCAATATTGTGTAACTATAGTCTATTTCAGAAAGGTGTAGAGTAGTAAAAGCTCATTAGGTATGCAAAGGGACTACAGAGTGATGAATATTTAAGCCACTTTCATAATTTGGCATTGATTTCATTCCAAAATTGTTTACAACAGAACAGACCCAGACCCGAACAAACCCGGGTTTGGGTCAATTTATGGGTTTTGCCTATTGTTATCCATTTACAAACACTGAAAATCGTGTGACAAAGGCGTGCATTATGTAAGTAGGTACATAGTATTACGTAGGTACACTTATTTTTTTTTTATTAAACATGATAAGAAAAATAGAAAATACAAAAAATACCTTACAGAAATTAAATTATAAAAAATCATAATATTCTTCGTCATCTGAGGAACTGTCATCCCCTCTTGACGTTATAATTAAAGGGTCATCTGTGCGATCGATCAGGTGGTCAAGATCCCACATTTTCTCCTTTTCTTTAATGACATGATGGACTGCTTTTCGCTAGTTCTCTGGTGTCACTTTCTTAATGGCTTGATCAAACAGTTGCTTAATATCTTTCATTTTGAATATCGTTTTGTGTCTTGCTACAAATCCTTTCACTTGCGCCTATACAAAATAGGATTTAGTTCGCAATGATATGGCGGTATGCGCAGCACAGTTACACTATATTTTTCAGCTATATCTTCCACGGGATATTCCATAAAACGATGTTTGTGTAAATTTGCTATAGCTAATAGTTCCTTCTTTATCAAATTATCTTATTTTTTTTCTTTGGTTACTTATCATAAATAATTTAATGCACAAAATTTACCTGCGCCTATGGCCGACACCGAAATTGAGCCGAACTGGACGGAATTTCCTATTTTATTACTCTACACCTTTCTGAAGTAGACAAACAACTTTTATTAAAATATTTTTTTTAAACTACGGGTTTATTTTTAACTTAAAGTTCAATTTTTTTTCTATTTCTAAGCTTAATATTATAACATAATAATTCATCTAAGTCACCTGCTGATGCACTTTCTTTCTAACATCAGTGGCAAACCCTACTCTCGGAGCCGCGACGCGATCGCCTGACCGCGCTGGCGTCCGTGGACCAAACAACATGACAACTGTAAATTCGGGTAGCTATAAAGTCCTCTTTTAGAAGCCTTTCATACCAGCGTGAAACGCGACATCGTTTCCTGGCTCGTCCAATTGAAAATGCAATACAAGAATTTCACTAAGGGCTTCACAAAAACTTCTAATTTGGCGGAAACTTATTTTTAAAAAAATTGAAAATTTATTTTAATGTTTTAATTAGTTATAAAGGGTGATTTCTAAGTTGATACTTCTTTATTAACTGTGCATAGAAGGCATTAAAATAAAAATAAAAATATTTTCAAATACCTTTTTTTTAACTTAAAAATAAGCGAGATACCGAAGTAAAAAATCTAAGTGCAGGCCTGGTCATCAACACGTAGCCTGTTATACTTTATGTTGTTTGTCTTATCTCTTATTAGTCATGCAATTTACGGGTCGGTGGTGAGTTATTTGGCAATACACTGCGGTGTGTTCTTCTGAAGCAAGTTAATTTTAAATTGGTGACACTTGAAGACAATGAACTAGTAGATATGGTGCTAATTTAGGGTGAGTGTAGTCAAAGTGCAGCTGCTGCTTCGAGATTATACATACAACGCTTTCCCTTGCGGGCTCATCCTACACCCAGAAGTTTTCTTAATGTTATTCAACGGGCAAGTTAGGCAGAACCGTATTTGATCCATAGTGTAATAAATGAATGTAAGTACCTTATTTTTGAGTTTTTTGAAAAAGGGTATTTAAAAATGTTGTTTATTTGAATTCCTTCTATACACAGCTAAAAAAGAAGTATCAACTTAGGAATCACCCTGTCTAGATTCAAATTATATCATCCATGCCATGCAGAACGTAAAAATAGTAATCATGAGACTATTCATGTTAATTTATTATTTTCCCATAAAATTACAAACGATGCCCAGATATTATCTTAAAAATCTCCACTGACGCCGCGCCCCTCAATTCTCGAAAAACGATGATGGACCTTTCGACCTTTAAACCCATCGCTGTACAATATCCGCTTTTTCGATTAATCCATTGCTTGCCTTCCGCTATTCATTTCGTTGCCTCATTGTTATTCGACGCGTTTCGGCCTTGCCGAGAGAATATGGTGAATTAATTGGGTGTGTTATGTGGCGAGACTTGTGGGAGTTTATTGAATGACACGTCACAAATTGCTGAGAATAATTATTGATCGTGTGGTGCGTATTTAGTTCGTACAATAAAGGTGATCTCCATGGATAATGGGGGCAAGTTATACATAGGTACTATAAATTATTCCTACGACCACCTATGAAAATGAGAAAAAAAGCACGGTTAACTTGGTTCGAAAGCGCAGAATATCACACGCGTGTTGAAAGAAAATATTTCAACTCTAGAGTGGAAATACAAGGCATACTATTTAATTTAAACATATGATGCCAATTTGACAGACCACACCTATTTATTAAGAAGAACACATTTTAGAAAGCAGTTTAGTTTATTTATCACGTATTTGTCGAGTAATTCAGAATTACAGTGTGAAATTATAAAAAAGTTAAGAATATACTGGAAAATCTATTACCAGTCAAAACAAGCCCCGCTGAAGAAAATGTCATATATTAAACTTAAGCAAGAAGTGTTTATGGATCGCCATAGTGTAGTGACTAGAGCCATGACCTACAGATCGAAAGATCACAGGTTCAAATCCCATCAGGAGTACTTGACTTTTTTTTATGAAAACATTAAATAATTTATAGAATTATTTTTAATTGAAATCTTCCTTGTTGGGTGATTTTTTTAAATTTATGTTTAATGCATCTTTCCTTGATTAAATAAAAAAATTCATTCAACAAGGAAGATTTCAATTCAAAATAATTTTATAATTTATTTAATGTTTTTATAAAAAAAAGTCAAGTACTACTGATGGGATTTGAACTTGTGACCTTTCGATCTGTGAAATTCGCATCATATGTTTAAATTAAATAGTGTGCCTTGTATTTCCACTCTAGAGTTGAAATATTTTTTTTCAACTTTAGAGTTGAAATATTTTTTTCACAAATCAAAGGTTTTTTTAAATAATTCTTTGTGGTCGTAGGAAAAATAGTGTACATTACTCGTGTGAAAGTGATTATTCTAAAACTCGGAGAATTTCCGCACTCGGCCAACGCCTCGTGCTAAATATCTCCTCGCTTGAAAAGTATCACTTTCATCACTTGTTATGTAATATACTATATTGACATACCTAACAGTTTTACCTTTTAGATGTTTGATTCTTAAATTGATACTTCTTTTTTAGCTGTGTATAGAAGGCATTAAAATAAACAACATTTTCAAATACCTTTTTTCAAAAAACTCAAAAATAAGGTATTTACATTCCTTTATTACACTATGGATCAAATACGGTTCTGCCTAACTTGCCCGTTGAATAACATTAAGAAAACTTCTGGGTGTTGGATGAGCAAGGGAAAGCGTTCTGCGTATAATCTCGAAGCAACAGCCGCACTTTAACGACACTCACCATATCTACTAGTTCATTGTTTTTAAATTTTACCATTTTCACGTGTCACCAATTTAAAATGAACTTGTTTCAGAAAAACACCGCAGGGTATTGCCAAATAATAATTCACCACCGACCCGTAAATTGCATGACTAAGAAGAGATAAGACAAACAACATAAAGTATATTAGGCTACGTTGTGATGACCCAGCCCGCACTTAGATTTTTTACTTCTGTATCTCGCCTATTTTTTGAAAAAAGGTATTTGAAAAATGTGGTTTATTTTAATGCCTGCTATACACAGCTAAAAAAGAAGTATCAACTTAGGAATCACCCTGTATAAAGAATGACATACTATGATTGGAATGTTAAAAAACTTTTTTTTCTTCAAGCTGTACCACAAAATAGCTGTGGACTATCCCATGTTGAGTTGCACAAAGATTTTAATCAATTATCTGTCAAAATTCCACGGAAATATCAAATCTCTAATGTTCTAGTTCAGGAAATCATTTATTGGCCCCCGACGTCAGCAAATATTTCAAAGAACTAATTTGCCAAAATGTCACGAACAATATAGGGTGTTCCTTAACGACATGCTAATATTTCAGGATGTGATTCCTCAGGTCATTTTATTAAGAAAATTTCTAATATAAGTATTTGTCCACAAAGCCTTGAAATATTTTAATTTTAAACGTTATTTTGTAATAGCACTTTAGATATTAGTTTCATTTTTTGTATGTGTTAATACGAAATGAAACGACATATTTTAGTAAGAAAAGTTATTCTATTGCTTTACCAGTGGCGTCCCTGCACACGTGTCCTATTGTATTTTTACAAAAAGAGATTGTACGCCACTGACATTTTCCATGCAGATATTTTTTCTCATTAGCGGGACCAATTCTACAAAAAACGGCATGTTGCGTTTTTCTCGTCAGACGTCCCGTTCTTGATTCAAATCATTAAATTACAATAATTGCTTAATTTTTAGCTGAATTAAATTTCAAAAAGTGGTGGCGAGGTCTACTCGAGCTATTCTACCTAACCTAACCAATTTAAATTTAATGATTTTAATCATTTTTCTTGTTAAAAATATCAGAGGACACGTGCAGAGACGCCACTGGTAAAGCAATAGAATATCTTTTCTTACTAAAATATGTCATTTTATATCGTATGAACACATACCAAAATTGAAAATAATATCTAAAGTACTTTCGGAGATATTACAAAATAACGCTTAAAAAAAGACCTTGTAGCAAAAAATTTAAGCCCTTGTAAACAAATGCTTATATTAAGGAATTTTCTTCATAAAATGACCTGGGAATCACATCCTGAAATATTAGCACGTCATTAAGGAACACCCAGGGCGCGTAACTACAGGGGGGCCGCCCCCCCCCCTCCCAGACGTCGCTAGCCCTCCCCCCCAAAAAAAGGCTAACTTTGTAAGCTCGCTACTTGCCTTGCAAATATAGCATAATAAATGTATTTTGGTTGTCAGCCTCAAACAAATTTTACTCGTTTAACTTTGGGCATGTTTATTTAACGTTGTACGAAATAATCTTGCCAAATATCACTCGACCATCATTTTTTTATTGGTTAAATTTTCCATTTTTCACTCAAACTTTTTTGGCAATACTCGTTAAACTTTGGGTTTGTTTATTCAAAAATTAAATCCCTCGAGATTCGCTCTTGGGATCTAATCAGATTAAACATGTCCAAATTCAACTCGAAAAATTTCCAAAAAAAGTTTTCGTGACAGATGAAAATCTAACCGATAAAAAAAGAGGTCTTGTGATATTACTGTTGATTATTAACCAAATTTCTTAGAATTTGGGCGTGGTCCAATAAAAATTTCACTGTCCGCTGGCCCGCATCTACACGAGCCGCCACTGCAAGTCACAATACCAGGCCCACCCTAGGCCAGAGGGCTAGTTATGCCACTGAACACCCTGTATATTGACGCATTATATTTAACTGGGTGACTCCATGGGTCGTGCTTTCTTCTTTAACCGACTGTCTAATAAGTTGAGTAAGTACTTCTAAAATCGAGTTGGACGGAGGCCAATGGGCGCCTCAACGGAACCAGATTTGAATTACGACTGACGTTTCGCCCGTTCGCCACCGTCCGCTTAACCATCAAATTAAAACAAATAACCATGGCATTTGTGTTCGGTTATTTGTTTCATTTTACACTATTTAAATGTTTGTGGATATAAAAAAACATGTTATAAAGTCTTTTGACACAGTTGTATTTTGTGTTTATTTGAATGACAGAAGAGTTTTGGACTAGGACGGATAATTCTTAGTATCATCTCATAGTCATGATTGATCTATAGACTAGGAGAGATAACGTTGAAAATCTTTTTTTTTTTGGTAAACAATGGGACTATACTGGAAAATAAGTTTTTAACGTCATAGTGGCAAGGCTTTTATTTTATTCTAATTATGTCTATTATAAAAAAAACGCTTTTTTAACCGTTTTTTAAAATCCACCTCAATTCAGCGGTCCCTGAAAAGTTGTCAATAAATGCAGTGAGAAGAGCGATATAATCAATCTTTTTTCGCGCCAAAACAAAAACTCCCCCGACATCCCGGCGAGCCAATTCTGCCAACTCAGAAAACGATTAAAGAGGGCAATAAATTTAAACCACTGAAAGAATTCACGCCACAAAAGAAACAAAGTAGAGGGCGTTAAATAAAATAACAAGATTACGAGATTTAAATCGAGGGGAGTGTCTGCGTGATGATTTAATATTTTTATATACCTAGCAAGATGCTTAACGAGATTAATAATAAATTCAAAGAATTTGTCCATTTTTACTTACAGAGACCTGATATTTGATATTTTGTAAGAAACAACAACGTAGAACGAAGCCAGTTGGTTGCCTATTTTAACCTGAGATACCCAAAGTCAAAGTCCATCTTAAAGGATAGACCAGTTGTCTAGGTCAGGAGTATATTTGTTGTTTTGACTGATAGAAGAGTTTTGGACTTGCATTGTCTTTATTTGTTTTATATCACAACGTTTCAACTGGTAAGTATCTCCAGTCGTCTTCAGGTGAATACTAAATAAGTAAAGTAACTACAGCTCTATTTATACTAGCTAGATGCACAAGAGCATGACCGAGATGGGTGCAGTCATGCGTTTAGTTCGAGTGCGGTATTTTAAGTTTACTTAGCAAAGGTTTCCAGATATTTCTTATATCTAATGATGGCTTACTAAAGCAATCTGGGGAACTTCCTCTTCCTCCAATGTTGTTGTTTTTGCAGGATTTGAGCTTCTCTCCACTTGATGTGTTGTCTTCACTTCTTAAGGTCTGATGGTGCCAGTTTGAGGCGAAACATATCACAACAAAAATAAACAGACCGTAAGATATTCTGTCTTTTTTCTTACAAATCATAAATAAATGTTTTTTCTCTTGTTAATAATACAGCTTGTGTCAAATTCGATATATGGTAAATTAAAAAAGTGTTATTAAAGTTATAGCGACTATAAATTTAAAATTACTACAAATGTGCAATTTTTTATGACAATTTTCAATTTTATTTTGGAATATATAGGTAACTGTCGAAAAGCCAAATGGCCGTTTAAATTTTTTTAATAAAAATGAGTTAACCCAGTGGCGTAGCCAATATAAATAACTTTCCAAAACGAACTTTTGTAAGATTTTTTTTTAAATCACCTCTTTAATTTCCAAGTAATACCTATATTTTGTCTTAAAATAGGTTAATAAAGTTCTAAGAACAAAATATATTATTGAACTCGTAAAAAAATTTACATGTGGCGACACCGAAAGAAATCGCAGAACACCAATGATAGTTGAAGAAGTACTAATCCTACTCCTCCTAATCCTCCTTTTTTTATTTGTTGGCGTTTCCATGAAATTAACGAATGTATTATATAAACCGAAAGACGACTGTGTTTTCAAAAATTACTGAGATATTAAGAATATATTCTATTTCCGTCGTCGCTTATATAGGGACGTTTCCGCCTTCCCCCCTTCCCCCCTTCTCCGGATAACATGCCATATAATCTATATTACCTCAAACGTTGAATATTTTCAAAAGAAAGGTTATCCAATAATTTTGTATCATCTTGTACATTTTAAAACATGAACATATTATTGGACAACCTTATTAGTATTCCATGGCAGTCACGTATAAATACCCGGCATTGCTAAATATGGCGTTTCGAAGCACACGAATGCCATAATAGATGATAAGCTATACTATGCATGCAAACGGAAAATAAAATATCTAGAACTTTAGAAAATAATTATATGTAATAAAGGCCATACTAGTTTTTTATTTAACAAATCTAAATTGACTACTTACCCAAACTGCGCCTGGCATCGTTCATGCGAAAATATAACTTTGCGCCTACGTACCTATATTTTTTACGAACGTCAGACAACGAAAATTTTAAAAAATGAACATTTTTTGAAGAATCAATGGGTATTTTAAAAATAAATTAAAACAAAAACTTATATATACAGGAGTAGTTAAAGTTGATTCCTTTCACGCCAGATTCCGGAGGTCCCTTCTGCGCATGCCCAGGTTTAGCTGTTTTTAAACAGGGCTGTTTTAGCTGTTTTTAAACAGGGCTGTTTTAGCTGTTTTTAAACAGGGCTGTTTTAGCTGTTTTTAAACAGGGCTGTTTTTAAACAGCTAAAACAGCCCTGTTTAAAAACAGCTAAAACAGCGACGCGCGCCTGCGCACTGTCTGGGCATGCGCAGAAGGGACCTCCGGAATCTGGCGTGAAAGGAATCAACTTTAACTACTTACAGGGTGACAATTTGAAAACTAACAGCATTTAATATTGCCTCTACCAATGATAGTATGAAAATTTGGCGAAACACGTCAATTGATATATCGAGGGGGACATTTTTTAAGACATTTATTTGTTGTCGTATTACTTTCAACCCCCTAACCCCCAGGGCACCTACCCCTAAAATTTTAAATGGCAACCCCTATTTATTTTGCCATTTTTGTGTTCCTTATAAAATTCTACATAAACTGTATCATTTTTTTTTCAAAAAATGTAATTATTTTATTTTTTCTAGTGGCGATATCGAAGACGAAATGTAGAAATACATTCCAAATTCCTTTATTTATTTACATTTCGTCTTCGATATCGCCACTAGAAAAAATAAAATAATTACATTTTTTGAAAAAAAAAAATGATAGGTACAGTTTATGTAGAATTTTATAAGGAACACAAAAATGGCAAAATAAATAGGGGTTGCCATTTAAACTTTTAGGGGTAGGTGCCCTGGGGGTTAGGGGGTTGAAAGTAACACGACAACAAATGTCTTAAAAAATGTCCCCCTCGATATATCAATTGACGTGTTTCGCCAAATTTTCATACTATCATTGGTAGAGGCAATATTAAATGCTGTTCGTTTTTAAATTGTCACCCTGTATATATTTAAAATTTTCGAAAAAAAATTAAAAATCTGATGATTGCGCAAATACCCCCTCTAGCGGCGACCGATATAACAAAAAATACAACATTTTAAACGTTACTATAGGATAAGCTCTGTCAAATGAGACCAAGTTTGTTAAATTTGGTTAAGGCAAACCAGTGTTATGAGTATTTCTTTCAAAAGACGTTCCCCCTCCTCCCCTTAGTTTATTTTGAGAGTTAACTTAGCATGTATTAAAACAAAGTTACGCCGTATATTTTAAAGAATAAAGCACGGAAGTTTTGACAACATTATTTCACATATTGTCGATGAAAGTCCTGTAATCTTATTCGTCATATGTTGAACGCCCTCTAGCGGTAAATTTAGGATCCTAAAAATAATTTCCAACAATTTCTCTTTGTCGATTTTGTAATGATTTTTTTTGTTTCAACACGTTGGGACAAACGGATTCTGAGGTATGGCTGGGGTCCATTCTTATTTGGCCTGCACCCGGTACTACAGTTTTTTTTAAATCTTTGTAATGAGACTATAGTCTAATTAAAGGTGTAGAATAATAAAATGGGTGATTCCGTCCAGTTCGGCTCAATTTCGGTGTCGGCCATTGGCACAGGTAAATTTTGTGCATTAAATTATTTATGATAACTAACCAAAGAAAAAAAGTAGATAATTTGATAAAGAAGGAACTATTAGCTATAACAAATTTACACAAACTTCATTTTTTGAAATATGCTGTGGAAGATATAGCTGAAAAACATATCATTGCGAACTAAATCCTATAGAACTTATATGGACGCGAGTGAAAGGATCTGTAGCGAGACACAACACGACGTTTAAAATGAAAAACTTAGCTACTGTTTGATTAAGCCATTAAGGAAGTGACACCAGAGAACTGGCGAAAAGCAGTCCATCATGTTATTAAAGAATAGGAGAAAATGTGGGATCTTGACCACCTGACCAATCGGACCGTCGACCCGTTAATTATAACATCAAGAGGAGATGACAGTTCCTCAGATGACGAAGAGTGTTATGAATTTTTATAATTTAATTTCTATATAAGTAATGTATTCTTTAAATAATGTTTAATAAAAAAATAAGTAATACTATGTACTTAATGCACGTCTTTGTCACGCCACTTTCAGTGTTTGTGAATGGATACCAATGGGCAAAACCCATAAATTGACCCAAACCCGGATAGTACTACCTGCACTTGATGAAAATAAAGAATTTTACAATAAAATCAATGCCAAATTATGAAAGTGGCTTAAATATTCGTTGGATCACTCTGTAGTCCCTTTGCATACCTAATGAGCTTTTATTACTCTACACCTTTCTGAAACAGACTATAATAAGTGCCTTTTTAGTTTAAGGGGACGCCGGTCACTATATATTATTTGAGCTGAGGGGCCTAGGGGGGCCCTGAAATTTTTTGCTCTGGGGCCCCATGACTACTAGATACGCCACTGCAGGTAAGATGCAGTACCATGTATTAAATCCATTTTTTATAATGCCCGACAGAATAAAGCCATTCTAACACAGATTAAGACACACCTTTAATTCCACACACGATAATGCAACATATATTTTAAATCAAATTAGCGCAGCTTAGCAAGAAATCAAACGACCTAAGAAGTTCCTGCATCCTGCATAAGCGACAACAATAATTCCTTTTATAAAGCTTGTCCTGTCTAGTCGTGTTTTTATCTAGATAAAGCCCGACTTCTTTTCTGCGAGAGAACGTCTCACTGATATTTCCATTAAGTATCGGAGGTGCCCTAAGTTAACATCCATCCTTTGATAAATCCCCTTAAAAGAAAGAGACAGACGTTTAAAGATTTCAACTTATCGCTTAATATATTTGGTCTAAGAACGATTTCTTGCTTCTCGCTTTGCTGCCGACAAAACCGTTGTCTGTCTTTGTTTGTTCAAGCGTGTACAGTTTTTATTTAGGTGGTGTTGGTACAGCGTACAGCGAGCTTTCCCCATTTATTTAATGACGCCATTTATAATTCAATCTTAATTAGTAAAGGTCTCTGCTTTCTACAGCATTACATGTACAATATTTACTCAGAACTTTATGCCGCGGTTTCATGCCGAATAATGTAAAGTTAATTTATTTACAGCGGGTTGCATAAATATAGTTCTCGATTAGCATAACTGCGTATTAAAATGACAAAATGTAATTAGAGGCTGGCAAGGCCAACTTTGTAATTGTGCGAAATACAGTATATTTTACGAAAACTGGCATCCGATAGCATTGACAGCGGCCATATATTGTAAAATCTAAGGCAGTTTTGCGCAAACAAGCAGTAGGCCTAGCTAGCCTCTGATTAAATTTTGTCTTTTTAATACGCGATTAAGCTAACCGAGAACGATTTTTCTTTACGCAACCCGATGTAATAGTTATTTACGATATAAGTGTTGTAAAGATTCATATTACAACACGAGATGTTAAAGTTGTCAAACTAGGCGTCAGCCGAGTTTAATAAAACATCGAGTGTAGTAATATGAATTTACAACAAGAATATTGTACAAAATTGTATCTACTTTCATCTATGAATAAAAATTTTGGCAAAAGGCATTTTTAAAAATAAAAATGCACCTGTAAAAATACACCTGCTATTAAGTTTACTAATCAAGTTTTTTATGTTACCTTTCGCATAGTTACTATTTCGCATGGTTACTGTCGAAACTTTGTCAAACAAATTCAAAAATATAAAAAGCGTTTTTCAAAACGAGCGATTCTGATGGAAGTTTACCCTCTGATATAGAAGCAGTGGCAAACGAAGCGATCTCAAGTTTAGTTCCGACAAAATCCAAGGCGCGGTATGAGTTGGAGTATCAGAAGTTTGAAGATTGGTGCAAAGCTTACAAAATAAAGGAGGTGTCTGAGATAATGCTTTTGGGTTATTTTTCCGTAAATCAACGGTCCCAGAAACCATCTACACTATGGACTCACTACTCAATGTTGAGAAATATGATTTCAGTCAAGAAAAATCAAGATATAATTGTTAATAATAAATCATTCTTCTAAAAAGTGTGGTTTTATTTAACAGCAAAATTTTAATGAGACCGTTTTTTTCCATTACAGCACTAGTGCTGTAAAGGCACCCATTACAGCACTAGTGCTGAAATAGATGCCCTTACAAAACGATTTACAGAACTGTAAAATTCATATTACTAAATGAAAGTAGATAAATAAATGTACTTTAGATATTCGGCATGAAACCGCGGCATACATTTCTACCACGAGGATATCAATTCGAAAGTTTTTGAGAACTATTTTGGTGAAATGATAAAATATCTTCCAGTTGATTCAGTAGTAATGGTTATGGATAACGCAAGCTATCATTCACGACGCACAGAGAATACTCCAACTTCAACTTGGAGAAAACAAGAAATTATCGACTGGTTAACCACCAAAAGTATTGAATTTGAAGATAATTTGATAGAGAATGAACTATTAGCTATAGCAAATTTACACAAACATCGTTTTATGAAATATGCCGCGGAAGATATAGCTGAAAAATATAGTGTAACTGTGCTCCGCGCACCGCCATATCATTGAGAACTAAATCCTATAGAACTTATATGGGCGCAAGTGAAGGGATTTGTAGCAAGACACAACACGATATTTAAAAAATGAAAGCCGTTAAGCTACTGTTTGATCAAGCCATTAGGATAGTGACACCAGAGAACTGACGAAAAGCAGTCCTTCATGTCATTAAAGAAGAGGAGAAAATGTGGGATCTTGACCACCTGATTGATCGGACCGTCAACCCGTTAATTGTAACGTCAAGAGAAGATGAGAAGTTCCTCAGATGACGAAGAATATTATGATTTTTTATAATTTAATATCTGTATAATAAATGTTTTTATGTTCAATAAAATATAATCAGTGTACCTAATACTATGCACATATTGCACGGCTTTGACAAACCATTTTTAGTGTTTGTGAATGGATAACAATAGGTAAAACCCATAAATTGACCCAAACCCTAATGGTACTACCTGGACTTGAAGAAAATAAAGAATTTTGCAATGAAATCAATGCCAAATTATGAAAGTGGCTTTAATATCGTTGGATCTCGCTGTAGTTCCTTTGCAGACCTAATGAGCTCTTATTACTCTACACCTTTCTGAAATATACTATAGTACTCGTACAAAAAGCAGGGCATTAGTTGTCTTGTCTAACAGATGTCTGAAAGATGTCTAAAAATCGTATGTTATAATCGTCTTATTATAAGTGTCAGACGAACAATTTATAATTAAAATTAACATTACACAAGAGTTAAATGTGATCAACTACTAAACTAAATATTTCACTACTTACAAGTGTATGATCAATAATTAATTTCATTTTTATTACCCACGAATTCGTAATAATTTATTATTGGATGGTTTATTACTATAAAGGTTATGACCCTCCTTTTTCAGATTTTACATTACTTGAAACTTTATGCATGATCAGCCATTAACTAACTTTTATTACTAAAGAATTTCTGAACAACTATTACCTAGACTTGTTAGAATGTACTTAAAAGTTTATGACCAAACGGTCACTAGATTTCCCACTATTTAAGAGTTAATATTTAACTATCACTAGATTTTTACTACTTACTTAAAAAATTATCACCCACCATTAAGATTTTCCATTACTTAAAAATGTATGATCAAGCATTAAATATATTTGTCATTACTCAAGGGTTTAGCCCCTAAAACTTAACTAAATTCAACATAACCTAAGATTATATGACCAACCTTTAACTACATTTTTCATTACTTAAGATTTTATGACTGCCCATTAATTAAATTTTTCAATACATAAAAGTGTATGACTAACCATTGCCTAAATGTTTCATTACTCCAGAGTGTATGACTAATCATTATTTAGGCTCAATTTTGTACCTAAGATTAACCTTAGGTCTAAACCAGCGTTTCCTAACCTGTTGTCCGCGGACTCCTGGGGGTCCGCGAGCAAATGTTTGGGGGTCCGCGGTCCCATAAGCATCTATCTTACTTAGAGCATTAGCAAAAATAAATAAATTACCTACGCCAAACATCTGTCCGAAAATTGCACCTTTTTTCACTCAGGGGTCCTTGGTATTATGCTTGATTTCCTTGGGGGTCCGCGGCTGAAAAAGGTTAGGAACCGCTGGTCTAAACCAAAGAATAATTCTAAAATCGTATAGAAATGTCCAAAATGGTGGATTTATAATGTGGCATTGACGGCAAAGTTTAATTTAAGCGTAATCAACCTGGTCCTAACTTGAACGGTAGTAGAGTTTTGAATTTGCATTGTCAATATTTGTTTTGAATCACAACGTTTCAACTGGAGATACTTACCAGTTGAAACGTTGCGATATTTGATATTTAATAAGAAAAGAAACCCTCTCTTAAATATTTTTCTGACACTTTGTTTTTGTTTTTTGTTTCGCTTGAAACTAGCATCATCAGATCGTATAAACACTAAAAAAAAAATTTTAATCGTTTCTGAAACAAAGTTAAGCGCATCACAGTAACATAACTAGACTCACACTCCAGTTACCTTTTCTTTACTCGAAAGCATTATTTTTTCTGTTTTAAAGTATTTTGGTCTAGGTCTAAGGCAAGAACCATTGAACTTAAGATGTTATATTAATAAAATAAATAATATATTAAAAAAAAATAAAATTACTTCTCATGCCTTAAAAACTTGCTTATTTCCTAGTAGAGTATTGTGACGGTAAATCTTTTTGAAAAAATAAACGGCCTAACACCATAAGTTCCTGTAATGTAATTTTAATATTTAAGTAATTGAAAAAATAATTGCCAGGGCCGTAATAGTAAAGAGAGGATAATTTGAAATACTAGTGAGGTGTTATTTGATGACAAAACGTTAAAGTTTTAAAAACCTTTAAATTATATTAAATTTACAAAGCTTAGAAGTCCTTAAAACTGTTTTAAAAATGCCAGATCCGTATTTAAAAGAAAATGAATTGAGGTTGGTAACTAAAGAACGAAACGTCCAATTTGAAAACTAATAACGCCATATAGTAGAACGTAAAAAACGGCTTTAAAAAAGTATTTTTTATTTTTTTTCTTAGTCATGAATAAGGGCGAAAAAAATTAAAAACCAAAACTAAAAATTTCGGTTTTTTTGCGGATATCTCCAAAGGTATTCGGAATATTTGCAATTTTCTTTTACCAAAATATTAAGCCCCAAAATACGCAACTTTACCTCAATTTAACCATCTTCGTATCTCTTACCGTTTTCGAGATCCCCTTGTACGCACACGAATTTGTAGCACCCTGTATATTACACTAATTTTACAGCGATTTTTCAGAGGAATTTATAAATGATAGATTAAAACGTATTTACTTAACAAATGTAAAGCTTGATTTTACCATATTCTCGTTTACCTACAGTGAGGGAATGATAGTGTCGATAGGTTAGGTAAGAGTGGCAGACCCTTGGTTCTGACCAAACAGTCTCACATAGTCCTGATTAGGTCCGTTGTGATACCACACGTGTTTCGTAGAACCCACCTTCATCAAATCTCTGATGGTTAGTGCGACGTAACCGCGGAAGGATTTTAACAACTCATTCAACCCAGCCACTACTGTTCAGAAATCTGCTCAGCCGTCCAAGTTGTAAGTTGCTTAGGCTATCGAAAAATGGTTCACCCAGAGTAGTGAACCTCCTTCTTGCGAGGCCAGGGCATTCACACAGAAAATGTTGAATACTTTCTTCCTCTTCTTCATCTCTGCAACTTCTGCAGAAGTCGTTAGTGGGTATTTGCATACGTTCGGCATGTCTACCGAAGAGGCAATGTCCGGTAACAACCGCAGTAATATTTCTCACGTCCTTTCGACTGTGTCTCAATAGCTCTGCGGTTCTCTTTTTATCGAATGTGGGCCACAGTTGCCTGGATGTACTACAGGTTGTCAACCCTGTCCATCTGTTCTGTGCAAGCTGCTTGGCCGTGTAGTAAATCTCCTCTTTGACCAATCCCAGTGGTTTGTTCACTGTATTGTCTGCTAGATCAGCTGGCATGCCTGCGCCCTCTCTTGCGAGCGCATCGGCAGCCTCGTTGCCATCTATTTTGGAGTGTCCAGGAACCCAGCACAGAATAACCCGATGTCGGTCGCCAAGTGTGCATAGATTGTTGCGGCATCGCTTTACGAGCTTTGATTTAACGCTGCTGGAACAGATTGCCTTAATCGCCGCCTGACTATCACTGAAGATGGTGATTGACGAGGCTACTCCCTCCCCCAAGGTGTTCTTGCAGGATATTGACCACCTTCTCTACTGCCAGTACTTCCGCTTGAAAAATACTACAATAGTTGGGGAGTCTATACGATTTCTGTATTTGTAAACTTTCGGAAAAGACCCCGGCTCCCACACCAACGTCCATTTTTGAACCGTCTGTAAAGATTGCGTGATCTGTTTTCGTTATATTCTGATTGCCTTCCCACTCTTCCCTACTTGGAATAAGTATAGAATACCTTCTATCGAAGCATGTTATTGGGACAGAGTAATCAGTCGGGTCTCGTAGATTATTCCCCGGGTCGATAGTTTGTTACTTTTTAATTTTTATAACAAAACCAAGATTTACTGCTCAGTCTAATTTTTAAGACATACGGTATATTACTAAAATATTACCATTTGAGAACTAAAATACGACATACCTAAATGCCATGGCATCATTGGCGTGCATACACTATAGGCAAAAAAGCATTGCCTACCCTGGGAACAATAAAACCAACAGAAACAGTTTTTTTTCTATTTTAGTTTTTATCCGTGTAATCCAACTTTGTCAACTTATCTCTACATTTAGGCTCGGACTGGGACCATTTGGGGCCCCTAGCTAAAACCTGTAAAGGGGCCTTCTACCGGGGGGTCTGGGGTGTTGAAAATTAGGTGCTTGAAAATAATGAAAACGCGTTTTTACGTTATTTTTGCACTTATAAAGAAGAATAAATTCAGCTAGGTTCTTATACGAATATTATGATTTTCGAATTTTGTTAACTTTATTATTCATTAAAATAAGAAATTAACAGTATTTTTAGGATACCACAATACTACAAAACACATGCTGTAATGCTAATAATTACAACGGAGTTCAAAATAAAGTGCGGTATTTTATTCGCCCCAAAGTATTAACGAATTATGTCAAAATTACTTGTGTAATAAAAATAATGACAAACGGATTTTAGGGATTAGAAAAATAATACTAACATTTATTTAAAAATCCTGTGTATTTAACAGTTTACAATGTTGTTATACTTGAATAGAAGGGGATTAAATTAACTGAGATGATTCGACATTTTACTCCCCTAGGCCTACAGTAACAGCTTCTTTGTAAGCAACTCACTTGTTAAAGCTACTATATCTAATATTTTATTTTTGTCCAAATTTAAAATAAATCCCTCTCAACATTAATAAAAAGCAGACTGGACATAAGGTCTTGGCCTAAAGACGACCGAAGTCGATTTTTAACTATTGTAAGTTTAGAAAAAACTCGTTCACATGTGACTTGGGTAGAAGGTATGGTAAGAACAAATTTATATGCAATATACAGGTTGGTAAACAGTCCAGATTGAGTAAGTTCAAACAGAACAGAAAAAGCACATTTCAAACACTGGAAACATTGTCTATTTTCAGAGCAGTCAATGTGAGCATTTTTTTCCGCTTCTTCGGTTGGGTCTTCTTCGTCACTGCATCTGTCTCCGTAGTTCTTATAGTGTACTCTGCCGCTATGAAGTTGCTGTATTGTTGTGCAAACTGTCGCAGCTCTATCAACAGCCGATTTCTTTTAATTTTACACAGTTTAGAAACACTGTGCAGGGCCTATTTGGGGCCCCTCGACCTGGCCAGTCCGGGCCTGTGTACAGTAATATATTAAATAATAATATAGGACCAAAAACTTAATCCTATATCATTTCTACGAGGGCTAAACTAGATTCCTGTATAAGCATTCCGTAAGACCGCTTTAAAAGCAAAGATATGTTCATTAGCGTATTATGCAAAAGCAAAAGCACTGCTTTTGTACGAGCGGAAGCAAGCGAGAGAGTCGGTAGGCAGTAGGGTAGAAAAAAATGTAACAAATAAACCCGTCGCAACCTTCGACCTTCTTTCATCTATCAGCCAAGCGCCAAGAAAGCAGGCGTTTGGTAAGTGCATTGGTGTCAATCTTCAAGTTGTACCGTAGTTTGGAAAATACTTCGCTTTCTCAATATAAAATATGCAACACGCCTCTATAAGTTTTATTATTAATTAGTTGAGTTAGGATATTTTTAAAGGGATAACGGATAAGGTATCGTAAAATAAGAAGCACTTTTGAACGCCGTTTTGAACTCATTTACAAATAATGTCGTTTTATTCTTCTTCTGTCACAGGGTTCTTTCCACAAACTCAAAAAGAAGACATTTTGTGACAAAATTTCAAATTTAGATGCTTGAATGCTACGGAAGGTAAGTTTTTGTCTTAAATGCAATTTTTGGCTACCCTGATTAAAACAGGATTGCACGTCACTGCATGGCATAAACAAGACGTGACATTAACCAGTTTATTTGACCTCCCAATAATTTTAGTATTACAATTTCGACTGACTCTCCTTGTACCCAATTGGGTATTTACTGAATATAAAGAAAAATAAGCCAAGAAAGTTGTTAGTGATTACTACAACATAAAAAAAATGGAAAGGTCGACAACATAGTCCGGTAAAAGTAAAGGAATCTTACAAATAGACCAAGTTACAAAAAAAAAATAATGCAAATCATTGAAAAAAGTTATGTTTTATTACCATAACATTCAAATCAATACATAGTAACAGAGCTACAGCCCCTGAAGGAAGGACTCTAAAGATTTGTTTCATTAAATATATTCGAAATAATAAAAAATATAAAATTTAAAAATGTTGGTAAACTTTTTTGTAAACTGAGTCGACTTAATGGTGTCATTTTGCCAACCAACAAAATCCCGCTAATCGAGTTTTCAGGCGCTAGAATCTCACTGGCTGATACCTGAAACCGGATTCTCAATTCGCTGGAAATAATTATATTTGGCGCGGAATATGAAACAGGTTTTTACAAAATTGTTTGTGTGAATTCCGAGAAAATCACGTTTGAAATAGCGTTTAGAAGGATTTTGTTGGTAGGCAGAACGTAACTATTATCGTAAAAATTACGATATTTAAAAAGTAGCGCCAAGATGAGAGGGGAGTGGGGTAAAATTAGATCCAATTTACTGGTAACATTGAATTTGGTACTATTTTTTATAATAATTAACTTTGGGTGAAGAGCACCTATATGTTCAGTGTATATAACCTTGTTTCTACCCAATCTATCAATGGATAATTATTTACCATCCCTTTTAATAGGACACCCTGTAAATATTTCACACATTGCCTTTTCGATGTAAGACGAGTGAGTGAGACAGCATCTCTTGCCGATTCATTGCGGGACTTATGCCCGTATTCTCCGTAACGCTTCAAGCCGGCTTAAAATTTAATACAGCTTAAATTGCTGATTTCGTATTCGCAGTCGCTATTTGGAAACTTAAGCTCAATTAACTTTAAGCCTTAAATATTGCAGGCTTAACCACGCCTCTGCGCCGTATTTAACTTTTCTTTGCTCCTGTTGTGTAATATATACCTATTTGTATTTTTCTAAGTTAAATATGGAAATAGAAGATGAAATATTTATTGAGAACGAGGGAGATATTTTGGATGTTATAGGTCTTGGATTTCCCAAAAGAATCTATGAACGAGAAGTATATTATCAACATCGTCTTGTAAAAGTAATTTTTGTGGGCAATCCACCGCCAGTCAAAAAATAGGTTCTTTTTCTCCTCTGCCACTTTTTTACTAAGCTCTTTCTTCTTATTACAGTATAGTTTTTTTTACTGATTGTTAGCATAGTTATTTGAAGGATTTACCGCTTTAAAGTCTTCCTCCATGAATTCCCACACTTCTTTTTTTACGGAAGCAAGGTCGGTTTTTTTGTCCTCAAGAGTTATCGCATATTTGTCAGCGATTAATCTGAATAGGAATGATTTTTCTGAATATTTAAAATTACAGCATCTTTTTTTCCTCCATTTTAGCAGGAAAATTAAAATTATGAAAGAAGAAAATTTTAAGTCAGTTGAAATTTGAAAATGAAAGTCATGGTTTAAAACCCACAACACAAAGTTAGTAACGATAACACAAAGAAGGCGTAGATTGTCTTTCGTTGCTGCAGCCATTAACTTTTAAAAGAAGAAGAGAATAATCGCATCGTTGCCAGCTCAAAATAAGGCTTTAACCAAAAATTGTATAAGGTGCTTATTAAATTTAATTTAAGCCAGCTTTAAAATTTAACAGAGCTTAAATTAAGTCCGCTTTATAAAAATATGGAGAATACGGGCATTGATCTCGGTGCGGGGACGTCTTTGAGGGGGTTTACCCTTGAGTGGAGACCTCTATGTCAGCGGCCAAAACTAAATAATTTGAGGTTAGTTTTGTTTGCCAAATCGTGACAAGGCATTGACATTCATTTACGATACACATCGGGCTGTCAATAATTTAAGGTTAGTGTTAGGACAAGATGTTGACATTGGTTTGTTTACTTTAATGTGTTAGAGACAATTAAAAGACTTATTAGTTTATTCTCCATTTTCATTCTCGCTCAGTGGACGTAAGTAGGATTTTTTTTTCTTAAGAGACGGATAGCTAGAGCATTAAGGCGGGAAAGCGCCGCAGGCGAAAAGTTTTCGGGGCCACGCCCAAAGTTCCATTAAAATTCATCTAACTACTATCAAATTTCGAAAATTACATTATTACTTCTCCCCCTCTGCATGGTTCGATTGAATTTATTTTTGTGTTTTTTTTTACTTTTTTTTTGATATTCCTAGCTGGCTCTTTATTTAAAAAGAAAACATTTTTTATATTTGTGAAAAATATGAATATTGGTGTCAATACAAAATTTTAACATAAGACGTATGTACGACTCTAACCATCGTTTTTCGGGCTCGATTTTTCATGATTAAAAATAAAGTAAACATCGCTCACCACGCCAAAATTGATGATTTTTTCAGAAATCCTGTATTTTAGGAGCGTAGATCTAAGAGCAGTTTTTGATGTAAATGCTTAGGTTTTGAAATACACCTTCTTAAGTGCCGTTTTGTATATTCATAATAAAGCATTCTCGTTTCTTCCCGCACTATTTTTTTATTATAAATTATCACACTTCTTCCATAAAACATATTTCAAATAAAATTTTTACTTTTTTTTTTTTAAATAAATACCTAATTGTTTTCTGTTATAAAAATATTTTATTGCAGTGGGTTATATTTTGTTGATTTAAAATAGCTCCAAAAAAGGGAAAACGGAACAGCCAAGTATGTAATAGAAAAATGCTATAAAATATTATTATTTTTATTCGTTTTCCTTTAATATTGCATCATAAATCAATAACTAAAACGATATGCGTCCGAAACCTTAATCTCTGTATAAAACAGGATTTTTAGTAGGAAAAGCTTAGAAACTAAACATTTCCTACAAGACCTTTGTAATCTAAGCCAAGAATACATTATTTAAAGATTTTTAATTAAGAATCCAAGCGTGAGACGAAAAATTAGGTTGCAAATAGACTTTTAGACCCTTACTCGGAGGCTCGGTCATGTTAACAGCCAGTTTTACCCAGCTAGAAAACCAGATAGTTACCGATCAAAAATTCATCGATTCTGTTCGATAAAAAGTAGAAAAAAAATTATAATATTTTTTTACCATAAAATAATTATAGATCGCCACTGTCCTGGAATGAATAAAATAATGCGAGGACGCCGCTGCAGTGAAAGCGTTCATTTGCTGCAATATGAAGTTCCGTTCTCTTGTTATCGTCACTTCCGTTTCCCACTTGGAAACGAATTTACGGTATAATAAATTTTATATAATTATTTTAAAAGTACTTATTTCTGTTATTTCAGATATTTATGTTAAATGAATTAAAATGGCTTTGAGTTTATTTTTTACTAGGTCAGACAAGTAATAATTATACGAATATTATCAAGTGGCGTATTTAGGGGGAGGGGGGGGACTGCAGACCGGCAGCCCCCCCCCCCCCTCCCTGAGCCTATGAGCTCGGGTCTAAAAGTCTAATTGCAACCTAATTTTTTATCTCACACTTGGACTCTTAATTTATATTTTTAAGTAATGTATTCTTGGCTTAGATTACAAAGTTCTGGTAGGAAGCGTTTAGTTTTTAAACTTATCCTTCTAAAAGTCCTGTTTTATGTAGAGATTAAGGTGTCAGACGCATATCGTTTTAGTTATTGATGTATGATGCAATTTTATAGGAAAACGAGTAAAAATAATATTATTTTATAGTATTTCCCTTTTTTAGAGTTATTTTAAATAAGCAAAAATATAACCCAATGCAATAAAACAAAAACAAAAAACAATTAGGTATTTATTTTTAAAGAAAAAAATTAAAGTAAAAATTTTAATTAAAACATTTTTTATTGAAGAAGTGTGATAATTTATAAAAAATAGTGCGGGAAGAAACGAGAATGCTTTATTATGAATATACAAAACGGCACTTAAGAAGGCGTATTTCAAAACCTAAGCATTTGCAACAAAAACTGCTCTTAGATCTACGCTCCTAAAATACATGATTTCTGAAAAAATTATCAATTTTGGCGTGGTGAGCGATATTTACTTTATTTTTAAGCATAAAAACCCAAGCCCGAAAAACCCTGGTTAGAGTAATACATAAGTCTTATGTTAAAATTTTGGATTGACACCAATATTCATATTTTTCACAAATATAAAAAATGTTTTTTCTTTAATAAAGAGCCAGCTAGGAATATCAAAAAAAAAAAGTAAAAAAAGACATTTACAAAAATAAATTTAATTCAACCATGCAGAGGGGGAGAGGTAATAATTTAATTTGCGAAATTTGATAGTAGTTAGGTGAATTTTAAACGAACTGTGGACGTGGCCCGAAAATTTGTCGCCTGAGGCGCTTTTCTGCCTTCTTCACTACGTACAATATCATGAAATACATGTAGTCCTGACTGTCCCTTTCTCCAGAAAAAAAATGTCCAACTTACGCTCACTTTTTCCAATTTAACCATTTTTGTATCTTATATGGTTTACGTGATCCCTGTAGAGTGCATCCTTATCTGGGACACCCTGTATATAGATATAAATTTCGCATGGGGCTGGTAACCTTGAAGAAGAATTTAGATCTATTGGTAGGATGCTCTTAAAATAAAAAAATTGGGCCACATCCATCTCTCGAGCTACTAGTTGTTCATCGTTGAATATAAGAAAAAATACATTTCTGCAAAAAATAAATCCCAATTCGATAGAATGTTACTGTTGGGCCAGCGTTTCGATTATTCGCAGCATCCGTATCCGTCGACCCTGAAGGTCTCGAGGGTCCTCGGATCAGCAGACAGACGTCCATTACGAATTCTTTATGACCTCCCCTGGCCTGACACGTCGTATGGCTATTGCTCGGCTTTATGCGGCTTTTAGATGCTTTTATTGGCCTTATAAATAGTTTATGTGTCATAAAATGTTTACAGATTTACCTCATTTTGAGAAACATTGTAATTGAATAATTCTATGATAGTTACACCAACCTACAGAACTGCGCGGTGCTTAAGTACTTTTGTAGGCTTGAAAATGGTGCTTATAGTCTATTTCAGAAAAGTGTAGAGTAATAAAAGCTCAAAAGGTTTTATTTTTTAGCGAATAATTCCACTTTTGTCAATAGTATAGTAATTCTAAATAAGTAATTTACATTTAAAATTATCATACAAGACACAGCTATAGTCTATTTTAGAAAGGTTTAGAGTAATAAAAGCTCATTAGGTATGCAAGGGGACTACAGAGTGACCCAACGAATATATAAGCCACTTTCATAATTTGGCATTGATTTCATTGTATAATTGTTTATTTTCATCAAGTGCAGGTAGTACCACCCAAATTTGGGTCAATTTATGGGTTTTGTCTATTGTTATCCATTCACAAACACTGAAAATGGTGTGACAAAGGCGTGCATTATGTACATAGTACATAAATTAAATAATAAAAAATCATAATATTCTTCGTCATCTGAGGAACTGTCATCTCCTCTTGACGTTATCATTAACGGATCGACGCGACGGTCCGATCGATCAGGTGATCAAGATCCCACATTTTCTCCTCTTCTTTAATGACATGATGGGCTGCTTTTCGCCAGTTCTCTGGTGTCACTTCCTTAATGGCTTGATCAAACAGTAGCTTAACGTCTTTCATTTTGAATGTCGTGTTGTGTCTTGCTACAAATTCTTTCACTTGCGCCCATATAAGTTCTATAGGATTTAGTTCGCAATGATATGGCGGTATGCGCAGCACAGTTACACTATGTTTTTCAACTATACTTATCTTCCATGGCACATTTCATAAAACCATGTTTGTGTAAATTTGCTATAGCTAATTGTTCATTCTTTATCAAATTATCTTCTTCTTTTTTGTTAGTTATCATAGATAATTTAATGTACAAAATTTACCTGCGCCTATGGCCGCCACCAAATTTCTGAAACAGACTCTAGGCCTTGAAATTGATACTTAAGTAGGTACTGAGAAATAATTACGAAATTGGTACTTGAATTTTGAAATAAACATCATTACAACTATAAAGGGGAATTAAAAAATAATAAACTAAAATTTTCCGACTGTTTAAAAAAAGCAAAATTGATGATATTTTTGAAAAAAATTATTTTAGATATTAAAAAAAAAAAAATATTTTCCTTCCATTTCGTCAGAATTTTAGATAATAGTGACATTTTGCGAACCAACAAAATCCCTCTAAACGCTATTTCAAAATTTTCTCGGAATCCACAAAAATAATTTTGTAAAAACCTGTTTCATATTCAGCAGCAACTATATTTGTTTGTGTGGATTCCGAGAAAATCACATTTAAAATAGCGTTTAGAGGGATTTTGTTGGTTTGCAAAATGTCACCATTGTAATTCGGATTCAAAAAACCCGCTATTTTACTATTTAATCACTTGCCTCGTCTCCCTCTTTACAGTGGTGCCTTGGAGTTTGCCACGATATATTCGCGGATAAACCAACGAGATATCAGCGTTTGTCGGGAAGGAACGGCCGCAGAGAATTCGGTACCTACCGAGCCACAACCAAGCGCACTACATGATGGCGCGTGGATGTAACGAGGGTGGTAAGAGAGTTGCAGGCAGTGTAGCCAATCTAACAATTTTATTTGTATAAGTGTAGAAAACATTCTTAAAATAGGTTTATGCTATAAACAAAATTAAAAAAGAATTTAAAAAAACGTCTCAAATAAATATGGCATATAAAGAAGCCGACTTAAATCAAGGAACAAATCGAGATTTCCGTCTCTCGCCTGCTAGAATAGTAAGCGGCCCTTTTATCTGTTCGCCTTCCTTTGTATGGCTGTTTTTATTTAGTAATATTTTTAAATTAATAAGATAATTTTGCATAAAATTCCTTTAAAATGGAATTTTTATAATATTAATAAGTAACAACAACGCTTATAATTTCCAGTATTTATTTTAAACATAACAATTAATATTATAATAATATATTATAATAATATTAGGTACTTATGTATGAATGTTTTAAATAAAATAAAGTTTTTATTTAATATTGTGATTCGTTGCCAGGACCGGACTGACAAGAAGTGTAAAACATATGAATTTAAAAAAATAGGCAAGAACAATAATTCATCAATAGAAGAAAGTAATATAGCCATTATATTTTGAGGGTAGGAGGGTTTAAAAATCGGTTAAAAAAAATCCAGGACCGTATTTAAAAATGTAAAGTTGGTGATGGCCGCTCGGAGACGAAACGGCAGATCTTTGGTTTAGTAACGTCATTTTGCAGAGGAGGAAAAATGACAATGATAAAGTGTCATTAATTTTTAAATAGCTTGTCAAATGAGCTCAGGAAAAAATAAAAACGATTTTGCAAAATTTCGGTTTTTTTCGAATAAAATCAGAAGTATTCGGAATTTGAAAACTTTTAAGGCGGCATTATAATTACCACCGAATTGCCCAACTTTGCCCCCATTAACCGTTTCTCTAACTCGTATGGTTTCCGAGATTCCAATGCTGGTATGTCGAATTTGTAACACCCTGTATACATATTAATATTTTTTTAAATGTAGTTTTAACATTTTTTTAATTGTAATATAAGGCGATAAACGAATGCCGCAACATGTCAGGATTTTCTTACGAATGTTTTTTGTTTTGGAAACAGTAATAAATAAATCTGTCGATTGGCTTAGATTTTATAAAATATTTTACAATAAAAAGATTTAGCAGCATCTCAGTTTTGAAAATTAAGTATTTTGTCTGAAACTATATAAATAAGTATAATATCGCTGACACGAGTGTAGGGCCCCTCTGAAAGTGAGGCCCGAGCCTACTGGGTCTATTGGGAAAACAGGCCCTGCATCCTAGGAGATACTGATTTTTAAAAAAAATACCAAATAAAATTTTCCACCCAAAAAAAATACATGATGTAGGAACATCCGCCAAAGATCTTGAAATTTACACAGAAAAAATATATACCAATAATAGTGTTTTATTGACTGCCTTTAAATTGTTTCAATAAAATATATAAGCTTAAAACAAAAAATGATATTTAAATCAATAAAATTAAAATATTTTGATCAATTTTAAATTTAATATTGTATAAGAAGATATTATTTAATTAATTAAGAATTGTGTTATACCAATTACAGTGTATAATATAAAATGATAAACTTTAAGATTGCCTTTAAAACCAAAAAACAATTCAAAAGCATAACTAATTTAAATAATAGTACTGTAATTTAAGTAAATTACATATTGTTTTAAGCAACTGAATATTATTGTGAAATAATTAACTAGGAAATATTAAAATAAATTTAATTTATTTCAATGGTATTTATGTTTAATTTAATCATAGAAAAGGTAGGCAACAATTCTTCACTTGCGTAGCGGGGATAAAGGACATTTTTCTCCTTTGGCTGCCGTCGCGTCATCGCCTTGCTTCCTATAGTATTTATATATGCGTTGTGGCTTTGTTTATTTTGTAAGAATAAGCGAGTTCTATATTAGTGCATTTGTTATGGAAAATTTACTTGTCTGTTGGGGATTTCAAGAATTAATACGATATCAATACTTTTATTTACTTTTAACATAATATACTTATTTTATAGCAGCCTAAAATATTATTCATTTAAAACTATAAAAGTAATCACACAGTATAATAAATATTTGAACGCATTATAGCTGGTTTGCCATAATTATAGCTTTTCATTGAAAGCCAATGGTATTTAAATATAAGTGCTTTTATGCCAAATATATCCTTTCATTGGAAATTAATGGCATTTTCATATAAACCAATGAGATCTTATAGTTAAATAAGTGATAATCGTTATTATGAAACAACAATAGGTTAAGCATTAAAACAAATAGAATAGTATTCACCTGAAGACGACTGGAGATGCTTACCAGTTGAAACGTAGTAATTCTAAACAAATAAAGACAATGCAAGTCCAAAACTCTACTGCCGTTCAAATAGAATAGTTATTCAGGAATAGCAAATACAGTCTATCATTGATTTAAAGAGTTTCTCCACTCTTAAAAATGACTTGGTATTTGGTACTAATTTTTATTTGTTCTCGTGTTTACGTTACCAAAAATAACTATTTTTAGTTAGGAAAACAAAAAAGATTTTTTTCTTGGTTATATTTACTAAAAAATGATGCCATCAGAACAAAGAAAATATCTTGTTTTCATATTAGTTGGCAGAAATAAAATATTGTGTTTAGCTGAATTTTACTCTGAATATTTCTTATTTAAATGTTACATCAAAGTTCCTACAAACTTGTATTTATCAATTAAGCTTGTTGTAATAACACATTATGAATTTGTAGTCCCTATCATTTTGTTAATTTTGATTAAGATACATTCTTAGTTACTAGAACTAACTTTTCTTTTCAAGTAATATTATTCTTCATATTTATAACTAACAACATCAACAGAGACTTGACGCCCTTGCCCGGTGACATCATTCTAGCCTGGACTGTGAGGAGGTTATGTTATGTTAGGGTGCTTTTGCGGTTCCGTGTCCATTTTTTCGTGTTTTTAAGGCAATAATTGGCCATTTTCATGGCCGTGCCGGTGTGGAAAATGGATGTGACAATATTTGGTGTAATTTATTTGTGTCTATTGGCTTTCTTGTGTACGTTCTTATTGGCAGAAGGAAGTTAAATCATAAGTAAGTAAACATTTTATTTTTTATCATTGCAGTTGTACATTAGAAAGTTTAAATGAGATTTTGATAAAGCATGGCAAGGTGACCCGATGAGAAATAACTAAAAAAAATTTTTTTTGTCTTGTTTTTGTTCTATGTTCCATTTCTATAAAAGAAAGTCATATTGATGAATTTTTAATCTGACCAAGTACAACAAATTTCATATAGCTGTATATTTTAAATAGAAAGTCCAGGGGATATTTTTTGTTTTTTAATAATCGCAGTTGCAGATAAGAAAATTTAAATAAGGACAATTCAGTTCTATAAGCAATTGAACAACCCAAAAGGTTGAGTAAAATAAGTTAAAAATCTAGTTAAAGAAACCATAATATCCACCATATACCAAGGCATTTTTTTATTTATATGGGGACCTAGGAAAGAATATTTTTCGTTACTAAGTATAAATTACATATGACATTTTTTTTAGAAATGAAACAGACTTTTTTTAAAGTTATTTCTATCAAATCAACTTGATAATTTTGCCATGCGTTATAAGCCGTTCATTGAAACTTTCTAATGTGCAACTGCAATGACTTACTTATTTATGATTCAACTTCTTTCTTACAATTAGAATGTGTAGAAAAAATATAATAAACACAATGTTGTGACTACATACGTAATTGTTACTCTATGAAAATTTCAAGTTTGTCTCAAATAAATGATTGCTTTGGCAATATTTGTAGATTGCATCATTAACAAAAACAATATTGCCTTGAAAAAAAATTTTCAATTGTCCATATTTACACATTAGTTGTGACAACTAATTTTAAAAGCGGGAGTACCATATAAATTTAGTTATCCGTATATAAAATTTCGTTGTGACAACTAAAATTTGTAGGTTGGGTTAGTAGTCGTTTAAATACCTTATTCTTCTTGTAAAAATGTTTTATGATTCTAATTTTAGTTTTTTTTTCAATGTACTAGTACATACAGAAACTTTCGAAAGAGTCTAAAGAGAAGAAGTGTACGGAGCCGACGAAGCGCAATGATTTGTTGGTTTCCTTGGTTACGCTTCACGAACTTCACCCCCTGAAGGCACGTCAGGTTCCTTTCAAGCATTTCCCCCCTTAAGATTGACTTTGTTCCTTGTTTGCGGAAATAAATTACTTAATAAAGTTGTAATTCAACGGGAATATGTGTTTTATTTTGAACATGCCATGTGTGTAAAGTAATGCCTCTTAACCCATTTCTTTGTTCGTAAACTGTGTTTCTCATATAACGGTTTCACATTCGACCTTTTGCAAAATCACAGACAAAAACCGTAATATATTTATTATTAAAAATAAGCAATGTTTTTTTCTAAATCATGTTGCGTTAAGAATTTTAATAATAATTAACTAACCAGCTGTGACATGCATGACATTGCCAGAAATAATTTTCTGACAATCATACTGGTCCGGTTACTTTAATTTTTAATTTACTAATCAGGCACTTTTGATTGTGAATTAATAATACCTGTCAATGTCATTTATGTCACAGTCAAACTGGTTGGTTAGTTAAATCTGGTTAAAAATATTTGTGCAACCCAACATCCAACAATAGTCAATTTGATTTATTGTTCTGTTTGCGAAAGAATAATAAAATCGAGAGATAAGCAAAATAGCTGTAAAACGGTTTTAAAAAATTAAAAATGGCTTTTGGGCATTAATATTAATTTTTAGCGCTCGCTGTAGTAAAGTTTTTTAAGATAATCGCCAATTTATATAACAGCAATACTGTAAGCGTGGAAAGAGAAATGATACCGGCAACAAAATTGACAAAACAAAATTAATAATTAAATACGGACCTTGCAGTAATTGTCTAGAAATGAGTGGAAACTGGTGGGTGGGCGTAAGTAGGACATTTTTTTTCTGAAGGGAGGGATAGTCGGGACTATATATGTATTCCATGGTATGGTACCTAGCGAAGAAGGCGCCGCAGGCGAAAAATTTTCGTAACCACGCCCAAAGTTCGTTTAAAATTCACCTAACTACTATCAAATTTCGAAAATTAAATTATTACCTCTCCCCCTCTGCATGGTTGGATTAAATTTGTTTTTTAATGTTTTTTTTTGATGTTCCTAGCTGGCTCTTCATTTAAAAAAAAAAACATTTTTTATAATGAAATGAAAAATATGAATATTGGTGTCAATCCAAAATTTGAACATAAGACGTATATATGACTCTAACCAGCGTTTTCCGGGCTCGGTTTTTCATGATTAAAAAAAAAGTAAATATCGCTCACCACGCCAAAATTGATGATTTTCTCAGAAATCATGTATTTTAGGAGCGTAGATCTAAGAGCAGTTTTTGGTGCAAATGCTTAGATTTGGAAATACTCCTTTTTAAGTGCCGTGTATTTATATTCCTAATAAAGCATTCTCATTTCATCCCGCACTATTTTTTTTATTATAAATTATCACACTTCTTCCATAAAAAATGTTTAATTGAAATGTTTACCTTAATTTTTCTCTTAAGAAATAAATACCTAATTGTTTTTTTTGTAAAAATATTTTATTGCTTTGGGTTATATTTTTGTTGATTTAAAATAGCTCTAAAAAAGGGAAAACGGAACACACAAGTATATAATAGAAAAATTCTATAAAATATTATTCTTTTTACTCGTTTTCCTTTAAAATTGCATCAAAAATCAATAACTAAAACGATATGCGTGTGAAACCTTAATCTCTATATAAAACAGGACTTTTAGAAGGAAAAGTTTAAAAGCTAAACGTTTCCTACAAGACCTTTGTAATCTAAGCCAAGAATACATTATTAAAAGATTTAAATTAAGAGTCCATGCGTGAGATGAAAATACAGCCCGGCAGCCCCCCCCCCCCCCCCCTATATACGCCACTGGGTGCAGCCACAATTTTTGGTAGCCTTCGCAAGCAAATAACGCCACAGCCCAAAATTTTTTATAATCATGCTCAAATTGTATTAAATTATGTAAATAATAAAGCACCCGGAATTTTTTTTTATCAGTGGCATGAATTTTATAGTTTTTTTCAGAAATGTTGGGGGGTCCTGGGCCCCCCAGGCCCCCCCCCCCCCGTAGAACCGCCTCTGGATTTTAGTATGACATTTTTGATGCGAAAGGAGTGGGTATTATAGAAGGATGTGATAATGATGTATAATAAGAGACACACGACAAAAGGGGAGTTTTGATTACCCCATGGCATTGGGGGAAGCAGTCATTTTTGATTTGAGTAGTGCCCACCCTAAAATCATCGGGCCCCGCTTGTATCCACTAATTCCAAAAATCCTGGCGCCGCCACTGTAGGAAGTAGAAAAACTACCATTGTGTTTTTTTATGACTAACTGCAAAATTCATTTTACGAACAAGAAAAAATCGCGTTTCGATAAGCAGTTTAAAATTAATATATGCAAATACGTATACGTTTATACATGAAATTTCTATTCGCTTTTCTTTTTACGAGTACGAGTATGATCATTAAATGTAAAGCCGTGGCTAGCGTGTCGGCGATCAATAAAAATACCGAGCCGTCATTTCCACGGTGCCCGTCAATTAAATATGGATATTACGGCACGCGCAGCACATTTGTTGTGGTTCCCACATGGTCTGATGGCCACTTAGGAAGAAAAACGATAATTAAGGTGACGACTTATTCGGGCAAATGATTCTAATTGTCCTTTTTTTCAATTACTTTCTAGAAATTCTAAATTGGTTTTGATGGTTGGGGGTCTGCCAGTGGTGCACAAGGGCGGATTTAGCTTTTTGTCATATTTTTATTTATTTCAAAAAATTATTTTTGTACTACTTTAAGTTTGTCGCCTTATAATACAAATAATCATTTTTATCGTATCATTGAAGATTAAGTCATTTTTATATGATATCTTTATTAATAATTATTAACATCATAAACGTACTAAAACCTACATAACACCTTAGTTACTCATAATACATTAGTTACCATAATTTAATACGTTAGTTACGAAAGTATAATACGTTAGATACCAAATAATAATAGAACTATTTTTCATGAACATGTAAAACAATATTTTGACAGTTTTCAAATTTGATGGATTCACCTTTGTCTTTAACGTCCACGATCTTAGGTATGCCCTCTGAAGACTGATTAATGAGCGAGCAAGTACTCCTTTCGATTTCGTGCGGTTCCCCAGTGCTTAATCCACTGCCGGAAACATCGCTGATTTGAATTTTGCGAGCAATGGAAACTTTCTTGGTCACACTTTCTTCTAATTACCCTCTAGCAACCTTCGCCGATTCCCATCCACCAAGTTCTTGTAGGTCTAATATATCTCCTCCAGCATTAACAAGAAAATTTGCCGAAGATCTTCTAACGCAGTGACCAGTATACAAATTAGGATTTTCAAGTGAGAGATACTTAGCTATTTTTTAAGGTATTTTAGAGAAGAAGTGAATGCCGCAGGGCTGTACCGTACATTTCCCTTTTCTATATGATGCAAACAATCTTTGGTGAGTGACATGGTCTGGCCTTAACATTGCGTACTTTTTAAATAAAAGCACAGGATTGACTTCGCCGTTAAATATCACAGCGAAAATACGTTTCTTGTGGGTTTTTGAGTCGGGAATAGTAACAATCAGCTTGTCCTCTAAAACGTCAACATCTTCCGTGGTCATCTTCGCTAATTCATTAGTTCGACAGGCTCCTCCAATTCCAATTAAAAAAGCCACTTTCATTATTCTCGTCTGAGGCAGAACACACAAATTCGTTGACTTGTTCTCTTGTAAATACTTTTGATTTTTTTGCTCTATATCCAACATTTTTCTTCTTGATGAAACGTATTAAGGCGCCGTATTTGTCAATTTCCACTCTTTCCTTCAGTTCTAAAGTCGCTCGTAACATGGCATATTTCGGCCATAAGGATGTAGCAGAGTATTCCTCAGAGAGTTTTGCGAAATACGCCAGCAATACCGTTTCTTCTGCACCTTGAACATGTACTTTGTTTCGCCACTCACAAAACCGCCGATATTCTTTTTCATAATGGATTTTAGATTTGTCCGGAAGCAAGTTCAACCTTATAATGTTGGCTGCAGCTAATATATCGTCAGGAATATCAAAATCTTGCATGATTTTAATGATGACTTTTTGAAATGCCAAAATGAAATGACATAAAACCTTGTTTTTATTTTCGCATCGCCATTGTCAATGATACGATAAAGCTTTGAATACAACTCGATTATTAGCGATTTAACACCGTCTCGGACATTGCGGGTGACTCGGCTGTTGCCTCGTCACCTAGTAATGTCCTCGACTATTATAAATAGCATAATAATCTCGTTATATTAATAGCTATAAATTATATATTAATATTACTAGGTATTTTGCGATAACTTTAAAGAAGCCGTTACCGACGTACACTTGTTGGTATTCGTTCAATCACACGCCTCGATCAAGCGGGTGATTTCTTTATAGTTTCTGGGAAAATATATTGATGTTTTTAAATATAATTATTTTAGGAAGAGTTTAAAAAGTTTTAAATAAAAATATGTGCAGAAAGGAAGACGAGCCGATCAAAGGGCCCGACAACCACCAAAGTATCACTAAACGGCTAAACTAAATAAAATATTTTTTTTTTGGATTATCTACTCAGTTTTTGTCAGTGTGGCTCAGGCACTTTATCCGCCAGAACTATGAGCATGGTGGGATTTTTAAATAGACATTGAATGACAAGAAATAAAGTGGTAATAAAAATAGCGCCGCAGGCGAAACGTTGCCAATACACCACTGGGAAGGGTTAGGTGAGAGGCGATATTCTGTATGCTTGCCGCGGGCGCCCAAACAACTAGCATCCGCCCTGCTCTATTGGTCTCTTGCTTCAGAGTTATCTGTTCTACAGGGTATTAATATATTATAACATATCGAATAAATTGTTGCGTATAAAAAACTACCAATCCCAATGTCAGGATGGCCGAGCGGTCTAAGGCGCCAGACTCAAGGTTACCTTGCCTACTCTGTAGGTTTCGAGCATTCTGGTCCTCTCCACCAAAGTATCACTAAACGGCTAAACTAAATAAAATATTTAATCGATGCGATGTCCACTTCACAAATACGGCGAAACCGCGAAAACTCTAAAATTTAACCTAACAAATACTAGAAGAACGCGAGCTGAATTCGTTCACGACACACAAGACGAGTTAGCAGGCGTTGAAAAACCGGTGATCTATTCGCACGTGAGAGGGATCACACTCGTGATTGGATATAGGCTGTTTGCTAGTAGACGTTGCCACTTATTGTAGTTAAAATGTTAGAAACTACTATTTCCCTCTCTCAATTTCGTGTTTATTAGCGCTTATTAATGTGGCTTTTCGGAAAAACCATGGAGACTTAACAGCCACCAGCCTTACGCGCTATTGTCAGATTGTAAAAAAATTTAAAATAGTGGAAAAATAGCAAATAAGGAAATAAATTAAGAATCGGAATGAAAACATATTACCTATTTGCTTGCTGTAAATTAAAAGTACCTATTTAAGTAATAAACCAAGAAAATGTGTAGGAGGGTAAGAATTACTGAGGAGGCTCAGCCTCCCTTTTCTTCTTCGAGGAGTATTGTGCCGCTTACTAGTCTAGCCGGCGAAAGGCGGAAAGCTCGATTTGTTTTTTGATCTGTGTCGGCTTCTTTGTATCCGCAAGAACTATGAGTATGATGGGATTTTTAAATAAACATTGAATGACAAGGAATAAAGTTTTTTTTAATGATAAAACACCTGCACTGTAGAAAAAATCCTTTAAGGCGCTCTGGGAGCGGTGCGAGAGCGAAAAAAGCGATTAACGTTGGTCTTGAAACGTTGAAGATTGTATTCATTGGGAAACACGACCTCAGGAAGATCATTCCACAAAGATGACGTTCTCCAGATGAAAGAATTCTTGAACAATGAAGTTCGAGGAGTACTAAGCTGAACAACATATGGATGAGCGGCAGTGGTTCGCCGTGTATTTCTGTTTTGCATTGCTCTAGGTGGAATCAAGTGGGCAATGTCAGTCGAACACCTGCCATGGAAATATCTGTAAAAGAGAGCCAAATCACCAACCTGTCTTCGATGTTTCAGGCTATCAAGGGTCTTGGTCAGCTCGGGGTCGCCGATCAGACGAACGGCTCTCCTTTGAATGGAATCCAGTAGCCGAAGGGTGTGCTTGGGTGCAGCGCTCCAGACATGAGAGCAATATTCTAATGATGGTCGAATCTGGGCTTTGTAGAGTGTCAAAAGTTGATGAGGTGTGTACAACCTTTTGGTGCGGAAAAGTACACCAAGTTTCTGTGCAGCTGCCTTGGCAATTGCGGCAACGTGATCATGCCAAGACATATTACCTCCCAGATTGACCCCCAGCAAATTAATAGACGGTGCCAGGGGAGTAGTCATGGCCTGTAAGGCCATGACTACTCAGGGGAATTGCGTGTCCTGCCATGACTCTATCCGGTTCTGCAATGTTAACCTTTTTGGAGAAGACTGCTGCCTGGGTTTTCTTAGCATTAAATTCGACTTGGTTACTGTCACCCCAAGCCAAAATTTCTTCCAGGTCATTGTTGAGACGCAATACTTCATGCTGCCTGCGAAGATGTGCGTCGGCAGCGGATGTTTGGGGAGTCAAGGTAAAAGATGAGACAAGTGTGCTGTCATCAGCAAAGCTATAAATTGGATTTTGGGTTTTCACTAGAAGGTCGTTAATATACAGTAATGGTAATAACAATAGCGCCGCAGGCGAAACGTTACCAATACACCACAGGGAAGGGTTAGGTGAGAGGCGATATTCTGTATGCTTGCCGCGGGCGCCCAAACAACTAGCATCCGCCCTGCTCTATTGGTCTCGTGCTACAGAGTTATCTGTTCTACAAGGTATTAATATAATATATCGAATAAATTGTTGAGTATAAAAAACTATCAATCCCAATGTCAGGATGGCCGAGCGGTCTAAGGCGCCAGACTCAAGGTTACCTTGCCTACTCAGTAGGTTTCGAGCATTCTGGTCCTCTTTGAGGGCGTGGGTTCGAATCCCACTTCTGACAAAACTTTTTTTATACCAATAATATTTCGACTATTAATGGTAAATTGTTATTAACTCAGTAAAGGCATAAAAACTCGCCAGAGGAGAGTAAAATATAAGTAGGTATACCAAATATATATTTTTTTAAACAGGGATAAAATATTGTTATTCGGTCACGTATTTGACTTTGTCACAGACGACAATATCGTCTTTCGTATCGTCCTTCGGAAGATAAGCCCTGCAGTCGTATCTACGAATTTATTTGTCGCCAACTGTGCCTACGCCTACTCCAAACTGTCATTTTTTGTCCATTGATGATCCTTAAAATATTTTTATAGGTATTTATACTACGCCTTTGGTTAATTTCGCGGTTTAAACCTTCTACTAAATTAGCATGACCAGTCAATAGCCATGAAACGAACGATTTTATAACTGCAAATTTATTCAATTTATTATCGAAAACAATATTTTTGACTTTGCGGGAATTGCTTGGCTCAAGGATATCATGTCAAGTCACCGTGATAAAATTAAATTTTTGTTACTTAAGTAATTTTATAAGATTTACCAACGAGGAAGGGAGAAAAAGTTTTTTTTCTACGAGTGACCGCAAAGAATCTACTTTGCGCACACTTTTGCATACGCAAAGTAGCACTTTCCCACACTCTGTGCGGGAATTTTTTTTTCCCGCACACTTATTTTAAAGCAAAATTACCATATTATAGACGCGTTTTTTTCTTCTATTTTATTATTTTTTTAGATATTTATGCAAAAATATTGTAACAAGATAAAGTTGACAGGTGGTTTATGTGTTGCCTTATAAACTATACCGAAGTATTGTGCCGTGCGGGTCAAAATTTTTTTGAAATCTGCATTATTATATTTGCCTCTAATTTTGTTCAAGTTAAAAAAAAAACAAGTATTTTTGTGTCAAATGCGGTTTGTTCCCTTAGCAAAAATGTGAAGCAGTTCCAAGTACTTCAAAGAATGGATCCATTTCTTCCTTTTGCAACACGACAGTACTGATGAACCAGGAAATGACATCTACTACAACATTTTCACCTCTAGTTACTAGATCTGCAATAAATGTAGAAAAAGCGGCCAACTGCACATTCCATATTAATGTAATTAATAATAATAAATAGGCAATTTAGGTATAAGTACTTATAAGTTGTTTTTGATGTCAATACAAATTTAAAATTAAAAAAATATATAGTTATTTCACTCGTAGAAAAAATGTTGTTCCTAACACGTGCGCAAAGTAGTTTTCCCGCACATAAAGCTTATCCGAACTCCGCTTCGCGTCGTTCGTCTAACTGCTTTCGCGTGCGGGAAAACATAACTTTGCGCACTGAATAGGAAAACTACTATATTTTTTAGCGACTAACTCGACTTTTGTTATTAATATAGTAATTCTAAATAAGTCATTTACATTTAAAATTATCATACAAGACACAGCTATAGTCTGTTTCAGAAAAGCGTAGAGTAATAAAAGCTCATGAGGTATGCAAAGGGACTACAGAGTGACCTAACGAATATTACGGGCACTTTCATAATTTGGCATTGATTTAATTGCATAATTCTTTATTTTCATCAAGTGCAGGTAGTACCACGTGGATTTGGGTCAATTTATGGGTTTTGCTTATTGTTATCCATTCACAAACACTGAAAATGGTGTGACAATGGCGTGCATTATGTACATAGTATTAGGTACACTTATTTTTTATTAAATATTATAAAAAAATACATTATACAGAAATTAAATTATAAAAAAATATAATATTCTTCTTTATCTGAGGAACTGTCATCTTCTCTTGACGTTATAATTAACGGGTCGCCGGTCCGATCGATCAGGTGGTCAAGATCCCACATTTTCTCCTCTTCTTTAATGACATAATCGCCAGTTCTCTGGTGTCACTTCCTTAATGGATTGATCAAACAGTAGCTTAACGTCTTTCATTTTGAAAATCTTGTTGTGTCGTCTTGCTACAAATCCTTTTAATTGAGCCCATATAAGTTCTAAAGGATTTAGTTCGCAATGATATGACGGTGTGCGCAGCACAGTTACACTATGTTTTTCAGCCATATCTTCCACGGCAAATTTCATAAAACGATGTTTGTGTAAATTTGCTATAGTTAATAGTTTCTTCCTTATCGAATCATCTTCTTTCTTTTTCTTTGATTAGTTATCATAAATAATTTAAAGCACGAAATTTACCTGTGCCTATGGCCGACACCGAAATTGAGCCGAACTGGACGGAATTTCTCATCTCATTACCTTTCTGAAATAGACTATAAGAGAAGTGATGCATACCGGGTGGTGCATCGTAGTTCAAAACATAGGACATCTCATGCAAGTTTTAGACTGTCCAAATATTATAATAACATCGGCCAAAAAGGAAATATGGAATCTCTAATAATACAAATAGAAAGAATAGGAAACGAAGATATTAACAAACAATAAGAGAACTAATAGAGAGAGAAATAAATATGAATGAATTAGATAACAATAGACAAACTAAAAAATGGAAAAAACAGGATGTGATAAAATAATGACAGAAAAACGCATGGGACTGAAGGAAAGAAATGTCAGAGATCAACAACACAATGTGGAAAAAAGGCGCTGTCCAAAATGACGAGAAGAAAACATTAGTACGAGCTATATTAATAAAAGAAAGTGCAACAGAGAGACTGATAACATTAAGCATCTTTATGAAAATTTTAGAATAAATAAATAAAATAATGAGTACAAGAACTGAAAGTGCATTTGACGATTCACAAAGTAGATTTAAAAGAGACAATAAATTATACAAAGAGCTTGACGACAAAAGTTAAAAGTTAGTTAGAGCAAAGAAATATTTTAATAAACAATTTATTTTCAAAGTGAAAATATAATTTTCGATACATCGAATGGTTTTTTTCTGCAAAATTTTTACTTGAAGAAGACGGATGGACTTTTTACTCGGAGGAGCTTTAATCCCCCCCCCCCCCACACGTGTCTGTGCCACTGTTTTTAACGCTGGCAGTTTGATTACATGATTACGATTATACATTCAATTTATAAGTCTACACAGCTGACTAACCAAATATTTAAACTCGTTTAATGTTTAGCAAATATCGTCGCTGCTGCTGCTCGAAAGTATCCGAACCAAAATACACTGATTAACATTCCGCTTACAGAAAAACAAAGTCTAAGGTCACTTTGAAACATTAAAATAAGCTCGGCGCATTTAAAAATAAGCGAGGGTTTACTTTGATAGTCTGGTAAATTTAGATTACATTTAACCTTGACGGAGGCATCGCCAAAATAATTAAATATTTTTAAACTAGCTTTTCACCGATGCAATTTTTTTAACAGATTTTGTATGCCTGTTTTGTGCTGTTACTACGCTGAAAAAAGAAGTACTCTTCGACCAAATGTAGTGAGCGCTTGTGAACGTTAACTACAGGCAAGATAAATTATCTTTGTATAAAGGCCTTTTTACATTGGGTGCAATTGCAAGAAAAAATTGCCTGAAAGCATGCGCTTTGTCGACGTTTTAAACAGCTGATGCAGGTTTTAAATGGAAAAACGTGCATCAGCTGATTAAAACGTCGTCGAAGTGCATGATTTCAGGCCATTTTTCTTGCAATTGCATCCAATGTAAAAGGCCTTAAGAGAATTTCAGTTGTCACAAGAATTGCTCTTGGTTTACGAAATACGACCCTCTTAAAAAACCTTCAAAGTTCTAATAATAGATTGATTTATTCTGTGGCAAAAGCAATTTATCTTGTTTCAAAAGCCTTAGAATTGGACTATCTAATCTCCTCCAATCCCTCTTGACCAGGAGTTCCCAAACTTTTTATGGAAGAAGTATGATAATTTATAATAAAAAAAATAGTGCGGGAAGAAACGAGAATGCTTTATTATGAATATACAAAACGGCATTTAAGAAGGAGTATTTCAAAACCTAAGCATTTGCACCAAAAACTGCGCTTAGATCTGCGTTCCTAAAATACATGATTTCTGAAAAAATCATCAATTTTGGCGTGGTGAGCGATATTTATTTTATTTTTAATCATGAAAAACCGAGCCCGAAAACACTGGTTAGAGTCATACATACGTCTTATGTTAAAATTTAAGATTGACACCAATATTCATATTTTTCACAAATATTTTTTTTTTTTAATAAAGAACCAACTAGGAATTTAAAAAAAAAATAAAAGAAAACATTTACATAAACAAATTTAATCCAACCATGCAGAAGGGGAGAGGAGGGGGAGAGGTAATAATTTAATTTTCGAAATTTGATAGCAGTTAGGTGAATTTTAAATGAACTTTGGGCGTGGCCCCGAAAAATTTTCGCTTGCGGCGTTTTTCCGCCTTCCCCACTAGGTACAATATCATAAAATACATGTAGACCCGATTGTCCCTTTCTCCAGAAAAAAAATATCCTACTTACGCCCACTGAGCCCCCCCCCCCACCGAGTATTTTTTTTCTGGCCACGCCACTGGTTGTACTTACTAAACCTCCACTGCTGTGTTTTTCGGGCCTACCGGACTGTTCGGTTTTGGTTGATACCGGGCCGCGTCGCAAAATTCCGGCTCGGGCCGGGACGGGTCGTGAAATTCCGGCCCATGCAGGGCTCTTAACTACGGCATCATTTATTGTAATACAATAATTGCCATTCTGGTTCAGTAACGTACTTACGTGCGGTCTTGACTCTTGATAAAGAAAAAAATACAACAATAGTATCAGCTATCAATTACCTCCACTTAATTAGTTGTAATAAGGCGTAAATATGTGCGAAGCGTAGGCATACGTTCAGTTATTTGCCGTATTGTTAAAGTTTATTGCTAATCTTAATTTGTTTTATTATACATGCAACTGCTCAAGGTTATAAACGGAAAAAATTGAATATATAAATAAAGTTTGTCACGCACTTATGCGCGGCCACGGCACGTCGAAAAACGGGGGTGGAAATTTTAGTATTAAATTGGACGCGCCGTGCTTCACTTGTGTACGCTCATCTACATTGTAATACATGCAATAAATTTAAAATATCGTTTTTCGTCGCGCCGCATGGCTACCAGTACCAGTCATATCTTAGAAAGTCCCCCGAAAATAAGCATAAGCCCAAGTATTTTGCCATCATCGGTTCCTTCTCTAGAAAGTGTCATCTGCCGGCGGTCAAAACCGTACTGACGGTATCCGTGACATTGCTCTTATTTCTTTGTTTACGTCTTGCAATTGTAAATTCTATTCGGTGTCTTTAGAATTAAAAATTTATTATCCTTTTTATATTTTAATACATAACTTTGAGAAACATTTTTAGTTTGCCAATATATGAAATTTTTCTATGATATTTAACTATAACAAACCAGTTTTGGGTATTGATAAATAATTTGAAGCAAAGGTTTGTGTTTTATATACTCTAATATAATTAGGTGCGTACTCTTGGGCGATCCTACCTTATATCTATGTACTTCTTTGTCCACTAATGAAATCACCAGAAATCATTGTATATTTCAGAAAGGAGAGTAATAAAATGGGAAATTCCATTCAGTTCGGCTCAATTTCGGTGTTGGCCCTAGGCGCAGGTAAATTTAAATAACCAAAGAAAAAAAGAATATAATTTACACAAACATCGTTTTAGGAAATATGCTGTGGAAGATATAGCTGAAAAACATAGTGTAACTGTGCTGCGCACACCGCTATATCATTGCGAACTACAACCTATAGAACTTATATCGGTGCAAGTGAAAAGATTCATATCAAGACACAAAACGACATTCAAAATGAAAGACGTTACAAAAGCAGTCCATCAAGTCATTAAAGAAAATGTGGGATCTTGACCACCTAATCAATCTGACCGTCGACTCGTTAATTATAACGTCAAGAGGAGATGACAGTTCCTCAGATGTATTTTGTATTTTTTTATAATGTTTAGTAATAAAAAATAAGTGTACCTAATACTATGTACATAATGCACGCCTTTGTCACACCATTTTCAGTGTTTGTGAATGGATAACAATAGGCAAAACTCATAAATTGACCCAAATCCGGGTAGTACTACCTGCGCTTGATGAAAAGAAAGAATTTTGCATTGCAATCAATGCCAAATTATGAAAATGGCTTAAATATTCGTTGGGTCACTCTGTAGTCCCTTTGCATACCCAATAAGCTTTTATTACTCTACACCTTTCTCAAATAGAAATAGACTCTAGTATCTTTGTAATTTGGGATAGGAAAAACTACAATTTAACACGACTAATTTTAGCATGGTTAGATTCACTTAGAAATACTAATTAGCTGATAGCCTTCCGTCTCTTTCTAACGTGTCTTACTTTTATTAATTTAATAGTTGTAACATAGATGGCCGTGGTAATTTCGGATATCCATTTTAATAATTGTGCATAACACACAACAGCAAATTAGTCAAAATCAATAATATGCATTCAACTCAAAATTCCCCGTCATGAATGCATGATTTATGGTAAATTTGATGCAAGGTCCCCTATATTTTTAAAAGCAAAGGGGAAGTCCACCATTATTTGACTGCAAACCGGTTTTAGTTTTGTTTTCTATAATGGATGGAAGTTTATCGTATACACCAGTGGCGGTTCCTTCTTGCGGCCGTGTGACCGCCCCCCCCCCCCTCCCCGCCACTTGTCAAAAATACGATAATTTTATTTTATTCATCGGGAAAAAATAAATACATTTTGTAGATCTACCGATAATTCAGGAGGATTGGCAACACTGCCTGCAATTCTCTCACAACCGTCGTTACCTACTGACCCATGCGCCGTCATGTGATGCGCTCGATTGTGGCTTGGTACCAAATGTTCTGCGGCCGTTCCTTCCTGACGACCGCGTAAGATCAGCGACCTCGCACGGCCCCATTTCACCCGCTGTGTAACTGAAAATCCGCGGAATACGGCAAAGAGCCAACGTAAAGTGGGAAAAGGAGAGCGGAAAGTCGATCCAAAAATTTTTTTTACAAATTACAAAAAAACTAAGGAAGTTATTGAATTTCTATTCTTACCAATGGAAAGGTGATATCTATGTGAGTTTGAAAAAGTTATCATGCAAAAAAAAAATCCAGAAAAGAAATATAAAGCAATGGAAACCATTACAATTATTCTTTAATTTCATTATATTGTTAATAGTTATTTACGATATAAGTGTTGTAAAGATTCATATTACAACACGAGATGTTAAAGTTGTCAAACGGGGCGTCAGCCGAGTTTAATAAAACATCGAGTGTAGTAATATGAATTTACAACAAGAATATTGTACAAAATTTTATTTACTTTCATCTATAAAATAAAAATATTTGGCAAAAGGCATTTTTAAAAATAAAAATGCACCTGTAAAAATGCACCTGCTATTAAGTTTACTAATCAAGTTTTTTATGTTACTTTCGCATAGTTACTGTTTCGCATGGTTACTATCGAAACTTTGTCAAACAAATTCAAAAATATAAAAAGCGTTTTTTAAAATGAGCGATTCTGATGGAAGTTTACCCTCTGATATAGAAGCAGCGGCAAACGAAGCGATCTCAAGTTTAGTTCCGACAAAATCCAAGGCGCGGTATGAGTTGGAGTATCAGAAGTTAGAAGATTGGTGCAAAGCTAACAAAATAAAGGAGGAGTCTTAGAAAATCCTTTTGGGTTATTTTTCCGTAAAGCAACGCTCCCAGAAACCATCTACACTATGGACTCACTACTCAATGTTGAGAACTATGATTTCAGTCAAGAAATATCAAGATATATTTTAATTAATAATTGGTAATTAATTTTAGAATTGTTAATAATAAATTATTCTTCTAAAAAGTGTAAAAATTCATATTACTAAATAAAAGTAATGAAGTTTTTTAATGAAAATTAGTTTCTCACACTCCTCCCTATCTATCTATGTGTATGTATCTGTGAGTAAAAATTTTAAGAGTTTTCAAAAATATAATAGTAAACATTAACCAGAATTCAGGTCAAGACAAGAGAACCCAAGGTTTTTAATATACCGGGTTGTGCATCGTGGTTGGAAGCATAGGCCATCCCATGCAAGTTTTAGACTGTCCAAATACTTGCTCGCCTGTTGACTTTAGAGCGGGGTTGTAGGAAGACTGTTTTAGGGTAGGTATGTGTGGTGAGAATTTCTAGCAAGATGAAGAGCGAAGATAACTTTTTAAATTTTAAAATGATGGAGCGAGCTAACAACAACAAATATTTTTTACAAAATATTTGCTTCTCGACGAATGCACGTTTACTTTAAATAATAAGCGGAATATACCAAATTATCGGTACTGCAGCCTACAAAATGAACATCACCTTGCATGCACTCGAACCCGATACCTTCAGAAAGTAAATATTTAGGCAGGCATTTTTGGATATCGCTTCATCGGACCATTTTTTATTGACGGAAATTTTACGGGTCCAACCTATTTGAGATCTTCTTCAAAATCAAATTGGACCTGCAGTGGAGGAAGTCGCTGATGAAAATCAGGAGATAATGGCGTGGAAATAATCGACACGATCACTTTTGAAAAATCGCGAGTTCAAAACTATGCCTTTATAACACAAGTTACACAAGAACGTTCGCGTCTAAATTCGCGCGGTTAAAACCTTACGTGTAAAGGCCGCTATCGGCGTTGCGTATTTTCGGCAACGGGACATTCGCAAGCAATGCTGCCACTACAGCGGTTTCGCGTCTGTTGCATGTTTAAACACGTTCGCAGTGGCGTAGCCAGAAAATATGCACGGGGGTAGGTTTTGAAATACTCCTTAAGTGCTGTTTTGTATATTCATAATAAAGCATTCTCGTTTCTTTACGCACTCTTTTTTTAATTATAAATTATCACACTTCTTCCATAAAAAATGTTTCAATTAATGGTTTTTTGGTTTTTTGTGTAAATATTTTATTGCATTGGGTTATATTTTTGTTGATTTCAAATAGCTCTAAAAAAGGGAGAACGGAAGAAACAAGTATATAATGGAAAAATACTATAAAATATTATTCTTTTTACTCGTTTTCCTTTAAAATTGCATTAAAAATCAATAACTAAAACGATATGCGTCTAAAACCCTAATCTCTATATAAAATAGAACTTTTAGAAGAAAACGTTAAAAAAGTAAACGTTTCCTGCCTTTGTAATCTAAGCCAAGAATACATTATTTAAAGATTTAAATGAAGTGTTCAAACGTTCAAAAATTAGGTTGCAATTAGATTTTTAGAGCCGAGCTCCGAAGCTCGGGGGGGGGGGGGGGGCTGCAGCCCGGCAGCCTCCCCCCTAAATACGCCACTGCACGTTCGTATACCGCTGTGTATATCAAACCGTCGCGGCACCTCATAGGTCGTGGCAGCGGAACTTTCGCGCTGGTTTGGGGGATCCTTAATTTTTTACCAATGAAACACATACATTAATTCATGTCATATTTGTCAATTTGACAGACGACAAGTTTAATATATTTAGTAAATTTTGCTGACACTTTATGAAACTAATTTATTTTTTAGTTGTAATTTATTTACACAATTTATTTGTATTGGTAAGTGGACAACTTATTAAAAGTGGTACTTATATTTAAGGTAAGTGCGGGTAATAAGGCCCACCTAAGGTTTTTTTTACAAAAATTACACATATTTTTGAGAATTTTAATATTTTGTAGAAATTTATGAACATGGAAATATATACAGTGACATTTTAAATAACAAATGAAAAACCTTGTAAATGGGCCCTATTTCATGTGGAGCAGGTCCATTCTGGGTGTACAATCCGGGTCAATAAAGACATCCTTGTCATCAGCTGTGAATCCAATGCAATTCTTATGCACCAAAATAAGACATATAGCACACTGGCGAATATATCACCCATTAATGACAGTTAAAATCAACTTTCTGTGATGTTGCAGTCTTTTGGGTGAACTCTGATGCAAAGATTTTTTTGGTTTAGGTTCAAATATAAAGCCACACTTGCATTGAGTTTCTCCATAATTGTGTTTCTATCTGGTAACATCGTGGACCTTATAGTTAATAGACTTTCTCTCACTGTGTAAGTGCCCTTGACTCTTGGGTATTTGGTGGAGGATCCTATTTGGTGGGCGTTATGTGATGTTTTGTCACTTCTTGATATTTAGGTTATGTATCAAATATTTTTTTAATTAAAAATAATTAATATTTTGAAAATCTACTGTCGACAAAAATGTATCATTAAGTACCTTTATTTTTAATTAAATTATAGTGTATTTCAGAAAGGCGTAGAGTAATAAAAGCTTATTAGGTAGATTCATCCCTTGGGAAAAAATGTTAATGTTGAATTTTCTTTAACCGTCAGAAAATGTTATACACAGGGTGTTAAAGAATACGATGATTTTTTCTCCAATTTTAATGGCGTGTAACTTTCACAATTATATTTTTAAATTTTATCACTCTACGTCAATTGAATCACTGGTTCATAGCAAAGAAAGTAATTTGTCAAATTTTTGATATCTGCTATATTTTAAGAAATACCGATTTTGTTGAAAAACCTTGCTTTATTTAAACTTATTGGTAGCTAGATCTCACTGTGCGTTGTACCGTGCAAACTTTGCGAGTGATTATTATACCTTATGAAAAGCTTGATTATGTTCAGTAACAATAGTTGTACCTAAATGTTATGATGTACAGTGGCGTACCTAAAAACACCTATATGTCTATGGTTTATGAGTATAGTGTTAGAAAGTTAGAAATGAATAAATACATTTTTTCCAAAAATTAAATTAAATAAATTATCTTTGTTAAAATTTGGTAAACACACCGTATAATATACCTGTAGTGCGATATGAAAAACTAAAAAATAAGAAAAAATTCACCTTATCTAGGGGCGAGTACTTTCCAATATAAAACAATCGTGAAAAATTGTGATATACTCATAAACCATAGACATATAGGTGTATAAGTACGCCACTGTACATCCTAACATTTAGGCACAACTATTGTTACTGAACATAATCAAGCTTTTCATAAGGTATAATAATCACTCGCAAAGTTTGCACGATACAACACAGTGAGATCTAGCTACCAATAAGTTTAAATAAAGCAAGGTTTTCCAACAAAATCGGTATTTTTTAAAATATAGCAGATACCAAAAATTTGACAAATTACTTTCTTTGCTATGAACCAGTGATTCAATTGACGTAGAGTGATAAAATTTAAAAATATAATTGTGAAAGTTACACGCCATTAAAATTGGAGAAAAAATCATCGTATTCTTTAACACCCTGTGTATAACATTTTCTGACGGTTAAAGAAAATTCAACATTAACATTTTTTCCCAAGGGATGAATCTATCAACCATTCAAAACCGTAGGTCGATATCATCTCTGGTTCAGAAAATATTAACTGTTAAATTTAGGCGAAATTTTTCTTGCTCGAAAGCAATTGTCCAGCAGTTTATATCATTAATCCAGGTCTCATCAAGATAAACGATTTTCTTCGCGCGCGCCTATGGCCGACACCGAAATTGAGCCGAACTGGACGGAATTTCTCATTTTATTACTCTACACCTTTCTGAAATAGACTATAGATAATGAATCCTTGCTACACAAAACGAAGAGAACGACTTAATTTTTATATTTTATATATCAAAAATTGTCCGAGAAGCATTTGATGGTTTTGCTACCGCCAAATGTCGTTCCAACGTCGCAGCAGAACTTAGAGTTACATTGATTATGTGATCCAAGCAATAAATGACACCATCTCTATTGCACCTCGACCTGACACAGACAAATAGCACATGGGCTTTATTACCCGCACTTACCTTATTATAGGAATTATAGAAACACGCCAAAATTTATGTTTAATAATTATGAATTTTGTGACGTCTTTTGATAAATACAGATTACAGGATAATATCAATTCCGAGTAGGCCTCACAAGTCTTTTTATTATGTATTTATCGATCGACTATAGAACAGCTTCTTTATTAAACTTCGAACAGAATTAATTTTTCTTAATTAAATAATTAACAGAATTAATTAATCAATTTATTATCTTGTAGTTTTTAGAGCTATTTTAAAGACGAGTTTATTTTTGAACATTGTTAACATTAACTGAAAGAGACAATTTGATTTCTAGCAACTTGTTTTTCTTCTTAGGGCAGACACTTGAACACTTCAAACCCAATCGAGAGATTAAAAGGAAAAACTAGGTCAGATTCAAAAAAAGAATTGTTATTAGTAAATGAAACACGTGCGTATGATGAAGTAATGATAACAATAGTTAACATTGATAACTCTTCTCTTACTACTGGCATTCAACATCCTCATGATAAAAAAAGTGAAGTTAACAACGAAGTAATGATAACAATAGATAGAACTGATATACCGACTCTTACTACTGGTATTCAAATTCAACATCCTCATGATGAAAAAAGTGAAGGTAAGGAAGTAATGACAACAATAGATAGAACTGGTATATCTTCTCTTGCTACTGGTATTCGACATCCTGATGATGAGAAAAGTGAAGTGAAAGTAATGACAACAATAGATGAAATTGATATACCTTCTCTTACTACTGGTATTGGATATTCTGGCAGTCACTTGAACTATTCAAAATCAATCAAGAAATTAAGGAGAAGAACTAAATCAGCTTCAAAAAAGGCATTGTCTTTAGTAAATAAAACACGTGGGTATGACGAAGGGATGACAACAATAGATGAAATTGATATACCTTCTCTTACTACTGATATTGGATATTCTGGCAGTCACTTGAACTATTCAAAACCAATTAAGAAATTAAGAGGAAGAACTAGGTCAGCTTCAAAAAAGGCATTGTCTTTAGTAAATAAAACACGTGGGTATGACGTAGTAATGACCACAAAAGATAAATCTTCTCTTACTACTGGTAGTCGACATCCTGATGATGAGAAAAGTGAAGTGATTAACAGGGTAATGACAACAATAGATATACCGTCTCTTATTACTGGTATTTCACATTTTGGCAGGCATTCAAACTATTCAAAATCAATCAAGAAATTAAAGGGAAGAACTAGGTTATCTTTAGTAAATAAAACACGTGGATATGACAAAGTAGTGACAACAATAGATATAATTGGTATACCTACTCTTACTACTCCTGATGATAAAAAAAGGGGAGTGAATAACTCAAAATCGTTTAACGAATTCATTGAAGTAATAAATAGGAAGAATGATCCTGTTGATTCTGACGAATCGGAAGAAGAAGATGATGATAATCCTTTCTTTAAAGGACCTCTTGAGAGAACAAAAAGTGATGACAAATCGAAAGAAAACACTGATGAACCTATTTTTAAAGGACTGGAAATTGATAATGAATCGGAAGAAGCAGATTATGATCCTTTTTTTAAAGGAGCTCTTGAGAAAGAAAAAACTGATAACGAATCGGAAAACAAAATTAATACACCTTTGCATAAAGCAGAAACTGTTACCGTTAAAGAAATGAAAGAAAAAATTAATACACCTTTGCATAAAGCAAAAACTGTTACCGTTAACGAAAGGAAAGAAAAAACTAATACACCTTTGCATAAAACAGAAACTGTTAACGTTAACGAACGGGAAAAAAAAATTAAAACACCAACTTTGTCTAAAGCAACAACGGGTAACGAACGGGAAGAAAAAATTAAAACACCAACTTTGTCTAAAGCAGAAACAAGTAACGAACGGAAAGAAAAAATTAAAACACCAACTTTGTCTAAAGCAGAAACGGGTAACGAACGGGAAAAAAAAATTAATACACCTTTGTATAAATCAAACACTGATGACGAACTGGAAGAAAAAATTAAGGCAGTACAAAAAGCCGCAGAAAATTCTGCAGTTGTTCTTGCACGAGGTAATTACTCCCCGCCTTAAAACTCAAAAAATTAAAAAAATTATACCGGAGACTAATACAATTTATATCGTATTCTAGAGCTACTTGCACACCCTGGGAAAAGTTGGACACCTTTTAACATTTTAAATTTTTTCTTATTATTAAAGAAATCGTCCCTAATTCTCAAAGAGACCTCATATAAATTAAGAAAAGAAAGACACAAAGTCTCGGTCTCAAAAAGTTATATTTAAATGTGAAATGTTACACGTGTTTCGCTCTTTTAGGAATCATCAGACTTCATTGCTGATGCACATACATGCATTGTTAAAAATAACTACACTATTTATCGTTAGCAAGAAGAGGGTAAGGCGGAAGAGGGGAAGAGGGGAAGAGGAGAAGAAAGAAAGAGGAAGGGGAGGGAGAAGGGGCGGGAAGATCATTTTTTTAAGTAGGGGAGCTCTCACGGCAAGGGAGAACCTTTTTTTTAGAACTCACTTTTTGGGCAGTACCCAATTATTTGGCTAAGAGCATCCGACTAATATTTCTTTCTTCCCCAAGGTTCGAGCCCCACGTGAAAATACTATCTAATATATTATATTAAATTTGATCAAAAACATGACTTTCCCTTGGCCCTTGGCCTGACTCCTGGCCATACTTATTGGTGGATTTTTAAAAACTTTTTGAATTTGAACCCTAGAGATATTGCAGAGAGAGAGAGAGAGAGAGATAATTTTCAATATACAGGGTGCTACAAATTCGTGTGCGTACAAGGGGATCTCGAAAACAGTAAGAGATACGAAGATGGTTAAATTGAGGCAAAGTTGCGTATTTTTGGGCTTAATAATTTTGATAAAAGAAAATTGTAAATATTCCGATGCTTTCGGAGATATCCGAAAAAAACCCGATATTTCTATTAGTGGTTTTTAATTTTTTGCGGCTTCACTTTTGACTTGGGAAAAAAACAAAAAACACTTTTTCATAGCCGTCTTTTATGCTCTACAAGATGTCGTTATTAGTTTTCAAATTCAAGGTTTCGTTCTTTAAATACCAACCTCAAGTCAACTTTTTTAAATACGGACCTGGAATTTTAAATACAGTTTTAGGGGCTTCTAAGCTTTACAAATTTAATACAATTTAAAATTTTTGAAATTTTAACGTTTTGTCTTTTAATAACACATTTTTTCAAGTTATCTTTTTATGTCATTACGGTCCTGAACATTTAGAGCCAAACCAGAAAAAAATTCTGATTTGAAAAATCTATCCCTTTTTACTCAAAAAGGCCTAATATTTGATATTTTCTAAGAGAAAAGACCAAAAGTCTCGGCCTCAAATATTTTTGTTACATATTTCGCCAGAAACTGGCATTATCAGACCGTATAAACACTAAAAAATATTTGAAATTTTTTTTGAAACAAACATAAGCACATAACATAACCAGACTCACACTCCACCTTTTAAAGAAAAAATAAAGACCGAGTAAAGACTCGGGAGCATTAGTTTTTTTCTGTATTAAAGGTATTTCGGTCTAGGTCTAAGGCAGGGGTTCCCAAACTTATTTTGAGGCCCACGTTGAGAATAAATAATTTTTTAGCGCCCTCATTTTTTTTCTGGATCTCTTACCGCCCCCCTTTAGGCCTGCAGAGCCCCCATGGGGGGTTATCGCCCACTTTGGAAAAGGCTGGTCTAAGGCAAAAACCATAGGACTTAAGATGTTATGTTAATAAAATAAATAATATACCTACTAATAAAAAATAGACTTATGTAGATACTTCTCATGCCTTAGAAACTTACTTACTCCTTAAACTATTGTTACGGTAACTCTTATTAAAATAAAACTGCCTAAGCGCCATAACTTCCTGTAATATAATTTTAATATTTCAGTTATCCTAAAAATAATTGCCAGGGCCGTAATCGTAAACAAATAATAATTTAAAATCCTAATGATGTGATATTTGATGACAAAACGTTAAAATTTTAAAAATCTTTAAATTGCATTAAATTTCCAAAGCGTTGAAGTCCCTAAAAATGTTTTTAAACTTTCAGGTCCGTATTTAGAAAAATTGACTTGAGGTTGGTATCTAAAGAACGAAACATCGAATTTAAAAACGAATGACGCCACCTTGTAGAACATAAAGAACGGCTATGAGAAAGTGTTTTCTGTTTTTTTTTTCAAGTCAAAATTATAGGCGCAAAAATTGCAAACTTAAAAATTTAGTTTTTTTTTTCGGATATCTCCGAAGGTAATCGGAATATTTAGAATTTTCTTTCGTCAAATTATTAAACACCAAAATACGCAACTTTGCCCTAATTTAACCATCTTTGTATCTCTTATCGTTTTCAAGATCCTCTTGTACGCACACGAATTTGTATTTGTATAAAATTTAGTAACTATTTTTAGGACTCTCATTGTTTCTTAATTTTTGTTCTACATAAAATAGTTATTATCCTAACAAGTGCGGAAAGAGTCACTTTCCCGCACGCGACTGCAGTAAGCAGTCAAGTGCGGGGAAGTGTCTTTCCGCATGAGTTAGGATCAAAATTTTTTCTACAAGCGTTAGAGAAACTACCATAATATATTTCTAAAAATTTAATTTTACTGAAAAACAAACACAGATTTAATTTCTACTTATTAATAATATTAATATTAAAAGTAGAATTTGATGCACTATGCAAATTGGTTGCGGATGCCAGACAGGTTGAAGCCATCGAAGCCAACTGATCCTGACGAGCGGATGGTTGCAAAGAAAGAGGTATCGAGCTGTTGTTTGCGCTGCTGGGAAACTGTGCAGTTCTTGAAGACGTGGACGCTTCTAAACTACAACTCAAATTTGATGGAATATTGAGATTGAGAATTTTGTTAGACATGTCTTTTTTTTGTGTGATGGATTCCTCTAGGTTTTCCATCCTCCTAAACGTTTAATGTTTGTTATTTCTTTGCCAGAATTAGCCAGTAGAGTGGCTGAGGAACGTCTAAAACTGTGGCCTGTGTATAATTCTGGATTTTTGAGTCCAATATAAGCTGCAATGTTGGAGGGCATTTTTTCTATGGTATTAATTCCAACACATTGGGTACTGCATTTTCCATGTTTGTAGTTCAAAAAAAATCGGCGGTGTGGAATTTGCTGTGGACGTAAGTTTGCATATTTTTTGTATAGATTTGGAAAACTTTCATTATTGACTTCTTTCGTTAATACAAAGGATCTAGCTCCTCACGGCGGCAGGCACCAGCAAGTCCAAAAATGGTTACCACTTTAATTAAAAGTGAATTTAATCAGGTGCTTCTTTCATAAATTTCGCAATCCCTTCTTGTGTAAAAACTTTCGCTTTTTTTGCTTAAAAACCTACATTTTGTCTCTTGATGTAGGGAGTAACTTTATAGTATTTACTGATATCTAAATCTTTCTTAACCTTAAGTACACTTTTTAGTATGGAATATCGACACCATAAGATATTTGGCTTCCAAAGTTTAGACATTTCCAAGAAATATGCCAAAAGTACTTCTTCTCCTGGTGCTTTTACATTTTTCGCTTCACACCAACTAACAAAATGTTCGTATTGTTTTTCATACCTGACTAATAACTTTTTTGGTAGCAAATCCAAATTTGCGACACTTGCAGCTTCTAAAATATCTTCTGAAAGCTCATCGTCCGAGAAATTTTCTATGGAAGACATTTGTATCAGAATCTGAACGAAATCAAAAATCAAAGCCACGCTCCGGTGAACTGTTGTAAGGTGTCACTTTGACAACTATGTACGGGATTTTTGAAATCAACCGTTTTAAATCAGCTTTTTTAAAAATGTTTATAATAAACGGCAAAAATTAGGGTTTCTGTAATACACCTCATTTACTTTTACTAAAAATGAGTCTAAAAATTTATATTTTATTCATTAAAGTTGTATTTTATTATAAAATTACAAAAAAAATATTTTTCCGGTACACCGTGCGGAAAAACTTTTCCCACGCCGTTCGGGAACATGGGTCTTTTAGAACAAAAACGAATGCGGGAAAACGGTAAATCGCTCACACTTGTAGAAAAAAAACCTTACCAGACAGATACCACCTTTCCATCGATAAAAAAACTCAATATTTCTTTTTATAATTCGGGCCAGGAAACCACTTAAATATAATGTATCAATTAAAGTCAACTAAAGGAAAACTATTTTTTAGAGTCTGAACTTAATATCTGCGTCGATGGCACTATGGATGAATTAAAAAGCTTCCCAGAAGGAAAAATTAACGTTATAAGAGCTTGTATTGCCTATAGAGTTGGCAGAGAAAGATATGTTATGCTCAAAAAAGCTCTCGAAATTCAAACACTGAATGATAGAGCAGCTGTAATTATAGGAGACTTAAAAGAATGTAAACAAAACAGCGAAGATAAATCATGTGACACACCGAAAATCATTACGGAACTTGATGAAATAGCGGAAAAAATAAATGTATTAAGTAGAAGTATCGAATTCAATTTAAATTGCTTAAAACAAAACTACCTTCTCGATTGTCTTTATGTAATGTCGAAAAAAGGACTGACTGATTATCGGCGGATAACACGGGACCCAGCGACGCAACCAGCCTAGGCGCACTGAACCTATAGTCTATTTTAGAAAGGTGTAGAGTGATAAAAGCTCATTACGTATGCAAAGTAACTGCAGAGTGACCCAACGAATATTTGAAAATTGAATTCATTTCAAAATTCTTTATATTCATCAAGTGCAGGTAGTACCACACGGGTTACGGGTTTGGGCCAATTTATGGGTTTTTTGCCCATTGTTATCCATTCACAAACACTGAAAATGGTGTAACAAAGGCGTGAATTAGGAGAGAGTGGGGCAAAGCGGAGTAAAATTTGATTCTTTTGAAGTTACAATCTTATTATTTGAAAAAAAGGTAAAAAAATGTTGTCAAAAAATGACAATAATTTGAAATTTCTAGGATGAAGATTTTTTCTTATACAATTATTTTAAGAAAATTTAAATTTTGTTCCACTTTGCCCCTTCTGTTAAATGCGTAGCTCTAGCGATAGAGGTTTTTTCAGGAATTCGAAGAGAAAGCTTTTTATTCCTTTTTAAAAAAAATAGAACCCAATCTTTTCCAGCCTTTTTCTTCTCATTATTAAGCGGATGAACTATGTTATTTCTTGCAGCGAATTGATAGGCCAACTTTTTCAAATCAGAAATCCTTAAACCAAAATATGTGCTTTCCATAAAAAGGCAATGATTAACAAGCTCTTTTTCTTGCTGTAATGTAAAACATTTAGAAAAACGGCCTAAACGTTTTTTTGAAGCGTCTTCGGCATTACAGACTTTTTTGGCCCTTCTAAAAATAATGTTGTACGGGGCACATTGTAGGTAGTTGCTGCCTCCTCATAACTTAACCGATTTATTATAACTACTGTTACAGCATCGACCATATCCTCCTCATTTCAAGAATTTTGTTTGGATGTTCGAATGTAGTTCCTAACTATTTTCGACGGACTTCTGTAAGAATGTAATTAAAAAAAAAGTCAGTATTCACAATTATTGATACTTTATAATACTACTATAATACTTTATAATTTAGGGGGGCAAAGTGGAATAATAATTCCAGTTTGCCCCATTTGTTGTTTATTTATAAAATGTGTGATTTTTAATGATATAGAATAGTTGTTAATATACCCCACCTTAATAGTAATTTAACTAACAAGTACATTAATAATGGCGATTAATGATCGAAATATTCTCAGTGGGCGTAAATAGGATATTTTTAATTAATGTTAATGTTCGAGATCATTAATCGCATTTTAATGTAAGAGTTGGTTCCAATGTTTTTTCGTCGACCGTATTTTTTACTAAAGTGAAGAAAAACAGTTAACAACTTTTATTTTACAATCCAGATTTCACAATTCTACAAATACTAATGACAGCGGACGACGTTCTGAATTGACGTTTTATTATTTTGTTGATTTGTTTGCATGGCTGCCTTTAATTTTAATTACCAAAATCGTGCATTTACAGAAAATCATGCATTAATAGGGGTCATTAATGAATGATTTTGGGAAATCGTGCATTTACAGAAAATCATGCATTAATAGGGGTCATTAATGAATGATTTTGGGAAATCGTGCATTTACAGAAAATCATGCATTAATAGGGGTCATTAATGAATGATTTTGGGAAATCGTGCATTTACAGAAAATCATGCATTAATAGGGGTCATTAATGAATGATTTTGGGAAATCGTGCATTTACAGAAAATCATGCATTAATAGGGGTCATTAATGAATGATTTTGGGAAATCGTGCATTTACAGAAAATCATGCATTAATAGGGGTCATTAATGAATGATTTTGGGAAATCGTGCATTTACAGAAAATCATGCATTAATAGGGGTCATTAATGAATGATTTTGGGAAATCGTGCATTTACAGAAAATCAGGCATTAATAGGGGTCATTAATGAATGATTTTGGGAACGTTAATATCGGATGTAAATACATGGTCGACGGAAAAAACAGTAAACAGCAGTTTTCGTTTTAACAGCACAATCCACTATTTATAACAAATTTACCACGTACAAAACTAAACAAATATAGACCGTATTCATAAATTTTCACGTATTAACACAGTACGTACACACAGTGCTCGGCGCTCTCTGCATGTTTTGGCTAATGGTGGTGTGATGCAATGTTGTCATAACACGAATTCCACTTTGTCCCCTATTTCATTTTGCCCCACTCTCCCCTATGTACCTACATAGTATTAGGTACACTAATTATTTTATTAAACATTAAAAAACCAATACAAAATACAAAAAATACATTATACAGAAATTAAATTATAAAAAATCATAATATTATTCGTCGTCTGATGAACTGTCATTTTCTCTTGACGTTATCATTAACAGGCCGACGGTCCGATCGATCAGGTGGTCAAGATCCCACATGTTCTTCTCTTCTTTAATGACATGATGGACTGATTTTCGCCAGTTCTCTGGTGTCACTTCCTTAATGGCTTGATCAAACAGTAGCTTAACGTCTTTCATTTTGAATGTCGTGTTGTGTCTTGCTACAAATCCTTTCACTTGCGCTCATATAAGTTCTATATAGTCCGCAATGATATGCCGGTGGGCGCAGCACAGTTACACTATGTTTTTCGGCTATATCTGCCACAGCCATATTTCATAAAACGAAGTTTGTGTAAATTTGTTATAGCTAATAGTTCCTTCTTTAGCAAATTATCTTTTTTTTTTCTTTGGTTAGTTATCATTAATAATTTAATGCACAAAATTTACGTGCGCCTATGGCCGACAACGAAATTGAGCCAAACTGGACGGAATTTCCCATTTTATTACTCTACACCTTTCTGAAATAGACTATAGGAGCTAATAATAAGCTTAATTGTACCCTAATTTTTCGTTCTACGCTTGGACTCTTAATCTAAATTTAAATATTTATTAAAAAAATTTAAAACCAACACATCACCAAATCAACATATTAATTTGCCATTTGGTATATGCCGTAAACCGGGGCTACTTTGACTTTCAAGGTTTCTTTGATATGCATGTTTTGGGGTTACCTTGACACCACCTATTTTAAAACGAATATTGCTTGAAAATATCTGGTTAGCGAGAATAAGGAGAGGAAACTTGTCACAAGAGGATGCCGCAAAAAATACAATATTTTACCGAACTACGCTATTAAATAAAGTGCATCGCAGGCATGCATGCACGCCTGGTCACCCAACTGTTTTACTTAAAGATTTTCATAATTTGCTTAAGTGCATTCTAATACAGGGTGATTCACGTTGACTGGCCTATTAGAAGATCTCGGAAACGAGTAAACTTATCTTTCTAAAAATTTGATAGCAGGCATAATTGGTTTTGAGCTTTTAAAACATTATATTTTGACGTTTTTATTACTTCCGGTTATACCGGAAGTTAATGCCAACTTTGCTATTTCAAATAGAATACCCTGTATATTTTAGCATTTTTGATTACCTTCTTAAAATCTAAATAACTTTTGTTAATAATAATCTATTTCTATCTCTAACCGTCTTTGAGATATAAATTATAAAAGGATTTTTTTATGTAAAAACGCTCCGAGAAGAAAGTTTAGTAACTCTGTAACTAATAAAGGTAAACATTTAAAATTTTCTAAGCTTTCAAGTAATACTTCTAGTAATAATCTTTAGTTTAATTTACTTAGGTTTTACGTTTTTTATACAGGGAGTTTTTAAAATTATGCCAATGTTTCCATTTAAATAAATGGGCATAAGTCAATTTTTGCAAATGGAACACCCTATTTTTAGCTTACTAACGTGTAGAGAATTAAATTTCCTATCTAAATGCTTAATATGTTACAATCCACATATTTAGTCGTTTTGGAATTATGAGCAATTTAAATAAAAAATCCTAAAATTTCTCTTTGTGTTAATGAGACATTATTTTTGAAAAGAAGGCTTCGACTGGGATTCTCGTTTGTTACCATTTGTTATTAACTGCCTATGTTCGTTGCTTAGCTATTTCTTATTTAAAGCCAAACGGAAGTCCCAGTCGAAGCCTTCTTTTCAAAAATAATGTCGCATTAACACAAACAGAAATTTTAAGATTTTTTATTTAAATTGCTCATAATTCCAAAACCACTAAAAATGTGGATTGTATCATATTAGGCATTTAGATAGAAAATTTAATTCTCTACACAGCTAAAAAATAGGGTGTTCCATTTGCAAAAATTGACTTATGCACATTTATTTAAATGGAAACATTGGCACAATTTTAAGAACTCCCTGTATAAAAAACGTGAAACCCAAGTAATTTAAACTAAAGATCTATGTATTACTTGAAAGCTTACAAAATTTTAAATGTTTACCTTTATTAATTTTAGAATTACTAAACTTTCTTCTCGGAGCGTTTTTACACAAAAAATCCTTTTATAATTCATATCTCAAAAACGGTTAGAGATAGGAATAGATTATTATTAACAAAAGTTATTAAAATGTTAAGAAGGTAATCAAAAATGCTAAAATATACAGGGTATTCCATTTAAAATAGCAAAGTTGGCATTAACTTCCGGTATAACCGGAAGTGATAAAAACGTCAAAATATAATGTTTTAAAAGCCCAAAACCAATTATGCCTGCTATCAAATTTTAGGAAGATAGGGTTACCAGTTTCCGAGATCTTTTAATAGGCCACTCAACGTGAATCACCCTGTATATGCCTATTATCTTATTTTAATTAGTTAGAGCGCTTCAAAGTATGTATTATATAAATAATAGTATATTAATAACCAAGGTTTAGACTGATACTATTATTGACCGAGCGTCGATTTAAGACGTGAGGTCAATAATAGTTGTCTAAACTGTAGTACATTTATTATTTTTTTCACTACTAACACATTTACAACATTAAATTATTAATTAAAATTAGCATAACTTCTTATGGTTGCCTTTGTTTTTTTAGTCAAGTTACCTTTGCTTTGAAATTTGCAGCATTTTTTTTGATCTTGTCAGATGGCATTCTTAGTTGTCAGTATTTATCGATTCATAAAAAAATTCAAATCTTTTTGATAACCTGGTTGTCTAAACATGACGTTTTCATATATTTTTAAAATAAAAAAAGGTCAAGTTGCCTATTTTATATTGTTTTTGCCAGAACCCTCTATTATTGACCGTTGTCAATAACGATGGTCAATAATAGAGGCTTCGGGCAAGGGGTAAGGAAAAACGATTTCTAAAGTTAATAATCGGCCAATAATGAGTGATTTAAAAGTTAGTAGTGGAAAAAAATATATACACATACATAATGGGGTGTCAAAGTACTAGAAGTCAAAGTAGCCCCATATGCGGTGTTATTTGACGTCAAATTTTTTTTTAATGGAAGTAGATATCTTAGAAAATTTAGAGCCAAAGAATCAATTGTTCGTATAATATTCCCTGGGGGGGGGTCGAGGGAGTAGAGGTAATCGTTTAATTTTCGAAATTTAATGGTAGTCTTGTGAATTTTTCACGAACTTTGGGCACTGCCCCGAAGATTTTTCGCCTGTGGCGCTTTTCGGCCTGCCTATTTAAGTTCAAAATATATGTCGTCCCGACGGCCCCTCTCTCCAGTAAAAAAAATGTCCTAGTTACGCCCACTGAAGCACCCCCCTCCCCCCCGAACATATTTTCTGGTTGCGCCACTGCGTGCCACCCCTTGAAGTACCTTTATTTTAATACATTTTATTGTAATGATAATTTAAATTCTATATTAATTTTAAATATAATTTATATATATACAGTGTGTCCAAAAAAGTATTGAACTATGTAAAAGTTTTTTATTACCGATTTCTCAGAAAATTTTATTTTTGATAAAAGTTGGTGCATGCCTTGAAACTATGAATGAATGTTTCACATTTCACCTGCGGCTAATAGTAAGGGAGCAAATGCCATTTTTTCGAAATTGCATTAAGAGTAAAGTACCTTAGTTATTAGAAATATAGCAAAATTTTATATGGAAATGTTTTTGCAAATTAAAAACATAGCCCAAATACGAAATTTGAGTTACGTGTCTCAATTTTTATTTTTTTTCTTCTAATCTCTAATTTTCCCTAAACGGTACGCCTCTGGTCGATTTTTCGTTTACGCAATTTTAATATATTTATCAAATAACTAAAACGTGGGTTTATATTAAAAATGCATTAAGTAGTTGCAAACTTTTAAAAACTTTTTAATAAACCGGGTCGGTTTAGATATAAGCTTGTTGCACGCCTACTTAAACACATTTTAGCCAACTTCTGTTCGAAACTAAATTATAATAACATTCAACCCTATTCATAGTACTGGAAATAACTACTAATTTATTTGTCATTTTCACCCAGTACGCTAAAGTCCAAAAACCTACTTTAAAAGAATGCATATAAAGTTCAAAAAAAAATAAAAATTGAGACATGTAACTCAAACTTCGTATTCGGACTAAGATTTTAATTTACAATAATATTTCCATATAAAATTTTGCTGTATTTCTAATAACTAAGGTACTTTACTCTTAATGTAATTTCGAAAAAATGGCATTTGCTCCCTTACTATTAGCCGCAGGTAAAATGTGAAATATGCATTTATAGTTTCAAGGCATGCACGAACTTTTATCCAGAATAAAATTTTCTGAGAAATCGTGTAATAAAAAACTTTTACATATGTTGCATACTTTTTTGGACACATTGTATATTATTTAATATTTATGTATCAATAAAACATTATACCTATATTTCCAAATTTTCCTTTTTTTTTTGTTGACCGCTAACTGGTTCTGATTTTTACAACAATTTGTTCAACAATTTAATTTATATCGTTTGTATGAATTTTCTTTGATTGTTTTTACCAGGCGATCTCTGAAACAGTCTTACCACCCCCCCCCCCCCCCCCCTGAGCCACACAAAATGAGGAGCGTTGTGTTTACTTTGAGCCTTGAAAATTGTAGGGCGTATGAAAAGTCATTATTAGTCGCCCTCCCTCGGCAAAATCCTAGATCCGCCACTAGTTTTTACCGTTTAAAATTGACACAAAAAAAGTAACCAAACTTCACATTTGTCAATTTGATAGACGACAAATATAAATCCAAAAGAACTTCAAATATAAAATATTTAGGAAAGTTTTGCTGGAAATGAAACTATTTAACTTTTTAGTTGTAATTTGTATACCCAATTTATTTGTATTGGTAAGTACAAGGCTGTATTAAAATGTTGATAAAACTTAGGAATTTAACGATGCAATATTTTTATACCTACAAGGTGTTATAAATAAAAATAACTTAATATATTTAAATGGAGACTCCTTGGTTATCCCGAAGAAAAATTTTAGTTACAGGGTGATCTTACAAAAAGTTTCAAATAGCAATTTTAAAATATTTTTATGGGCATTTAGAATTCGTTATCAAAAAAGTATCGGAAATTTAAAATGTTTAAATATCCTGATGTTTTTTAAATGAAACACCCTGTATTTCATTTTTTAAATCGCTAGAGTATGTTTCCCTGATTTCAAATATATATGTAGGTACAGGGTGTCCATTTTTGGGCACTTTTGTAGCTTATATTTAAAGATAGAGGTTTGCAGGGTTGTTTCGCAGTATTGTGCTACTTTTTTGTGAAACTAAACATGCTGTTAATAAAATTTGCATAGCCCCTTGGTATTTGAAATACAGGGTGAAAATGATCACTTTTGGGACACCCCTCATATCTCAGTTGTCTTTTAACATATTCGAGAGGTGAAAAGTTATTCTTATAGAACTTTTTCCGTAGAATCCAGTGGCGTAGTCTGCGGGTTGCACAAAGAATGTTAATAATAATTAACAAACCAGCAAGATTGACTGTGGCATACGTGACATTGTCATAGATAATTTTCTCACAATCATGCTGTCCCGGTTACGTTAATTTATGATTTACTAATCAGGCACCTTTGATTATAAGTTCATAATGTCTGTCAATGTCAGTTATGTCACAGTCAAACTTGCTGGTTAGTTAATTCTGGTTAATAATCTTTATGCAACCCAATAATAGCCTTCTACAGCTGCCTTAAATTTACATGAAAAATTAATTTCTTTTGGAAAATTAACAAGAATAAACATAATAAACTATACCGGGTGTTGCATCGTCGAGCGGGACATAGGAAATCCCATGTAATTTTAAATGGGGTCAATTATTGGCTTCCCTAATTATTTTAGAGGAAAATTCTATTTAGGTTTATTAAAGAGCACTAAAACC